>JAPXFQ010002266.1:750000-1452208 GCA_028564705.1 Apricaphanius iberus
CTTTGGAGCAGGACATATATGCTTTACACTTTGCCACTGTAAACGGTGATTATAATCAGCAGGTACGAACTCATGGGAGGCTGTATACTAATGGAAATGATGCTCTTCACATAAAAAGATTAAAACCATATCCCAGCTCACAGTTTTGCTTTGTGTTGTTTCACGCATAAAATCCCTATTGAAGCTTTTGGTTTGTTGTAATGTAAAATAATGGGAAAAAGTTCCATGGATGTGAATACTTTTGCAGCACAACGTGAACCTATCCCCCCACTATAGATAAACCCGGCCTACTCTGACTGCTGTAATAGTTCCTCTGTTGGTCTGCAGAGGCTCAGACCATGGATGCTTCCTCTGTGGAGGGCAGAGGACTGATTCTGTCACCTGACGCTGTTTTTCTGACTCGCCTCCAGAGGAAACATAGAGACAAACAAAGGCGTGAGGCTGATCCTGGGCTGACCTGATGTGATCCTGGCAGAGCTGCTCCTTCCTCCTCTTGTCCTCCTGTCGCTGCTTCTCCTGTAGACGTTCAGACTGAAACACAATAGAGTCAGTGGTCACATGACGCAACCCCACGGAGACCCAATGCTGCAGCATGCTATACAGGCTGCAGGTACTGCACCATGAAGAGCAAATCACTGTAATCCAATCAGTTAATTTATTCTACATCATAATATGGGAAAAATTGATCTTATTGTATTTTTCACTTCTACAGAGGAGCTTTTAGGTTATAGATCCATAAAATGTGCTTTGTTCTTTGTAATCCTTGACCCCAGTTCAGTTTCTGACATCACCGATCCTTCATACATGTTCAGGTTAAAAGCTTCTAGTTTAAATTGTCCTTTTTTGTATCTAATCCGTCACTTTTACTTTATGTCTGTATTATCAGCTTAGGTTGGTATTTTGAAATCCAGTAAAATAATGTTGATCATGGTGTTCCTCATGCGTTCATTCTGAGCCCTTCTACACAAACATGGCTGGTCCTAAAAATTTGGTGACTCGAAAAAAGAGGTTTTTTTCTACCATAGGTTGGGGCTCAAATGTAAAATGATAAATACAAGTAAAAAGTGAATAACTTATAGGTGTACAACGACTAAAGTAATACCTGAAGCATCTTTTGCTTTAGCATCTTTAAGTTCACACCCTCCATCATTAAAAACAACAACTTTTTTTTAGGTAAAAGTTCAGAGCAGCGTAAAATCCTCCAAAACTTTCTTGGACAACATAATTTCCACACTGAAACATGGTAGTGGCAGCATTATGCCGTGGCCTTACTCTTTTTTTAAATAAAATGAGGTTATCCTCATTTAATCTATCCAAATCCACCTTAGAAGGAGGGTTAGGGGTTAGGATGACCGAGCCAAAGTTAAATAAATTTGACGGAAAATATGTGGGCTCATATTCTGAATATAGAGGGTATAGTGGGCAAATGACTAGTCAAGATGTGAGATGTCACAGACTCCTACTGAAGACTGAAACAAAATCTAAAGACGCTTCAACAAAGTACCAGGTTAATGGTGTACATTGTAAGGTTCCATCCATCCATCTTCTTAATCGCTTAATCCTATCCTCAACGGGCGAGAGGCGGGGTACACCCTGGACAGGTTGCCAGTCCATCACAGGGCAGGACAAACAACCACGCACACACTCACACCTAAGGACAATTTGGAGAGACCAATTAACCTGACAGACATGTTTTTGGACTATGGGAGGAAGCCGGAGTACCCAGAGGGAACCCACACATGCACGGGGAGAACATGCAAACTCCATGCAGAAAGGCCCTGGTTGTGTGGGCCGGGATACAAACCCACAACCTTCTTCCTGCAAGGCAACAGTGCTAACCACTGCGCCACCGTGCAGCCAGCACATTGTTAAGTTACCTTGTTTAATTTTTCCATCTTTAGCTGAATTATAAAGATAAATACCATGTTAAATGAGGAAAAAGTTTCCCTATGATTATCATATTCTAATATTTTCACCATACAGAAACTTGGTTTTTAATGAGGGTGTGAGACAGAACAATTTATCCAATCCCTCTTATGCTGATAATACATGTTAATCATATATTTATATGTTTTGTTTCTAACAAACACTCTAAGCTTGTAATTAATGTTGTTGTTTTTTTTTACTTAGAAAACTGAGATTCTCTCGCTACAACCTGAAAACCCAAATGTATAGTGATGTATGTAAATATATGTATATATGAATGGGAAGCAGAAGCTTGTGAACTACACTGAGGCCTAGGGCTGGTTCTGATCACAGACTACATTATATCACCTAGACAGAGCCCAGTCAGTTGTATCACATGTTCTTATACATGAAATATTCTATTTAATGTCCATTCATCCATCCATTATCTTTACCGCTTATCCAATTCAGGGTCGTGGGGGCAGCTGGAGCCTATCCCAGCAATTAGCAGGCGTAAGGCAGGGTACACCCTGGACAGGACGCCAGTCTGTTGCAGGGCCAACAAAGAGAGACAGACAACCATTCACGCTCACATTCATTACTAGGGACAATTTAGAGTGATCAATTCACCTATCATGCATGTTTTTGGACAGTGGGAGGAAGCCGGAGTGCCCGGAGAGAACCCACGCATACACGGGGAGAACATGCAAACTCCACACAGAAAGGCCACTGATTGAACCCCTCCCCACCCAAGGCTCGAACCAGCGACCTTCTTGCTGTAAGGCTGCGGTGCTAACCACCACACCACCGTGCAGCCTATTTAATGTCTACCATGAATTTATTAGTCAGTTCTATATTAACACAACATTTTTAGTCCACAAAGAAGAGCCTCAGTCTCCTTGTTTTAATCTACAATCTTCTTAAAGAAATGCATCACCATGTGAACAACCAAATCCTGTCTGTATTTGAAGGTTGCGTTGTGGGATCAGTGATGTAAGCAGTTTGTGAGAACAGAGACGGTAATTCCTGTAAAAAAGGCGGGATCAGGATGGTGAATTCCCAAGCAGGAACACAGGTGTTTGCTAGCGTCTTGTTCACATCCATAATCTAAGATCAGACTGTTTCTCACCCTGGTTTTATTAGCTGGCTTACCAAAACGTTCCAATGGCGCAACAGGGAAAGGTCTCTAGGGTACCAGTTTGGTCTCCTCTGTTAATCCCTTTCCCAGAGCAGCAGCAGCAGCAGCAGCAGCACATTAGTGGCTGAAAAGCCACAAACCCATCAGCCAGGTGGTTCCTCAGTCTGATGCTGTGTGTAACGGTGGAACGTCACTGAGCCAGAGCTGCTGGATGCTTGTCTCTGCTGACATCTACTGGCTAAACCTGATAGTTCTCACTGAGGGAACACCAAACAGTTGAGGAATACATGGAAAGTTTTTAAGTATTAAAAAAACGTTTTTACTTTAAATTCCTAAATCATATGTTTGCATGTTTTGAAGATAGCAACATGTTTTCCTTTTTAAAAGATGAATCATATAAATCGTTTGAAAAACAGTCAAAATAAACCAAGATCCCAATAATTGGTGGGTAGAGAGAGGCAGTGTCCAAGAAAGCCAGACAGCTAAGGTATTGAAAGACAAAAAATCTACATTTACAGTCATGGCCAAACGTTTTAGGTGTGACAAGAAACAAAATTTTTGCAGTTTTAAAGTTTGCAGCTTAACTTTTTGTGGTGACAGCTCACATTGCCGGTGCATCATTGTCTTCATAAATAAAGTTGTAGGCATCATCGTCTTCAGCTCAGTTGAAAAAAGAGGTTTGCGGATCGTAAAGTACCTGAAGGTGTGAAGTTTAGCTTCAGAGATGAAAAGTTGTAGTATCACCCAGAAATAGTGCTACATAAAATGTTGTAGCCACCAGTGTAGAGCTTGCTCAGTACCAGCAATGGGTGTAACCATCTGTACACACCATGATGGGTGATGGCAGGTAAAATAAAAAACAGCAGAGAAGGACCTTTTTTTTGTGTAAAATCATCATTAGATGAGATTAGATTACAAAGATATTTTCTCTGCTTCCTCCCTCGGAATATTTGGGACATCTGGCAAACCAGTAGTCCAAATAAGCAAAAGTGAGCCCTACCACAAAGGCTGGGATGCCACTAAGTGAAGCGTTGTGATAAAATCTACACCACATACCCATAATCCCCCTAATAACACGGCTATGCATAAATATGTCTTTCAAGAGCAACTTCTTCCAACCGTTTAGGCCCGGTCTGGTGACGGTCGGAGGATGTTCCAGCATGATGGACCAAAACTTAACTAAGATAAGGGCATTTAAATTCTGGATCTGTGGTCAGGAAACTCTTCAGATATTAACCTTCATCTAAAACATTTTAAAAATAAATCCGGTGTATTTGCCGATAAAAGACATACCAAGCAGTCGTCGTGATTTGCCATACATCAAACACTGATATGGCAAAAAATGATTCTGATTTCATAAATTGTGCATCTGTTGTGCAGTCTAAATTTGGTCTCACCTTCTCCCTCTGTTTGGCCTTCATCCTCTGGAGCTCGTCCTCCTCCTCTTGTCTCCTCTTCTTGTCCATCTCCTCCTTTTTAAGCTTGATAAAAAGTAACTCAACTTTAAAAGGTCAGGCAACAATCATTCAATAATATTACTTAAGCACAAAGAGATGGAGTTTCAAAACGTATTCAGTAAGATGGTCTCTTTCTAATTATCTTGCTGTATTACAACCCTGAGTTAAAATCTGGCAGTTATGAAGTACAACACCAAAGGATAATCCAAACATCTGATCGTTGAAAAAACATACAAAAAATATTTGTTGGTTGCAACATTTTGTGAACAAAATTGTTAATAATCTTCCATTAGGGTTACATGTAACAAACCAACACAAAGTGGTGCATAATTGTAAAATGAAAGTGATCATAACAAGCAGAATTATCAGAAGTAAAAATCTGAAAAGTGTGGCATGTCTTTTTCATCAGCTCTAAATAGTTAAGGTTATATGTTGAGCCAAGTTATACTAGTCTACCAAAGGTGGAACTAGGTGAAAATAAGTTACTATTCAGAGTTTATAGGTACTAGAGTGGGGGGCATTTTTAATTAGCGCTGTGTAGTTAAATACTAGTTGGCATACAAAACAGTTAAGATAAAGGATGTGGAGTTTTAAGTCATAATTACATTATTAAAAAAAAATAGGTTGTGATATAAACTGGGCTGGTCTGTGGCATGAAACTTCATGAAAATGACCTTTTCCTTAAGGCAATCTGTGGAGAAGCCTCTTTTTCTTGTCCAGTGTCCAATCAACAGCTGTCCCTAAACAGATTCTTCCATCTGAGCTCTATATCTCTGCAGCTCCTCCATAGGTACCACCGACCTCTTGGCCAGCCTGTTAGTTTAGGTGGATAGCATAATATACTGCTCACAGAAATTAAAGGAGCACTTTACAGAAACACATAACAGGAACAAAAGTCTTTTAATGGAAATAAAAGTTTTCAGCCTACAGATGGCTCAATTGTGTAGACACCCTAAAATCAGAGTGAAATGAAGATGTGGCAGGCTAGTCCATTTTTTCAAAAACTTAATTTCTGTAACTCAAAATGCTTTTCAGTATCTTGTGTGGCCCCCATGAGCTTGTATGCATGCTTGACAACATCGGGGCATGCTCCCAATGAGACGACGGACAGTGTCTTGTGGCATTTCCTCCCACATCTGTGTGAGGGCATCCCTGAGCTGTTGTACAGTCTGAGGAGCAATCTGGCGGCGCCTAATGGACCGAAACGAGAATAACCACCAGTCTCCTGAAATCTCCCCATGTTCTGGAGATTGTGTTGGGAGATACATTAAACCTTCTTGCTGCAGCACGTTTGGATGTGCCATCCTGGAGAAGTTGGACAACCTGTGCAACTTCTGGAGAGTTAAGGAATCGCCTCATGCTGCCAGTAGAGATAATTACTCAAGCCAAAACAGCCAAAAAAGATCAAGAGGGAGAAACTTGAAATGACCTCCACATGTAAAACCAGTCCTGTTTTGAGAGTTTTCTAATTGCTGCCATTGTAGTGTACCTGTTAAGTCCATGAACACCAATACAGCTCAAAGTGATTAACAATGCCCTCAGCTGCTTAACCAACCAGAAAATTATCAGACAGGTTTAATTGATTTCATGTCAGGCCCAATAAAAAAAGTATTCCTTTAATTTTGTGAGCAGTTTATATGTATCCTTGTCTTCCCTCAAAGTTGTAACAAACCAACCACTTGCTCCTCTTCAAGCAGTCAGCAGCTCAGTTTAAACATATCCTTCTGTCTAGCTCCTGTTTGAGTTCTTCTTACCTTTCTTGGAGAATGGATTCTTTCCAAGTTTATGACTTCTCTATACCTCTCTATTTGAACTGTTTGCCATTTTACTGCTGGGCGATAAACTGAAAATTACCCGACACTGAAACTTATGACTGTAACAAATATCATTTGTCCATGTCGGTATATTTGATGTTTTTATAATATAAAAAGATGTGTTGTAGTTTAACAACACTCATGTCCGTTTAAGAAGCTGATGGTACTTTACTTCTCCAGACTGAAAGGGATGGAGTCACATGGCTACGCACAGTCATGTGACTCCACCCCAACCGGTCTGGAACATAAAGGGAAGAGTGTTGCTAGCATGTATTTAGTGACTTTCTAGACCCTTCTAGCTAAGCGTCTTCAAAAAAGCAACTAGCGCCAAATCTAGTGACTTTTTATGCTGTTATTGGAGATGTTTGGAGACCCCAACATGAAGCACGTATCACTGTTACTCTGCTCACTGAGCAGCAGTGCTGCAGAGGATTTCTGTCCGGTCCATGAGCACTTACAACAGGCAGCCGGTCTGCACCCTACAGCTCCAACCGCCCATTCAGGTCCAGCCAGAGAGAGCAGGTATTTACCCCGCTGAGTCCAGAATGCTGATAATCACGCACGCTTGAAGTCAACGATAGCTGATCTTGGATTAAATACAAAAAAATTTCTGACTAAGATAAATTAACACGAAGTTGTACACTAAGTACAAACTTAGAAAAAACTAAGATAATGTCCACAAAAGATTTCCAAATGTTGGCACAAGTCTTCTAAAAAATTATAAAAGGCTAGTGCTCCACAACATTTGTTATTTTTCTTAAGTCCTTCCTCCTATAGACCCCTATGCAATTCGCACTGACCAGCTATTTTTTTTTTATCCAATAGAATTCAAGTTTCTGTCATGTCGACTGTCAATCAACGTGCATGCGCATTGCACACACCTGTGGAGATGAGGCCGCGCAGACAGGCCGCTCTATGTCTTCCTGTTTACAATCACCATAATGGCAGAGAGCGGTCATAGAGAAGTCACAGCAAACTTCTGCTAAATAGTTAGCCATTCCCCGGCTAACCAGGGCTACATCAACTTCAGAGAGAAAAATAATGGGATATACAGCGACAAACTCGAAAAATGCCTTATGGGACATGCAAACCGCCCAAAGATCAGCGTCAGGAGCAGAAGATTACATGTTAAATCTATGGTTGAGGCCGTTAGAGGAGTGTAGAAGTGCTTTGTGAGCATTTGTTCCGTCAACTTTTTAAGCTTTTCCTGTGAACGCACCATAAGACCATAAGTAGGGTGTTACGTCGATATGTGTTCCCCCCTTGATTTACACCAGAGATTAATTTCAACAATGGAGATAGACAACTATTGAATCTTAAAAGGCATCAAACTGATGCAGCTTTGGACACATTTCTGCTGAGCAGGAAAGAAAGTCATATATTCAGTAAAGCAAATCAAAATAATATTTTATTGATAAGGTACACAAGGACATGCTGTGAAATTACAGGAGATAAGCGTACCCAATTGTATGGAAGGGGGGGGGGTACAATGGATAAAACACATATGAAAATTTGTTGCTATCGGTTGAACTGTTTTTCGGGGGGGGTCAGCCAAGTAAAAGTGTGCTAAAGTAAATTCCATGCAAACTATGCCCCACCTTGTGTTGGTGAATAAAATCCAAATAAAACAACTGTAGTCTGGGGATGAAATGTGACAAACTAGAGTTCCTTCTGCAAAGCACTGAACATTTTAATGTTTTTTTCATTAAATATTAAATTGTGTGTTTGATCTGCCATGGTAATCTCTTTGACCTTCCAGGACTGTGCTTGTTTTATCACACACATGTACTACTAAGCAACAGAAGTGAAGATAAAATACCTTCTTTTGCAGCTTGGAACATCTCATTTCTGTAAACTGCTTCTGCCTGGCCTCAGCTTCCGTTACAGCCCCACCACCTGGATGGATCAACAGATATCAGCAACTATAAAGTACAGATAATCCCAAGGATACCCAGGATGTAATGAGGATTATCACTGTGTGATGATTACCCAGTCTTTCTGGATTAAGTTGCAAAGGAGGAGGTTTGTGTGTCTCCTTCCACCTCTGAAGTTCTTCCTCTTCCCTCTGAGCCACTGCAGAAACATTCCACATAAATCACTGGATGCAGATTTTTCCAAACCTTTATGAAGATCAAACCAGCCTCAGTGGGATCATTACCTGCTTTGATCTCGCTGCGACGGGATTGGTTGGGTGGAATCACGGTGAATGCGCCTGAGCTAAAACACAAAGAGCTCGTTAGCGATGGGAACGCAGAGTTTAATCCTGCGCTGTTCAAGTTTGAACAGGTGCTGCAGCATCAATAAACTATTTTATATTTGAGACGTGTGACTCGTCCACTACTGTAAATATAATGAAAGCAACACATTTTCTTATCACAATAAATGTACTTGTTAATTTAAATCCATTCTGATAGTTCATATCTGCAGCACACTTCCAACCACACAGGCAGGGTAAACGATTTCATTTTAAAAAACATTTTTTTTAAACTGCAAAAAATGCTCTTCATATACCAGTGGAAACCTATAAGTTAGGAGTTCTTAAACTTGACTGAAGAATTGTCATTCTTTCTACAGCGAGAAACCCTGGGAAAACCTCATCCAATCAACTTCCACGGTCCGTCCAAAATAAGAAGCTTGTAAGCAAAGCTTCTGTGTTCCAGCACCTCCCCTTCATGTGCACACAACGCTCGTTCCAGCCTGTAAACAGGAAGTGAGCTTGCTCTACCTTACCAACAGATAAATTGATTGTGCCAGCTGCAGTAGCCAACGTGTTTGTTTGGTGAAGCATTTAGTTCAAAGTTAGTGCAGATTAGCTTCCCAAAATGAATCGAAAACACAAAGTTGTTGTGGAAATAGCAATGAGAAAGAAGAAAGCCGACGAAGACCGTGCCAAAATCCGAATCTGCATTGCAGCTGCTGCATTTACACAGTGGCGTCAACTCAAGGAAGCTAAGGGCTTGCTAACCGATGCGTTGGTTACTGATTTTCTCCTGGACAGGTAAGGTCACCTTATATTTTGTGACTTTGGTTGAAATGGCTTGTGTCCTGCGAATTGTTGACTGTGGCGGAGAGCCATCGAGACCATGCTGGCTGTGCATGCCTGTGTTATTGAGGCGTGGCTCAGGGGGAGAGCATGAAGCAAGGGGTGGGACTTTTTATTTTGCAATAACGCCCTGTGGAGGAGCGCTCCCACAATCGTATACCCTGCCTTTAAGTGATCATGACTTACAGTCGCTTTTGTCCCTTTCTTGAAGATGATGTTTATGATGATGATAATAACAATGAGACAAAACAAAAATGCTGGGCTAATCATATCTGCAAAGTGAAAAGTAAAAGTAAATAACAAAAGGAGTGTGTTTTTGTTTTTATGGAAATATTGGGTCATATTCTCTAACTGAACTGTAAACCTGGAGTACAATCTCTATATGGACGCTGCTTGTTCTCCCTGTGCATGGATGGGTTCTCTATGGGTACTCTGACTTCCTCACACAGTCTAAAAACACGATTTATAGATTATTTGGTCTCTCTAACTTGTCATGGGGTTTGGGTGTGTGTGTGTGTGGGCGTATATATATATATATATATATATATATATATATATATATATATATATATATATATATATATATATATATCATTGTAAGGACCACCGCACTGTGTGGACATTAAATAGTTGTGAGGACATTTTGCCTGGTTCACACAATGTTTAACAATCCATCGCAGTCTAATAGATAGATTTAGAGCCATGATACTAAAACTGTGGTTCGTGTACCACCAGTGGTACTTGGAGGAACGTTCTTAATATTTTCTTATTAATTAGATTAATTAAAAATGTGTAATTCACACACAGTGTGCCTGTGGCTGGCAACAATTAACAATAAATAATCTTTAGTAGGAGTGTGGTTAGGGTTAGGGGTTGGGTAACTCTATCTTGCCCTGTGATGGACTGGAGACGTGTCCAGGACTGCCATGTGGGAATATGCTGTAACACTTTTTTAAGGCAACCTTCATACAGTGGGATATAATAGTTCATAAAGGTCATAAAAAGTTTCTTTATCTTAAAGAAACATAACATTTCAGAATCAAAAACAAAATGGCAGAAAAAGGTTTAAATGAATAAGAATCAAATTCATGTGTGAAATTCTAAAATGCAACACTGTTATAAATTCAAATAAAAAGGTTGAATAATTTTTATTTTCCAACACTCTGAGACGAAGCTGTGCTGAAATAGAAAATGTTCTTCCTTCTCTGTCAGACTCTGAGAGCTTCCTGCTCCTCTGGCGTGGACCAGGAACACATCCAAGATCATTTTAACAGAAGGGATTCCTAGTTTACACCAACATCTGATGGCTGCTTCCTGTGAACATCCATCCTGGTTCCACAGAGTGTCAGGAACATTTGGTGGAGACGTTTTTTCTGCATTTTTAATGAGAATTGAACAAAAAGGGGAGCATCACTGTGGCTTGGTGGGTAGAGTAGTTGGCTTGTAACAGAAGGGTTGTAGGTTTGATTCCAGCCTCTGACAGTCTCATGTCAATGTGCCCCTGAGCAAGGCACTTAGCCAAAAGTTGCTTACTGATCTGTGTATGGGGGTATAAATATTGTTCTCAGTAGTTTGCCTTAGCAAAAGAAAAGCATACAGATTTCCAATTTTTCGGGAATGATTGCTTTTTGTTTTGGTCAGGAAAAGTTTTTTTTGTTTAGGTTATGGGAGATATCGACATGTCTGCTTCTTGACGTTGTGTCCTTGAGCAAGACACTTCACCTACCTGGTGTACCGATGGTGAAACAGCAGCCTCGCCTCAGTCAGTCTGCTCCAGGGCAGCTGTGCTTCCACCACGTGTGTGTTAATGTGAGAGAATGTTTCCATGTACATCTAAATCAAGCTTTTTGGTCAAATCAGACTAATGGTGCGTTCACACTGCATGCGTTGTCTGCGTCAAACAACACTCCAAACGCATCTTAAACTGAAGCTTGCAAAGTCTGCCAGATATTTAAAACACGGGTGGATTGTGACCAGTGTTGGGAGTAATGCAATACAAAAGTAATAAATTACAGGAATAGATTACTTTTTTCAGTAACTGAGTAATGTAATGCATTACTTACAAAATATACAGCAATATATTACTAGTTACAATTTCAGTAACTCAAGTTACAAAAGCATTTTAAATAGTTTTTTCTGGCCAACTAATGCAACAGACCAAATCAAGTTGGATACGGTAGAACAAGATCCACCATCTACTTCCTGTTGCTTAAAACTAAAACATCAGAGAATCAGGACGGCTAAGGAAAAGGTTGACTGTATATTTAAACAGCGGCATTATTCACACTGTTTTCCTAACCATCTGTTGTAAGACTTCAGACTTCAGAGTCTCATCTTTGTCCACCATCTTTGTGATGAACACTTTCAGCATCTTCTTTTGATTAGATTTAACAAACATTACCATGAAATAGAAGGCATGCAAAGGGACTAGAGACTTATTTTTAATAAAAGTGTTAAAACTACAGTATTTGTCGTGTGACACTTGTGTAAAATTTAAATTCATAAGTTACGGTGATTAGAAGTGGTGGTAAATATTTAAGATATTTAGTCAAAAGTAACTTAAAGTAGTGTATCTCAGTTACATTTTTAAGACAGTAATATGTAATTCAAACATATTACATTTTTTAACATTGTAACTAGTAATGTGAAATATATTACAGTTTCTTTGTAACTTTCCCAACACTGATTGTGACTGCTGGGGGACGTCACTACAGTGAGACGCTCTGATTGGTTGGCACACTGCATCAAGTGCGTCAAGTCTGTCAAAAGTTCAGCTATCTGAACTTCTGCGTTGCTTGTGTTTGCTACGTTATGGCTTGAAACACAAGTAATGCTTGTAAATTGTTGCAGCTAAGGCACACAATGCACCACAGAGACTCTGACGGACCTCTGAAGGACTCAACCATAGACTTTATATGGAATCTTGCCGCAACTGATGCCGCCGTTTGGGGCAGTGTGAACGCAGCATAAGGGCTTTCCCCCTGTTGAGAGCCCAGTTCCAGTTTACGTGTCTCTCAGAAAATCTAATTATTAAATGAAGTACGTTCCACTCCCCGGCAATAGATGGCGATATGCGCCCCTGCGTGTTAGCCTTATAGTGGTTAGCTTCCAGCTGCACACAGGCAGTAAACACAGGCTGATGGGAGCGAAGCAGGATATTCACAGTAACAATGAATCGTCTCTTCCTCAGTCCAAACATGCACTGATTGGCCGCTTACATTTGTCTTAGCCGCCATATTCCTCTTATGATACTACTATGTTGTTGTTGCTGAGCCGCATTTCCACGTCTCCTAACTTCCCGAGGAGTGCGAGTATGGTTTGTTTGTGACAGAGTTGTTTGCAGAGAAATCAGATTCCCAATCGCATTATCTGGGTAGGATAGTCGAGCGTCTGAAACTCCAGTTTGGTTCGATTCAAGCCGGACTAAGGTCTATACATGCATTTCAAAAGTCTGAATTTAGTCGTACTAAAGTAATAAATCGATTTTCTCTTGCTGCATGTAAACGTAGTGAATAATGGAGTTGTAAAGTTCTTTAAGGGTCTAAAAAGTTAGTTAGTTCTGACTGAGTAATTTGATTGGACAAGAGGCATTCTAGGAGTGCTGATATATTACAGTACAATAGCTCTGGGACTCCTTACAGACAGCATCACTCTGCTGTACAGACCTTCTAATGTTTGTGTTTGAAATGTTTGTTTGTAAGAAATGTTTGTGTTGCCTGGCAACAGCCTTGTCTCCCTTCCATTTGGAGCTATTTGTTTTGATGGAGCTAAATAAATGATTAAACAAACAAACAAATCATAATCTGTTGTCACTTATTATTGTTAAATAATTAACATGTGCTTGTAAAACTATTGTATAAAAAACAATATCACACTGCTGTAGCACTCCCTCTTATGTGATATTGCTTAAATATAAAATCCATTGTTATTATTAAAGCTTCGGTGTCAAGAAATACTCACAATTTTCCAACTTTATTGTCCTCATATCATACCATAGATGGCTAGAAATGGGGTTTTGCCTTCCTTTGTAACATGTCATCCAGTTGCTTTGAGGCAGCTGGGATTTACTAAAGACAGTGAAGGCAACGTTTCCCTTTCCAATCTTATGAAACGAAACTGAAAGTAGCTGAGGTGAATTTCCAGCTAGATATCACTACACTCTCAGATCTACTTTCATTTAACACAAAATATTAAGGACAGCATGCCAGACTTTATATGAACTACAACATTTAATTTTCTTTCTTTAAGTTCTCCTGAACATTACATAAACCTACCATCAGTTATTCATTTTAGGTGAAGCTGTTACTCACTACTGTGGCTGCCGGTCGCCCCCCACAGGTGTCTGTCCGTCCGCATGCTGGGCTGCCTGCTCCGCTCCTGGGGCGCTCTGGCCCGGGTAGGTTCCTACTCTGGGGTTCAGCTGGTTCCTTGTGTTCCTCTGGTTGGGATCAGGATCCATGCTGCGGTCACGGACAGGTTCTGACCCGTTTCTGAATGAGGCGGTTCCCTTCCTGCCGTCTATTCTCAGCCTGGGTTCTCAGCTGTTTACTAGAAAACTGTCAAAACAGAGACAGGTTGGCCTGCAGCGGCGCCCTCTGCTGGACAAAAACAAGTTGTTTTTTTTAACTAATGTTTTTCCCCCGGCGTTTTCTCATATGGTTGCAATTTTCAGGTTACTTTGAGGAATTGAAACGCGATTCAATTAAAGTTATTAACAATAGACTGTAATGCAACTGCCTAAAATGGTTGATGTAGACAAACGTTTATATTAAGAAACATAATTTAAAAAATCCTTTTCATCTTTTAGTATCCGCGGTTTATTTAATACAATTTCACTTAATTCAATTTAAGACTAGAAACATCCAGTAACCTTTCCTAAAAAGTATTCTGGGACGCAGCCATTTATTGAAAACAGAGATGAACTACAGCCTTCTTGTTGCTGAAAAAAAACCTCAAAGAAAACTGCAGATAAAGATAATTGACCAAAATATTTAGAATGTTTTAATCGTATTTTGTTCTTTGCCATCATGAGATTTAACTTTCAGTTCTAGTGCAAGGATTGGCTGATCTTTTTTGAACAGAAATGCATTTACACGGCACTGATTGGTCAGAGTAAGGTGTTAAAATAGAATAATATCGCTAAGGTAAAGATGAAAAAAGCTACACAAAATACACTTGATTGAAATGTTGTTTGGTAACCTCCAGCTTGATATTTTTGGCCCCCATGGGAAAACATGAAGACATTACTACTTTACAACTGTTCACTCTGGTTTTAGATACTGTTCTCCTGGAAAGATATTTACTCTTACTTTTTCACTTTTGGACAGTGATGAAGTGTAACCATGGCAACCAGGTGCTCCGGACCATTGCGGACAGTAGGGGGCGACATTGTTCCCTCCTGCCCACACATAACCGGGCAGAAGCTCAGAGGGAGGCGACAGCTGTTGCCCAAACTGTCAGCAAAATGAGGTAAAAACCAACTCATCTATTCATGTATAACAATAAGAACCTTAAAGATGACCATGTGTCTTTGTAACGATGAGCAGCTGATTAGCATCTCAAATTATACCTAAACTACGACCCCGAACCCCAGAGGAGTTGAGAAGGAGGCTTCATGGATGCAGAGCAGGAACGGAGAGAGGAGGAGGAAGTTTAAACCATCTCCTCCATCCATCATAGCAGACATCATATCCCCTACTCCAACATCTCTCTGCCTTACCAGACCGATTTAAAGAGCAGCGGTAAAAGCAAAGGAGGTGGAGTAGCAGAGTTTGCCAACAGCTGATGGCGTCATCCAGGACAACACAGAGAGACAGACAACCATTCACACTCACATTCATTCCTAGGGACAATTTAGAGTGATCAATTCACCTATCATGCATGTTTTTGGACAGTGGGAGGAAGCCGGAGTACCCGGAGAGAACCCATGCATACACGGGGAGAACATGCAAACTCCATGCAGAAAGACCCTGGGCCGGGATACGAGCCCATGACCTTCTTGCTGCAAGGCAACAGCGCTAACCACTGCGCCACCGTGCAGCCCTCATCCAGGACATGTTACTGTGAAATATCGTCTCTGCTGTCTGGATAGTGAGTGGTTAGCATGTTTTTAGTAAAAGTGAGATTGGGTCTCTGCAACAGACTGGCGTCCTGTTCAGAGTGTACCCTGCCTAACGCCTGATAATTGCTGGGATAGGCTCCAGCTGCCCCGTGACCCTGAATTGGATAAGCGGTTAAGAAGATGGATGGATGGATGGATGGAGATTGGGTCTTTGTGTTACCTTTTGTCAGCATCGTCTCAGAACTCTCCTATGGATGCCACTTTTGCACAGTTATTTCTAAATGGTGAACTCTGACCTTAAGTGGGACCTGTAGAGCTTTATAGTTCTGGGTTACATTTTTCTGGGAACGTTCACTACCAGTTTTCTCTTTGTGGATATGGCGCCTACCTTAACATGATTCGTCCCGTTTTGAGCTAGTGCAGCCTATTTCATATGAGAAAGGTTCTAGTTAAGGTGATTTCTTGATTTGGCAGGTCAGGCAGCAAACAGGCTGGGTGTGGCTAGGGAAATCACCTGGCTCTAACAGGCAGGTTGGATAGGATAGCTCTCCGCATAATAAATGAGGTTTTATTTGAAAGCATTCTTTACTCAGCTTTATCTGATATTAAAATGTTTTTTATGAAGATTTAAAAGCAACAAAATAAGAAATCTGAGAGGAAAATAATATTCTCAATGTAGCTATTGGTTTAAGTTTTTTTCCCCTTATAAAATACAAAGGATATAACTTTGTGCTGTTTTTAGTATTTTCAAAATCTGTGCACTTCAGTCAGGACACAAGTTCTATTTAGCAACCGTCTACTGTCATATTTAAGGTCTTAGGTGGGTTCTATGTCAGCTGGGGGAACATATGTCCTCATATGCTGAACCCTTATGTATGTATTGTTACATGTTTCTCATAGGTTTATCGCATGTTTATTAATATAACAGCCATTTAGGATTCGAATAGTAGACTAGTAACAAATGCAGTTTTACAGCTTCATTGTTTGGCAGATTTACATTTATTACATGAATGTTTTTGCTGATACACACACACAAACACACTTACTGTATACACTCACACAGTGAAAATGGCAAATAAATACATTTATTGTAAGTGGGAAACAAAACTCTAAAAACAAGCGTTTAGTTTGGACATTTAGGAGTTTTTATTGGCAATAAGTTGTCTTCACAAACCATATTAATGAGTCAGAACTGTTGAAATCTAAACAGTATGTTGTGTTTTTTGAGTTACATAAAGAATCATTTCATGGAATGTTTAGTCGCTCAGCTGAAGGCTAAAAGTCTCATTAGCGATGTGCTCTGCTTTACTGGTGCTGAGGCATCATGAAGGTAATCACAAAACACTACAAGGCGAAGGAGATGACCAGAAACCACTCATGATAATAAGGCAATGATGGTCCAGAGGCTCCCTTACAGCTAGCTTACCCAGCAACCATCGGGCACAGATCAGCAGCGATGCCGACAGCAGACACCAGGGGGCGATCAAAGTAAAAAGGACACAGAACCCCGTTAGTTCCTGTTAATGTCTATGTAATGCAGTTCTGATGCAGTATCAACCCTTAGCTACTGCTAAGATCTTCTGGAGTCCAGAGCTCACTCCTCCATATTTGGCCTCCACTCTCTGTGGGGATATCCCTGTGTGCGTGGGCATCTTTGTGTGTCTGTGTGTAAGTGCTGCAGCTGGGAGCTGGAATCACAGTTTGGGTTGGTTGGCCAGCTTGATCTTCAGGTTCTCTGCCAACTTGTCCAGGAACTCGAAGGTGTTCAGGTAGTCACTGCGTGTCACGCTGCAGAAACAGGAGCAGGAGTTATGGTAGGGGTGTGTGTACTTTAAAAGGAGCAGACACTGCTGTGAGGAATGTTAACAAAGTCAGTCTGCAGTAAAAGATATAGAGTTATAAAATAGAAACCCTGTAAATGCGTTGTCTTTTGTCTAAAACCTGTTAAACTGCAGAGCTGTGGAACACCGACTGCTCTCCCTCTAGACAGAGTGATGTCACGTCTGGCCCTGATCATCCTAGGAAACCCACCAAAGGCTCCTCTATTCTTACTCTAAATGAATTAATTATCTACCAGTTAAATACATACCAGGTGTAAAAAATGCATCCTGTAATATGGTAAACATCAGATTTTCAGACTAAGTAACATGTAGGGGTGTACACAAAGATTACGGTTCGATAGTTTTTCCATTTTTTCCTTTTCCATTCTTCAGCATTAAAGATTATATAACATATTAATGATTACATAATATAATCACTTGAAAACAATGTTAATGTTTAAAATTGTTTAAACAATACTTTCCCCATATCTAAAAATAAAACATGCCTAAATAATAGAGTTGTTTTAAAATTTCAACAGCCTAATTTCCCAGCTGTACTTGAATGCATCATGGGCAGCTGTTGGGAAAATCCCTTCTCATGAACAGGCATTCCTCCATCGACTCCCTTCTGTTTTGGTGTCACTTTTTAAAGTTGCTCTGTGTAACGTTCCACTGCGCTCTGAGTAACGATCCACTGCGCTCTGAGTAGCGTTCCACTGCTCTCTCTGTAATGTTCCACTGCGTTCTGAGTAACGTTCCACTGCGTTCTGAGTAATGTTCCACTACACTCTGAATAACGTTCCACTGCACTCTGACTAACGTTCCACCCTCTTCTGAGTAGCGTTCCACTGCGTTCTGAGTAACGTTCCACTGCGTTCTGAGTAACGTTCCACTGCGTTCTGAGTAACGTTCCACTGCGTTCTGAGTAACGTTCCACTGCGTTCTGAGTAACGTTCCACTGCGTTCTGAGTAACGTTCCACTGCGTTCTGAGTAGCGTTCCACTGCGTTCTGAGTAACGTTCCACTGCTCTGAATAACGTTCCACTACACTCTGACTAACGTTCCACCCTCTTCTGAGTAGCGTTCCACTGCGTTCTGAGTAACGTTCCACTGCGTTCTGAGTAACGTTCCACTACGTTCTGAGTAACGTTCCACTGCACTCTGACTAACGTTCCACCCTGTTCTGAGTAACGTTCCACTGCGCCCTGAGTAACGTTCCCCTGTGTTCTGATTAACGATCCACTGCGTTCTGAGTAACGTTCCACTGCGTTCTGAGTAGCGTTCCACTGCGTTCTGAGTAACGTTCCACTGCGTTCTGAGTAGCGTTCCACTGCGTTCTGAGTAACGTTCCACTGCGTTCTGAGTAACGTTCCACTGCGTTCTGAGTAATGTTCCACTGCACTCTGAGTAATGTTCCACTGCACTCTGACTAACGTTCCACCCTGTTCTGACTAACGTTCCACTGCGCCCTGAGTAACGTTCCACTGCGTTCTGAGTAACGTTCCACTACGTTCTGAGTAACGTTCCACTGCACTCTGAATAACGTTCCACTGCACTCTGACTAACGTTCCACCCTGTTCTGAGTAACATTCCACTGCGCCCTGAGTAACGTTCCCCTGTGTTCTGATTAACGATCCACTGCGTTCTGAGTAACGTTCCACTGCGCTCTGAGTAACGATCCACTGCGCTCTGAGTAGCGTTCCACTGCTCTCTCTGTAATGTTCCACTGCGTTCTGAGTAACGTTCCACTGCGTTCTGAGTAATGTTCCACTACACTCTGAGTAGCGTTCCACTGCGTTCTGAGAAACGTTCCACTGCGTTCTGAGTAACGTTCCACTACGTTCTGAGTAATGTTCCACTACACTCTGAGTAACGTTCCACTGCACTCTGACTAACGTTCCACTGCGTTCTGAGTAACGTTCCACTGCGTTCTGAGTAATGTTCCACTACACTCTGAATAACGTTCCACTGCACTCTGACTAACGTTCCACCCTCTTCTGAGTAGCGTTCCACTGCGTTCTGAGTAACGTTCCACTGCGTTCTGAGTAACGTTCCACTAAGTTCTGAGTAACGTTCCACTGCACTCTGACTAACGTTCCACCCTGTTCTGAGTAACGTTCCACTGCGCCCTGAGTAACGTTCCCCTGTGTTCTGATTAACGATCCACTGCGTTCTGAGTAACGTTCCACTGCGTTCTGAGTAGCGTTCCACTGCGTTCTGAGTAACGTTCCACTGCGTTCTGAGTAGCGTTCCACTGCGTTCTGAGTAACGTTCCACTGCACTCTGAATAACGTTCCACTGCACTCTGACTAACGTTCCACCCTGTTCTGAGTAACGTTCCACTGCGCCCTGAGTAACGTTCCCCTGTGTTCTGATTAACGATCCACTGCGTTCTGAGTAACGTTCCACTGCGTTGAGTAACGTTCCACTGCGCTCTGAGTAACGTTCCACTGCGCTCTGAGTTCCACACATAAACATTCTACATGTGTTCAGGTAGAAAACAGCTGAGGCCTGTTTCACAACGCGATCTAACCTATAAAGCCAGGCTTACTTTGACTATTCCAGATTCATTCCCCAGATTTGGTTCCTCGAACAAGGCTAACCTTAAAACCCGCCCATTCACCATGGCAACATCGACAGTTGGACCAGCCTTCTCTGTGGCAGGCTAGATGTGAGGCTTATTTTAGCTAGATGAATATGATTGGACGATCCTAGTGATGTCACACTGCGTGGCTGTTATTGTTCTGCTGTTCTCTCCCTCACCACACTCACCCTGCATATAAAGTTATTACAGCTGTCTAAATGTGTTTAAATGGTCTTATAGTACCTTGCAACTGATAAAAAATACACATG
This sequence comes from Apricaphanius iberus, assembly GCA_028564705.1. Classification (NCBI taxonomy): domain Eukaryota; kingdom Metazoa; phylum Chordata; class Actinopteri; order Cyprinodontiformes; family Aphaniidae; genus Apricaphanius; species Apricaphanius iberus. Next base: position 770,092 of record JAPXFQ010002266.1, read on the forward strand.
TAAGTTAAAATACTTCATTAATGTAACTTTACATTTTATAGGCTTGGAACTGTTCTTATTTAACCTGTCAGCTATTTTTTTGACATATACCATATATTCTGGTTTTAATAATTCACAATATACTCCAAATTATCTTGCCCTACCCAAGCAGGTAATATGATTTACTTACATAAATTTACAAATTTACAGTTAGAAGCGCTTCTCAGCACTCACTGTGTCACACTATAAACCGTCCGTGTAGCAACATCACCTAATGTACATTATAACCCAATGCAGCCTGATTAACCTTTCTATGCAGCTGGTGTTCCCCTTATTGATTATGATGTAATCGTGATTTGTCTTTCTCAGCCTGGGGGAAGAAAGCGGCTCCTTCCTTTCCTTCCATTCTCACTCATGTAGCATAGATTGTCCAGAACTGCTTTAAATGTAGTGTTGATGCACATGAGCCTGGCTTGTTAAACCTGGGTTGAATTGTCGGGGATCGAATCCTCCTGAGCTTCGTTGGTGGAACCAAATAACCATGGCATGAAATGTAATACTAATTCAAACAAGGATTATTTAAATAAGCCTCGATTTTCTTTAGCTCGCTTAGCAGGAAAGCCCTCTAAATTCATTCTGTAGGCACGCATCCCAAACCAACAGGACCATAGAAGAAAATCTGAAAGCATTTACCATTACATACCTAGGAACCTGGAATCTATTCAAAATATTTGTAGATTTTTCATGATGCACAAAGACATCTCTGTAACTTCTAGCTGGTTGTAGAAACCAGTGGTTTGTTCCACTAAAAAAATGTCATCTTTCTCTAAATTATTCCAAAAATAAGACAACTGTGATCATCCATACTAAACTGATCTTGGTCGATAGAGATGAAACTACAGCCTTTTTGGTTCTCTATGAAATCTCAGTGGACTTCACCCAGTGTGGAACAGAGTTCATGCAGACTGTAAAACATTGACAACCAAGAGAAACTGTGTTTTCCCAGTTAGGGTTGGTATTTTAGAACAATAAAATAAAGACTCACACTAATCCAGTTCAATAACCTAACTCCCAATATGAACAAAGGACAAATAATATCTCTCTGCCTTTCACTATGGTCCAGTGTCAAATTATCGCGTTAAATGCGATTAATTAATTACAACCATTTTTAGTGCGCTATGTTTTTTTAATCGCATTATTTTTTTTATCTTTCACTTTATTGTTTTTACATGCTAGTTGCCTTGAAAGGAAATACGTTTTTAAGCTTTGGGCTTCTTTTACTGGAGTTTTTAGGGCTTAACCACACCCTGAAGTGGTGATCGGAGGCAGTAAACTGAACATAAGCTGACTGCTTTCTATTGTAGTGGGGAGGGGAGGTGAGGTAGAGCGTGGAGTTGCAGTCTAACAAATGTAACTATATTTAGTGAGTTTTTAGACCCCTCTAGCAATTCAATTTAAACACTAAATGCAAATAGTGACAAATATAGCAACTATGGTGTTATTGGAGACTTTTAGGTGAATCATGTAACGTTGGTACTCTTCTCATCGAGGGATGCTCCCCCGTCTCAGACCGCAAAGGCAACCAGTCTGCACCGCAAAGCTGCAGCTCAACCCAGCCCAGCTGTATGGCAAGCCATTGTTATAAAAAATAAGGCGTATGTTACATGTTGTTTTAACCCGTAATACACCTGTGCAGAACGCTAATGATCTGGGAATGCTCGAAGGAAAAGGTTGCAGTCGCCACTTTGGAATAGTCACAAAAAACAACAAAATGTAAATGCTGGGACTGCATCTCTTCATGTCTGTTAAATACAATAGATTACTTCATAAAACCAATTTTAAATTATATATATCATAGCTTTGTTCGACCATGCTAATGTGATGAATTTAAATAAAAATACCTAAAGATGAGGGGTTTTCTCAGCAATTATTTGGTGAGATTAAAAAATTTGATTAATTCAACTCATTAATTACAGACCATAATTAAATAATCTAAAAAAATTCTAATCTCATGACAGCACTAACTCAAATATCCAGAGATAAAGTATGAGAAACATTGTAGTTGTAGTAAAAGGCTGACACTGGTTGTGATGCACTGGTTTGCTGATAGCATTGCTGGATCTCTAAAGAAGAGCTAGCAGGCCAGCAACATTCTGCCACATGTGACTGGAACATAACACCAGACCGGAGTTTCCCCATCAGAGAACAGCTATAAAGGTGTTGGTGTTGGACAGATGTGACTAACTTTGGCAGGCCTTTAATGCAAATAGCCAGGTCCTTGGTCATGAAGCCAGCCTCGATGGTTTCGATGCAGACGGCCTCCAGAGCCTCAGCAAACACCCGGAGCTCTGCGTTGTTGTCCAGCTTCGCCCGGTGCAGCAGGCCACGCGTCCATGCGAAGATGGAGGCTGAAACAAACCGATCAACAGCGTGACCAATGGCTTTGCTCCAAAACAAAAAGGACACACATTTATTGGCTGCAAATATTTCTGTAACCTATGGGGTTGGTGGAGGTCTCTTTGCCCTGCTGATGCTGCCTGTAGTGGCGGGTCACCGTGCCGTGGGCGGCCTCGGCCTCCACCGTGCGTCCGTCAGGACAGATCAGAACACTGGTCATCATGCCCAGAGACCCGTACCCTGAAAGCAGTCACCAATCATGAGCTTCACCTGATGAGGAGCAGAGGCTCCTTCATAGTTCATCAAACGGGTCGTTTCACCAACCTTGTGCCACAGAATCCGACTGTACATCACCATCATAGTTCTTGCAGGCCCAAATAAAGCCTCCCTCTGATTTTAAGGCCTGAGCCACCATGTCATCTATGAGTCGGTGCTCATACCAAATACCTTTGGCCTCAAACTGAGCACGATATTCCCTGAAAGACAAGAAAACCCTGTAAGTTCAGGTCCAGTTTTCTTGTCATTATGGTTGCATTGTGCGAGTGTAATAAGGGCCTCACTTCTCATAGATCTCCTGGAAGATGTCCTTGAAGCGACCGTCATATTTCTTCAGGATGGTGTTCTTGGTGCTGAGGTACAGAGGCCAGGCCTTGGACAGAGCCATCTGGAAGGAGCTGTGGGCGAAGTCTCGGATTGATGCGTCGGTGTTGTACATTCCTAAAGCCACACCACCAGTGCCTGGACAGAGGAAGCAACATGGACCACTCATCCTGGATGTCCTCATGAAGAACAGTAGCGTATGTTGGTGCAGAGGAAGTCATTGAAGCTTTGAGTTTTACGTGTGCCAGTCTGTCCTAGCTAAATCTGCTGGAACCATTTGGAATTCAGGTTGATGCTCTAAAATCTCCCTTTACTGTTGTTTCCATTAGAGCACCAATTAATATCCATATACTTTAAAATGATTGAATGCAACAAAATAACTGTAAACCTAACCATAAGTGGCGCAGTAAGGTTTTTATCCATATTTAAAAAACAACCCTAAAGTATCCTGTGAAAATTCCTTGTCCATAATAACTAACCTATATGCCATGAGGTACAAATAGATCCCCTTTAAAATCAATTTCAGTCAAATATTGACGTTGAATACTTTTCAGTCAGATTTTAGACTTTTCCTAATTTTCAAAAAAATGACTAGCTTTTGATAATTTAAAACTAGTTAGTAGGAAAGCAGTATGATTGGGGCAAAAAAGCAACATTGTGTTTGTAGAACTGGGATAATTAAAAATGACTAAATGGAAAATCAAGTTTCAGGGATGTTGTTCACAAATGATTTTGACTCAAGAACTTCAATTCTGCATCATCAACTCATTGGCAAAATACAACGTTTAATCTGAGATGTTTTAGCTTTCATAACACGTTTTATGTTTAGATTGAGTCTGGGCTTGCTAATAATTAAGATGTAATATATTGTCCAGCTCTGGTGTAAACTCAACTTCAGGATGACACCATGTGAAATGAACAGATCTGGTGTTTAGGTCTGGGCCATTATGAAAATAAAACAATTATTTTCAATATACTGAACGATATTTATTTTAGCCTAATTAAAATAATAATATTACAAATAATATAAACCTAAATATGGCCTTCACTATTAATGATGCCTACAGATTGTGCGACCCACTGCTGTTGTATTGCTAACAACATCACATCACTTCAAAACTGCGTGCTAACGCTAACAGCTAACTGGTCAGTGTCATCAAGTTGATCATCATTCTTCACCAGCTATACACTCTTGACACAGCACTTTGCTTTTACCTACCAGCAGGGGGCCTCCTGTACCTCCTGCTTCTCAGTGCCGCACAGTTTTTCTGCGACTTGATTGGCCAGTTAGCTTAACAAGGCGGAGATTCGACTGTATTGATCAGTTATGATAACGATTAAAACACACCACGCGATTATCGTCATTAATATCGCAACTGATTAAAATTCGATTAATTGCCCAGCCCCACTGGTGGTGGGAGTTTGACTGCACTTCAAATTACTGTCCTTCTTACCTTCAAACTCATGAATGACATATTTGATTGGCTTCCCATCCGTGGGGGTGTAGATCATCTCTACTTTCCCAGGCCCAGGGACCACGAAGTCGGTGGCTTTGTACTGTGGAGACCACAGCCAGGAGGAAGGGTTAGTAAGCACTACAGAGCAACATATTACAACCCACAGAATGAGGAGAAAAAAGTTCATGTAAGCCATAAAGAGAGCAGGAAATATCAGTCAGAGTATTTAATGTTCCTGGTGCTCCTGACATCTATTATGTAACCAGCAGCCTTCTTACCTTTCACCTGGACTGGACTGTTGACTTTGTCCCTGAGTCACAAACTAATCTGCAGCCTAGAGCGGCAACTTGTCAAGGTAACAGAGGCAGGTCCAAAGGGCAGAGGATGAAATGTAATTATTGATCGGGAGTCTCCTGGCAACCCCATAGTGTCTCATCCAACAGCGGACAGAGATGGTGCTGAGGCCTGCTCAGTGGGTTTCAGGGACAGCTTTGTTACATAAGGTACAAGCTGCTTTTTATTTCTAAGTCCTGATCACATCATTTATGCACTTATCTTCTTTCCAGAATCTCTTATTTTTTAGCTCCAAATATCCACCCATTAGCTGCACTGAGGACGGGCTCACCTGGTCTCCGTGAGCATGCCTGCCGATGATGATGGGCTTCACCCAGCCAGTCACCAGGCGGGGGATGTTCTTGCAGATGATGGCCTCCCTGAACACGGTGCCTCCCAGGATGTTACGGATGGTCCCGTTGGGCGAGCGCCACATCTTCTTCAGCTTGAACTCCTCCACACGCTTCTCGTCTGGCGTTATGGTGGCACACTTGATCCCCACGTTGTAGCGCCTGACCGCCTCTGCTGCGTCCACCGTCACCTGGTCATCTGTCGCATCTCGGTTCTCCATGCCGAGGTCAAAGCTGAGCAGAGGGACACAAAACGACTGAAATCCAGCGAACAGCATACAGGATGTAAAAAAAGGCAGAAGGCCAAACCCCAAGTCTGAAAAAGTTGGGACAGTGTATATTAAAGTAAAATCTAACTCAATACTCTACATTGTTAAATTATCTTCGACTTGTATTACATTGAAAATAATACAACAGCACAACATTTAAAAAGTATTTTTCAAAATAAACACGCGTTCCTATTTTTTTTCTTGCAACATATTTCAAAACAAACAAAACAGTCAGTAAAGCATTTACCACTTTATAATGTCGCCATTCCTTTTCACAAAACTTAAGATATTTAAACGAAGACACCAAATAATGAAATGTTTGAGGTATAATCTTGTCCCATTCTTCCTGCAAACCAGTCTAAGGTGACCAACAGTACCGGTGTTCTGATAAAACAGCATACTTTGTCAGAATAGCATAAAATAAGTTGAGTTATTTAACCAATTTTAACCCACAACCAGGTATTTGTTGTTGTATTTTGTGCTTCTAAATGCGCCACACATTATCTGCTGGAGACAGGTGGGACTGCAGGCAGGCCAGTCAAGTACCTGTACCCTCTTCCTGTGCAGACAGGACTTTATAATGTGTGCAGAATGTAGGTTTGTATTGTCTTGATGAAATATATATGGGCGTTCCTGGAAAAAAGTCTTCTTAAAGGCAGCATATTGAGCTCCAACATCTCCATGTACTTTTCACCATTAATGATGGCATCTCGGAAGTGCAATTTACTTTTGCCATGAGTGCTGACACAACCCCATACCATGACAGACGTCGGATGCCTCCCAGCCCAGAGAAGTCCACAGTGCTTCTGCACACTGTTAAAATAGGGCTTCCTTTTGGCACAGTACAGTTTTACCCGGTATTTATGGATGTAACTACGTATTGTGATATTTGATGAAGGTTTACCAAAGTAGTCCTGAGCCCATGTGGTGATACCGCTGATAGATGAATAACGATTTGTGATGCTGTGTCGCCGAAGGGATCGGAGATCACGGTTGTTCAGTTTAGCCTGGCGCCCTTGTCCTTTACGAACTGAAACTCCTCCAGATTCCTTCAATCTTTTAATCATGTTATGCACTGAAAGGGGAAATATCAAAATCTCTTCCCATCTTTCTTTGAGGAACATTATTTCTAAACATTTCAATCATTTTCTCTAGTATTTGTTTGGAAACTGGTGATCCTCTGCCCATCTTTGCTCCTACAGGACTGGATCTTTTTTGGATGCGGCTTCTGTATCAAATCATTACAATCACCTGTTGACATTACCTGTTTCAAATCACATCATTATTTAACCAGTTTACCTGATAACTAGCCTTAAATTGCTCCGGTTTAAACCTTTACTGTAACATATTGCAGATCTGAATGACAGGACAGGATGCAGGTTTACATATGAAATGACTTTGACCAGACAAAACATGACATTATTTGTGTTCATATTGTCTGCAATGAAATATAAGTCAAAGTAAATTTAGAAATCCCTACCTTCTTCTTTTATTTGTGTTTTCCATACTGTCCCAACCTTTTCTGATTGGGGGTTGTAGAATGAGATTTCAAAGTAACAAAAACTGTTTTCAGGGCCACACTTCTTCCGAGGGTGACCATTTATTTTCACTAAGACAATATCAATCTACATTAGATAGGGATGTCTATGGAAGAGTAGCGTGGCATTAGCGTTGCATTTTCTCTGGCCGTATTGTGGCACGGCCACACATGTGAAAACGGCCTTACCCTGTCAGCCATTTCTACTCCCAGGAATGTCCCAGAACTTTCCTAGAGGAAACAGGCCTGATGGTTCCCTGTGAGGAGGAGCAGTATACTGATTGGCAAGGGGAACAATAATACTGTGGTCAGGACGCATGAGGTCCCATGCAGGACAATGTATAGATTTACATCCATGACTTCAACCGAGGAAAGAAATGTTCCCGCTGTGGAAGTTTAGTTTGGGGTCTGGGCTGGAGTTTTGCTGCTGCTAAAGCTGCTCTCTTCTTATGAATCCATCCTTCAGTTACCCCTTGCTCCGGGGTTGTTTTTGATGGAGGTAGTGAACGCTACACCTGAGTGTGAAGGCGCATGACACCATTACACATTAGCTGCCCCTGGTTAGCAGTGAGGAAATCTGCTTGTTTGACCTGATCGCTCACTATTTAAATTCATTGTCAGGCATATAGAGGCAACCGCAGTGAAAAGGCCAGGGCTCATTCAGCTGACCAGGGCACTGCTGGAGTATGTATCAGGAAGAATTTTTACATTTTTGTATATATATATATATATATATTTGTGGTTAAACTCATGTATCGTCCATTTAAGGAGAGCTAACTCAGGCTAACTCAGAGAAAATATTAGGAGATAAAAGTAAGTTATTAAGTAAGTTTTTATTTTCATGAAAAAAAAGCTGGGATCTGCCCATTTTTGAGCCAAATGTGGCCAATCAGACACTTTAAAGCTGGAAGGCAATGAAGATATAAGATCTCTGTACAACAGGCATAGTTGGGTCACTCTGTTTTAGGAATCAGCATTATTATTTATGCTTCAGCAGCTACCAGACAACTATAATACAGGAGCAACATTAATGGGAGGTGAAACTGAACGTGAGCTGGCTTTCAACTAGAGAATAACGGAAGCTGCTGCCAGGGCTCTGCTGGTTCCACACTGGAGCTAATTACAGTTTTTAGAGACCCGTCACACCGTTCATACCAGGGACACACCGTTCACCCCGATCCTCTCCCATGCTGCACTCTTTAACCGGGGAATCTGTGAACAGCGTAGACAGTCTGTCTGCTGAGATCTCTGGATAAACCACATGACCTCCAACAAACCAGGAAACCACCAGAGCCAGCTGAGGAGGCTTATTGTTCCTTACAGTACAAGCCTCAGTGCATCTGTGAGCACCCGCTGCCTTTGTTTGAGGCGCTGATGACCTCTCACCTACTTGGCCCTCGCCTTTACCCAGAAAGCTTAAACCAAGAAACACAAACCAGGTAATGTAGGGCAGAGAGGATGGAGAAACAACCAGGAGAGTCCTCAAAATAAAATCATTTTATTGATTTCTCAAACATTACATTTTAGTTTTTGTCTGAATGAAATTTCTCATTTGTCAGCTTTACTGTATCAATAAATCCATATTTGTTAATTTTACAAACTTCTAAAAAAACTTGTTGATTTATGCTAATAATGCACAAATCAACGGCCAGTGATTGCCAATATTACTCAAATTAATCAGTTGATCTAAAATGCTGCAGCAAGAGTTCTGATGAATATTAAAAAGAGAGATCACATTTCTCCTGTTTTGGCTTCTCTCCACTGGCTCCCTGTTAAATCCAGAATAGAGTTTAAGATCCTCCTCCTTACTTATAAAGCTCTTAATAATCAGCTCCATCGTACATCAGATATCTGATTGTTCCATATGTTCCTAACAGAGAACTTTGTTCTCAGAATGCAGGTCTACAGGTAGTTCCTAGGATTTCTAAAAGTAGAATAGGAGGCAGATCTTTTAGTTATCAGGCTCCTCTCTTGTGGAACCAGCTCCCAGTTTTAGTCCGTGAGGCAGATACTCTGTCTGTTTTTAAGACTAGGCTTAAAACCTTCCTTTTTGATAAAGCTTATAGTTAGAGTGGCTTAGGTTATCCTGAGCTATTTTTGTAGTTATGCTGCTATAAGCTTAGACTGTTGGACAGTCTGACCACTTTTCTTTACTCTACTACTTTTCTCTCCTACTACTCTCCAGATGTATTTTTTGTTGTTATTTCGGCTGTAAACCTTGTTTTCTCTCATTGTTATTCTCTTCATAGAAGCTTCACCTGGTCTGGTATCCTGCTCAGCTACAACGCCCCCTGCTGGATGGGGAGAATCAATTCGGATGATGCTGCCGGTGACCAAACATCCTTCATGTTGTGTTGTCAACGTTTTGCTTTCTTTAATATATAGTCAGACCGCGAGCTTTGTCAGCCTCAAGCAACGCTCATAAAGCGACTAGTTCGATGCATATACACAGAAGATACATTTTTAAGCTGCAGCTAGCAAAGCTCTAAGGCGGGCCTTTCTCTGCTGGATGTTTTAAACACTAGCGGATCGTAGTTGGCTAGGCAGCGTCGACGTCGGGCATGGTCACTTCAGTGAGACGCTCTGATTGGTTGCTGTGCTGCGTCACCAGCTTTAAGACCGTCAAAAGTTCAACTATCTGAACTTCTGCGTTGCTAGCGTTATGAGCTTTGAAGCTTGAAACGCAGGAGAAGCTTGAAAAGTTGACGGAACCAACGTTCACGTTGGAGGGGCGCCGCAGAGACTGTGACGCCCCTCCAACGGCCTCCACTATAGACTTAACATGTAATCTTGACGTTGCTGACGCTGACAAAGCCTGCAGTCTTAACGCAGAATTACAGCGGTTCTGTCAACCCCCCCGACGGTCGTAGCAGATGACCGCTTGTACTGAACCAGGTTCTGGTTCAGGTGGAGGTTTCTTCCTGTTAAAGGGCAGTTTTTCCTCTCCACTGTTACTACATGCTAGGTCAGTATGAGGGATGGCTGTGAAGTCACTGACACAAGGGAGGTGACTGTACTACTGCCTCTACATGTTGGTCCAGGAAGAGTAAATGCTGCAGATCAGCAACCCAATGTAATCTGCTGGGATTCCTTAGATTAAAAAAATATTTCAAAAAGATTGGACTGTATGTACTGTATGACTGGATTTAAATTACTTGTGAAGTACCTTAAGATGTTGTGAAATTGGTGCAACATACATACATTGATGAAGATCATCAATGTTATTGAATCAGGGATCTCAGGGTAAGATACTGACTGCTGACACCAACTCTATAAACATCAAATCTGTATGTGTTTAAGTAAAGCAATTAACTGTTGAGTTCATTATTTGAGTTGTGAAATCTCTGACAATTTAACTAACCAAGAATCTATTAATGTAACAAGGTTAGTAGTACACAACATGTTATCATAAGTGCACTTTTAGAGATCGTTTCAGAACAGATGATTAACTTTTATGCTCTAAAATGAAAATAGTGATGGAATATTTTTTTAAACACACAAAAGTAGACCAAAAGTCTAAAAGATGATGGAAAATGATACATTACAGGCTTTAGGTAGGTCAAATATGGCAAAAGTCTGATTAAACCCTCTAATAAAAACATGAAAGACTTCAATTGAATCTTCTTTATTTAACGGTTCTTTCATCAAAGTAATCCATGCTGTTCTTTTTTCCTCACATGGGTGACATGTTGACATCGTGCACTACACTTTACACTCCCTCGCTAAGATAATCGCACCTTTAGAGGAAACCTGTTGTCAGGGTCAACTCTAGACTATCAACCAAAGTCATAAAGTGGCACTGGGATTTATATTGTGTAATATCCAAGCACATTCCCAAGTTACTCTGCTCAGTGATACAAGCCCATTTCAAATAAACTCCACAAGAAAAGCTGCATGAAAACAAGTTCTACTAGACACTCCAGATCTGCAGGAACGGCCACTTCATTTCAACTGCACTTTTTTGTTATACAGGAGCTGCAGCAAAAAGCACCTTTTGTCAACTTCACAAACATACTGAAGAAAAGTGACAGCATATCTCCTTTGTTTATTTTTATATTTTTATTTTAACATGATGCATCACATTCAAGAGCAAAACAATCAATTAGCTTTCAAACATTAAAGCAAAGCAAGGTTGTAGACCCCCTAAAAAAAGGGTCTGCCCTCACCTGTGCAGGTCCAGCTCCAGGTATGGGAAGATCAGCTTGTCCTTTATCAGCTCCCAGATGACCCGAGTCATCTCATCTCCCTGCATCTCCACCACTGAGCCAGCCTTGATCTTCGGAGACATCTTAGCACAGAGAAACACGCTGTGAAGAAAAAGAAAGCACAACTGATTCTGCTTTGTGGGAAACAAAATCATTTTATTTTTCTTAATTTAAACTGGTTTGAATAATAAATAAACATACAGAGAAAATTAGCGGGAAAGTAAAAAATCCATAATTTTGTGATCAGGAAACAGAACACACAGAAGAACGAATAACAGCGTTCGGTGTGGAAGGATATTTTGCTCATCGGCGAGGCGTTAATAAAATGATGTTAAAAGTAAGTAAGACTGTAAATTCAGAGCACAGAGTTGCTTTGTTTCACACTTAAAGAGTTCATTCTGTCTGTCATGGAGAAATATCAGCGGTTTAAGTGAGGGTCTGGTTACTGTACAAGGACTACACACACAGAGGGGGCTCTCATTAACGCTACGCCTGGGCAAAAAGAATAGATTGAATTAATTCATTCACGTTTTTTCTTTGCAGGGACTTTTTAAAGAAAAGTGAAAAGTTTTTGCGTAATGGCACATTTTTGGTTCCAGGAGCTTCCATAGTGGAATTGGTATGGGTTCGCATGGGACAGACGTGGAGCAAGAGGCCGTATGTTGTTACATTAAAGCCAATCGCAGTCAAAGGCAGCAACACCACAAACCTATTCCAACATCAGGAACAGAGGCATCCAACCGAATATGAAAAACGATCTCAATTTTGTATTGAAATCGATCAAAATTTAGTTACGACCTCGCGCATGGAAATCCAAAGAGGATCGCGATCACCTCCTGCTCCAGTTTACTGTGTGTCCCACTCGGGACTCCGTAGCAACAGTTAGGAGACTACCGTCTATTTACTTAGATTTCATCATAACAAAGAACCACACATTGCATTTTCCCTAACAAGTAACTCTCACCGGTTCTCCTACAACTCACAAAACCACCTGGTAACATTTTAACTTCGTGTATCACATCCCCTGTGACCAGAGCGCACGTCTACAGAGCACATTAGCTGATGCTAGCAAGTAGCTATAGGCTAAGCAACAACTCGACTACAGCTAGGACAGATGAAGCAGCGGGACCAGAACTAAAGCGGGTCCTTCCGATCTCAAATCCCCAGTGAGGAATTTTTGAGTTCCACACTCACATTTTAAACAACAGGAAGCTGTTAGCTGCATTTTACTCGGTCCAATGAGCCATCTGGAGCTTTGTGTCTCCAATCTTTTTTTTGCAGTAACTATTAAGAGTCACTAGATGGCAGCCACTCTCTGTTAATCATTTGTTATTTAAACAACTGTTACACTTTATTTCGAATAAATTATTTCAATTTGACCAATAATGCCTAATGTGATGCATTACACAACAATAATAATAATAAAATTGATTCAATTTTGTCTTTTAAAATAAGATTTACTGTACAAAATGTATTGAATTAAACCGATGATCGTAGACTGTGCTGTAAAATAAAAAAAATGTTTTAAAAAAAATCAAGAATCAATTTGTGACCCTAAAAATCGGAAATCTAATTGAGGTTTTGGAGAAGCGTGACACCCCTACTAATAAACGGTTTCTATCAAACCTCAGCGCAGTAATCAGGTTGTGTTCATGCTGCAGTTATACAAGTGAGATCGGTTCTAACTGCTAAACTGTGCAACACCTCCTGCTCTCATGGTACTGCTCCTAATGCTGATAATTAACGATTAATCATTGATAAACATCTTAATCCTGTTTATGAATACAATACATAAATGAATGGTTGCTTATTTTTATTTTTTTTTAACGCTGCATATATATTATCTTATACATTATCGGTTAAGCAAATAATAAACGCTTTTGTGCTGATACAGTGGAAGGTTGTTTTTGAGAAATAATTGTTGATTTCTTATGTTACTGATGAAGAAGTTCTATGTTTTTTGTATGGATTTGGCAAAAAACAAAAATTGATATGAGCAGATCTCCGATCGGTGCATCTCTGATTAGAATCCATCAAAACGGAGCCGATCAAAAGTTTGCACCCTGAATTTATCTCTCACATTATTGAGAGGAGCCTGAAGAGTGACTCTGTTTTTAATTTGCACCACAGATTTACTCCATAATAATCCTCTTACATGGTCTCGTTAGCAAGCCATGTAACAAGCTCTGCAGCTCTGGTTAACACGAGGGACGCAACGATACCACTGTTTCAAACCGATATGATACCGATTCTAGGATTTGAGTACTAGCCGATACTAAATACCAATCCTTCTACCACACATAAAAATGCAATGAATTGGAAGAAAGGTTTTATTTTCTTCTCTGAGTGTTACAACAAATGATGATGCATTAGACTTAAAAAATATTAATAAAAATTACCACTAAACTTTCAAGTGAAAAATCAACATTCTCTGTGAAATTATTACACTTTCAATTATGGGTTTATGGTATCGGTTAACTGTAACTGATACAGTATATAAGCGCGGTATCGGCCCAATACCAGTATCAGTATCGGTGCATCCCTAGTTAACACTGGACATTAACGGAGGTTAAAAACAACACAGAGCCAAAAACAAAAGAATAATTACTCTGCTTTCAGTGTATAAAAATTTAACATTATACAATTTAGAGGAAATTAGTGCTTGTTGAAATAATACACCGCGGTGGTTTTAAATCTTTATCATAAAAGTTTTATGATAAAATAGGGCGAGCCAGACCGCCCAGACAGCCGAGCAGCAGTAGGTCCATACTGGGAGAACAGGAACCGCTACCAGAACCAGTTCAATGGTAATCATTGTGATCAGTAACTCCATGAAACATGAAACCAGGAAGGAGTTTTCTAAAGCTGCTCACGGCCTGAATGGACACGTTATGCTAGCTGCACACGACAAAGGAGCTCCAAACAAGACACCATGTTGTTTTCTGCTTCCTTAAACACAAACATCCTAAAATGTTTATTTTTAATCCTATTTTTATTTCGCTGCACAAAAAACGGAGGTAAACAGGAAGATGTACCGAGATAAGGCAGAAACCCAGAGAGCTTTGCTGCTAGTAGCTTGATATAATCTAACTGTGCAGTAAACACTGTTTCAATAGAAACTCTTACCTTCTATTTATGAATAGAAATCGTCCACAGAGAGCAGATGAGTACGCGGACTGAAAGATGTACAGACCGAGGTGACAGCGGATCAGGCTGCTCCCGCACAACACCGGTTTACACCTCCCTCCCCCTGACAAGACGCTCGGCCAATCAAACAAGAGCACACAACTATACCACCAATCAGATCAGCCCACAAAACGGAAGGGATGAATTCTACTCTTTGATTCGTCCGAGTTATAACTCAGATATTCCTGTTCACGCCCATTGATAAACCTGTGCTGAAAGTAGAACTCTAAACCAGTATTACTACTACTAGTACTACTACTACTACTATTCGCATTATTAGCATTATTTTCTTTGTACTCAAACTAACATTTCTGCTTGCAGTAAATACTTTGCTACATTCATCTAATTTTATGTCAAATTCTGACAAGATTCCTTATTTCATTAAATTGTTTAGGAGAACTTCAGCTTTTCTCAGCAGGTTTGTTTGTTCTGCTGATAATCTGGTTCACTATCAAAAGGGACTTAAATTATCCAACAAAAAGAAACCAGACTTAAAAGTATTTCAGTGAGTGACCAAATGCAGAAACATAAAAAGGATAAAGGGAGTCAGATCATTTCTGTTTCAGCTCCTGCCTAATTCCAATCTAAGCATAAAAAAATATTAATTTAACATTTTGGTAACACCGTCAAGGATTCCCTCAGACAGGTGGTGCAAACCTAAAGGACTAAAGCAACAATAGGCTATATAAAAAAAATTCTAATTTACATTTAGCTGTTTTAAATACTGAAAAGTTGTTCTGGTTCCACTAAACACTGACCGTGATTTACACCATTGTTATACTTATTTAGATCTAACTGAACTAAGTGAAGCAGAAATACTCAGTCTGACTATCAGACTTCAATGTATAGCTGATTTCAAACCTTGTTTGGACTTTGTCACCATCAAATGTGCATAAAGCAGACAGAAACCCTAAAAATCAGGTTTATAAATGTTCACGTTACGCCGAAGCTAAAACTTTCAATAACACTTCCACAAACCTTATTTCAAAAATCTGAAGAATATTTAATGAACCAACCATGTAAATCAGCTGATGTGTTAATATGATACAGGGTACAGAGAAAAACCCACATGTGCCATACTAAACAAAATCAATGGGACTTTTCTGGGAAGATCTTTACGACCGCAGAAAAAGCCAGATTTACTAGGGAGGGAAAAATACATGCCTACCAGCTTATGCAAGGTATTGTGCAATGTGTCCATGTGATAGTTCCTGAGGGTGGAGTTACTTGATTTGGAGTGAATTGTGACTTTTGACATATATGCTGAACAAATACACATTCCCTAAACTATGAAAAAGTGTATTTATTTCATTTACTTATATCACTAATTGAAGCATATTATACAGATTCATTCAAATCTGTATATTTGTTAATTATGATTTTTTTTCTACTGGATAATAAAAAAAGATTTAAGATCTAAATATTACATTAGATTAATAAAAATATTTTTTTATGACATACATGTTGACTTAATGAGAAGCATATTTAATACATGGCCTTTCCTTGGTTGTGCACCAACCACACATTTATCACATTCATCAAAAACCATAATTTTGGCTTCACTGGTAGACTTCATTTAAACTTGTTGATTTCTTTGCAGCCTGCACAGGGCTGCAGTTGGTTGCACTGTTTCTTTACAACATGAAGGTCCTGGGCTGAAATCCCACCCTGAGATAGTACAAGCATAGTATAGTCACAGAAATAAGTGGAAGTTAATGAAGGTCCAAATCTGAAGACACTGTACCGGCTCTGAAGCATGTTGGTAGAAGCATTAAAATCCACTTAGAGGATCCAATAAAACAGGGAAAGTAAACACAAAATCCAAATGTGTGGTGACAAATTATCGTGATCAAAAGTGTTGATACAGGCACGAATAAAGCTTGACTTTCAGATAGATAGATAGACAGACAGACAGACAGACATACAGACAGACAGACAGACAGACAGACATACAGACAGATAGATAGATAGATAGATAGATAGATAGATAGATAGATAGATAGATAGATAGATAGATAGATAGATAGATAGATAACTGGTTTTATGATGATTTAAGGCTGAAATTAGGCTTCTGGAATAACATTTCCTAATCACTGACCACAGTACCGCTAAAAATCTGTGCACTGTATGTAGAGGCCACGCGTGGCATAAATGAATATTCATATGGTGGCACTGGTGACATGCAGCATCAGTACCTGGGTGGTGGGTGTGTGTCACAGCGTTTTGAAAGATGCACGTACCAACTATCGGGGCAAACAATGAATGGATGAGGAGGTCGGGTGAGCTCGGTGGTGGTCATATTTTCTGTTGACCGTGTATTGTTTAATTTCGCACAAGTCAGAATATCACTTTATTACTGGATCAATTGTGGAAACATTGGAACCTGTTAAAGAGATAAATAAATGCATAGCTGCTGATACAGAAGTGCTTGTTGGATTGTTTGGAACGCGCGTCTGACAGAGGCCACGAGTTTAGCCCACGTCGGCCCTCATTAATGGTATAGTTTTGCCGCAACACTGTACATAAAAATAAGTCATATTTTTGAAGATATTATTTAATTCTTCCCATTTTGCCAGGGGGAAAATGACAAATTCATTCATCAAGAAGCTTCATGTTATCTAAGTCCACTGGGCAACCAGTTATCCATCAATCCTTCATAGTTATCCAAGTAGGGTCCTGTTTTAGAGCTAAGATCATTCATTTATTGTGCATATTGTGCATGTGATGACAACACTTTGATGCTTACTTTGACTGTTAATCAAGGAATAATTTTGTTAATCATTTTTTGGGGGGTTGCTTGTGGACATTAGATTAAACTTTAGTGCAAAAGAATATCTGTCTGATCTCATCCACATAGCTGTTACCTCATGTTCCCTACATGTTCTCTACATCTCTCTGCTCCGCCTTGTTACTATGGGAGCCAGAGCTTTTTAGTTCCTCTGCTCCCAAACTGTGGAACTCTCTACCACCTGATCTTAGAAACACTGATACACTTGTTTTATTTAAATGGAATCTTAAAACCCACCTGTTCAAACTTGCTTTTAAGCAATAGTCTGCTCCTAGTATGTTCTTAATTATTTTAATGATGACTTTTTAGCATGTTTGCTTGTATCTCTAATATTGCTCCTTTCCATTGTATTTTTGTAAAGTGTCCCTGTCTGCTTTGAAAGGCGCTTCAAATAAAATGTATTATTATTATTATTAATATGAATCAGAGGTTAGTCAGAGGCTCTTAAATGTGTCCAGTTTAGGACCTTTCACAACTTTGGGCCAGTTCTCGGTAAACATTCCACACAACAGTGAATTTCATTTGGTGAAAAGATTTAGTCAGGTCCTCCTGCCCGTGTCAGTAGTAATGTATGTAGTGTTAAATAAAATCACAGAAAAGTTTCAGACGTAAACAACCACAAGATGGCGTAGTAGGACCGTTCCAGGAAATCCTTTTTTCTTTCTGTAAGCGTCTTTCTGCGCCCCGCGTTTATAATGTGATGCTGAGGAGAGCCGCACAAGCAACAAAGGATGACCATTCTGTTCATTTTGACTTGTTCAATTAAACTTACAAAGCCAGTATTAATTGCAATGAGTTACTTTCTGAATAAATTACTTTAAGAAATGAAATTAGAGACCACATAAGGATGGTTTTTTTCTGAAAATGCACATTTTATTGTATTAAATCCTTCTTCTGGGCTTTGTGTGGGCAGCCATTCCCCCTCCTCTCTAAAAGGTTCTGGGATTCTAATTAGATTTTCCAGAGACATGTGATGATCCAATGCTGCCGCCTTCCCAAAGCAGAATCCCTTTGTTGTCTCCCACCTCCACTTTGAAAAAAAGGACCAGAGGATGGCAAGACCTGAAAGGCGTCATGTGACTCTCAGTTGTGGCAAGATAACCACGCAACGAGAGAGAGGAACGGAGGAAGGGAGGGGGGTCTGAGGAGGAGCCTGCTGCTATAAGATGCACTCTGCGCACCATCAGCACCAAAACTTCCACTTTGCCCATCCATCCTCACCGCTGCGTCTGACTTCCTGGCTGCTTTAGTTTGATTCCTCCCTCCTCCCCGCTTGGAGGATGCACAGGTGCATCCCTGGGTTACTGCTTGCTCTCGGCTGACTTGATTATGGTCACAGCCCCCGCGGTGCCAAGGTGGAGCCACAGCGCGTATCTCGGATCGGTGCGCTTCTCCAGGGGCTGGGATGCGCACCGGGCACCTCTCGCTTCCTGCCGAGTTTTGGGTCTGAGGAGGAGTCCAGCGCCGCGGCGGGGCGCAGAGGCAGGAGGAGCCAGTCGACCCGGAGCAGGATGCCGGTGATGAGAGGGCTGCTGGCCCCGCAGAACACCTTCCTGGACACCATAGCCACCCGCTTCGATGGCACCCGTGAGTAACCAGATTCTACATTTCTGCGATCCCTTTTTTAATCAGTCCAATTATTAAGATTACAATAAAAAATCTTTATTTTTAATTTCCATACATGTGGGTATGGTACTATTTTAAACATTAAACTTTAGAAGTTTATAGATTTATGGTCCCAAATGACCCAGACAGTGTGATCTCTAAAGCGGTAATAAGGACACTTTTGCTTGATTATACAAGACATGTGCCAATTATCATTGTCAATCTATGCCACAGTTCGATGAATATTTTCCATCATGATGCTGCTGGGGTTTGAATTTGTTCTGAAGTGACTGTGACTGTAATGGAGCATATAGCACCGTTCTGCATGTCCCCCACCTGTTGCTGCACACCGCTGCAAAGCAGGCTGAAGGAAGGCTACAGACTAACATATGAGTAGTCAGAGATGAATGTCACTAATTCAGTCCTATGATTTTCCAGCCTACGTTTATTTGGCATTGGACTCCCAAAGCGATTCTTTCAGATTTTGTTTTATCAGAAGTTTCCCCAAATTCGACTGGCTGCAGACTGGTTACATGAGCAGATAGCCTGACAAATGAATCTGTGAATATTAGTTTGTCAATGAAGAACATTGAGTTAATCCATGAGCTAAGTTTGATAAGCACCTAGACTAAAGCAGAGCTGCCTGACTCCAGACCTGAAGATCTACCATCCTGCAGCTTTTAGCTGCCTCTCTGCTACACCTGAATCAAACAGACGGCTTGCTACCAGACCTCTATAGATCTAAAATATTCATTGAGCTGTGCTGGATGGGAAGCATCTAAAAGCTGCAGGATAGCTCGAGGATTGGACTTGGAAACTCCTGCCCTAAATATTTGGTTTAATCCATTTCACAAATCCAGAATGATAATAAATAAATGTGACTTTATTACAACTGTCGTTTTAATCTTTTTTTAACTAGACGAGTAATTTTATTTTCTCTTTAAAAAATGCACTTGGATTAGGTTATACTTACCCTTAAGTTTTTGTGTAAATATTATGAATCCATGATATTTTCACTAAAGCGTGTCATACTGTGAGGACCCCATCCTGGCCCATGCCTAGATCAACCACCCTCATTGATCATTAGTGACATGCTAACTGGATGCTTAAGCTGCATATTTCTTCCCTGAATAGAAACCTGCTATTATCCACTCCTCTCTCTGAATGTATTGAGTCGGCCTGCTTTCTTTTTGTCTGTTTGTGTTAGCCAGTTAAATCAGGCCGGCCCACTGTTCCCAGTAAGAGGAGCAGTCAGAAGTTCTTCATTCTGATTCTCATCATACTACTCGACTTGTGTAAAGCTGCTTCAGCGTGGCTTTTCCGTTCTTCAGTTACCATTTGTCACCCACAGAACAACATGTTGCTGTCAGTGTTTCCATATACAGTATATTTTTTCTCTTTCTTCTTAAAAATGTTTCATCACTATAAAATCTGTGCTCCCAAAGTCAAGCTTCTTTTATGCACATGCGTCTGATGAGATCCTGTAATTCATAAGGGAACAGATTGAAGAGTTTCTCAGTGCACCGACTGTATTTTACTGGCTTTTCTCTTTGGTCACACGTTTTATACCCCTTTCTCCTTCAGATATGTTTACCTTTATTGTGTATGGCTTTATTAAAACATCTGAGCTGTATCTGGGAACACTGCATGGATTTCAGTTATGCTTCTTTGCTGGAAAGAACTGGAATGGACCTCCAATGGTTCTTGAAATCAGTCACAAGTCACTGGTGCGCCGTGTTTACTAATGCTCCTGTGTTGTCATCAACCCAATTAGTCACCCAGCAGAAGTGGATGTTTTTTTCTTTTTAAGTGCAATTTAATAAGAAACAGGTTGCATTTATTAAACCCAACAGTGGAAGTCTCTACCTCTGGATCCAACAGCATTTACATTGTGATTTTAGATTTGTTGCACTGGTTTACGTTGTCTTTGAGGTAAGTCAGCTGAGATGATGCTGGAAACAGAGCAGCAGGATCCCCAGACTATGTTTTTCTCCCTTTCTTCTGGCGAGGGTGTCTTGTGAGCAGATGCGATGAGCAGCCCGTGTGTGTTTGGACCCATGCTGGGTTGGTGGGCGGGCGAGAGCTGCTTATACTGTATGCCACGTCCGAGGCGGTTCGTCTCTCCTTCTGTGTTAAATATTCAGGGTGAGGGGATGCTTCTGGCTGCCAGTGTCTCCCTTTAAACCAGTTATGCATGACAGTGTGGTGGAAGAGATTATGTGAACGGGAAGGAAGCGGAAGACGGATCCAGATATTGCTGAGGATTTGCTAAAGGAAACAAACCAGTAGCAGCACATTTAAATGGGCTCACTTTGAAAGGCAAAGTGACTTGTGAAAGAGAGAAAACGCCTAGAACACGTGCTTCATCATCCCTCTCTGATGTAACATGTCATATGTCAGCCTATAAATACTGCATTATTCATGGGAACGGTTTGCAAACATGTCTCCCTCACACATATGCTGACACAGAAATCCTTAAAATGTAAACCATCCTGTTCCTGTTCAGCTGCTGGTCTACAGAAGAACAGGGGTCTGAGCGGGGCTATTCTTCTCTGAGCAGCCCCCCCTCCACCCACCGAGGTGTGATAATTACACATCTCCAGCAGTACATGTGCAGTCTTTGTAATTAACATGAAGGGGTGTCAAGAATTCATCCGGGCCTGTTGGGCGTCGGAGGAGGCTGAAATGAGTGGCTGTGGGGGCAGGGCGGGTGGTAAGGGGGGGCATAAATATAATTCCTGTTCCAACAGTGACAAAAGATGCTTCTAAACACTGAGAGATCAGCTCCTCGTTAAATCACACACTCTAGTGAGAATGGATGAGAGGGCCCGTTATCAGCCGACCTGTGGAAGCGACGGAAGCTTTGTGTCCAGTCTATGTGTTTGTGTGTGTGTGTGTGTGTGTTTCCTGAAAAGAGCTGTTTTGTTTGGGATTTGAATCAGATGGGAACCGTGATTACTCTAAAAAGCCATTCATCTCTGCCACGGGCCTACCTGAAAGCACTTTATTTGCCGTGGTTAGGACTATGATCGGCTTTGTCTGGCTCTGCCGCCGCTTTTAGATGACTGAATTTAAAGCTTGGCTACAACTCAACAATTCCCCTCAGAAATATCTCCAATCCTTGAGGTTAAAGACGAAGAAGCAAGGCAGGTCAAGTGGGATGTAGGAACCGTTTCTGAAGTTCAGGTTGTTTTTTTTTAAACCCAAGCTCATCACTTTAAGAAGCAGAAACAAACCTTGAAAGGAGGCAAATAAAGCATCATGGAAGTTTAGCACCAGCCTGTTGGAGGATTATCAGTCATTTTGTCACACCACAAATGTTAATGTATTTATTAGTTAACTACTGTATTTGATAAACCAAAACAAATTAGGCTAAACTAGTAAAGTGGCGTTACATAGTTTCTATGACTATTGTGACTATTGTTCTTCCTCTCATACTCAGCATCTTTCATTATTAAATATGTATTTTTGATCAGATTTGAAATGAGGACCTTATTTGTTGTGCCTTTCGGAGAGCTAATAGCTGTCCTGAATCTCTGCAGCTCCCCCAGAGGCAGTATGATGGTGCTTCTCTGATAAATCGTCTTCTTGCCCAGCCTCCATTTTAGGTGGCTCCCAACCTCTTGGTGTGCTTACAGGTTGCTCCATCATCTCTCCCTGCTTGGGATGACAGATTGATCAGAACACTGGGAGATGT
This sequence comes from Apricaphanius iberus, assembly GCA_028564705.1. Taxonomy (NCBI): domain Eukaryota; kingdom Metazoa; phylum Chordata; class Actinopteri; order Cyprinodontiformes; family Aphaniidae; genus Apricaphanius; species Apricaphanius iberus. The sequence goes on from JAPXFQ010002266.1 coordinate 792,495, forward strand.
TAAAAACTTGGGATCTTGTTTTAGGACCTAACCCTGCTTTAATCTTCTCCACCACTTCCCCCGGACCTGATTCCTTGGTCTTCATGATGCTGATTCTTCAGAGGCCTCCTCAGAACTATTTGTACTGAAAAAATATTCAAACAGATGGAATTTGTTCAGGGATTTTAAAGGCAATTTTCAGTGGATTTTATTTAAGGGTATCAGAGGAAAAAAGGCCAGTAAATGCAGCACCATTCCAGATTTTATTTACAGATTGTTTTCAAATGATGATATAGAAACGCTTCACACGTTATTCAATACTTTGTGTTGGTCTATCACATACAGTTCCAATAAAATCAATTGAGATTTATTTTGGTATTGATTCAAAATCTTTGAAAGGCAAAAGATACACAAAGAGAAAATCTCTCATATTCTCTCTTAAGTGATCTTGCTGTGGAAAAAACTCTCCAGATCTGTCCACACAGTCCTACTCTTAGTAGGATTTACAATCAATGTGAAGTTCACTTTATTTTCAGTAACTGCTTCATCTCACAGAAATACATAAAGAAGCCAAAACTTAATAGCACATCGCATGGCAGTAAGACACTGTTAAAGGCATTTCTTTTTTAAGTGGGGAGTTGTGAAGCACTTCCAGTCTGATTAGTCTGTCAAGGTGCAGAGGATTGAGGACCCAAAAGCAGAAGCTATGATGAGCGTGGATTAAATGAAGAGAAATGCTGAGCAGTTACACAAGGGAAGAGTATAATGAGTGTAGAGTGGCGAATCCAGCAAGGGAGGACAAAGTGAAGAAAAAAGAAAAGAAAAAAATGTTGAAATATAGAGCAGAAGATGGTTTGATCAAAGAATAGTCCAAATTTTTTTAAAGATAATGAAGTAGAAAGCTAATGCAGAGAAGTAACTGAAATTGATAAGATCCAATTAAATAAACAGGACACACAGAAACATGAGAAATGTTAAGTCAAATCTGATAAATGTGTGGCAGGTAGGGGCAAAAAAGATAGAAAATACAAAGATATGAACAACAATACTCCTAAATGGGAAAAATAAAGCTCAACAGAACTACCAGAGGAACTGAAATGATGAGGTCTAAACAAATGAAAGTAAAAGTTCAATCATCATCATAATATTGTCTCTCTCATATCTGAGAAGAACAAGCAGTAGGAGAAACATTGGTGGAGAATCAGGGGAGTAGGGCAGCAGAAGAGCTGCAAAATATATAGGCAGCAACAAAAATAATAGAATTATTCAGGATATAATATTATAATATATTTTTTTTCCTGTCTCTGTATTGAAAACTACTTGTGTCATGTAGCTCGGGGTGATTAGCCACGGTGTTTATCAGTATTTCCTCCATGTCCTGCTGAGGCTGTGACTCCATGACAGTCACAGAATCACTGACACTCTGTCCCCTGATTGGTTGTCGCGGCACGATTTGACGCTGGAGTTCAGATTTTTCCAACTCGAGTGGTAGACGCCATGAGCGCGAATGCAAAAAAAATGCACCACATAAAATGCAGCGCAAATTTTCCATCGCATCTGTAGCGCTAATTTTTCGCGCAAATCAGCCAGAAAAGCTTTTTCGCAACGCAAATCTGCTTCTTAAGTGTCGCGGGACCCCAAGTCGCGCTTCATCGCGCTTCTCCATTGATTTTACATGTAAACCTGAAGCGCTAGTCGCTCCTATCGCGTTCAGTGTGGACACAGCGTTAGCCCACTGATCTGGACAGAACTGGTGGAAATGGGTCAGGCTTATGAGCCTTCTTGCTTCCACTCACCTTTTCAGTTCCCCCCACAACTTTTCTATGGGATATAGATCAGGGCTTTGTGATGGTCACTCCAACCTTGACTTGTCCTGAAGTCACTTTGTATCTAACCTGGAGGTCAGCTTGGCGTCATCGTCCATCTGAATCTTACTGGCCGATGTCTTCAGATGTTGCTTCATTAAATCATTTGTCTATTTTGTGAAGTGCAGCAGTCCCTTCCAGCCAAACAGCCCAACACCATCATGCTGCCACCCCCATACTTCACATATGGGATGATGATATGGGATGAGGTTTCCTCCTTTGTCCTCCAAATTTACCATTTATCTTTATGAGCCAACAGTTCATTTTCTGTTTTACCAGACCACATGATTTGTCTCTAGAAATTCAGATTTTTGTCCCCTGCTGCAAACTGTAGTCTGGCTTTTTCATACTGGTTCTGAAGGGTTGGCGTTCTCCTCTCAGAGAAATCTTTCAGGTCATAGCGGTACAGGACTGGTTTTAGTGGGATAAAGGGCTCTGTCTGACCAGTTTCAGTCAGCATCTTCACAAGATCTTCTACCGTTGTTGATGGTTGGACATTCCCATGTTTTCTACCGGAGTATTCTTGTCTGAACAGATGAACGTGGGACCTTCAGGCATCTGGATATTCCACCTAAAGATGAGCCTTACTGGTGGAGGTCCACAGTTAATAATAAAATTATTTGGTTTAAGCAGTTCCTCAATAAAGTGCTTTAAAGTGCCAACCCTACTTTTTAAATCCAGTCGTTCCTGTTTAATGGCCATTACAAAAGAACTTAGGTAATGTAGTAAGAAGCTACAAACACACACACACACACGTCACACACGTAGAGTTTGATTTTGGTCGAAGTGCTTCATCACACTGCAGTCAGACATCACAGACTCTGAATCATACACTCAGAGGAAGGTTATTATTTATAGCCCCCCCTCTCATGGTGTCACCAACACCTCTCTGAACAGCATGTAATGAGAACACACCTTGCATGAGCATGGTGAGAAAAGAAAACTTGATAAACTACTAAATATTTCATACATTTTATATTGTGAAAAAGCTTTTAATCTGAGGGTTTATAGAGTTTAACAGATTCGTTAGTTTTAGTCTAAATCCTGAGCAAGGTGTGCAGTGAAAATACAGAAACATGAACCTCACAATAGTCCAATCAGAGTTTGTTTGAGCCTGTCCTGCACAGTGCATTTGGGGCTATGAGTCAATTGGGCCTATTAATTGAGCGGGCCTTGGCCTGGTCCTAATCAGGTTAGGAGCCAGCTCATCACATGAACATGTTGGGCAGAAGCTCCCAGCGGTCAACCAGCACCTTCTCTTCCTATCAGGCTTCATTTTCATCTGAGAGGAGAAGGTAGACAGGCCAGGGAAATGATCCCTGTGACCTTTCCTGGTTGAGAAAAGGTTTTCTGTCTTTTTAAGAATATGAAACTGAAACATAAAAAAAGTAAAGAAATGTAAAAAAGAAAACAAAAAACATGTCATGATGACCAGAGATCATTAAAAAAATTATCCTGTTAGATTAATAACCTATTTACTTTGTTTTAAAAATATGACATCAATATGAATTTACTTTATTTTTCAGTCAAATTTTCATTAAATCTCCATAAAGACATTTTTTTTACTAACAATACAATAATTCGATCTTGAGATGACACGTTATTTCGTATTAAACTGAAGTCTGTCTGGCAAAGGACTGCCGTTTTTGTTTAAGCTAATGACATGAGTATCTGTTTTATGGAGAACCAACTCTGCCATAATTGACAATAAATAAATAAATTTGGATATAAATAAATAAAATTGTAAATAAATAAACAAAAAATATAAAAAAAATATAAAAGATATTAGACAGAGAGGACAGATGGTTTGAAAGAGGAGTAAAATAAGCCATCTATGTAAAAGTAGAGAAACCATCGCTAAACAGAGGAGGAGGCCTGAGACATCACCGATCTCCAATTTACAATGCTGCCCTTTCATCCCTCCCTAGAAGACTCAAACAAATTAGCCTCTAATAACAGAAACAACTGTGACTCCAATGACTGTCGTTATAACACAATAGGGCACTAATGAAGCCGAAACCTAACCTCCACCAATAGGCGGCACGCCAACGACCGTCGTTAAGACATGGAGCACAAAGGATCCAATGACATAATGATTCTTGTTCAAGAGGTTAAATAGCTGAGTCTCCACACCAGTTAGTTGGACCAGTCCCAGCCTGGTCAGCGGCGAGCATGAACTGATGAAGCCTCTTGGATAAGAGGTGAAACGTCTTCCAAGACAAATTACCAAGTCCAGTTGCGTTTGATTGAAATTTCCTTGACCATGACCTGGATGAATGAGAATATTCACAGGCTTAAAACAAAAAATATTTAATTTCACATATATTGATTTATTTCCATATTTATTTATTTAGTTATTTATTTATTCCCACATTTATTTATTTATTTCCACATTTCCACATCACATCTATTTCCAGATTTACTTTGCTATAAGGCCGTTTTGGAGTGAGTCTTTGTCTCCTACTAAAGGCTGCAGAGTGTCAAATTATCTGACTGCCCTCCCTTCTCCTCCCCTCAGCCCTCCCTCTGGTTCATTAGGTGCGGGGTACCAACGTGCACCAGATAAGTGAGAAAATGAGTGTAAAATGGTACTGGGAGGAAGACTGTGTTGTACCTGTGCAGATCTGTGCCTGTGTGTGTGTGTGTGTGTGTGTGTGTGTGACAGCAGAGATGCATGGCGAGGCATTGTTGTGCCTCAGGTGTGTGGTCCCCCTGTGGTGCTTTCTGCTTAACCCCCTCGTCGCCCACGCCCCTGGCTTCCAGTCCTGCAGGAGCAGACGTAATGATTGGCCTAATGATGGACGGGCCTGGCTGTCTCTGTGCAAGCAACGCTCATTATGTTTTACATAAACAACCAAGAGTTTAAAAATCATACTGCTGGTTATACGTGTATAATACATAGAAGAGAACAGATTATTCCCTTATTGTCCCACAAGGTTGAATATACATGATAGGCAGGTGTATGAAAATATGATTGTAATGAGTAACATCATCGTTCTTGTCTTAAAGAAATATACGTAATATCTCAGCTCAACATAGTTGAAGTTCTTGACTTCAGTATATATTTAATCTATAAGGATTTAGTTCTAGTAAAACTTTCACCTGCTTAAAAAAGTTCATATAAGAAAACAAAACAACAGCATTTGATTGACCTTCCTGGCTTCATCTGACATTAATTATTAATCTCAAAGCAGAGACGAATTCACATATTTGGAAAACCACTTCCTGTGAAAAACAAACACAAAATAAATAGGGTTGAGATTCAAGCTGTCTTTGTGAAGCTCTGTTGACTCAGAGTGTTTCCCATGACAGACACACCTTCAACCTCAACCTGATAAAACAGAGCACCTCTGCTGTATTCCAATACCTCCCCAATGACGAAAAGAGCTAAAGTTGTGGGGTTAATTCACAAACCAGTGCAATCTCCTCCAATTTAGAAGCTGTTTTACTCCCATTATTTGTTTTTTTCCTACACTGGATTAATGAAGCAGTTTGCAGTGAATACATATCAGAGCAATCCCACCTAGCAAGTCTAGCAGATGGGAGACATTTCTACCTTCGATCCATTAACATTTTTTTATTTTATATTTGCATCTTATTGACTGTTTTGAGGCAAATTGTTGTTGATTGCCATTTTCCTATCCATCATATGCCTTTCAAACTTCGTAGATCAATCAGTCTTTTAGCATGTTTGTGTCCAATTGAATCCAATTTAGGATTCATTTACTACTATTGCTATTATAGCTTTATTTCTGTTAGTATTTTATAGACTTATCTAGTGTAGAAATTCCTTCAAATTTTTATTTAGTGGTTATTCGAACATATAATTTCGCACTGAATAATTTTTCTTTTCTTACACATACAATTTTCAATTCAGTTCGGTTTGTTTATACAGTTGTGATTCACAACAGACATAATCTCAAGGCACCTTACAAGAAAAGTCATTTTAATATCTATCTATCTATCCATCCATCCATTAATTATCCTATCCCTAGCAGTCATTAGCGAGAGGCTGGGTAGACCCGAAACTGGTCACCAGTTCATCACAGTCAGTTTAAAAGTTTTCTATTTAAGGAATCCCAACAGATTGTATCGAGTCATCGATGTGAGTTTGTGCCCTTTTTATTCAGACTCCAACCACATCAATTCCTCTGCAATCCCTCATACTGAGCAAGCATGTAGCGACAGTGGAGATTAAAACTCCCCTTTAACAGGAAGAAACCTCCAGCAGAACCAGAACCAGAACCTAGCTCAGTACAGGCGTTCCTCTCCATCTGGGAGTTTGAGAAGACAAAGCAGAGACACAGAAAGAAGAAAAGAAACTGATCTAAGTACTTTCTATGTTAAAGAAGCTAAAAAGTTGATAACAGAGCATAAGGTAATCCAGTTAATGGGAGCATCATTCCAGTCGATGGCCACCATCCAACAATGTTTGTTCTCTGTGTGGTCCTTTACCTGAGTCCCCTGGAGCAAGGCAAAGCACATGCCGTGTTGCTCAGCTCCACTCTTTTACCCCCGTTGTGTGTTGTTCCGCTTTGTTCTACACGTGTCTTGCCCTTTCATAGAGCCTTATAGCTGCCTGCAAGGCTAACACGATTACATAAGCTGATATGCACACAAGCTCCCTTTTCATTCAAACCTACTCTTGTTGATTTTATTGGTGTTAAATTGTTTGATTAGTTTATATATGATCCATTTTCTAATATAGGTTTAGTACTTTTAGATTGCATGCTCATAGAGTACACAGAGTCTATTAACAAAGTGTTTTGGCAGGGAAGTTGACATGTTTTCTTAATCAACTGTCGTACCATAGTGTGAAGTCACTTTGTGATCTTTCTGATGTGTGTCTGCAATTATTGCTTCACTACTTGGTTCTCCTACCTTCAGTAGAGGCTGAGTCTCTGGTGCAAGTTAAGCTCTTCCAGGAACTGGTACCCCGATCTTTAACTGATAAAACCTTGTACTTATCAAAAATGATCTTAATATAAAAAAAATTTAATCAAAGTTATTGATGGCTATGTAAACCAGGCATAAGTGTTTCCCCTATTGTGGCACAATATTTTGTATTGGAAGATAACAATTCACAAATATTTCTATTTGAAAGCTGATGCTGCATATTTGAAGATTCAATGAGGAATCCTCTTAACCAAGAGAGCACGGATTTAGGTTCAAAAGGATTCAGTAGTTTAAATAATCATATCTACCATACAGTAAGTTTCCCAAAAAATTTCGACTCTTGTTAAAAAGTCCATATATTTCAGTAACTCAATGACTTAGTAAAATGCATTATGTAGATTATTACACACAGGCTGATGTTTCCAGGGAATTTTGTTATGTTATGATTATGGTAATTATAATAATGTTCTGCTTACAGCTACTAAAAACATGACATATAGAATTAGAATATTCACACAAAAAAAAATATTCCAGACATGTGGGGTTAATTATATGTTTGTTTGATACCTGCTACAAGCTATTCATTTTCGAAAGGTACTTTTTTATCTAATAAATGAGCCTCATCAAAACACATATTCTAATTTTTGGATTATGACTGTATACAACAAGAGTAATTACTTTCATAATCATGCTAGAAAAAACAAACCATTATTACTTTTTAGTTAATTTGATAAATAAAGATATTTAGGTTTCCAGGAAGCTGCTTGCTCCTGCTCCCTCTGTGTTCCCAACCCATCGAATACAGGCAGATCTTTTCAAAGTATCTGCTGGGACATTAAACTCATTCAATCCATATTTAAAAACTTTTAAAGTGACAAAGTTACTCTAAGCACAAAGTAGACAACTCATTTGAATAGAGAAGGATGTACAAAAATATCAGACAGACCTCAGAATTAATTCAGTGACCCATTATCTTTTCTTTTCTAGCACTAAAGTTACAACAAGATTTCTCCAGTCATTATTTTTGGATAATTTCTGAATAGAGAAAACTATTTTGGTTTTTTAGAACGAGGACTTATTTTGTCTAATAATGGTTAAGATGAATACACATGAAAATGCACTGATTTGATCTTAAATACATGTATAATGTGTGTTTTAAATGAGGCCAAACTGGGTCTTTGCTTGGTGAAGTCATCACAGCTGTACATCTGACCTAGCCTCTAGTTTTAGAATTTAAAGCACACCAAGTTTTCTGGTTTTATTGTTTATTATTCCAAATTACATTTATCATATGGTTAAAGTTCATATCAATTACTCATACAGCTAAATATGTTAATGTATTAATCTGTTTATTACTAGTTTATTTGATACAAGCTACACTTTAGACTCAGGACATTCATGTTTGTATCTGAATCTTCCAAAGTTAAATCCTATTAATGTAAGAACATCACACACCATGTGTTCTTTTAAGCTTAGTATGCTATTTTACAACACAAACTTACCACTTTCATTTATTGTTCATCTCATCAGAGTCAACCATATTTAGAAAATGTTAGTTCACACTCAGCTATTATCATAAGAATACTAAGCAGATCTGAATATTTGATACTACATGTTTTATTGGTTTATAAGTGGTAACAGCTAAAGCTATTGAATGAACTAAGTGATAATGTACAGATGGGGCACTTGTGTAAATGTGGTTTAATTGACTATACTGATGCCTGACTATGATGGTGGCGTTGTCTTTTGTTGGTACACTCAAATCATGGGAACATTAATTTAATTATGTCATTTGGATCAAAATCTACATCCTGCAGGTGAAAAAATATGAATTCAGCCACCATAACTGGACAAAACAGGCAGAAAGGAGGAGGAAGAGGAATCAGAGAACTTGTTAGTGGAGGTAAATGGATGCACAGTGGCAGTAAAAACAAAAGCAATGATGTAAAATATGTGGATAAAGCTGCTTTTAAAGATGTCATCAAATTATAAAGTATCATGAGGACAGAAGATGGGGAGGAAGGAAGAAAGACAGAAACATCTAGCAGTGTACAAAAATATTAGCTAACCTTGATTAAAAAGCTGAAACAGACTGCAGCTATAATTAATAGAAAGGACAGATGTGCACAAAATCATTGTGTTCTTGTGTTACCCAAGGTTACCTCCAAAGAAAAGTGTTCAGCCATCATCACGGAGCAACATGAACCTTTTTAAGAGTTACTCTTCTCGGTAAAGTGCTCGTTTGTAAAGAAGGCTTCAGAAAGTAACCTCCACGCCCTCTCTACTTTAGAACTGAGCTATAGAATTATGTGGACAGCAGGTGGGTAAATGTGAGGAAGACATTCAGACAACTTCCTCGTGATGGGGAGGGAGAAGCCACTTCCATCCTCAATGAACATCCCGGGTTGAACGATATTCTGCAGAAAGGATAAACAGTAGAAAGTTATTTTCTATGATAAATCCTTTTTGCTGACCGAAAAATCTGTGAAAGCATTTCTCAGGAAAGACAATATTGGTGTTACCATGACTTCTGTATTACACTGAAAGTAAAGAATTCTGATACAATCTATGTACAGTATGGGGTTGTTACCTCCCTCACAAGTTTGCATAAAAATTCCCCTTTTAATAAAGGGTAAGATCAAAATGCCATCCATATGCAACGCCATATGCAGTTTGGCGTTTTGGGCACCAAACTCCTGAGATTTCATTCACAATCTCTGGTTAGGTTTTAAAAAAAGCAGAAGTGATGAAATAACTTTTGATGACTTCATTTCCCAACGTACATTTTTGATAAACTCTTATCTTGATGTTTTGGGTTTTGTATATAGATTCAAGTTCAAGTTAAGAATTTAAGAAATGTTTAAATAAGATATGAATTCATCATTATTCCCTGACAAGGTACATTTTCATCATGGTAGAGTTTGTGTATGTGTGAGATGAGTAAGAATATAATATCAGTAACCATATTGTTTCACTATTCAGTTCAGTTCAAATTTACTTACAAAGCACATTTACTAGAACAAAGTTCTTTAAGAAAATGAGCTATATTACTTTGAATATTCCCATACAATTACAATTACCCCATATGTTCATCCCTTTTCTTTTTTATATCATTACAATGTTCCCACAACACTAAAATATACATTTGTATCAGGGTTAAGAAAAAGCCTCGAGTCCAACACCTTGATGGCAAAGTTTCTAATGCTCACTTATTTCCATTGTTAACTCTGTTTTTTATCAGTGTTTTTTCTCTCCATGAAAGCTACACCTGGTCTGGTGTCTGTGTGTGGTGGAGGGAGGGAGGCATCGACTGGGGTGAAGCTCCCAGTAACTGGACGTCCTCCAGGTCTATTATCAAGGTTAAACTTTCTTTAACATACAAAGTACTCTTATATCAGTTCTTTTGTTCTCTGTCTCTCTGTTCTTTGGCTGTTTGTACTGAGCCAGGTTCTGCTTCTACTTCTGCTGGAGGTTTCTTCCTGTTATAGGGAGATTTTCCTCTCCACTGTTGCTACATGCTTGCTCAGTATGAGGGATTGCTGAGGTAGAAGTCTGCATCAATGGGACACAACTATCAGTCAATGACTGTCAGTGAATGTCAACAGGTTACAGATCCTCATAATTGTTTCCAAATTTGAGAACAGTATTCTAAAATCTATTCGGGGTCGAACTCTTTTCATTCATTAATCTAAATTTTAGGAATTAGCATCCTACATCACTTAGTACAGTGTGCATGTTGTTATGCAAATGGAAAAAAAGAGTATTTGTAGTAATTAATTTGTAATTTAATAGCATATTTTCTTCAGAAACTGTGATCAGCAGCAAAGAAAATGAACGGTACTCCTGGATTTGCTGCTTTGCAAACAGCAGCCAGTGGGTGTCATATCGCTACACACCAAGGTATTTTAGTCACCCAAGCTGCCTTTACTTTCAAATATTTTAGATATGATCTACAAATAAATCTTCAAGTCGGGTAATTGGAGTCACCTTCCAAAGAAAAATCATCAAATAGGCAGTGGTCCACAGTAAAATGCAACACCCCAACCCTTGATATTCCAAACATTTAAATTATATTCACAAAAGCTTTTTAATATAATATTCAGCACTAAAAATGTCAATAAATTGCTGTTGGTACAACTGCAGACAGCTGTTTCCACCTGCTGTCTTTCTTGGTGGCAACATTATTTTTTATGTCATCAAACCATAAAAACATGAAACAAAAACATTATTATTATGTTGAAACAAAAAACCCTCAAACTATTTGTATTACTGCTAAAACAGCCAAGACTGGTCGCTTTTTGCCTCTTATCTTGTAAATGGTTACTGTTTTCAGCTTTCCTGTGTCACCTTAACTGACAGCCCTTGTTGGCACTGAAACAGAGATGTTCAACAAAAGAGGGAAAAGAAACAAATGTCCAAATTTCACCCTGAATTTTGCCTCCGGTTTTAGCCACTCAGTTTTGTACTCACTAACGTCTTATGGGTCCAAGCTCCTAAATTTTGCTTGTCAAACACAGAATATGTGAAATGTTTCGATTGTGGTGAGGCAGAGAAGGCTCTGGAGACAGGTGAAATGCACAGACAGAGCCAGAAATAGTCACCCAGCCAGGTGGTCACTGAGGATGTCACCATGTGCGTAAGAAACGAGAGAAGCAAAGGACACAAGTGTGCAGGAGGAAAAGGACCGAGCCTGGGACTGTAATGATGGTAAATGAAAGTGATGAAGCCAAAGTGACAGGGGGTACACTCAGACTGCTCAGAAGTAATGTGCTCAAATAGGAAGCAGATGAATCCAAGCTCCAGCTTTATTAGACCCTGGACTGACTCCAACTCACATTGATAGCAACAGTTAGAGCAGCCATTACAAGTGCTTTCAAATTCTTCGTCAAATGATCCTCTTTCTTTCATTGTGTCATTTACCTCAAATATTATTCAACTACCCTCATCATAGCACCATAGTCATATAATAAACTAATACATTTACAAGCAAACATGTTTCATGTTGCTGCATTCAGATTATCCTAAAAGGCTCTATATGAAATTTGAAATGTACATGACAACACCTGATAGAATCAAAACCTTTCTTTCGATTGCCGTTTTTGTAAAAAAAAAAATGAATGGATGAATAAGTAAAGCCATGATGGTTGATGTGCAATGGTAGTAAATAACTTGCTTTCCTCAGGTGTGTGTGTGTGTGTGTGTGGTCACCCCTGCTGTTTCAGTTCAACACAAACAAGGGTCAGTGCCAATGCTAGTTGCGGTTTCTTAGCAAATTGACAGATTTGACTCTAATGATTAGTCTTTTGTAGGATAAGGAAGTGGGTCATGGGCCAGTTTTACAGTAATTTATTCAATACTGTGAGAAATCATACCGGCAACTAGATGCTTTGAATATAAAAGAGATGCTGAGTGATTTTTGAAGAAATAAGCCTACGGCTGGTCCAAAAGCAGCAGGATGCCAGATCAGGTGTAGCTTCTATGGAGAGAAACAACACTGAGAGAAAACAAAGTAGCAGCAAATAACACAACTAGAGAGCAGTAGAAGAAAAAAGTTGCAGTCAAAAAAAATTGTCATTCTCTCCTCCAACAGTCTTATGGGCTGGACACACGGGGAGCGACGTCGCTCCTTCTCCATTCATTTTCTATGGAACTTGCGCGATGAGGCGAAAATCGCCTGCCCTCCTCCAGCCAAGCGACAGGCGACATTTGTGCCCGTGAGATTCCGCGCTCGTTCTCGTAGACGTGCACACGCGGGTTTGCGACGCGACACAAGAAAGTTCAACTTTTGTCGCTGTCGCATGGCGCTACAAGCAATAAGCGAATGTTTCATTGACTGACCAATAAGCATGAGCATGAGCATGCTACTTCAAATTGCAACCGCTTCGACATGGAAAAACAGATCATTTTAGCTGTGTCCGATGTTCCTACATTTTATGATTATCATCCTTGAGTTTCATCATCAAATGATGTTTCCTTGTTTCTAATATTGGATGAACCCAGAGTTGCCTTTTCTTTTCTTAAGTAACTTGAACAGCAAAATTTCTGTCAATTCCAGCAAAATATTCTAAATCTTCATCATGATGCTTTGTCTGTCACGGATCGCTTTTAAAAATGTCAGAGTTACCAACAGGATTTCTTGGAGACAAGCGGTCCGAGAGCGTGATGCCGCAATCGCTGCTGTTTATCGCGTCCCGCGTGTTCATTTTCACCTGGGTGGCGACGAGTTTCGCCTGTCGCTGTCGCTTGTCGCTCCCCGTGTGTCGACCCTATAAGTCAGTATAACTACAGAGATAGCTCAGGATAACCCAGCAGTTAGAATGTGAAATGTGATGACGTGGGGGGCTGTAGCTCAGTGGTAGAGTTGTTGGCTTGTGACATTGTGGGTTAAATTCGTGCTTCCTCCTGCAACATACTGTTGTGTCCTTGGGAGAGACACTTAACTCATCTTGCCTTCTGGTGTTTTGGTCAGAGGGTCCGATGGCGCCACTGTTCGGCCACCTCGTTTCTATCAGTGTGGCTACAATAAAGCTTGGCATCATCAGTGTGTTTGAATGTGTGTATGAATGGGTGAATGACTGAATACTGTGCCAGAACAAACTACCATTTATACCGTTAGAGAGGGAGAACCATCAGTCTGGACTGCCCCTCGCTCCACAGGAGAGCAGCCTGATAACTAAAAGATCTGCCCCCCATTCTACTTTTAGAAATCCTAGGAACTACCAGTAGACCTGCATTCTGAGAACAAAGTTCTCTGTTAGGAACATATGGAACAATCTGATCTCTGATGTACGATGGAGCTGATTTTTAAGGGCTTTATAAGTAAGGAGGAGGATCTTAAACTCTATCCTGGATTTAACAGGGAGCCAATGAAGAGAAGCCAAAACAGGAGAAATGTGATCTCTCTTTTTAATATTCATCAGAACTTTTGTTTTATTCTTCTATCAGCGATCAGTCTGCTGAGCAAACGGCCTCAAATGACTTTTTTGTTCAGCAGATTGCTCTCATGTTTGGCAGGCTTAAGTTTAGCAATAATCCGGAGGTGAAAGAAAGAAATCTTAGAAACCTGTTTAATATGGGATTTAAATGTCATGTCTTGGTCAAATATTACACTGATGTTCTTTACATTATTACCAGAGGCCAAATTAATGCCATCCAGATGAAGTGATTGATTTAGCAGTTTCCTTTTGAAAGGTTCTGGTCCAAAGACAACAACTTCTGTCTTGTCTGAATTTAAAAGTAGAAAATTCAAAGTCATCCAGGATTTGATGTTTTCCAGATATGCTTGTAATCTACCTAACTGATTGGTTTCATCAGGTTTTATGGATAAATATAATTGTGTATCATCAGCATAACTGGAAATTTATTCCATGTTGTCTAATTATTTTACCAATTGGAAGCATATATATGGTAAAGAGAATTGGTCCAAGCACAGACCCCAACTAAACTTCCACAACAGTAACATTTCTTACTTCAGATGGATGGCCTGACGGATGGTGTCATGGATGCCGTCTCTCCAGATCAGCCCAGGTTTTCCCTAAAATGTTCGCCAGTTATCAACGTAGCCCACACTGTTTACAGGACACCACTCAGACAAACGTAGGTGGAATGGCAGCATGCGGCTAAACATGCCGTCATTTTAGTAGTTTTCTTATTCTAACTGAATGTCAACCTTCATGTTATTTATGGCTGTTTTTGTGTACAGCACTTTGATCAACTGTGTTGCTTTTACAATGTGTGAGGTTTACTTTGATAAACCTTAAGGTTACGGCTATGAAGCTAATACGGCTAATATTAGACGTTCAGTAGCTTGATAGCAGGACAGGACTGGTTGGGAAACACATCCTAGCAGTCATCATCTAGGAACAGTCATGTTATTTAACAGCTCATGATTGGATCAGGATCAAGTCACTGCCAAAACAAAAACTGGCACTAAGATCTCTTTGCATAATGGGTGCATATCAAACTACTCAATAACTTTTAAAACAATTTAAAACCTCATAGTATGAGCTGGTTGGATTACTGCAATTCTACTTGTTTCACTGGATAAACTCATTGTTATGAACCAACATGCCTTTGTGCTTAAAGAAGGATTTCTAAAACAAATAATTTGAAAATGAATGCATTTTTAAGGTTTAGGAATGTGTTCCTCAATTAACTCTAAGAACATAAATTGTTGAACAATCAGCTTTGGTCTTGACTACATTGCACTGGCCAATAGCTTCATCTACTGCAAACTCTGAAACTGATCTGCATTTATAATAACAAATCCTAGGAGAGTAATGTAATACAGCTGAAGATGTTGAGTCATCTTAACCTTTTAACTGAGCCAAACCTTTAAAAAAAATAGAAATACCCCTTTTGGTTCCTTAAAGAAACAGCTTATGTTGTTTGTAGTAAATAGTTTCAGATGAATATTTGTAGTCCACTCTGTGTTCCTGTGTGATGGAGTTTCGTCTCACAGACATCTTCCTGCTCACAAACCAAGGTTGGTGTGGGAGGTTGTCAATAAGCCAGGTCACTTTAGGGGTTTCTCTTGGTTTTTAATTACCGGTAGCTTCTGACAGAGCCATGCAAGTCTGCTAATGTTTTTGAAGGAGAAATGAGAGGAGGGGTTCCTCCTTGTGCTGTCTGCCTCACTGAGCCAAAAATTGGGCTCACTGAAGCAACACAAATCTAAAGTTGTGAGTGAACTACAGTGAGTTGTAAAGAAGGTGTGAAATGTGCTTATTTGCTCTCCTAGGTGGGCCAATGGAAGTCTCACCAAGTCTCGAGAATGAGTTATGATCCCCAGCTTCTTAAACAGTAATGTTGTAGATATTCGACCTTTTAAGTAATGGTAGCATGTAGGTTGACTCTCCCTGCACAGGAAGCTGTTATTGACTCCAGCTAAGGCTATGCTAAGGTAGTTATCAATCCACTACTAAAGAAAAACAACCTGAACAACACATTAATGCAGAACTACAGGCTAGTCTCTGATCTTCAATTTATCAGCAAGATTATTGAAAAAGCTGTTTGAAAAATTGAATAAATTCCTAACAATGACCGACTGCTTTGATCATTTTCAGTCTGGTTTCATGCTCACCACAGCACTGGGGCTGCCCTTGTCAAAGTTTTCAATGACATCCGCTTAAATACAGACTACGGTAGAACCACAGTGCAGGTTCATCTGGTTCATCTTTAGTTGGGTTGATTACTGCAAAAGCGTCCTCACAGGTCTACCTAAAAAGTCACTCAGACAGCTGCAGCTGATCCAGAACGCTGCTGCTCGTGTTCTCACTAGAACCATGAAAGTAGAACACATCACCCCAGTTCTAAAGTCCTTCCTCTGGCTCCCTGTAGCTCAAAGAATAGACTTCTAAATACTCCTACTAGTTTATAAATCACTGAATGGTTTAGCACCAAAGTATGTTAAAGGCCTGTTGTCACCATAGCAACCCAGCAGACAAATCCAATCCAACTGTAGTTTACTAAACTTCCCTAGAACCAGAACCAAACATGGAGATGCAGCTTTCAGTTTCTATTTTCCTCTTTATCTGGAACAAACTTCCCGATGACTGTAAAGCTGCCTTTGAGTAAACTATTTTAATCACTCTCTAATGTTTTTCTTTTTATGATTTTTTTATGTTTTATTCCTAATTGCTGTTTTTGATTTCTATGCTTTTATCATATGTTTTGTTTCTTCACCACCCAATCATGTAAAGCACTTTGTATTACCTTGTGTTGAAAATGTGCTATACAAATAGAATTGCTTTGCCTATATAGGCTTTGTAGATGTGTATAAATGCATTCTGTACTTACCTTAAAACTCTGGCATTCCATTGGTACTTCATTATAGACATAAATTACAATGAAACATTAAAACATTATCACTTTTTTATTGAAAATAAAATCCAGCTAAACTCTGAATCCAGCTTTGTAAACCGAACCCTATGACCAAAAGTGACCTTCATGTGTGATTATCATTAACAATCCCTCAGCCTGCTGTACACACAATACAGCACAACTTGTTAACCTTTCATTGTATGCTGTTGTCTATTTATCTAGCCCAGCTCTAGTCTGGTGCACAAACACCAGGAGGAACTAAAACAGAGGAGATTTATTTGGCTGCTTTGAAGTAGGTGCCAAACCGCGTGTAGCTTCTCTGTGATGCTTAGCTGAACAGATCAGCAAAGTGAGTCGTATTTTGACCAGATGAATAAGAAAATATAAAACAAAACAAAATAAACTACAAAATGAAATAACATTTCGACGTTGGCTGTCGATCGAGTGGGAGGCCACAGATGGAGAGTTTGTCTTCAAAGGGAATCCTCTGGGGTCTAAATCCAGCAGAAACAGAGAGCCTGGAAGCAAGCATAAAGTGAAGCAAGCAAACGGGCAAAGAGTTCTGCTACAGCCACACGAACCTCCTTCAAGATGAAAATATCTGCAGAGTTAGAGGGAATGATCTGTCTGAACTGTATTGAGAGCCGTAGCTGCTTGACCACTGATCCATGTGGTGCCACCTGTGTATATGTTTTTTTAAGCTTTGTCTTATTTGTGGCTTTGTCCTAATCCAAGACAGCATAAAAAAGTCAGTTTTTTAAAGGGATTTTGAGAAATAATATAACAATTTGCAAATCTAAATGTGTCTTTTAGAGAAACTGTGTTCAATGTGGAATTATTTAAGCTTTGGAACTGCCTTTGCTTGTCTCTATTTTGTGTTTCCGTTCCAGCTGATCGCACTGAGCCAGGTTCAGGTTCTGCTGGAGGTTTCTTCCTGCTGTTGCTGCATGCTTGCTCAGTATGAGGGACTGCTCCCAAATTAAATGGTACAAGAGATTTGGGTAGTAATGAGTTAGTTAGTTAGTTACAGCTACTTAAGTAACACTAATAAACTGTACTTTAAAGTATTTTTTACTTTTATTTGATTATTACTACTTTAAAGCAACACTATTCTTACTTGCGTATAATTCCTTGCTACTCTACCAGCCTAACATTCTTCACTGAATGAAGATCAGAGTATTGCACTTGTTAAACCCGCAGGAAGACGCATGCAATACATTTAGCACTTTTGTCCTTGATGAATATGCAATGTGGGTGTTTCTGTCAGAAGACACAAAATATTGGGAGAGCATCCAAATAATTTGCCGTTCCAGGTGCAGTATGATTTATCAAACATGAAGATGTTTGTGCAAGCTGTTGCAGCCGCTATATTCAACATAAGTTTATTACTGAAAAACTAAAAAATATCATTCACATGCATTCTAACCGAATAGTAATTCATGCTCTAATGGCCATAAACCTGACAGTTGTGTGGATTTTCCCCTTCTTTTCCAAAGACCCAGCATAACTCATTGGATGCTAAGCGCATCTGCACCTGCTGTCTTTTTTGGATCTCCATTAATAATTTATCACCAGAATGGTTACTAATCTTCCTGGGGTCCAAATAATGAAATGCGATAATCATGTACTGTACAACAATGGTAAATGGCCTGTATTTGTATAGCGTTTTACTCATTCCCCACAGACCCCACAGCCCTTTACACTACATTCTGTCATTCATCCACAGTCTCACAGAATGACAATTAGACTACATATATGACATTTAAAAAAACCCGAAAGTTTACATTTCAGATACATATTTTGAAGATTACATTTTTACAGCAACTTACCATTTAATAGAGGTGATGATAAAGTGTGGTGTAGGTGTGGGCCCGAACCCAGACATGATATTCAGAAAAGCACAAATAAAATGACTTTTACAAATACTTATTTCAAACACACACCTGAAAACATATTTGGGGGAACAAGTCACCGTAGAACAAAATTACGCTGAACTCCCCACATCCCTGCTAGACCACAAGGAGGCAGTATATTTGTAGCTCTTACATAAACGGACAGACGGCTACAAATGATCAAAGCTGACACCGCACTCCCGTGTACAGCCGTCTCTATGATGGTGTGCAGACAATAACCACCAAACACTAACAGCTACATAACTAAGGACCACGACTACATTGAAACACAAACTATAACGTAAAACAGAGAACTTCTACAATTAACACAAACACATTACCCATAAGTCTTTGCGGCGTACAACTGCCCCCCCCCCCCCCCCAACTGTTTTGCCTTTATCGG
This sequence comes from Apricaphanius iberus, assembly GCA_028564705.1. NCBI lineage: Eukaryota > Metazoa > Chordata > Actinopteri > Cyprinodontiformes > Aphaniidae > Apricaphanius > Apricaphanius iberus. Next base: position 811,352 of record JAPXFQ010002266.1, read on the forward strand.
CCTCTTTTCAATCACGTCCCTGCTACATGTTCATTGCTCGATGTATGGATAAACTTTAACCAATATTGCAAATCCATAATTATTATAATGAATCCATCCATTTTCTGAACCGCTTGTTCCTCAAGGGGTTGCTGGGGGGGGGGCTAGTGCCTATCTCCAGCTGTCAACAGGGGTACAGCGGGGTTCACCCTGGACAGGTCGCCAGTCCATCACAGGACAAACAACCACGCACACACTCACACCTAAGGACAATTTAGAGTGATCAATTAACCTGACAGACATGTTTTTGGACTGTGGGAGGAAGCCGGAGTACCTGGAGGGAACCCACGCATGCACGGGGAGAACATGCAAACTCCATGCAGATAGAGCCTGGGCTGGGATACGAACCCATAACCTTCTTGCTGCAAGGCAACGGTGCTAACCATTGTACCTTTTGAATTTTACTCGAATACAAATACTCCCACCTGCTTTGTACACCCCTAGTGTGGAGCATTCCAACAACATTAGTAGAATTTGGACATCTTAGCTAAGTTGTTCTTGACAAGCTGCAGCTTTAAAAAGCCTTACTCTGGAACACGCTGCCTCCATGGAGCAGAATATAACCTTCACGGCAGGATCAAATTCAAAGTAAATATACATACAAGTTGAGAGAAAGAAAAATAAAAAATAAAAATCAATTGTCAGCAACAAAGTCACGCATTAGGATTATTACTGACAAAAGAAAAATGTAATTCACAGATATTCTAGCCTAAAAGCAATTACAGTAACTCTAAAACCACCATAGACTTGACAGGGATGTCATTTTCTTCCCCTGTATTTAGCCAAAGATGCATCATAAATCCCCTGTGCCTATTCCTCCTCTCTCTGACTGTGACAGCGCATGGGGCAGAAAGGTTGGCATACACAATAGCAGGTGCAAAAGATGAGCAGAATCTCTGCTCTTTTGCGGCTGTTATGACTTGTGCACGAAATCTTAGTAGATCTCCAGGAAATGAAAGACAACGCACTGTTGCAAAATCCTCGCAGTGCATGCAGTTGTCTGCTCTTTATTTAGAATTTTGATAAATTAGGGCAAATGTATGTGTTGTTTTTATTTTTGTCTTTAAGTTACCAGAATTATCTTATTACTTGTCTGTCTGACAATATCTTTTTAAGTCAGATGTTATTAGAGTTGTATTGATCAGGTACTGTCTATTCGGCCTATTGGTGCAATTCCTTTATCAATTCCTGAGTTTTGAAAAATCAGTATCTTGTATCAAGAACAACCATTAAATTTTGATCATGAACATGGTCACTGTTTGATGACGTTCCTGCATCTCATTCCACCTAGTTTCCTGAGCACCCAGCATGGAAGGGTTAACTAGATGCCTGAGAGCGATCTGTGTCGGCCTTTCTAAGTCATCAGAGTCATCATCATCATTTAAAATTAATGAAACCTTAAAAGATTTGTAAGCACTTCAGCTTTCAACAGAAATAGATACGTACCTGTTGCTTCCAGTTGCAAGGCAACAGTGTGAACGTTACCATCAACAACTGAAATCACAGAGGAGCTTATTTATTAGCTATGTTAGCACTTGTTTTCGGGCGGTCAAGCGCGGCTTTCCCGGTACGTACTGTAGGTTTGTGATGGGTAGCCAATTATTTCTGCATATTATAGGTATTTGCATGATATTAAATTATCGCACAGACAACACATGACAGAATTCTCATCTCGTTTGGTGAAACGGAGCCAGGCTTTAGATCACTTCCTCCTTTCCCTGATGCTGCTTATCTGAAGGTCTGTTTATCAAATACTTTTATACTAACTAATTATTTTGAGGACGGTCTTTTACTTTTGCTAAGCTAAAAATATGTTGAAGTAATACAAAGTACTAGGTGCCTAAATGGTGGCAGAAGAATAGGTTAAAGGTCATTCTATGTATCATTAACAGTGCATGGTTTTTATATGTCTACTCACTACAACACAGCTAAGCTACTCAGAAAACGTCAATTTTCAATTTTCAGACATATACTGTGTCAAGCCTCAAGCACATATCCTTCATATCTCAGGGTTCTGATAATAGCTTACGCTTACTTCACCAGTCAAAGTGACATGCTTATAACAACTGGACAGTCCTTTGCAAAACAAATGTCACTTTCATGAACATTGTGACAATTTGACACTGTGAGGTCCTGTTACACATGACTGAGTGACTTGGAACCTTAACAAGCCATCAACTAAAGTCCAGTCAATGTAAGCCATAGCTCTTATGCTAGCATAACACATTGCATCAATGCATCCTGTACTTTCTCTGTTTGTATGTGCAAGCTTCATTTAAGTGTTTTTCTTGAGGATAACATGTGGCATATACAACGCATTTTAACATGACCCACTATCTCTTTACAATGAATATCTCAGTTTTCCATGCAGTGTTTTTTTTTATTGCAAACACCTCACAATAGTTATGAAGCAGTAAACTCAGCAGCTTTCATATTAGATTATAAAGAACACAAAACACCTAATAAAAAAGGATGTAAAGACATAAAATGTTCAAGGACATAAAAATGAGAATGGATATAAAAATTCCACTAAATGCCATAAAGTAACCATTAAGTCTAAGTTAACTTGAAGATCAAATCAAACTTGCTGTATTTGTGGTCAGAATACAGTTCAGACAATCTATTCGAGGAAATGAAGCAATCACATATATGTGTTATTCTTGATAGTGGGTATTAATTTGTTGGCAGGATTTGAACCTCCCCTGGGATGTTCAGTCCTCAGATCTGAATCCAGTCTTGCACCTACAACTGATCTATAAAAGCTTAACTTCACAATTTACAGCCTGAATTAAGCTTGTATCAAACAGCAGGTGGTCAATTCACATTTCTGTCATGGTGGTGACTTAAAGGGTTAAAGGATTTGCTGCTTATCTTGGGGCTATATATCACAGTGGACCTGCAGGAATCTGGAGTTTTGGTGGCTAAAGGGAATCGACTACTGGGCAAGAGGTCATAATTTTATGAAAATTTGTTTCAAATGTTGCATAACTGTAGGGTCAGGTGAAATGGTTGCACTAATCTTTTATATTATTTTGCAATCTGAAGTCATATCAAACAGACTAGTAATTTGGCTTCTTTCAGACAATTTTTCAGTTATATTTAATATATTTCTTTTATTGTTCTGAATTCATGATTTTGAGATGTTTGAAACAATGCTGCCACATGTTTTATATATTTCCTCATTCCAAAAACAGGCTTTACACCAGAACTAAGCAAAATATTCAGCTGAACTATGGAAATGGCTTCCCACTGAGGCCAGAGATGAAAGGAAGGCAGCTCCTTATTGCAGGATGAAATACGGAGATACATGGAACTGAATGTTTTTTTTGCTTGTAGGGGAGACTAGAGATTGAGACATATGGTTGGTGAGAGGAATAAAGACAGCGCCGGGCAGTTGGACTCTTTTCAGTCAGTCAGTCAAACCAACAAGGTGTCAGAGCCAAGTGACCCAAACAGGATCTGGCAGTAAGGGCCTGGGGACTGTCACTCTTAACCTCCTGTTCTGCTCTTGGGTCGATACGCTGAACCTAAGGTGCTGCTGTCAGGGCAGCACTCTTTTCATCCTACTGTCCATCTAAGCCTTTGTGTACACATGGTAAAAGTTGGATTTCATTTTATTAACCTCATATCCATGTGCAGTTGTTTGTTTTGGGATTGGAACCTGAGTATTATATTGGACCATTAGCCCCTCTACTGCTCTCCAGTTTGTCATCTCTTCCTGCTTTAGTGTAATTACAGCAAACATTGACTTTATAGAAGGCGGCAGGGCTGTCTCTCTTCTTCAGCATCAAAAGGCCAGTGACTAACCTCACTCCAATAAAGTAAAACAATTATTTTACCATGTCAAAGCTCTGTGAATAGCAGCTGGTCAGAGGTTAAAAAGAATTCAAGAAGCACCTGCTACTGGACAAGTTTGATTGGCTGAATAAAAAGCCAGATAGAAAATCAGGCCTACATGGTGGATTCTTCAAGGAGGATGTATGACTGAAGCTACGGTGATTCCATACACTTAATGAAAGACATGTGACCTTTTTTTCCTCTGTCTGACAATAAATCAGACCTAACATTTATATTGCCAAGATTGCAACAATTCTTTGTGTTTATTAAATACCACAACAATATTAATACATATTTTTTGTACAAGTTTGTTTTCTACTTTCAACAACTTCATAACAGCTGTTGTTATGGAAAAACCACCATTACTTTAACAAGAATGACACTGATGTCCTTCAGGTGTTTCCGTGTGCATCACCCAAACCTCCCAACCCCTTTATGTGTTTTTTTTAGTTAATTAATGTTTATCTCCTCTACAGCTTTCTTGTCCTGTTCCCAAAGAATACCAGTCAGATAGTAAGGCATGAAGTAGTCCATCCTGGCCAGAACATCCAGTAGATAACTGGCTGCTCTGACGTCCGTCGGCCGGTGATCTGACACATCTCTATCAGAAACTCAAACAACATGGTTGTTTGCTTCAACTTAACCAACTGTTCGATATCTTTCATAAGACAGGGATCATTTTGTCAAATGCTAATTAAATATTCTCATGGCATCTATATAAACTAACACATAGCGGCATTTAAAGTGAAATCCCAAATTGTTGCTGCCTGGCTTTTGGCTGGAGGACTAAAAGATTGGCCACAGTGCTGACCACCACTGTTATTACCTGTCACTGTAAACAGATTGCGCTAAATAGTGCTAAAGCAAAATCTAGTCAGTTCTGTGGGGTTCACAAATAGACAAAAGTAGACATTTATGAAGCACAGTAATGTGACATTTCATAGCTTACCTCATGATGAAAAATAATGAAGGCAACACACTTTTATAAACATGAAACTGCTTTATATAAAATTTTGTATATAAATGTAGATGTGTATCAAAACAATGTTGTTAATCAGATCCTTTTAGTAACCCCTACACTGAACTGGAGGCAAATTCTGACGGCTGGCCAGGGCCTTTCTGCATGGAGTTTGCATGTTCTCCCCGTGCATGCATGGGTTCCCTCCAGGTACTCCGGCTTCCTCCCACAGTCCAAAAACATGACTGTCAGGTTAATTGATCACTCTAAATTGTCCTTAGGTGTGTATTTGTACATTTTTGCATGTAAAGTATTTATATAACATCACTGGCTGTTTGTATCTGTTGAATTCTTCTGCATACATCATTCATTCATGTACTGAATACTTGTTTTTTGTTCAAAAAGGTTAAACAAAAAACGAAAAATGCACATAACTTTAATGTTGTAACACCTATCCAATCATGTAGTGTAATGTCAGCATCCGGTCAATCATGTAATCATGTACACTGGCTCAGCCTGGATTTCTGACGTTTGCTGTGGAGTATAAAACAAAGTCAGTCTCGGCCACACATGAGCCAGTTGCTGTTTGCCTGCTCTACAGAACATTCCTCCCTTTCCTCCCTTTCCTCTGGTGAAGAAGGTGGAGAGAAATCTTTAACCTCAAAATTGTGCCCGTCTGAGGCCATGGAGCTCGCTTCGCTATTGCTCTGCTGTGTGTGTGTGTGCCGCTGCAGAAGTACTGCTGTCATCACGTCAGTACCAGACTACGCCCAGCCCTCCCCCCGTTGGTCCGCCAGGCAACGGCTCATTTTGAGACATTTTTCAAACAGAAAATGTGGGCGGAGTTAGACTCTGGTAGGGGGTGAGTTACTCTTCAAAGTGACCCTATAAAAGTATACTTAAACGTATATGTTTATTACATAAAAATGTTCTTATGCACTATAAAATTGGTATACTTTCTAGTATACAACAAGTTAACTGACTGGACTTAAATATTGGTTTTTTAGTCATACTGACCATTTAAAGCACTTTACACCCGAGCCACATTAACTCACACAATCACAAACACACACATCAATACTCAGATACATAGATTGGTAGGCAACTTGGAGTTAAGCGGCAGATTGACACGTGTAGGTCGAAGCTCTCTTATCAAACCTACAACCCTTCTGATTACAGGCCAACCACTCGGCCTATCGAGCCAGTCACCCCATTACCTGGTTCATAGTATGCTTGCTATACTGATACTCAAGTTTACTTAATAAAATTAACTTGAAGTGTATTATGTTGCCTGTTACTACATCATAAGTTGTTCTGAGTACTGAAATGTAGGCATTTTTAATTCGTGGTTAAAAATCTTTCCATCAGCAAGCATTTTTTGAGGATATGTTGGCTGACTGGTTAGCGCATTACTCTCACCCGGGATCGAATCCCACCCGGGCCCTCATTGTGTACCTTGCCACAGAAACCTGTTTTTCCTTTAGCTCACCAATAGTTTCTGCAATGACAATGTTGGAGGAAAAGTTATTCACTCCGTTCTTTTCCGGTGTTATCAATATGAAACATGAAATCTGTTTGATATTCCTGGGAACAGTGTTTTTTTTAACTTATTATTCCAACCCCCTGAACCAACAATCTGTTATTTGTCTTAGCCATAGAGAATCAGAAGCCTCATAATCAGGTCATCACAGACACATATATGGATATTTCCTGTTTTTAGTGTGCCTGACTCAAACATATTTACTTATTTAAGAAAAGTGCATTTTGAAATTTATTGTCTGCTTTGAAAAACGATAATCCAACTGTGACTTTTTCTATGTAGGTTTTGTGGTTATTAAAAACGATTAAATATGTTTTTTTATTTTTAAATTATGTTCTTATTAGAAGTTTTGTGGTTAAGTAGTTGAAATGGCTACAATTATTCTAATGTTGTGGAAGCATACAAAAGAAGAAGCCCAGATTTTCTGAGGGCATCTGTTGCTGAGCAAATACTCTTAACCTTTCCACTTTGCAGGAACTCTGATAAGCTACCAACCTCATTTAAAATGCACTTTATCCCTGCAGAAAATGTAGATGTATGTATTTCTTCATTCACAGTGCAAAATGAGTCTAAACCTGAGGAGGTGTTTATGCTATTCAGCCTCATTCCTCGTGGCCTGTCAGCTGCAGGCGGAGGAAGTGATGACTGACTGCTGCTTTAGCTCCACAGCTCCACACCGTCCAAGTAATTGGCATTACGCGTGAATCCACCCTTGTCAGGGTACGACTTATTTGTGCGTGCTCGTGCGACCGTGCATGTGTGTGTCTTTTCATGCATTACATCTACAACTTCAAGCTGTTTGCATTATTACCACCTATCTTAATATAGCCTGTAAGAGTCGTAAGATTACACAATTATGGCAGTGTGTCAGACTGATAAGAGAGAGCCATGCATGAATGTGCCCCTGGCACTCTTCATACAATTTGATTAGAGCTTAATAATTATTAAAGAAACAAAATGACGGTTGGTGTGGCGAAGTTAATGTTCTTTCCTTATTGTAGAAGAAACATTAAAAACAAAGGAAGCTGTTTGCTTTCTTGTTATTCTAACCACACATCGGACCTCTGAAAGGGCTTCAGGGTTAATTGTATTTTTGTATTTGTCCATTTTGGGCTGTTAATCTTAGAAGCCACTGTAATCAAATTAAATTGTTTCCTACATCAGTTCTAAAAACGGAAACAGCTGACGTCCAGTCAAAGATGACATCACAGACAAAAAAACGGAACACATAAACCAACATTTAGCCGGGTTAATTAAAAACTGGGTATTTCAAACCTGTGATGAAGCACTGTGTTCCATAGTCTAAGAACATCTCGGCCCAGTCTGTTCTCACCTGAACCTGGGAAAAAGATGGAGCTTCTTTTTTCAGCAGACATCAGGATTCCAGTGGGAGTTTGAAAATGACAGATGTACTGAGAACGGGGCCCCTTCAAAGATCAGAAAAGGCTAAATTAAATATTAAAATCTGTGAGATTTACAACTGCTTATAACCACAATAAGGAGGTTGTTACCGTTTGATCTCCATTATGATTTTGGTGTTTTATATTATCTTTAACTTTATATTTTCTAAAATTGTAAAAAGAGCATTCAGATGAATCCCAGTATTACATTTTAGTGGGAGGCAAATCTGTGTGTCATTTACTTATAAGGGAAATAAGTTGTCATGCTTTTTGATAACTGAAACTCAAAGGGAGGAAAAACATACAGCAAAAAAACGACACCATGAGACAGAGGAGCTTTTGAAGATGTTGAAGTTTAACCAGACCATCAATAAAAACTCTGTCCCTCATAAGGTTAAAACTATTTCAGGGTTCTTTCAATTTAAAAAAATGGCTCATCAATTTTTCTGTAAGCAGAAACATAATTTTTCCACATTATGTAAAACATCCAACTAAAAAAATAAAGTTCTAACAACAATGGTAACAATGTGTAGTCTGTCCTCTTTAGATTACAAATGGACAAACATTTATAGCATTTTTCTAGTCATACTGACCACTCAAAGCACTTTACACTGGAGCCATGTTCAACCATTTATATATGCTGATACATGGATCGGTATACAACTTGGGGTTAAATGCCTTGCCCAGGGGCACATCCACATGAGATGCAGAAGGTGGAATCAAACCTAAAACCCTCAGATTACAACTACTCTACCTAGCAAGCCACAGTCACCCTAGTGGGCCCCATTCACCCCTGTAAGAAAGTTATACTACTAGTACTACTACTACTAGTACTACTACTACGACTAAGGATGATCATACCTTTTATTTCAGGGTCCCTTTCTTAAACCCAAAGTCACCTTAAAGAGAAGAAAAAACAACAGAAAAATAATATTACATTTATCCATAAATCCCAATGAATCCAATCAGTAAGATAGATTATCAGGCATGTCTGCAAGACATTAAAAAACATGAATGACAGTGAACTTTCTGCTTTTAATTTCTGAAGAGAGAAAATCTGACGTCTTTGGACCAGAAACTCTGAAAAAGAAACTGTTTAGTTAATCTCCGAGTGTCCAAAACATGTGGCCGCTGATCAGATGCAACAACAACCAAGTCGATAATCGAGCCGCGGCCTAGCGTGTCCTGGTGCTAAGTGCACACATGAACACCCTTATGGAAGTTTATTTGTGGAGCACAATTCATACACAAGGCAATTCAAAGTGCTTCACAGTTGCATAAATTAAGAAAACAGATAAACAGCAGAGCTGTCTCCAGCACCATTAAACCCCAACGTACAGGCGCCAAGATTGGGGGGAAACAAGTATGCCCACCCCAGCTCGGCGCCTCTCAATGGGAGCAACTCCAGAGTGGAAGAGAGTCCAACCCCTCTAGAGGAGACGAGGCCGACGATGTCCAGTCAGAACCTCTCAACCTCGCACACAAGCTCCGGCTCCTTTCCCACCAGAGAGGTGACATTCCACGCCCCAAGAGCCACCTACTGCAGCCAAAGACCGCACCGCCAAGGTCCCCGCCTTCGGCCACCGTCCATCTTGCACTGCACCTGAGCCCTATGGCCCCTCCCACATGTGGTGAGCTCATGGAAAGGGGGACCCATGTTGCCTCTTCGGGCTAGGCCAGGCCGGGCCCCATGGCTAAAGGCCCTGCCACCAGGCGCTGGCTAATGTGCCTCACCTCCAGGCCTGGTTTCAGAGTGGGGCCCCGGTGACCCGCTTCCATGCGAGGGAACACTAAGTCCAATATTGTTGTTCGTCATAGGGGTCTTCAGGCTGCGCTTTGTCTGATCCCTTAAGATGATTAAAATGAAAGATAATAATTCACTTGACTTCTTCATACATAACAGGTGAGATTATTTTTTTCCCGCGGCAGCATCAGCAGCACCTTGTCTGCCCTCTGAGAGCCACAACTCAATTCTATTGGGAAAAAAAGTCAACCTCTGGACCACAGGAGCCAAGCCGTGGTCAGGTACAGAAAGTATTTTCTGGTGTAAGAATCCGTACCCTCGGTGTATTAAACCCTGCGCACCTGTGTCGGGTTTGGGCCAGGCTCGGACATAAATATCTTAATGCATGTCAGGCTTGGGCCGGGTTCGGTTACTGCTCTGTCGGGCTGTAACCTGCTCTGTCACTCCAACTTCTAACCCCATAATTAAAATATTAAGTATTCCAAACTTAAAAATCCCATTTCTGTAAACTTTTTAAAAAATTGTATTGGAAAACATTGCTTCTCATTTCCTTGGGATTTTCAGCATGTAGTCACATTACACAACACCACTGAGCAAAAGTGACAATAAGTTAAGTATAGCTCTAGATAATCAACAATAATGATTGATATGTCTTTTCTCTTTATTTATGTGGTACTGTTCTGTTTCTGTATCATCCAGCCTAATGTGGAGCACGCTACAGCACAGAATTTGAGTCAAAATTACCAGAATTTTACGAGGCCACTTGGAGACAGTCATTTTCTTTTGGTCTGGAATTAATCAGGTGTGAAAAACACAGTACAACTCCACTTTTTCTGGTATAAAACAGTTAATTCATGATTTACCAAGATAGCAAAAACTTTTTTTCACGCAGGCACAGCTGTTTATGTATATTCATGCACTTCCATCATTCTCTACTTTGATTTATTGATCCAAAATTAATTATTATCCAATTTCCGTTTTGTGCACTAAACAAAAAAGCGTAACAATGACAACAACCAACAATTTGAGACAAGTGGCCTAAAGGGAAAACATTTTTCCTTTAAATGAAAACATGATCAGAAAAATGCTTTTCTGAATAATTGTATTAATAATTGTAAGAAAATTTAAAACATTAACCTGTCGGAAAGAAAATCAAAGAGAGAAAGCAACTGTAAAGTGAAATAACACCACTGTTCAAAAAAATCTGTGATTTATTTTTTCATTCAGCTAATGTGAAGTCACACTGACAACCATCAGCTCCAGCTTTGTTAAACATCCCTTAATCATGAAAATTAGCTTAGTAAAACTGATATGTTAGAAGGTAAGCATGCAAGTTGGTTAGTTTCTACATGAATGGTTATTGCAGCAGGAACAGCTGGATGTTCATCTGCTGGAGTCGGGATTTTCCAGATCAGAGCAACGTTTCACCAAACCAGCTGGAGGTTCTCTCTTTCAATTACTTTATTCACATTTTCTTTGAAAGTTTCACACTTTATGAATAGAAAACAAAACAAATTTTATTTAAAAAAAAGTTTATATTATTATTTTATGAATATTATGCAGTATGAAAATTCCCCATTCGTTGGAAGAACCAACATTTTTCACATATTTCATATTCCTTTTGTTTTCTGTCGGTTCTTCTGTTACCTTTATGTTATGTGCATATTCCTTTAATGGGCAAATTTTCCTTTGAAATAAAATTTGGCCTGTTTGAAGACCGATTATCATTAAGTGTTGTGATATACTATTCTGCAGAGGACATCCCTCTGCAGAATAGTATATCACAAGGATGCAAAATCTGTTTTGGCCTGTTTGAAGACCGATTATCATTAAGTGTTGTGATATACTATTCTGCAGAGGACATCCCTCTGCAGAATAGTATATCACAAGGATGCAAAATCTGTTTTGCATCCTTGTCCAATCATTGCAGGCTCAGTGGGTGACAGGCGTCTACACCCAGCAGTCACTCCTGGGAAGCTTGCTGAACCATCACGTTAAACAATAAACAATAAAGATACGTACTTCAAACACATTTAATAAAATTTACATTAAACACTGATTGAAGTTCAGACTGGGATGTACAGTAGCACATTTGGTGGTACTGCTGCTTTGCAGTAAGAAGGTCCTGGTTTCAGGTCCCAGCCTGAGGTCTTTCTATATGTTCTCTCTGAACATGTGTGGATCCGAAACGTGATCTCTCTATTTAATATTCATCAGAATTCTTGCTGCAGCATTTACTTACTTGTAAACTACTGAAACGTCTTTTTGGGCCAATTTCCTCCAACCACTCCATACATCTTACCCTATATTTGGTTTCAGAGAAGTGAGGGCCTGATGACAGAGTGTACATGTGTCTGCATTTGTGATTGGTTTTAGACAAACAAGATCAAAAAGGAAATAGATTGAACCCAGAACTTTCATAAATTATGTTTAAAAAGTTTTCTGTGCCAAAGAGGTATGCGAGTTAGTGGCCAGTTGCAAGAACATTATTGTACAGTCTGACAGCTGGAAGGAAAGAGCTCCTGAATCTTTCCTTTCCACATTGAGGATGAAGGAGCAGTTCAGCTCCTCTGCATGGAGTGGGGCATGTTGCCCATCAAGGATGAGCTTAGCTACCATTCTCCTTTAACTCACTACTGGGTCCAGAGGGAATCCTGAAACGGAGCTGGCCCTCCACATCACTCCATCTGTTCCCCCTCTGTCCTGTGTAGAGATGCTACTCTCCCCGCACACTACACCATAAAACCTATCAGAAGCAACTAGACTCAGAGAAGTAATGACTGTAAAAACAGCTACATGATGAGCTAATGAAAAAGTAGGGACACTTTTATTTACCCTTTTTTCTCATCACACATCTATCCATCTATACATATATATATATATATATTTTTTTTTGGTCAAATTATCGTCTAGCCATACTCCACAACCCACTAATGCAGTTGAATTATAACTTTTCTCTTAAGAACAAAGGGTCAAAACTCCTCCACAGTGATATAAAGACTGGTTAGTTAATGATGGCAGGTAATGCCTCCAAGTAGTCATTAGCTTTAGAAGGCATTAATAGCTTTTTATGTCTTTCAGACATGACATCATGTTCTAAAAACAGATTTTTTTTCATGTCTTTATGTAGTATTTAACTGATCTGAATCACTGATGTGTGACAAAAAAAGCAAAACCAGTGGACATCTTTAAGTTAGCGAAGACTATTTTTAAACTTGTATCCTTGTTTTCTTTCAGATATGAACAAATTCAAACTAAATGCAGAGTTACTCTATACAGTTTTTCTATTTCATCACATTTAAAGGTTTTGGCAGCTTTTGTATTCCAGCTTAACCAGCCTGTAGGGCAACAACAGCCTCCAAACATGCAGGTCACCGCCCTGTTAACTCAGTACGGTAAGAGTGCTCTTCACTATGGTCTACTGTCTGGTGGTGCTGCTGCTATTACTGTTTGTTGCTCGGTTCTCATTGACAATTCAGAGCACACTCAGTAAAGTGGTATCTTTAGCCAATCTTCTGTGTTCTGTAGAGCGTCTCCACACCTCTCCTGTCCTCAGTGTCAACTGTGACCGGCTATTTACTCAGATAGAAGACTTGAAGACTCGTGTGCAGAGTGTGTGTGTGTGTGTGTGTGTGTGCATCCAGCAGTTCAAAAAGTAAATGAACTTTAGAGACATGCGGGATTGATTACTTATAGCAATGCAAACAGTACCTATCTTCTGTATCTGAATGTTTTTAGAGAAGGGATGTCTTAATCTTACTAGCTGACGAGGCAAACAATCTATTATATGTTAGGGGTGTGCCATCCGGGGTACCTCACAATTTCGAAGTCGGGTGCTAAGAATAAATTTTAAAATGATTTTTTTGGTTTAAAAAAAATCATATTACCCTATTTAGGCTTTTCTAAATTTCTTCCATAGCTACTCACTTTCTACTTTTGAAAACATTTAGTTTCCCTTAATTGAAATATCCAAATAAATGTATATCCTGCTTTTATTTTTGACCTCACAAATAACACCAACACATTTCCAAAATAGTTTTCATAATCATTTCAAGGTCATATTTTCCATGAAAGCTAAAGGAAATGTGTTTTAGGACAAGAAGTATAATATAGGGTGACCATATTTTAGCTCCATATAAATTTTAGTTTTAGAATTTTAGTTCCAAAAGAGAACACTTGGTCCAATCCTTAAACACTTCATTCATAGTCTGTTTACTTGAAGAGGATTTTTGATTTGAACATATTTAGAGTATTTCTGCTTCATGTGGTTAAAAAGATTAATTAAATACACTTCAGATTGGATGTTACATGTCAATAATTACAGAAATGACTTTAAAATCTAAATCAAAATGATTAATCTTCTTTAGTAGAAAACAAACATATAACAGTAATGTGTGTTTGTAATAATTGTATTGAAATGACTTTTATTCAAAAGTGCCTTGAGATGACATTTGTTGTTAATTGTTGCTATATAAATAAAAGTGAATTGAACTGAATTAATAGCTCCCATTTTGCAGCTCATGCAGGACAAGACTTGCTTGAAAACATCGCAATTAATTGATTGATGCTGAATTGGCAATCCCCTACTATATGTATAGTTATGCTCCAAGACGTTGACAGGAACAAAATAATGTGCATTTTGGGTAACAGCTCACATTGTGTTTTTGGTTATTCTACATACAGAAAGGGAAACTGACTGCACAGCTAACTTTCTGATTGAAGCTGTTATACTGAATTTCCAAAACAAGCTAGTTAAAAAAAAATGTTCATGCACCTTAACAACGTTTCAACACAGCATAGCTGTAAATGATTCCTGAAGTTTAAAAAAAAAATTATATATATATATAAAGTGGTTCTGCCGCTTTTGTCTAAAAACCTCGGCCAATAACATGGCTCGGTCCAAATCCAACGATTGGACCATTCGTAGTCTGACTCACCAAGGCAAGGGCAGCTCCGCATTTACGTAGGTGACAGCTTTTACATGACAGTGTAAAGGGTGTTAAATGTAGGGCTGAGCGATATGCCCTCAAATCTATATTGAGAAATAATCTAATACATGTATGGTAATGATATATTTTGCGGTATAATTTTTTTTCTTTGTGTATGTTTAAATACATTTTGAATGCGAAACATTTCCAAGTGGCTTAGAAAGTATTCCAAAGCAGTTTGATGGTAATAATACAGTTTCACTGTATTACATGAATGGGAATTATTATATTCAGTTTCTTGCTGACTATCAGATTATAAAGAATATTGAATATAGCACAAAGCAAACTAAAACATTCCCTGGTATACACATATGTAGATCATAAGTCATTTGGGCTATGAGAAATAGTTTGTTCTACATGCAGCGATACCAGTACTATACCAGTGAGAATCATCCATTGGTCAACCAAAGAGCACAAAGAGAATATTAAACTCTAGAGACAGTCTGCCTGTGGATCTGCTTGTCTTTGATGACTTTTATCTCTGCTCTGATGATGTCTCCATCACAAGAATTCAAATGCTACTTTCAGCTACTTTCTTTCCAGAGTTCAAAATGTTCTTGCTGAACGTAGAGAAAAGAAGCAGAGAAGAGGAGAGAGATGGATGGACCAGGCGACAACAGCCCAGACGCATATCCAGAGTTGACAGACAGCACCGGAACATGAACATGAAATATTTAGCAGCAGTAAATGGAAGAGGTGGCTGCAGGAAGCATCTTTCGTCAAGCAAGGAGGGCTGTGAATGATTTTATTTGCATGCATTAATATTAACATGTCTTTGGTGTGCTTCATCACTGGAACATTAGTGTCTTTGACCCTGCTCTGTTTGCGCCACATCTTGGCCTTTTAACTCACTCAGATGGCTCTGGGTGTTTTGATTAATGACAGGAGTGCTTTCAAAGTGTCCCACAAACTGAATTTAGTCAAAGAACTGCAATCTTCAGAGATCCACCATTATTCTTTATGGTAGACTTTAACTTTTTAGTACCTTTGGCCTCATTCAGTCTACTTTTGTTAGAGTACCTCATATGTAAATTGGGAGAACACGTTCCTGTTAATAATATACCTTTTGCTTATGTCAGGTAAAGGTTGTATTGACTGGCTGTTGAGGCTACAACCATTGTTGGTCTATCCTCATGTCATGTTGGTTGGCTGGTGCTTATCTCCATCTGTCATTGGGCGAGAGTCAGAGACCTGAATATCGCTCCATCAGAAGCGCAACACAAAGACACACAAAAAACCATACAGACACAAACACACACTTCAGTTTAAGAGTACCTGGAGGGAAACCACACATGCAAGGGGAGAAGATGCAAAGTCTATGAAGAACTAATACATGTTGGGACTCAAACCCAGAACCTTCTCTTTGCGAGGCTGCATGGTATCATTGGGCTATTGCTTCTGTTGTTTCTAATTTACTCACTTCAGTCTTTTTTTTATTGTAGCCTGTCGAGATTTTGTTTTACTTTGTGGTTTTTGTAATTCTATGGTGTTATAGCTTCAAACGTTGATGTAATTGATCAGGATATTATGGGCTAGATCAAAACAAAGGAAATAATTGCTATGGCAGGAAGAAGCAACATGATTTTTAATTGAAAAAGAATAGAAATCTGAAAACACTGGTGTGCATTTTTATTCAGTCCTATTTACTCTGATATCCATAAATATTCCCCAGCACACACCCACATGCCAAATGTATGTAGGCCAGTATTTGAACCAATTACCATCTTGCTGAAGAACAACAGTGCTGCCAACTGTGCCACTGTGCCCATTAGCTGGTTATCCAATTCACAACTGCAACATAGATAAGTGATAACTCTTTGTTTCTAGTATCAGGTTTATAATTTACCATTTATTATTCCAAGTTTTCCAATCTGTGGTCCCATCCTCCAGTTTCCATCTGTCCAGCCTGTTCCTTAGTTCTGGTCATACTGCCAGGTTCGGTCTCGGTTCAAAGGCACTATGTGAAGTTGGAAAGTTTCATGAGTGCCCAGTCAGGCCAAATGCATAACTTCAGCCTGAATGGTAGGAAACAACAGCTGAATCAGTCCCGTCCTGGACAATTTACAGATTTGCAGGGAGTTTTTGGAGTTCCATCCTTCACTTACGTCTGGCTCTGCAGTTGTTTATGATGGAGATAGTGAATGCTACACCTGAATGTGGAGGTGCATGACACCATTACGCATCAAGCTTCAACTGGAAAGCACTCAGGAAATCTGCTTTTTCATCCCAAATACTCAGTATTTAAGTGAATTTATAGGCATAATGAGGCAACTGTGGAGAAAAGGCCCGGGGTCATTGTACTGACCAGAGCATTGCTGAAGCATGTATGAGGAAGACATTTTAAATTTGTATATATTTATTTGTTGTTAAACTTATGTATAGTCCCTTTAAGAGTTTTGATTACTAGCAGCGCATTACTCTAATATGACCACTTTTTCAGTAACAACTGATTTAACGTGTTACTGTGTCCATACCATAAATCAAATGAAAGTTACTTGTCAAAGTCAATTTGCGTTACTATTTTTGCAATTTGCGTAAGCAAAATATATATTTGGTAAAATGGCAAAAAAAGGCAAAATCATTAGGAAACCAGCAACAGCAGCGGTAAATATGGTCTAATGTACCTCCTACGAAACTGCTGCCATCTTTTTCTGTTGTAATCTGAATATCAAACAGTTGATCATATCCTCTACGGTTGCTATGTTTGTTTTGTTTCTACTCTACAAATCCAGCACTCTATCCAGTCTGTCTTATATACCCTGCCCCCTTGTGGAACTCTATGGTAATACATGACCAAGACTCGGCATGGTGCTGGTTTCAATATAAGGTTAAAAAGAAATTATATTTCCGGCCTTACTGTTAAAATACCCTTCCTATAAAGTGAGTATTGGCAAAGCTGGTTATTGTTTTTATGTTGAATCAATGAGGAGTGTTATTCACAGCTGCTGAAAGTAAGTAATAAAGTAAATTGTAATCTATCTTAGTCACTTTAAAATAAAGTAATCAGTGAAGTCACTAAGTTATTTTTGAAAGGAGTAATCAGTAGTCAGTAATCAGATTATTATTTCAAAGTAACTTTGGTAACACTGTACATGTTAGCAACATTCCAACATTTGTATCCATTCAGAACACATTCCTCCAGATTTAGACACAGGGTGACTAAACGGTTCTTCAATGCACTTATAAAGAAAGACAATTGGTTCATCAACATTAGTCCTTGCATGCAATAGACTCAGACATGCATGGTCACTCCAGATTGAAGTCCTGGACAGCTGAGGTTGGATGGAAATGAAGTGATGGGTGCATACAGTGATAAAGAAAATTATGGTGTAACTGTTTCTCCTGCAGCAGTAGCATCAAGTGAGTGCCACAAAGTGATTAATAGAAACAGACAGATGGGAATTACTGTCAGGACTAAGAGACAAATGAAGTGAGTCAATGTTTGAGAAGACAAAGGTCATTTTCTGCTGCTTTGTGTGACGAGTTGAGTTAGATTCATTCTTCTCAGGGGGAGGAAGTAACCTCCACTAGTGAAAGTGTTGGAGAAAGGTTTCTCTGTCTATCCAGGGTTCTTGTTTGTCAGTTGGACAATATGTCTTCCTCTCGTCTTTATGGCTTATTCTATCTCATTTGAAGTTGTTCTGAAGGCATCCAGAGCTGTCTAAGCCAGATATCAACCATCATGACTCACAATGACACTCCCATCAGGCTTTACTACGCCCAGCAATTGATTTGCATGGTATCCTTATATAGATATGGCATCTGGGCATCCAAAAGCTTTTTTGCAAAGTGAAGACATTTGAAGTATTGTAGCTGGGAAATATGTAATCTGACAAGTAAGGACTCATTCTGAGCATCAGCTGAGCATGAATGGACTGAACTTATATAGCGCTTTTCTAGTCTTACTGACCACTCAAAGTGCTTTATATTGAAGCCACATTCACCCATTCACACTCACATTCATAAACCGGTAGGACAATGTTTTTTGGGGGGGTTAAGTGCCTTGCCCAGGGTCACATCAACATGTGACTGGAGGAAGCTGGATTCGAACCGATTGCAAGCCAACTCTACCACTGAGCCACATTTGCCATTCGACTGTTGGCATTTAGGGAAGGGAGAGCTCTGTTCTTCATCATCTGCCTGATCCTGGATTTTGTTTTGTTTTTGAGTAATAAAACAATCAAAATATGTTTTTATCCTTACTCAGGATTTGTCTATCATAAAACACATTAAATTAACCATTTCACTTTGAATTATGTTTTATAACTACAACTCCTGTTTCTAGTGAAGACCGACAGCTTTAACTTAAGTTAAAAAGATTCTACTAAAGCGTTTATGCTAGAGGACTTATTAAAACACTGTTCACACTGTCAGTCATGAGACAAAATGAAAATCATGCAATGTTTTCCTTCCACTTAAATATGTGCTTCTTTGCGTTGCTCTGTCACATAAACAACATTCAAGTTTGTCATTATTAACATGAAAGAAATACCTAAAAGTTTAAGATATATGAATACCGTTATAAGGCCCACTTTCAGAACTCATAACTGAGAAGTATTTTTCCCTTTAAAATACACGACTACATATAAACCATTCCTACTTAAGGTGTGTACATTCATGCACTGTAAACGGTCCAACACGTTTGACAACATGTCAAGACAAACATCCAGTGAATTAAATCCCTGAGAATAAGGGAAGACTGGATAGGGAAAGAGCTGAGTGTTCACCAAGAGTTACAAACAGGCAGACAGAGAAACATGCAACCAACTAAACATGTCAACCCAACATGCATGTGTTTGGGCTATAAGGAGCCAGAATACCAAGATAACACTCACATCCATGCGTAAAACATGCATTTCAACCAAAACACCCAATAACAATCAGCTTTCTTGAGTTCATCAAATGACTGTGGAGGATATAACACCTACATCCACACCAGGGGTCACATTAACCGAATACTTTCTGTATTTGACTGTTTGTTTTAAATGGTGATGGAAAAATCTGAAGGCCATCATTTTGACAGCGTTATATTCCCACCTTTGACGACTAGGTGCAGACATTTTCAACTTTATGTACAGAGTTCATGTAACCAATCAATCAAAAAAGATTCCCATGTGAGCATCTAAGTACCAACCTACTCTATGCATCTCGCTATCTGACAGCTGACAGCATGTTGAAGAGTGATTGATGCATGGAGGGCATATGTATGCAGCGGAAACAGACCGGCCGTGACGGATCGTTGCAGCTTAACTACTGATGCAGAAGGAGCACATGCAGGGATTTCCTCCTGCTGAAGCAATTAGAAAAAACGTTCCTTCGGGGAGAAATATTCCCCAATTTCAAAACTTTGGTTTTGGTGCTTGCAACTCCAGTCTCCACTGTGGCAACAGAGCACTGATTCAGCCTCTATAGGCGGAAGCGCCGTTCAGCTCCATGGGGCGTGTTCAGGCCACAGCAGGTTAAATGTTTACAATGAATACATGTAGCATATTAATCTGCTCGATGTGTGATAGCACACTGTGGATTCTCTGTCCAGTTTTAGATTGAATATCAGTGAAAATGAATGAAAATTAAATACTGCTGAATTGGTCATTATCGCTATAAAAAATGAAGGGTAGAATTTATAAGGGGTGTAGCGTGGCGTAGTGGTTGGTGCAGGTGCCCCATGTGCGAAGGTCCCAGTCCTTAACACGGCTGCCCCGTGCTCAAGTCCCGCACCGGGCGACTCTTGCTACATGGCTTACCCCGACTTATTTACCCCTCCAGAAATCTGTCCACTGTCAAATAAAGGCAACTGTGGCCCAAAAAATATTTAAAAAAATGACCAATAACAAAAATTAGTGCAACTTCTGATCCATGCCTATCGTCAGCAAAAGGGACCAAAACCAGTTAGAAAAAAAGTTTCAAATGCTGCTAAAAACCCAGTAGAAGATGAGAATCAGGATTGTGTAAGTATGAACATTGTAATTTACTGTGCCAGTCATCAGTTCTCCGAAGCAACCAGTAGTTCTCCATCATGTGTGCAGGGTGTGGTCTGTTACTGCAGCACTAACTCTGCTGCAGCTCATTAGTTGTGACTGACTGATAATGTGATTGTGGATAAGAAGTATCTCTGTTCTTGTTCTTTTTTCTATTTGGTTCAGGCAAAAAAATATATGATAAGGGAGCTTTTAGTGGAACTAGAGCTGGACCTCTAAACCCATTGCTATTGCTTCATATTTTACTCTCCATTTTACATCCATTTGACCTGGAGGCAGATTACTAAAAACCTCCCAGTGACATTCTCCTGTCTCTACTGGCTTCCTTATGAGTCTTATGTTATCTTCTCTCCCTCTCTCTACGTGTGATATTGATGTTCCATCTGCCTCCCTGTCTCTCCATCTGTTTACCTGACGTCCATCACAACCATCACTCTGTTTGTCCACCTGTCTTACCATCTGTCCAATTATCATACCTGGCCATTAATGTACAGTTGTTTTGCTTTGATCACACAGCTGCAATCAATGGGGCTGCCTTGTATTATTCAGTACATTTCCAACCACCTTTTTGCCCATATGGCTCATTAACATGTGTAATACGTTCTCTCTTTCTTTATGATGTACTATATTTGGATTCTGTCAAATCTGGTATTTGGTGTTTATCTTTTTTCTATAATAATATTCTCATATGAAAAATAATGGAACTAAAGATTTTCCAATTTGAGCTTAGTGGTCAATTTCCAAACTTTAGTGGATTCTAAATATTAACAAACCATAGCACAAACAGCATTGCAAATATTTTCTCTAGCTTTCATGGCTTGAGCAGTCATTTATATTAGGAGCAGAGCTGACATCATGCTGTGTGTAAGAGAACAGTTGTTATCAGAACAAACTAATAACAGAGGCAACAATCTAATCGATCAAGGGAATCCTTTATTGTGTGTAACGTGTTAGCATTAGCCTACTAAAGCAGCACTCTGCTGCCTATTCGCTGGAGAAACTAGATCTAGATACCTTAACTAAACACTTGCATATCCAGCATGTTCCGTCACAGACAGAGTTTGAAAGTCCAAAGGGAGAAACTTCACTTCATTCCATTCAGACATCCTGTTACCTGCTGAAATCACTGTTGTTCTGAGGATCTTCTTCATCAGACTGTCATACAAACCCCCAGACAGTCGTGGCAGATGGCCGCTCGTACTGAGCCAGGTTCTGATTCTGGTTCTGCTGGAGGTTTCTTCCTGTTAAAGGAGAGTTTGTTCTTCTCACAGTCGCTACATGCTTGCTCAGCATGAGGGATTACTGTGAAGTCAACAACACAACGCAGGCGACTGTCTACTGTTGCTACATGTTGGTCCAGGAGGAGTGAATGCTGCAGGTCAATGACTGGATGCTGGGATTCCTTAGATAGAAAACTAAAGTGACAGTGTGTCGTTTCCTGACGATAGGGGAAAGTAAATACCTATATCATTGCAACCAAGTGTTATGTTTGTGTTCGTGTGACAATCGATGGCCATACAGGCAAATAATCGCAATTGCACAATTTCAACTACTAAAATGCAGATAGTTCAACCTCCAGAGAAATATATGCAGCAAAATGAGAAGCACATCAGATTCTTCCTCATCACAGACAATGAGGAAAGAAGTTAATGTGTAAAACAAAAAAATGTATGGAAAGCAAAAGTTTTCAGTATTTTGTAGATTAGTCATATTATTCAGAGACTTTTGTAAAGGAAAAAACTGTAAAGTTAGACGGAATGACCTCAGTGAAAAAAAAGACATTTCAGTGTAGTTTCACTGTGACTTTGAAAACAAAAAAACATGACAGTTAATGTTTGTTCCTGTCCAGCAGAAAGCGTACGACCTCTGTGCGTTTCCTTAGACTTTGCTGCTCTTTCAGTTATTTCCATTAGGAGAATCTGAAGCCGATGTTTGCTCTAGTTTTCTGGCATTGTTGATCATATCTGTGGACTTCTGCTGCTGACGCAGTGCCGCCAGCCGGGTCCGTGTCGCATAGGGGCCTGGTGACACAACAGCCGATTGCACAGCTATCCCCGAGCGGATACAGCGACCTGGGTTGGGTGCATCTCGGATCGGGTTGGTCGGTTGGTCGGGGTTGTAGAAAGTTTTATTTTCTTAAGTCTGTTCATAAAGCTCTGCGTTTAAACTTCTAATGACGATGAGGGTGAAAACGATGAACCACATATCCAAAAAATTAAAAATAAATAAATAAAACAGTAAAGGAGTTTTGTCCACATGGTCCGCCTCAGGTATAAGGAAACACAGCATCCAATATGTCAGCCCCCATACATTGGCACCTGTGCCCATGTATTTAAGATACAATTTTTTGGTTATATGTTATGAAGCAGCTAATAGTTTTCAGTAATTGGGCTTCATTTTCAACAATATTTTGATGGATTTTCCAGAGATTAATGGTAAAAACTACACACCGTCTCTTTGAAACTTATGGGAATGTTTGTAAGATTGAATTCAGAGGAGCTGTAAAGTGCCTTCAGATGACGTGTTGTGAATTGGTACAATATAAATAAACTGAATAGAGCTGAATCACTACAGGAGATCCTTCATATCCACGGTTAGCATACCACAACTTTTTGAAGAAACTCGCATGATATGTCATTAAAATATTTTTGAATTGAATCAATGGATTTGTTTGTCTACACAGATGGTTTGACAGATTTATCAAAAATGTCATTGTATAATACCTAGGACAAACAGAAAAAGATAAAGTTGAAGAAAAATAAGTTTAAAGCCTTTCTGTTAGTCACTGACTTACATTGCCAATTGTGTCCATGTTCTCCTGTTTTTAAGAATTGGTTTGACTACAATCTGTCTGACCTTAAAGGGTAGTTGGACTCAGTGGAGGTGTTTTCAGCTCACATCGCACCTTACACGCTGCGCCACAGAAACTGAAGCTCATTAAAATCGGTCGAAAGGCACATGCTGAATACATGAAAGATTTCCAGCAACCACAAGCTGGGAGGAGACAAATTATTTTCCCCCCAAGTTACAAATGATGCCTTAACCAAAAAAAAGTTTTTTTTAAAAGATAAAACAAACATTCTAAAACATTATATGTAAATCTCTCGGATTCTACTTATATGAACTAAAGGACAATGTGTAAGTCAGTAAGTAAAACTTTATGTATAAAGCACCTTTCGAGAACTCAGTCACAAAGAAAATCAGAAAAAAGCAAGATTGGAAAGATAAATCTTTAACTGGCCCTGAAAAACAGCTGCAGAGTCCACCGTTCTCTGCGGTAGAGGCTGTGAGTTCCAAACTGACGAAGCTTCCACAGAGAACGCTCAATCACCTTTCTTTCTCAGTCTGGAGTGGGGAACAGCCAAAAAGCCCTGAGCACCTTACCTGTAAGGGATCAGCATGTCCATAATATAGTCTGGGGCTCGTCCATGTAGAGCTTTCCACATTAAAACAAGAACTTTGAATTTGACAAGGAAGGAGATTGGAAGCCAATGAAGGTCCTTAAGATATGGCAGCATTTAGAGGACCTCGTAAGAAGTCTGACTGCAGCATTCTGGGCAGTTTGCAG
The DNA here is from genome assembly GCA_028564705.1 of Apricaphanius iberus. Taxonomy (NCBI): domain Eukaryota; kingdom Metazoa; phylum Chordata; class Actinopteri; order Cyprinodontiformes; family Aphaniidae; genus Apricaphanius; species Apricaphanius iberus. The sequence continues at coordinate 835,404 of JAPXFQ010002266.1, forward strand.
ATGATCCATAGTAGCTGCAGGTAGACCTTTATAAAATACATTACAATAGTCGAACTATGAAGACCCAAAAGCAGGAATTAGACGTCCATCTCCTGACGAGAGACTATATGACTCAGCTTGGCATTATTTCTAAGATAACACAAACAACCAACACCTAACAAACATCTCAATATGATTGTCAAATGCAAAGGCTGAGTCAACTAACATTCTCAGATTTTTGACAGTGGGCTTGACGAAGAGATTATGTATCCTAGATGCAAAAGCAATAACCTTTCTGCTCATTTAGTTGCAGGAAATCTTCTGCCATCCAAAATTTAACAGATCACATTCACAAATATGAAGCTTAAATCGCTCATTGGGGTAAAAGGGAGGAAAAAGCTGAATATCATCAGCATAGCAATGATAAGAAATATCTTGAAAGGAGGACAAGATGGCGCCAAAATTGGTGCAGAAGTGTAACAAAGCAGGATACTTAAAGAAATTAAGTACAGGATAGGTGTTTGCATATTTCATCAAGCCAAATACCATGAAATGATATATCATTTCCCTATCATGTTTAGTTTTAATGCATTGCTGTTAATGTATTGTGGGACTTAAACATGAGTCCATGTTTCTGCCTTAATGAACAGTACATGCCCATGAGGCTGAAGCATTTTGATGGAGAGCTTCCTATCTCACCACCGGCTCAGCTGGGACTTTTATGCCACATCTTGATTCGCAACACTTAGTCATTTCAGAAATACAGAAAGTCCATCTGAAGTGCCATTTCAGCAACAAATACACTTATCTCTGCCAGTAGAGGAGCAGCAAGTGTGCTAGAGCTCGCAGGCTTTTATGTGACACGCTAGTATTATTAAGCCTGTACGGTAGAAAAAGGAGACATATGCTCTAACCTTGAAGACTTAGGCCGTTTTCACATGTGTGGCCGTACCAGAAAACGGCCAGAGAAAATGCTAATTTTTTCTGTTCACATGTCACGGATCTCTGCCCGTATTTGAATCCAGTGTTTTACTACAAATAAACAGCAGGTGGCGGTATACAAATAAGTCTGTAGTTCTCCAACAAACAAGGGAGTGAGAAGTACCGACGTCATAAAACGAGCGACAGGCTAGAATGTAAACAAACTGGTCTACTGGTCAGCTGCTACCTGAAGCCATCTACAGGGTGAGTGTTGTAGTAAACCCGCCGTTTTGTAACCTGCTGTGTTGCTGTGGGATGCTTGAATCGCGTTGTTTTGGTATTTGTATTGTCGCGAGGTGATTCTGTAATTTCGGCCGGCGGTGTCGTCATTTCCGCGTGGAGCGCGTCTATTGTCTTGAGTGCGGCCAGAGTACGGGTTGTGTTCACATGATACGTGGCCGCTCGTACCTGGACTCGGATACTACCTCAAAGGCAGGTCTCTCTGGCCGTATTCTGGTACGGTACAGTCTGTGTTCACATGGTACGAAATAAGTGGATTTTGACCAAATACCGTACCCGAGTACGGACTCCCGTACCATGTGAAAGCGCCCTTAGTGGAATGGAAAACATTGCTAGCATGTGTGCTATCTGCTGCATGTGGTTGTTAACAAGGCTCGGGCCTCAATGAGATTCTACGTAACAGCATGACAACGCGAAGTAAATAATAGCAGGGTTTCACGCCTGGAGGTTGTTAAAACAAAGATTCAGAAATGTTAACATTTGGATCATATGCTCCAATTCTGTGTTTGGTTCTAACAAAAAAAAACCGTTTTTGAAATCCACAAACTTCTAATCTGAAAACCTACAGCTCTCTTTTAAGCTATGTTACAATGTGCCTACTTAAAATGATCCAGCTCATTTTGGTAAAAGCTTTATGGCAGGTTTAGACCTAAATCTAGCCCAAACACTGGTTTAGTGACATCCAAAATAATGATATAAATAGCACTGTCTACTTGTTTCTCACTTCTGCTCATCCTTCACAGAGGTGAACAAGAAGCTAGCTGACATACTATTCCTTACTTGGAAAATCAGCCTTACTGTTGGTCTCTAAAGACCCATGACCAGAGATGGGTGGAGTAGAGTAGCACTACTTCAACATACTTTCACTCATCTAAAATTAAAAAGCAGCCGTTCAAGAAATTACTCAAGGGGTTAAAAGTATTCTTTAAAAATGCTACCTAATACTGAGTAACTGATCAGAACATCAGATCACTTCTTGAGGCACTGATTTTTTTGACAATGATTTTATCAGACAGAAAAAATATAAAACTATGTGCAATCCTGGTATTTTAAAGGGTACAATCAAATAAATATCCTAATTACAAAGTAACACATCTGAAGAAAAAGAATCCCTTGTTCAAATGTATGAAACTAATACAATAGGTAATGTATAAATGCTAGAACAAGGTAAAGTGTTTACCGTATACATATTTGGAGTATATGTACTGCAAATGGTTCAGCAGATACGAAGAAACACAAGGTCTCACTCTAAAATAAAATGTGGGTTTTTTTCCTTGTCAGCTTTTTTTTCAAACAAACATCATTTTAATTAGGTAAGTACTTGCAGTAGGTAGTTTCCCAAAATCTCACTCAAGTAAGAGTAGCAATACTTCATAATTTATTATTCAAGTAAAAATAAAATGTACAGTGCAGTAAAACATTTCCTAAAAGTAGTTTTTTCCCCATAAAACAGCTAAAGTAAATGTTACTACCCAGCTCTGCCCATGAGGATGATGTGTTTTTAATCTAGTGGTAAATGTTCAATTATTAATCTTCCATCATTACATCTCTGTGATTTGAAGTCATTTTACAAAGACACTAGATAAATTATTAGACTTACCAGAGTTCTGTCTTGCTGTATGAAGCACAGTGTAATGTTGTAATTGTCATTTCCCACCTGTTACTGTACACTACCTATTAGCTGGCTCTTACTTTTCCTTTGAACCCAAAAAATACAAATTAGTCTGTTTGGAAATATTTCTAGTCACAAAAGACCCAGATAGTCATGGTGTGGAACCTGAAAGAGTCTGTATTAGCGCAATTAAAAAATTACGTTTGGTGAGTTACATGTAGAGTATCTGATGAGCAGCTGACTGCAGGTTCAATCCACTTTTTATAATGTTACTCTGTAAAAGAAAGGAATAGCCAAAAATACGATACCCTACAAAACATTAGATTTTGAATAAATAATTAAATAAAAATGTGCATGTAGTTGTATCAAATTAACAAAACTACATTACAGATGACATTATTACTACCTTTCACTGGAAATAAGAAACTAAATCCTGAAAAAGCCCCCCTCCACCTCACTTTACACAATGTAGTCAGGCACAATTTGTTCTAATGATGGCATCAATCAATATGTTGTAGCATTTTGGAAGTTAGAACAATAGGTAACATCAATCAAATCAAGTATTTTTTCTTTTTGTTTCAACACCTTAACACCATATGGATGGATAGATGGATGATAAGATGGATGGATGGAAGGATGGATGGATGGATGATAAGATGGATGGATGGATGGATGATAAGATGGATGGATGGATGGATGATAAGATGGATGGATGGATGGATGATAAGATGGATGGATGGATGATAAGATGGATGGATGGATGGATGGATGATAAGATGGATGGATGGATGGATGGATGGATGGATGATAAGATGGATGGATGGATGGATGATAAGATGGATGAATGGATGAATGGATGGGTGGATGGATGGATGGATGGATGATAAGATGGATGGATGGATGATAAGATGGATGGATGGATGGATGATAAGATGGATGGATGGATGGATGGATGGATGATAAGATGGATGGATGATAAGATAGATGGATGGATGGATGGATGGATGATAAGATGGATGGATGATAAGATAGATGGATGGATGGATGGATGGATGATAAGATGGATGGATGGATGGATGGATGATAAGATGGATGGATGAATGGATGATAAGATGGATGGATGGATGTATGGATGGATGGATGGATGGATGGATGGATGGATGATAAGATGGATGGATGATAAGATGGATGGGTGGATGGATGGATGGATATTTCTTTAAAGATGAATATGACAGTTGTGTGAAGAGACACAGTGTTTGCCAACTTTAACATGTGTGAACTTAGCGGTATGGAACAGGACAATCAATAAACACAGCCCTGCCTCCTGATTGGCTTAAAGCTCTGGCTGCAACACAGTGTAACCACCTGTGTAAATGGCACATTATGTAGCAGCAATGAGACATATGCCCCTCTGACTCAGAGCACTGTTCAGTAAGCAAGCAGTTCAGCTGTAAGCCAGCCACTGTGCAACACACACACTGCACACGCTCTCTCTCTTACACACACACACACACACACACGCACACACACGCACACACACCTACATACACACCGCTTCATCAATTATCTAAGCCAGGAAAGAACGCTAGAGAACTCAGCTGGCTACTAGAATTTTGCAGATCATTGGGTAGAGTAATGAACACGTTATTGACACCTAATGATCCACTAGATCGATACAGCATTGGACACCAGAAGTCAGTGTGGCAATGCACACTTACTACATATTTTAAAACATTCTGAGTCGCACAGGAATAACTATAAGTATAACAAAAACAGGAGCTAGTACAATCAAACATAAACTAAGAATGAGAAATATACATTGTTGAGAATATGGAAAAATGTTTGTGTCTCTGGGATAATGTGTAGAGCCAGAACAGAATCAAAATTGGGGATTTTAACCATGTATTACTTCAGCAATACATTGTTCAGAATCATATACACAGAGAAAGTAAGCCACAACTACTTCCTCCACATATATCCGAACAGAGTCAGAGTAAAAACACCTGGAACAACCTGTCCACAAAGCACAGTTAAAACCCAAGTAAACTGAAGAGATCTGCAGATTCATGTAAGAAGTAGACCGGAACAAGGCCTGACAAAACACTGTTCCTTGTCCTGAGATGCTTTAAGCTTTAATATACTATGTTTAATACACAACATACATAATACTATATATTAATTCACCCAATCAAATGATTTAATTCAGGTGTTTCAATCCCTTCCAAGGCCTCATTCTCTAAGCCTTAGTGAAAGAGAGGGTGGCCATATGTAATGTAATTAGTCCAGTCATGACGTTTTCTTGCTGCTAACTATTCCACAGTTAGCTAATGTTGGTATTGTGCTAATGTAGAGGTGACTGGGAATGATAGCAATTGGCAGAGTGGGGTCAGTAGATGCTGAGGGGTGTAGTGCACAGAGGTCAGCTTCATTCTGCAAAGTTGATGCCGAAACACCTCCAAAGTTCATGAGGTCTTCAGGTCTTCAGATTACCTCAAAAACTGCATAGCAAGCATTATATAGTGGTTTCCAAGACTGAACAGTAGAGGCGTGATCTCTGGAGGGATATACTGTGCCTCTCCGTTTGGAAAACCAGTGGGCAACAGCATGAGGTTGTTTTCAGGATTTGATCTTAGTTCAAGAGAAAGGAACTCCGAAAGCATCAAATACAAAGGTATTTCGGATCATTTCATGCTGCCAAAGTTGTGAGCATGAATGTATGTCACTGCACAATATGAGGTTCATAAAATTGTGGATGAGTTGTAAAGTTGTGAAGGTCTAAAAGGTAGACTGACCTCAACCTGACTAAGCACCTTTGTTTGAGTTATAGTGGAGACAGTGAGCAAGGCTGTTATTGTCCAGTAAGAAGAGTGTCTGACCTCACAAATATGGTTATGCAGGAATGGTCAAATATTCAAAGAAACAAAATAGTAGACAGCCTTCCAAGAAGACTTTAACCTTATAACTTCACTAAATGTACCAATGCGATATTAAAGCCTTTTCAATAAGAATAGGATGCCTTAGAGGCATGTAAAGGCAAATGACCTAGTACGTTTGGCAGCAGAAATGATGTGTGATGGTGTCATAAATTAACACTGTTTATTCTGTCTGGTAAGAGGCTGATTAGGACCTCAAACCCATTATCTGAACCAGTATCTGCAACATGACACCCAAGGGATCGGATGTTCACAAACTGAGGTGGAAAAAATAAAACCTATTTCAGAAATACTATAGAGTTGAGAATAATAGTACGAGAAAATTAAAAGAGGGCTCCCCTGCAGAGGTGAAATGAATGTTCTATGTCTCAGTGGGGGTGACATATTAATGAAATAGAGCTGGTATATGAAATTTGATGCTCATTTTCACCCCAGTTCTGCTGGATGGATGGAGAGAGTGGGAATCATTGCTGACTTCGCTGGAAGCGGAGGTTCTAATCAACATGTTGCATTATGACCAGTCACACAAAGATGTGAAGGTTATAAAAATGCTTCAGACAGCAGGGGTTCCACATCACCTACAGGTTACATGAGAAACTCAAGCAAGACACAGCCCATGCTCCCAACTGTGCTATCATGCAGAGATAATGCAACTGTGACATTTTCAAAAGAGAGCACTGACTTACTGATGATGGAAACTTGCTATGGTGACCAAACATCCTTCTAATTCCCAGATCATCAAATATGATTGCCATGACCAAATCTGGTAGCATCTCTGAGCTTTTGAACAGAGGAAGTACTGATTGGTTTCAGCTGGAACACAAAGGTAATTAGGTTATTCAACTACAGGAACAAATAAGGCATCTTTAGGAAATGTTTTATTATTAGATGGTGGAAGAGGAGTCTAAATATATGTTTGAGTTGAGATTATAAAGACATAAGATGGATAGAAAACATCTGAAAGGTCTGTGGCAACCGAAGCTGACAAGCTGTCAAGCTCTGCTTTCTGGCATTTCTTGTGATTAGCTGAACCTGTTATAGACATCATGGCACTTCTCTGAAAGATCTTATATAAGTAACCAAATTAAATGAGCACACTACAATCCAACTCATAGGCATTGAAAAATAATAACTGTAAATGAAAATAGTAATTTTGAATCTAAAATAGATGTTGTTAAAATTGTTGTATTGAAAGTTCTACAAAAATTAAGTGATAAAAGTTTCCGTGACATCTCACAATATATACATTAAAACAATTAACTCACTCACAATCAGGTTTTCACACTTTCATCTTTTTTTGTACAATGCCAACGTTTGTTAGTGCTCCTGCTTTTCAGCTTCATCCATCTGATGCTCATTTCACATTGTGCACGCGCACGAGGGGCGGGGCTTCAGATCCACATGTCCTAGCGTTCAGCTGTCAGTGAGTCGGGCCATTTTACAACCGGTGTTCTAAACCAGCAAATAAAGGTCAAATAAACTTGTCACTTGTTGCTTTTTAAAAAAAATACATTTACTTTTAAAACGCCCTTGTATTACAGCAGAATCCACTGCTATAACTTTCTGTAGTGTTTATTTTGATAGAATGTTAAATCAATTACCGTTTGCTTCTTTTCTCTGGATGAAGTAAAATGAAAGGTGTCTATTAGCTAAGAGAACCCAGGAGGACTTCTAATGTTGGGTCATTGTAATCTTTAGTAATATTTGGTAACAAAATAACTTTATTTATGATTTTCTTTGAATCAGTGACTCTGCAGCTACTTACTGTATGCCTCACCTTTGGAATTAACTACTTCTATAGTCCTACAGCCTTACCAGGAATAAAGAGCGATGGAAGTAACCCTAGAACATCAGTGTTGATCAGCTTTAATATTTGACTCAAAATGATAAGTAATATTAGAGATGGGGTTATTGTATTTTTACATAAAAATATTACATTTTTAAGGACTAGGGTGATTGTCATTGATCCAAATCTGTCTGACTGATGGGTCATATTTCTTGTGGTTATTAATCACTGATTAATAACCCCAAACAATTCTTTATGCATGCATACACATCATACCCAATTAAACACTAATTAGGTTAATATATATATATATATATATATATATATATATATAATATATATATATAATATTATATATATATATATATATATTAATGAAGGATATTGATTGTAGGGATATTGTCCAGATTTGGGTTGTGTGAGCCTTAATATGACTAACCAGCATTCTGCAAATGAATGATAATTTCCTGGCATTCAGTTCAATTCAATAACAATTCTCTGATCCCAGAGGGAAAGGTTTTTAAACAAGTTATATATTCCTTAAATAGAAAAATTTAAACTGGTTGGATTCCATAAATGACAGAATTTAAATTAATTTTCTTGTAAAGTACCTTGAGATTATATCTGTTGTAAATTGGTGCTGTATAAATAAACTGAATTTAATTAAAATTAATTTAATTAACCAGATGATATCCAAGTCCAAGATAGTGAGGAGTATTTGCTTTACAACTGACACATATTTCATCACCTGCAAGCTAATAATTGGACCTTGCTAGGACTCCCCTGGATCTCAGTAAAGTTCTTCCTCTTTTGTTAATATTTGCTCATAAATACATTTATTGTTTTTCATATTGAAATTAAAATGGAAAAATTGTCCAAATCTATTTTTAGTATTGCTCAAAATTACACCTGACAATTATCCAGACTGCAGGCCAAAATTTGGAAACTTGATCAAATATTTAAAAAAACAATAAAACAAAAAACACAGTTATACTTCGCGAAAAAAAGAAAATCTTCAATACATAAAAAAAAATCTATTAGAATGCATTTTTCCAAAAGCTATCGAAATGTTTTTCTTCCTTTGACCTAGCTTTTTTTAAGTGACTATCTCTGGTTGTAAAACCAGCAATAGTCTGGTAATATCAGTACTGGAAGTTAAAGGTTGTATATGGAACACTTTCACAAAAAGCTACATTGAAAAAAAAAACAGAACATCCATGGGGCTTTTAGAGGGGTGCAGAATGATTTTTTTTATTATTTTGATAGGGAGAGTACACATTAATGGACATTACTGTAAATGTGTCAGTGTTAGCTTCAAGCTAATCTACAACTGTTGTTCCTAGGCCCTGATGTATATTGCCAGAACAGAAAGAAAAAGAAAAAAACTAAAGAAAGTACTAGAAGTCATTAATATAAAGAAGTAAAGAAAAAAACTAACATGATTTGTCCACAAGTACAATACATTTCCTTAATAATTTGTATTTGAATTGAAAATAATAAATAAAAAATAAAATGTACATTTAAATCGGGCACGACAATGATGTTATGTTTCCATCTACCAGCCAATAGCAGCCGCGGGTTGACAGATTGTCTCTATGATCCAACTATATAGTCGGCATAGCTGGGCTAATACTGGGAGAAATGGTGGAGTCAGCAAGTCCAGCAGCTGCTTCAGAGCCCCAGATATATTGTTATCTGTCTCAGGAGAGGAGTGACCACAGAAGAACAGAAACTAGAGTAGTTTTACGTGAAGCCTACACTAGATGGACCCACATAAAACATTTCTACTCCATCAAACACACGCAGAGACGGTGACTTTCCTCCTGGAACGGTAAGCTAACTCACTAGCTAACTTTGCTAATGTTAGCTGTCAGTTAAGCTCCTTTTTTAGTAGTCTATAAATCATTAAATGAGTTAGCACCAGAGTACATTAGAGATCTGCTATTGCTGAACAAACCATCCAGACCCCTGAGGTCCTCCAGCTCTAGTTTACTGATCGTCCCTTGAACCAGAACCAAACATGGAGAAGCAGCTTTTAGTTTCTATGCTTCCCACATCTGGAACAATTTGCCGGATGAATACAAAGCTGCAGAGACACTGAAGACTTTTAAATCTAAAATAAAAACGTAACTATTTAGACTTGCTTATGAGTAACTGATACTATTATTGCTTTAATTTTTTTTTTTACTTTTATCCTCAATTGTCATTTTATCCAAATGCTAAAAGTTGTCTTCAATTGTTTTTATTGTTTCTCTATTTTTCTTTATAAATGTTTGTTTATGCTTTCTTTTAGTGATTGTATATTTTAATTTTCACATTTTTGTAATCATGTAAAACACATTGAATTTCCTTGTGATGAAAGTGTGCTTTATAAATAAAATTGTCTTGCCTTGGCTCTAAAATACATTCCTCACTGGACACAGTTCTGGTTGGTCACTGGTTGGTCACCATCGGCAGAGAACCAGGCAACCCCGACAGCTGGAATAATGTTTTTATTGCTGTAACTACAACTTAGATAAACTAGATGTCACTATTGTGCACATGTTCCACATACAACCAATACAATGATTAAAGTGGTGTAAAGTAAAGAAACCAAAGTCTGATCATGTAGCAAAGTCCTCAGGCATTGTACTGTGTTAGGACATCATGAACATTTTTAATTCTTCTCTATTCTGAATAAAGCTTTTCAGTCCTGGGTTAGAAATGCTTTTGCTGTATGCATTGTGACTGTCTAAATGTAGTATGAAGCGCTTTGGGGTCTTTAGGACTAGAGGAAGCACTGCACAAGTACAAGCCATGCATTTTCAATCTACATTTATTTCAGAAAGCAGGATTCATACAAGTCCAAACTCAATCATCAATGTACAGTCTGATACCCAGAAGAATGCTCTTCTCTCAGGATCCCAAATGTTTGTTGGCCTGCTTGCTTTTCCTGCTGGAAATTCTAAGTTTTGCAGACCGCACACAATATTCTCTCTGTAAGCTTGTGACCACTCTAGGTACGCCAGCTCCCATGGTCCAGAAACATGACTGTTAACTGGTCTTTGTAAATAGCCCTTGGTTTGAGTGTGAGCTTGCATAGTTGTTCATCCTGTGTGTCTCTGTGTTACCCTACAATGGACTGGTGACCTGTCCAGGATGGACCCCACCTCTCACATGATGATTGCCGGAGACAGGCACCCTTCAGAGGATAGATAGTATACATCATGGATGGATTAAGGAGTTTTAATTAAAACTTTGCTTTAACAGTTTAATAGACACCTGTCTGAGGAAGGTTTTCCTCACTCCTGTCTTTGGTCTGTGAAATATTTGGGGGTTTCCAGTGGTAACATGCTGCTGGCCTCGCCATGGGACATTTTGGGTCGGTGGATGGAATACTTCGAAGACCTCCTCAATCCCACCAGCACGCCTTCCTGTTTGGAACCAGAGTCTGGGGACCTCGAGGTGGGTTCTCCAATTGAACCTTGGATTCAGGAGGAAGCATGGAGTTTTCGTCCTGGCCGTGGAACACTGAACCAGCTCTGCACCCCCAGCAGGGTCCTGGAGGGTGCGTGGGAGTTCGCCCAACTGGTCTACATGTGTTTGGTGGACTTGGAGAAAGCATTAGGCCCTGTGCCAACAATCTGTGCCCCAAAAAACCCCATAATGTCACTTTGATTGCTTATAGTGAGACTCAGCCAGGGTAATTAAATGCTAAGTGTCAACAGTCAATAGCATGTGAAAGTAATACTCAAGTGGAAGCTTATTGGCTCATAGTTCCAGGAAAGTGGTATGGGGAGGAAAGTGCTCTCTAACACAGAGTCACAGAGTCGCATAAAGAACCTCATATGACTTTCCTGCCAAGATCAGTCTGGCTTGTGAGTTTATTTGAGGTTGTACAGCTTTAACACACACATGTGTAAATGTATACTGGAATAGGAAAGGATACAACAGCTGTTCTTAGGGTTTCATTATTGTCATGTCGACAAAAAGTAAAGAATTCCAGGCAAAGGGGCAAGTCGTTGCTATTTGTATTTCCTATAGACTGATTGGTTCGGTAATATGATATCCCTCTCACTCCTCCACAGCAGCGGTAGCCGCTGATTGGTTTGGAGTTGTTTGTTTGTCTCAGAGTAAGCTATAGTTTAAAGTTTCAAATAAGCAAAACACTGCAGTTAACTGCAAGCAGTCTAAAATTAAAAAGAAATCAGTGCGAGTTGCAAGTTATATAAGTGTTAATCAACGTGGGGATCTTATAAGTATATATATTATTGAATCCATGCATTTCATCACATTGTCATGTTGAATGGTTAGTGTTTATGACTCCTGTTTGGAAGGTCCAGGATCACGTCCTGCTACTGTAGTGTTTAAAGTCTTTTTCGCAGAGGGTTCAGGTTCAAAGACATTTTTCCTACTTCCAAAAAAATACTTTTTCTAGATTTAAAAATAAATAAATTATTATTTATATTTTATTTTTTAATTGTTTTATGTTTGTTTTAGGTTTTGTATTTCAATAAATTAAACCAAAAACACAATTTTAATGACAGAGCAGTACTTTTAATTTGAGATTTTCAATGTAGTATTTCTACTATTTCTTTTTGTGTCAAAGTATGATTCCCTGCCTAACATTATTAAACAAACACATCTTATTTTACAGGATTAAAGGTTCAGAATAGACAGTGAATGTTTACAGAAACACTTGGCTAGGTGATGTGGCTTAAAAATCAAATCTCTGATTTTTTTGTTTATACCAAATCTGAATACAGATTTTAATCAATTATTTCCTAACTGATTTTTTTTTCCGTAAGAAGAAATTGCAAGTGATAAAAAATATCTTCAAAAACCTGTTTTTATTGCAATCACCCTGACTTTAATTTTATGTCCCACTAAAACTAAATAAGTATACTTATAAATCAAGATGGCTTGATTGACATCACTCTGACCTATAAAAGTCTAAGTAGTACCTTGGTTAAAAAAAAAAATCTCTGTTTTCCAAAAATTAAATCTTCATAAACAAAAGAGACATGCTTTTTGCTGGAGCTTTTGTTAAGATAAGCCTGCCCTTCCATACTGTACCATACTGGCCCTAGTGGAAATGGGGCATTTATGTTTCCATAAAACCTGGTAACTTGTACCAGTCATTGACAGCCTAACTTAATGAGGTGAAAACTTGGCTGGCTAAAAATTTTCTGCTTTTGAATTAGGAAAAATCTGAGACCATCATTTTTATCCCTAAATCTTCCCCTTGTCCCCGAAATTTTTCTCCCTCCCTCTCCTCATGACTAAAAAGTTTGTTCACTAATCTTGGAGTCTTAATAGACTCCTCCCCTCATGTTTAAACTTTTTCTAATTCCATTGTTTCTGGAATTAACTCCACCACTCTTGCAAGTCTGGAATTGGTGCAGAAGGCCGCAGCCCAATTCCCAACAGGTACTAAATACCGGGAACACATAATTCCCGTATTGGCAGGATTACAACATTCTACCATTTTGTTATTGCTTGGATATGTTGTGTTTTTTTTAATTCATTTTGTCTTTGTGAAGTACTTTGTTTGGCCCTTGTGCCATTGCTAAATGGGCTAAAGAAATAAAGTGGTATGGTACGGTGTTTGACAAACAGGAGCTTTAGATGGGTAGGTCCAATTTGTGAACTGCCAATGGAACACGGTGACAGATAAAATATGTTGTATGTCATGTATCACAAGGGGCATTATGGAGGTTTGGAGCTCCAAAGCTGCTCTAGGGTGAGGAGACCATGGTAAGAGGAGTGGTGTCATTCCCACCTCCACCTAATAGAAGCATAACTTTTGGGGTTCTCCTTCTTTCTTTGTCCCTGCTCTTTTTTCCCATGTCTGTCCCCCCACCTGTGTCAGTCTCCTTGGCTGTTCCACCTGCTCAGGCTCACCATTATTACTTCTAGACAGTCTCCTGTTTCTCAGCCTCTGTCCATCCATCTGTTGCTTTGTTTAAAAAGGCAAGGACATTTTATTTGTATAGCACACTTTTATACAAGGTAATTCAAGGTGGAGATGCTGCAGCAGATGTGTTTATCCTCTCAGGGGACAAACACAACAGGCAAAGCCATAAAACTAACACTGTGGAACTGTGTTAATTGTGCTTTATGCATACAATTATAATGACAATGACAATTTGACTCATGACTGGATTGGACATACATTTGAAAATGTCTACAGTCACCATTTTATTAGCAAAAAAAAAAATAAAAAATGGCATAAACCCGAGAAAGAGGTTAGTAATGAGGATACATAACTACTACTGTCTCTGTGGTTTTGTTTACCCTATCCAGTTTGCTCCTGGGAGAATCAGTAATCAAGAAGATATTATTTATATATATATATATATATATATATATATATATATATATATATATATATATAGAGAGAGAGAGAGAGAGAGAGAGAGAGATAGATAGATAGATAGATAGAGAGAGAGAGAGAGAGAGAGAGAGAGAGATAGAAGTTGTTATTTTGTTATTTATTTTTATTATTTCATTTTTTTAACAGTTTTTGTCTTTAAAATAGCAGAATTTGTCCATAATATTATGTTTAGGACATCCTTCAAAATTAGATATTACTCAGTGCACAAGTGAAGTAAAAGGGATACTTTATGTGTTCAGAAGACCAAGTGGAAAGGCACCAAGGCTACAAGGTTAGGGGAAGTGTTCAAAGTGTTCTACCATGGGGTAGATTGAAACAGTGGTCTGTAGGATGAAACTGATGGTGAAGAAGGTGAAGAGAGGACTGAGGAAAGCAGACAGGAGTACCGGGAGATGCAGCGCATGGTGAAGGTAGAGATGGCAAAGGCTAAACAAAGGTATATGATGAGCTGTATGCTAGGTTAGATAGTTAAGAGAAAATGATTAGAATAGGTTAGTGAGGCAGAGATGGAAAGGATGTGCAACAGGTAAAGGTGATCAATGATAGGGATGGAAATGTACTGACATGTGCCAAGAGTCTAGAGACAGAACTAATGAGGAAAAGACAGGAAGCAGAACTGGAGGTTGTAGAACTTCAGATGTTGACATTCTCTCTGGGAGTGATAAGGATGGATAGGATCATCAATGAGTCCATCAGAGGGAAAAATCATGTTGCATATTTTGGGGATAAAGTCAGGGAGGCCAAACTGAGATGGTTTTGACATGTGCAGGGGAGAGATTACAATGATATTGGTAGAAGGATGCTGAGGATGGAGACACCAAGCAGGAGGCAGAGAGGAAGACCAACAATCAGATATATGGATGTAGTGAAAGAGGACATAAGTTAGTTGATGTGAGGGCAGAGGATGCAGAGGATAGAACTAAGTGGAGGCAGATGATTCACTGTGGTTACACCTGAAGGGAAAAGCTGATAGAGAAACAAGAAGACCCATACTCAAGTAGCCTTGTTACCAAATACTTTTTTACTCCTATTCGAGTAATATATTTTTTTTTTTGCATGGCTAGTATTTACTTTTACTTGAGTAAAAATATTTTGAAGTGGTGCTACTCTTACTTGAGTATAATTTTTGGGTAATCTACCCACCTCTGATTTGTTGCCATGTGATGGACTAGTGAACTGTCTAGGCTTAGACCCCGCCTCCTCCCTGTTGATTGCTGGTTGAATTCTTGTTTTTTTTAACGTCTCATTAGTGCCTTATATGAAATGGTGACAATGCACATTTTGTTGGACAAACTTGTTTAGCTCTCATATGCTTTTGTGGAGTTATTAAAAGGATGTTGACTAATAAAACTAATAAAATAATAAATAATGGTTCCTGGAAAATCTGGGATTTGATTTCTTTCTCTGAAATTGTTCTAAGTTTGTTCACAATTATTTTGATATTTTATTTGGATAAATGTTTTTCTTTTGTTAAAAGGGGGCAGATAACATAAGTTCTTCTTCTTTCTGTTCCCATTTCATTTCAGTCTTTGTAATTGAGTGTTGTTGATGATTACAATTTGAATTAATGAAAATAAAATAAAATGAAATGAAAACATAAAACACAATAACCAGTTTTGCAAATATACACTTTATTGGAAGTGCATTTTAACAGTAAGGCTGGAAATATACTGGCACCAGCAACTAAGAAACAACAAAAGGTGTCATAGGCATGTACTACCGGAGAGTTCCACTAGGGGGCAGTCACAGAGTTAAAAACTCAGATTCAAACATGGTGACCGAAAGGAGATAAACAGCTGTTTCGCGACAGAAAAAGAGACAGCAGTGTTGTTGGAGGTATGTAAAACCATATTTACTGCTATTGTTACTTGTTTTCCTAATGCTTTTGCCACCATGTACCAATAATATATTTTTGCTTAAGAAAATTACAAAAATAGTAACGCACAGTAGCTTGAACAATTAACTTTAAGCTGATTATTGGTATGGAAATAGTAACGTTAGATTAGTCGTTACTGAAAAAGTGGTCATATTAGGAGTAACACGCTACTAAGTAACCCATTGTCGGCATCAGTAAAATGGGACATCTGTGGAGCAAGGCATTTTTAAGACATAAATTAGACGGTTCTGGCCTAGTCAAAGTTCATATTTATTTCTGACTGAGATGCACATAGAGGCCTTTCAAAGGGCTGTTCATGTTGGAAAACAGTCCATTGTGTCTAAAATGAATAATTCAGCTAAAAAGACCACCAAAAGTCTTCCTCTGTGATTGATGTAAGAGACTGTGTGGCTTTGAATAAAAAGAAAAACAGGTGAAATCTGAGGGTAAACACTTATTTATTGTACTGTATAGTAGATGTCACTGTCTAATATTCACTGTAAGATTTACGTAAATGCTGATTGCTTACAATTCAGTCCGATATGTTCTGTATGAAAAACGCCTTTTTGTTTCTGTTTACATTTAAATTCCTATCACCAAACAAAGTAAGTCTGAAAAAGGATCAGAGCTGTTCTGCCGATATTTTCACACGTGTCACAGACTCATCCAACGGTCTAGATATAAATATTTTTTTCTGCTGCAATGATACCAACTTTTTTTTTACTAGTTTCCAGGCTTGTGGCTAGATTCTCAGGCTGGCAGCCATATTTGTTTTGATTGTGAGGAAACTGTTGAAACAGGTGGTATGTCTTCTAGTTTTTGCCTGTTTAAAACCAAAAAGGCTCCTAACCTCTCCATGATTTGTTACCGAAATAGATTCATACAGCTGGTATTTAATTGGCAAGTATCTCATTGGTGCTGTGTAAGGAGCTTCCAGAGCCTGCAGGCGCCACGAGGAGAGATCTGTGCAGCAGTTTGATTGTCACTGGTTGTGTCAGAGCCCCGCCGCCACATTTCACCTGCTGTCGTTATGTTGCTCCCCGTTCTCTGTTCTGGGATCGCACGGTGCAGATTGCTGTGGGTGGATGGTGTCGGATGGAGTGAGAGGAAAGTAACATCAAATAGGAGCACACTGCTTTATGTGTTCTTTGTGTGGATTGGAACGGGGATGATCGATGCTGTGAGTGGATCAGTGTGCAGCTTTTCAACTGCAAGTCTGACAAAAAGTGCTGTATAATCTATAAACTGAACACTGTCTATTTCTAAAAAACAATTAAAGCAAAGAATGTTAAAAGAACAGAGAAAGAAAAAAGAAATACATTTCCAAGAAGAAGTTCCACTTAAAAAATAAGTTTCAAATGAAACTTGTTGCGTTACTGAATAGAGCAATTCTCTGTTCTATTCCAAAAACAGAAGTTGTATTTATTGGTATTGCAGTTTTACAATAAAAGTTCAAAACTTTTAATATTAAATTACTTTATTCACTGACTTCCCTGCTACATTGCACCCAATGCACTGCAACATAATTATGTGTAATTTTACCCTCACAATGATGACAAGCCTCACCTTCATTACATCATCACAATTACATTTAATCACATGATCTTCCAACACTGAACATTTTGTAACCACAGAAAATCAAACATCATTCTCCTGCTGGTGGCTGACAAATAAAGCAACAACTTTACCCCCAAACATAAAGCAGCAGTCAAGAGCAATGGAGGTGCTGAGAAAACGTTTCAGTGCTACAGCAAATGGCACAGAAAACACATTGATTCTGATTACAGACAGCCTTGTTAGTGCAGCACAGCTAGGTGCTACTGGAAGTAAGAAAAATAGATGTTTAAAAGTTCCAAAGTGTATTTTATTTGTCTTGGAGTTTTTATTGCAATGTTGCTATATTTTGGGAATGTGTGCATACTTTCCTGAACAGGACCAAAGGCTGCAGTATTCCGTTGAACTGATTAAGCGATACAGTGACTTATAGGAACAAAAACGGGAATAGCTAGTGTAGGCTAGTAGGCTTCCTGGCTTACTTCACTACCTGACCCTCCTTTTTGAGTGATGTGTCAGAACTTAAGACTTATTGGGCCAAACAACCTGCTATTGTAGAACTGTAGCCTCAGCTTCCTGTTCTTAGCTGACAGGCGTTCTAACTAATGTGGGCTCCTGGCTCAAAGTTTTACAAGCTGTACATTCAGAGATGGTATTCTACATACTTTGGTTGGGACCAACTGTTACCTTTCTGTCATCTCACAGCTTATGCTCATCTGATCTTTGACTTTTATAAGACATTTTCTTCCACACAACTGAAGGATATTGGATATTTTCAGTTTTATGGACCATTCTCTGTAACCAGGAGTGATGGCTCTGTGTGGAAATCTCTACAGATCAATACTTTCTGACTAGTCAGACCAACCTCTCTGGTACCAACAACAATGCCATGTTCAAAGTCACTTAAACCCAGTTCACACTTTATGATACTAGCATTCACGTCACCTTCAACATATCTACTGTAAATATGGCAAATGTTTTGGGTTGCTGATATTTGTTTGACTGACTTACAGTTGAGCAAATCTGGAGAATGAAGTGGAAGAAAAACATATTTTAACCATCCTGGATAGCAAGGTGTCTTGTTGAAGGAGAAAAAGTCGGTTTGAGCTTTCACCTCATCCATATTAAATCTGTGCCTCCCAGTGCTGCTAAAACACCAAACACTTAGATTGTTTCCCCACTTGGAGCCTTTTTCCGCCTCATAGCCCACAAAATCATTGTTGCTTTGTTTCCACAGTCTTGCCGTTCGTGCCTGTATGAGCATTTATTGCGCCTGTGGCATTTTTCTGTACTGTTGTGTGACAGCTGAATTTGTTGTCGACACCTTTTTATCTGAAGCTGTTAACTCAAAAAGAGGTTTCCATCACAACTTAGCAGAGGAGGAAAGAGATGTGTAGAAGAGTTGGTAAAGGCTGTGCAAGATCTGAGATGATTTAGGAACGGAAAATTAATGCAACAGTGGGTTGAGGTCCTCATGTTGTCTGGACGGATAGCAGCTCCTCCTTTGTGCTTTTGAAGCTGTCTACCAGGTATGAATCATTTGGGTCCTGTCATGACAACTGTGCTTTCTGTAGTATTACCTGTTTTATTTTCGAAAATCTTGGAAACCTGCTTAATATGGGATTTAACTGTCATGTCTTGAATTACAACCTATCAGCCCAACTTAACCACAACTCCAGCTGAGTGGCTTTTTTGGGTCATTTCCAAGGACATACAATACCCCAAAGGATCTTCTATAAAGGAAGATGGCTCAGTCATCTACACAGGCAGACACACGACAGGGTAATGACAGTGGCTCAACCGCTGCTCCTTTTGGATATACAACAGACCCATCATTTGGGAAAACCCCAAACCTACCTCGACCAGTCTGCACTCAAAAAAAAACATTTCCACCCCGCTGATTTGGGTTGATTTAGCAATAATTAATTTTGTTGAGTGAACAAAATATAAACATGTTGGGTCAACTTAATACATTCAGGTTGCTGTAAGGCACAACAATAAACAGCAGGGGATGGACTCAAACTCAGAAAAGGGTCTCTGTTTTCTGAGCACCTGCACTAACCGCTTTGCTACACAATAACTCAAAAATGTTGTAAATAATAATATACATATATGACTTAATTTCCAGTGTTAAGTAACAATGATTATAATATTATAAATACCTGCCAATTCCCTTTTTTATTGAAAAAAGCGAAGGAATTTGTTGTGGATTTAAAAGGGAAATATAGGTATTTGGATATTAAAAGTTAAAGGGGACTGCTTATGGCAGTCAATGCGATAAATAATTTATGGAAAATGATTGTTTTTCGGAGCACCACCTGTTATAGGAATTATTAATAGCCAAATATGTATTTTTATCAGCTAGGACCGAGTTCTTAGCGTGTATTGGAACATAAACTTTGCCAAATGTATGTGTGCAAAATAAATGACAACAGTTACTTTACACAATACAAAAGTTTATTTACAAAAGAATAAATAAGAAAAACATTTTAATCACCAAACTAGAAAAAGGGCACTACTGATTAAAATAAATGAATAGGTAAAAATAAAAACACAAAAAGATTAACATGCATAAGATGAGAAACTATGAATTCTGATATATGTTTGGGGGGGATCTGGTGCTTTAAGAATGAAAGCTAAATTAGTTTACCAATTGTAATTAGTTTAACTACATAGCACCATTGATTTATGTGTACCAATAAACGATCTGAGGAAAATTAACATTCTTTGGATCAAGAAATGTTTGTTTAAAAATTATCTAGATAAGAGTAATTACCCTTTGGAGAATTACTTAATTCATGGATTTATCACCACAGTAAACAATCTAATTCCAGTATTTTGATGAAAAAGGAGTTCCAAAAAAGGCTAATAATTTTAGTTTCTGTTCTTAATCTTTTCTGAACCGATCTTTATTTGAACACCTGATTTTTTAATTCATTGAGGGCAACTTCGGCCTGAACACGTGAGTTAATCTTAGCCTTAGCTCCCTGTAACACACATGGGCATTTGAAGAAGCTGTAATACATTTATTGAACATTAAACAAAAAAAGGAAAACTCCTTTTCCATTGAATAGTTCATATCGCAGGATTTAAAACGACTCTTTGTCGGGAAAGTTTTTTAAAACAGTGATTAAAGTTTCAGGCCAAGGCCTGGTTTACCCAAAGATAGAAGAATGAAAGCTTATACAAGTTAACAATAAACAAGGAAACACCTTTAAAATTAGTTTCCTAACTAATTTGCCTCTGCCCAAACAGACCTTATGAACATTTAAAGTCCTCCGAGTTGCTGCGCATCGATGAGGGAAGGGGGTCTCCAAAGAGTGTTAGCCTGCAGGCTAACAAAGGATCGCTAATCTGGCTAGCAGCAGCGGGAAGCGTCTGGCTCCGGCTTCCTCCTGGCTGGCTGCGTAGCGATAGGCCCCCAGCATCCACCTCCTAACAGTACCTTTTCTGGAGCTCTCCAGTTCGGCATTCACCTCTTATCGGCTCGGTGCGGAGGCTAAATGCAGATTCTGACTGGTTCAGATCTTGCCGCACGTGGCTCACAGCTCTCGTCTCTCAGCGGTCGGCAGTCTGAAACTCAGAAGGGGGTTTTGTCTGGGGATAAAGATCTTTGTTTATCAATGTTCAAAATTCAGCATGAGTGGTCTTTGGGTTCCTTTGAAGCAAGGTTCTGCCAGAAATTCGGGCCTTCTCCCACCAGCGAAGGAAGATGGTTGGTGATTGTCTTGTGTTGCTCCCCCGGCCGGCAACAGTGTGCAGAAAGAGGAGCATCTGGAAGCGGGCTGTATTTATAGACTCGGCCTGGTCAACTTCCGGTGGAAGAGAGCGGGTTAGCGTCACCCGTTGGCTGTGTGTGTGACCCAATAAATTGTATTACTGAAACCAATGTAATCATGTTTAGTTAACACTAGAAATGAAGTTGTGCCTTACAGCAAGCTGAATGTATTAGGTTGACCTAACATGTTTATATTTAGTTCACTTAACAAAATTCAGTATTGCTAAATCAACCCAAATTGATTGGATGGAAATAGGTTTTTTTTTTTTTTTTTTTTAGTTTGCCTCTGAAAGAATCTCCACTTTTTACTATTATGTATGTACATAGAAAGGGTGTCAAAAAAGGCTTTTTTGACCCAGAAACACACTGCCAACGGGAGGTAAAAGGAGGGTTAAAGGAAACTGCTACCCCCAAAATAAGCTAACGCTCCCCCAGCTAAATGGCTCTGTGTCAGGTCTGGGTCCATGTATTTGCTTTCTTTGTGGTTTGAGAGGAGCCATTACTTAGTGATGGAGCTACCAGGGTCTGGGTTTGTGATTGGTTTGGAGTAATAACTGTAGTTATAAGTTACCCGATCGGCTAAAATGAAAAAGAAGGGAACTTTTTTTTTTATCAGCACTTTTTTGTTTATTATTCCTATTAGACCACATGTCTATCAATCCATACATTGCAACGAGACTTAATATGATGAGATATATTTTGCATGTGGAATGTGAACTCATGACATGGAATAAATTGTCATACGATGATCTTGGAACCTGTAGAGTAGATGTTGCAATCTTAAAGTTATGGGTTTGATTCCAGCTTTCTCCTGTCATATGTTGATCTGCCCTGGGGCAAGGCACTTAACCCAAACTACCTTACTGATTTACACATGTGTGTAGTAAAGTGAGAGACACAGTGTAGTAAATGTGACTCTGGTGCGAAAAGCTTTGATTGGTCGACATAATACAAAAGCACTAGGCCTATATACATTCAGACCATTCACCATTAGCCAACAGATGTTGCAGTCCAAAAAATCCCTTCCAATATCAATATTGCACACACTAACATTGTATTTTTTATGTCCCTTGTGGAGCTTCATGTTCCAGTGTGAATGCATGTTGGATCAGCTTCAGTCCAGTCTGGAGCATCAAAAAATAACTACAAGTCTTTGATCAGCTAAACCCTAATTGCTAAACTGACCCAGTTAGTGTTTTCATTTCCCAAATGAGCAAAGAATAAAAAGAAGGAAGGCCAAAATAAGCATGTAAAACCAAGCCTCGCTAACTTGTTTCACATATGTTTCATAACTATTTTTGTGTTGTTGTTTTTTTTTATTTTATACAAAAATTTTAGGCAGTAACTACAATTTAAAATATATCCAGACTGGCTTAAGGGTATATAAAAAATATATCTTGTGAAAATCAAGTGTTTTAAGCTGGGATCATGCTATTAATTGTCAGCCATCATCGCAGAGAAAAAAAACTCCTGATTCAGAGCTTGAATTGAACTGTGGTCGTCCAGCACGACAGACACACTAATCACTGCTGACTACGTTTGCATTTATGATTTATGATTACGTTTCTCACATCTGATTCTTTTGTATGTTTAATACATGTGAAGATTTGACAACAAAGTTGATCTTAAGACCTTATGACTGATATGGGGTCCTCATTGATAAGCTTCGACAAAGCTTCTTGTTCTCTTTTGTCTAGCCATGAGTGATTCTACTGCCGTCTCCTTTCCCTCATCCTCCTCTCCCAATTTCAATGCTGTCGGCCCTTTGTGACATCAGTCTGATGCAACAGTTCAGGATCCTGATGTTTAACCTTCACAGTTCACACAATTTTGTGATTGCATTATATCAAAAAGCTTTAACAACTTTATCTACTGTTTGTCAAACTGCAGGTGTAAGAAATTTTAGTATTTTCTGATTAAGCTTGGTGAGATAGTCTAACCGTTGCTTTCAGGGATGATTTTAAGTGGTGTTTTTTGTCATTTACAACTTCTTATGTATTAGACCTGCTTTCTAAGTACGTGTCTGTCATATGTTGTCATTTGTCACGAAAAACAACAAATTACCCTACAAACTGGCTATATTCAAACCTGGTGTCATCGGTGATTACTTTTTTTTTTTTAGTTAAGCAATCGGAAATCTTTTATTTTCCCATTTTTGAATGTTTTAAACTACTCGGTATTTGATTTCCTGTCTACTCCGATCTAAACAACAGAGTTTGACATGCTCTGGAGGTGTAGTGGTTGTAAAAAAGACCTAATGCATACAATGAGGAGACAGAAGCATCCAGGTCCCCCTGCTTCTCGCCTGGTCCCGTTGCTTATAACGGCAGCTATCAGCTGTGTTGTATGCTTCGTAAATGTTACGCACAGCTTATGCTTCCAGTGGAAAGCAGGCTTTGGCTGAGCTTTTAAATTTAAGACAGCTCTCTTGCACAGACGTAACGCACATTTTAAGTGCCGCTGATCTCAAAAGTGGCTGAAGCTGAGCAGGAAGGAGGAGGAGGAGGGGAATGTGTTAATGAGTGATTGAGAATGAAGCTCGGATCCAGCCTGTTCATGATCATCCAAGCTGAAACATTTTGGAGGCATTTCACTCAGCAAAAAGGATTCCGTTTTTCATCTTCAAGTGTTTATAGGTTTTTTTCCCTAGAAATTGTGTTTGTAACCCTTAAAAGCCACAATGTGACTTGTTCCAGAGCACATTTAAACAGATTGACCTCATGTAACCTCATGAGGTATTGACTGATTACAAAATATCTGTTGTCTCCGGTTCAGTCCAGCTGCTGTGTTACAAGCTGCAGGTTCAGCATAAATGCTTCCCGTAGCTTCATCCTCTCACTCATGGTTTCATGTATTGACCAGAGGATTGTTTACAGTCTTTTGTCACCTTTGACTCAAATATTGGCATGTCAAAAATAATTAAAGATGCTCCATGTGAGACAACAGCACGGTCAATACACCCTGAGGCTTTCCTTGAATTAAGTCAATTTTATGGATTTATTCTAAAGTCGTTACTGAAAAATGCAAGTCTGTACATGAAGAGAGACTATCTTTATTGGTAACAACCAAAGACACTAAGATTTTATTTTAAATAAGTAACAATCAGAGCATCCCTTGTAACATCAACCAGCACACTATGCAGATGATACTTCCACTACAGTCATTGTGCACTAACTGTAAGAAAAGGAGTGATGTTTTATCTGAAATGTTCTACTCCTCATTGACAGAAACCAATTGTATAAATTACTATCCTCATTGGATTTTCTGAGACGAATAATCTCAGTTCCCTTTCATAATGGCCTTTAAGGTATTTTATTAACTCCAGACCTGAATCCAGTTGAGCTCATCTGGGACATCATGTCTCGCTCCATCCACCAACACCACGTTGGAGCGCAGACTGTCCAGGAGTTGGTGGAGGCTTTAGTCCAGGTCTGGGAGGAGATCCCTCATTTACATAATTTCTGCTTTGAATTACAATGTTTGGGCCAAGACAGTAAGCTATAACTGCAGTTATAAGAATATCAAAACTATTAAATGTGGAGATATCATATTAAATTTGAACAGAAGTTTATAAATAAGTGAAAACCCTGAGACATAGTAAAAACACTACTGGACTTGCTGTTGCCCACATTTTGGCTCAGAACCAGGGTTTTGCTCATCAGCTGCAGTTTGTCTCTAGACCAGTTTTTAGTGTTTATACCTTAGACCATTTTGCACTTAAAATGATGGGAACTTTATTTTCTACCGTACATTTGAATTCACTGTGAACAAATATGCTTTTTCATTCAAAGTTTCTTTTTTCCTTTTTTTTCCCTCCCAGACTACATTTGTAATGATCTTGGACAGGTTGTACTGTAAAACTGAATTTCCCCTCATGTGACAATAAAGGATTATTCAATTCAATTCAATTCAGAACACTAATTTACATGTTAAAATTATAAAACTTTTCTTAGGGTAGGGGAACGCCACGAACCCGCCTGCAGGATTTTAGTTGTGTTTACACCTTCTCAGTTTGCTGGTATGTACATGCTGTTTCAACGCATCCTCACACCCAACTCGTCACATATGGACACAAGATCAGACTCCTGACCAAGCGTAAATATGTGACGAGTTGGGTACCCCCCTCACGTCATTTTTTGACGCGCTCAGAACAGGTTGTATGGTTGTGGTCTTTTATTGTAAACATCTGAAGTTTATTTTGTTTCATAGCCGTTGGATCTAGCAGAATAAGATACCGTACGTTGAGTTATGTAAACACTTTTAACCAATCAACAAGTTTTATGTTCTAACCTTAAGGTCACAGAAGGACAAAAACACATTCTTTTAAACAAGCAAGCAAGTAAACGGATTCCTTGTCCTTCCCATGTCGTCAGTTAATGACTTCTAGGGATCTGTATAACAATCAACGGGAGCACCGAGCGCGTCAAAAAATAACACGAGGGGGGTACCCAACTCGTCACATTTGGACGCTTGGTCAGGAGTCTGATCTTACGTCCATATGTGACGAGTTGGGAGTGAGGATGTGTTGGCTATTTCCATCCATCCAGATAGCATCCCGTTTTAAAATAACATATATGGAAGGGCAAGCATTTACCTGTTTATTAACTATTTTCTTAAAGCTAATTGCCACTGTTTTATGTCATCTGGATGAGAAGCAAGAAAAAGACAGAAGAATGAAGCCAAATCATCTCAGTAAGTCAGTAAGCTGAAGCAGCGAGCCTTCAGTGAAACCAAACATTGAGATGGGGTCCCTGCAGCAAAGACAAGCTGAAAAATGTACTTTCTTTTGATTCATCTTCACTGTGAAAACACTTGAGAGAATATCTGGTGCAGTTGTGTCAGCGAGTGTGTTTGGCTAATGTTTCTGTGCATCTTGGCATGTGTGTCCCTGTGTTTGTGTGTAAAGGAGTCAGGAGTGTAATGGGTTCTTACATCATTTCCATTTTAGCCCCTCGCCTTTCACGGCCACGCCCAGCTAAAACCAAGGGGATCAGCTGTTTGCAAGTCACACAGACAAAAAGCTGCCTGTCAACACAACAATATGCTTCATTTCCCCAAGGACCTCCTGTTAGCTGGGGATTGTTGCAGAAAAAAGTTCCCTTTTTCAGATATGACCATTGATCACGGCTCTGTGAAGCAACGTCTGATGTGTCCACCTTTAATGATTCTAAATTCCCAGACTCATGTGTCTGCATGTGCATGAACTCAGCAGGTTTACTCATCGATTTTTTTCAGACTCAGAGGTAACTGTCATAATGCAGTGGTGATGAAAGACCAAGGAAATGTGGTGAAGCACATAAGAACCACCTCCTGTCCATCTTCCCTTTCAGCTGCATTCTCTCTGCATCTCCCCACATCTGTCTCAAGTACTGCATCATTTCAAAGCCATCAAAGCGGATAGATTATGCTACTTCAGGGTTTTCTTCTGCTCCAGTGTGTTATTTAGCTCTGCTCTAAGTAGAGAAAATTGAAGTGTCCAAAAGATGCCATAATAAGGATTATTCCCTCAGGTAGTTGAAGTTTTTACTTCTTTTAGTTCAGAACTCTTTGGTGTGATCTGGCTATGCAGAATAATATCTATGTTTGCAACAGTTTAGTTGTATCTCTCTCTCCTTATTTCCTTTAAAGATTTGCTTATCCTGATAACATTTTTGACTGAGACAGTTTCTGTTCTGGAGTAGATTCAGTACCTAATTTGGGACTCATCTCACCGGGATTTAGCTCTTTGACAAGAAACTGATCCCATAGTGGCCGAATGTACATTCATGAGACAAACAGAAAACTAAATCAAAAAGCCTGAGCAAATGATTTGTGAATATTATAAATGATTTCTCAAGTGGTCATAAACTATGATGACCACTCAAAGACTCTACGCCATTTGCTTGGCTTTCTTAAATAGAAAACCTTTAAAATGATTGAAATGTTTGTGTGATTGAATTGTAATGACTTTGCGTGTATAATTCCTTGAGATGAGATCTGTTATGAATTTGTGCTATATAAATAAACTTAAATGAACTGCCTGCTGTACTTTGGATTTAAAAAAAGACTTTATTTTACTTTTATATTGTTGGATTGAATTTATAGACTAGGGTTAATATCCCTTTATTACATTCTGTCATATTACATCTCCAAACTGAAAAAAAGCATCCAGTGGGAATGGTGACTCCGAGGTCATGTATGCATGAAGTAGTCCAAACTGTTCTGTGTTGGTCTCCTCTATTCAGAGCTCCTTCTTTTACATGTTTGCTTTGTACCATACCATGCTTTGATAAACTCCAAACGGGTCTTTCATAACGCTTTTATGTGCACTATTTGTATGATTTTACCTCTTTTCTGTGAAGCCCAGATTTGTGGACTAATAATTATCCTACCAAATAATTCTCCCATCTGAGCTGTGTGTCCCTGCAGCCCCTCCATCGTTATGACAGCCATCTTACCTGCTTCTTTGACTAATGTTCCCCTTGCATTAAAAGGGAAGAATTTCATCCATCCATCCATTTTCTGAACCCATTAGTCCTCTCAGGGGTCGCGGGGGTGCTGGTCCCTATCTCCAGCTGTCAACGGGCAAGAGGCAGGGTACACCCTGGACAGGTCGTCAGTCCATCACAGAGAAGAATTTCATAATTTCATTAATATGAAAAAAACTGCAGAAAAGATGTAGTTTTATGATATGAAAGGAAGATTAGCAGTTTTGATTACTGATCTGAAAACACGTAGGATAGCTGCATATAATTTCCTCTTTCTTCTCAAGAAATTCTCAGCAACATTTTTGTGAGGGGCTTTAAAGTCTAATTACTTTTGCAAACCCACCCTGAGCCTGGTTTTTTAATACACAGTCAAAATGAATGGAAAGTTTTACTTAAAAAAGGAAAGAGGAAATTAGATTTTATTTGATTATACAAGAACCAGTTGTGTTTCTTGCCTTCTATATTATAAAAAAAAACAGCAGCTTCCTCTTTCCCCAATTACCATATCATTTAATCCTTTCTTGCCACATCAATCCTTTTGTTCCCTATGTTCTGGTCTTACAGGCTTCAATCTGTCCCCAGGTCAAAAGCTTTTAGCTTGTACCTCAGTAAGAGTAAGGAAACAATCTGCTCCTCATCCTTAAAGAAAGTTAAAAGATTACTCTTCAGGGGTGGAGCAGAACTTTCCTTTCTTCCTGTGTTATCTAACTCCGCTCTTCAGGTATAACAAACGTCTTTTAACAAGTCTCTATAGGCCAAAGCGAGAAAGCCCCGCGGTTTTTAGGCTTTACTGCTTCTGTTTCTTTGGTGATGACTGATAATGATTCCAGATTGTTTTCAAGATTCATCAGAAAGAATAATAAAAGTTAAAGTTTGTCAATGTAATCACAAAATCCTCATTTACACTGTATGTTAGCTCTGCCACCAAATGAACTGCAGCATTATTTTACTCAGCTTCTAGTCAGCTCTCATCTTACTACATAACACTCCCAATCCCCAATTTCTTGAGGGTGTATTTTTTGGGGAGAGTTACCAAAATAGTCAAATTGTTTCTCTTTCTCCTTAATGTCTATATTATTTAGTAACACCATACAGATAACAGAGTTTAAACAGGTGCCAATAATCCAGGTAACAAGTGGAGGATAGAAGATGGTCTTGAAGAAGTAACAGGTTGGAGGGCAAGGAGTCTTGCTTATTTTTACATGCTAAATATTTATTTTATGCAACATAATACAAATAAAATCTTTCAAAATCATGCCATGTGATTTCTTTGATTTTTTATTTTTATTTCTTTTTACATTTTGTCTGTCACAGTTGAAGTGTACCAGACTATGATGAAAATTACAGAAGAAAAAAAAATTACAGACCTCGCTCATCTTTTTAAGTGGGACAACTTGTGAAATCTCCGGCTGCCAAATACTTTTCAGCCCCCACAATATATTTGTGTGACACCCTAAGACAATCATTAGCCCCCATTTAGTCCTCTTTAAAAAAATTCCTTGGTACACCCCTGCTCAGGAGTCTCTAATGAGACGTATTTAAAGCATATATAAACATTATTCAAGCATTAAAAGTTCTACTGTTAAATGTTTTGGATATAATGCACTAAATTAAGACTAACTTAAGAGTTAAATGCAGTGGATCTGGTGTACATTATTAATTATCATTATTAATTCAAAGTTGGATCTGATGCTGTCTAAGTGTGCTGCGATGTGAGATCGTTTAGCCTGTTGAGAAAAGTTGGACCATGGAAATGATTAAATGATTCAGATCCTATGTGTCAGCTTGAGTCTCTAGGCTATGGCTGACATGCAGACTTTTGGTCAGAAAGTTGTCAAACACAGACGATCTCACAAATTAATTTGTCACTGTTTTTTCATCACAAATGTGACATATATGTCCCACTGTACAGCCATGCTTTTTTTCAACATACTTTTTTTGTGACAATATATTTGCAAGGCTAGAGGAGAAGCAGTTCAGTCAACAGTCAGACGATTCAGAATTTTTTTTCAGACAATTGTGTTTTTAACATGATTGCCATAATCATGAGGATTTTTCATGAGACTGACTTTTTGATGCCCCCCTGGGCACTTGATGCTGTAAACGCAGAGCACGATGTGTTGGTAGAGCACCGACGCTGACTCTCACTCTGTCTCTTCACTCGGCCAAATCTTCTTGTGTTTTCAGAAAGCTTTTTAAACGCTTGGCTTTTTCATATTAACAAAATAGAATGTTTTCTCCTTATTGGTTGTTTTTGGGGTCCCCCCCATTTTCTTGTTCTGTTCTGAAGCATATTGTGATTCTTACCTGTGAAAGGTACTTTATTAATAAAATGTACTACTCTACGTTTTTAGAGCATGAGAGACATGAGGAAGGCTCACATTCAGACAGGAATTTGGCCCAGAAACTGAATGCCGGTTGGATTGAAGACGCCTTAATAAAGAAACGATTATTCCATAGGTGTGTTTATTTTCGATAAAGTTGTTGCTTTTCTCAATAAATGCCTTTATAACTTCTGAAATGCTTGCTCCTAGGGCTAGGGGTATCAGCTAAAATTAATATCAAGGTATATTGAGCATTTCAGCTCAATGAAGATAAGTGGACAATAACAACCACACATACACACACACACACACCGCCGCCTTTTTCTTTTTAAATAATTTCCTTTCCTGTATTTAATCGTCCGGTAGTGGCCAAATTCGCTTAATGTTCCTTAAAATACGATTTCTTCTTGCTATTGAATGGCTTCAAACAGCCTTTTATTTCAGTGTTTGATCCCCACTCCTTTCTCTATTAGAGTCCAGTTTAAACTCAGGAGTGATCATACAGAGCAGATGCGGAGTGGAAGTTACACGGGCTTAGTGAAACAGGTAATTTTAGTTTGCAGTCATTTATTTTAGACAGAAAATATTTTACAACGGAGCACAGGTGGGAATACGCGGCGGCTTCAAAAACAGCAGCAACTCAGCGGGGTTAAGCTTATTTTGCTTGACGCCAGGACATTCGGCACGGAAATGAGACGTGCGGAACTGGCCTAGATGCCTTCTAGCAGCATTTATACCTTTTGCGGCTTGTCCCTACTGTGAGCTAATATATTAAAAAGACTGTAGGGGGCGGCGTAGGGCTCTGCGGCATTCATAAAACACAACACCATAGTAGGAGTAGAAATCACTGTTTTTTACAACATGACAACACCCGTGAGCTGAAACAAAGAGGAAGAACTTTTACTACTGTTAGGAAAAAAGATGAAAAAGGAGATGGTCCACTCGTCAACAATATTTTGATCACAGTGGTCTCTACAGGACGAATCATAAAGGTGTCTGTATTTACGAACCTCCGGTAATAGCAGCGATGGCCGCGCGGAAAGGCGTGGTTGCTGAAATTACGTAATTTAGCCACGTGAAGCAATGCGGACCTCGCAGATGCGTCACCCACAAACCAAGCTGAAATCTCTGCTCCGCTTGAACGGGAACTGGGCGGGCGGAGCTGTTGAGGGGAGGAGCCGAAAACGATGACGTCTGAAGCCCCGCTCTCGGCTGCACCACGTGACCGCTTCGGGAAGCGGTTCGGTGTTTGCTGATTGGTTGACAGCAATAAAAGCCCCTCAGGCTCCATTCAAAATGTGGGTTTGTGTTGGAGAGTTGCAGTCAGTTTTGGAGTTTGGGCAGAGTTTTGATAGTTTAGATAGGAGAGTTTGGTTAGTGTTTATATAGTTTGGAGATAGTTTTATGAGTAAAGAAGCAGATAGTTTAAATGTTTAGGCGAGCGGGACACAGCTCACATATGCGTGGATGCACATGACACAGTCCTGCGAAACACAAGATCTGCCAGTGGCAGGCTGCAAAACATGCTGCATTTTTGTGTGCTGCAAAGGAGAAGTTGAATTTATTTCTTCTCCTGGGAGACAAGAACTACGCTTGACGCGCATATCAAAAGCTAAGATTAGTTATATATCAGGCTGCGTAACTCCCTCGAGGTGTGCGTCGCGCGCATCACTCACAGGATGTGTGCCCCTGTCAGTTCACCACAATGAAAGCTAAGTGAAAACGTTAAGAGAAAAAAAACCGCGTTGCATGGTCAAACTATTTACATATACGCGGGGTGTGTCCAAGGAGAGAGATAATGGACCAAGCTAGCAGGAGGAGGATTTCCCACGAGTGCGAACATTTTAAACTTATAAATCCTAATAAGGTAACCTCAATCTAACTTCGTCAAACAAGTTAGATTTGCTTATTAAGAGCTGTATATATTTTTTACCGTTTCTTATTTTATTTAAAGGTGAAGTGTTTATTGTCTTCCAAGGAGATGGGGTACAATAACAGCACCTCATCTATGCTAAGACATTACTATGATTTGCATGAGAATGAGGAGCCAAATATTAGCAGGCTGAAAAGCCTCCTGGCATATTGGGAAAAGCAAAGTTTTCTGTACCCCAATTTATATAGTGTAGCTCTTGTGTTTTTGTGTACACCGACATCTTCTGTGCCTTGTGAAAGAGTGTTTTCGAAGGCTGGTGAGGTGGTGTCCAAAAAAAGGAATCACTTAAAACCAAAAACTGTTGAGAAACTGCTATTTTTGAATAACATTGTGTGATGGAGAAATGTATTATTATGATTCATCTGTTAGTATTATTAACACTGAGAGCAGAGGGTGCGAAAAACAGGAGATGCAGTTGGGCCAGAAAGCAGGTGTTGAGTTCATTTGGGAATCAAGGTTAGAGAAAACCTCACTGCCTGAGAAAATTGATTCTTCTTATATACTTAGTTTTGAGAGTTTCTCTTATTGTGTTACGATTTAACCCAAGCTGTTGGCATTGTTTTGTATTTGCCAAGACTCACTTATTCCAAGCTAAAGAGTGAGGTGCCTTCATCCTGAGAAATTCTTCCTAGTTCCACAAGCATTTGTACTTTCCTCCACCTGCTTGAGCCCATGCCTTTTGCCTCAAGTGACATATAAACATTATTATTACACAACCTGCCATAACATTTGATATGACCATTTTTGGGATAATTTACAGACAGAATACATTCAAAAATATTTTTATTCACATTTGTAATATTTTATGTGAAATAGAAATCATATTTTTTGGAACTCATAGTCATTCCGTACAGCCATAGCACACTTACAACTTTAATGCATAACATTAAGTGGCTCAGAGCTACACCTGCCTGTGATTATGTATCTGGCCAGTAGGGGGGGTTGTGTTCACGTGAAGCCCCATGAGTAGAACCCTTTCTTGAACCAATTGGCTCAAGTGGTTCAATGCCTCATGGGGCTGCATCTCACCATCACTAGCTACAAATGCTTTGGCTTGGCTGCAGCTCTGTTGCTGCAGTAACAAACATACGTACTCCACGTTAGAGTCTGAGTATCCAATAACACCATAAAAAGTCACTTTATTTGTCGCTAGTTGCATTTTTCTGTCGGTAGTCTAAACTCTTGCTAAGTACATTACTGTGCGTAGTCACATAACTCAAGGCAACCATTTCTTAAAGGGGCAGGAGCACCGCTAAACTAAAACACATCTGTTCATATTTTTTTAACATACAGAATTTACCGGCACACGCAAATTGATGTCGGTAACAGTCATACATTTTGGTATCTGTACATTTTCTGTATACCGCCCAGCCCTACTTGCTACTGTACTCAAGTATATAATAGAAACATCTGACTAAGGGATCTAAAAACACTCAATCAACAAACCTTGAAAAAAAATATTATGTTGGTTATTTTACTGACTGTCTTTTAACACTGAAACCATGACTTTGTGCTTGCTTAACATCACTGGTACACTGATAAAAACAACTTGTAGGATTTACTTAAAAAAATTATTTTAAGTATTTGCACTAAATTTTTTCTAAGTAAATTGTAATACTGTGATATCAAGTACAACTTACTTGCCAGTATTAAGTAAGATGTACTTAACTCTAAATGTAACATTTGTCAAGAAATTAAGTAAATGTTTCTTAATTATATTTAATTGTTAGTTCTACTTATTAAAAGTAACTAAATACATGTAAATGCCCAAATTACAATAATATGAGATGGAAGCTGGAATTGAACCAACAATCTCTGAATTCACAGACCAGTGCATAGCCACTGAGCTTCAGATACTCAGTAAACTTTATAAGTCACTGAAACAATACATTAACAGCTTTCAAAATGACAGTAAATGCTCTAAATACCATAGCACATAACACAAAGTTAAAAGTAATCAACGGTTCTAGATAAATTATTCCTTTGGCCTTTTCCTCTAATAAACAGTTAGCAGAAAGATCAGGTGCTAATTCTTTACATTTCTCAACAGGGCTGTGAGCAAGACAACATCACTAAAGTCAACTACTCTTTCCTTTTTTAATCTACTGACCTGCATATTAATGTGGCCAATGGTTTTGGATATCTACAGTATATTCACACTGACACATGTTTTTATTCCACAAGGGTCTTTTTCATATCTTTTACCATCAAAATCATCCCAAACCAATGAACAAGCTCTTGTAAAAAAAGGGCACAGAAGAAAATACACATTTCTTTCCAGATTAAATTTGACTTAAAATTTTTAGGTAAATTTGCTGTGACTATAAAACATTAAATAGCCTAGTATTTGTAAATATCTGATAAAATGTACTCTTTCTTCTCAGTTAAGTTATAACATGAATGCATTGTGTAAATTTTACTTTTGGTATATTAGTTCCAATTTAAAAATAATTTTAGAATGTATAAATTACATCAATTAATGTAATATATTTTAATATACCACAAAGTCATTATTTTGCAGTGTATGAAAGCAGGTTGTTTGTTCAGTTTAACACACCAATTAGCCTACATAGTTATCTCTGCTGTGTAATTTATTTCTTTACCTTAATGACCAAGAAATTGTCTCACTTTGTGCAATTTGCTTGAAAAAGTCCAGTGCAGAGTGACTCAGATAGACAGCTGTGAGGGGATAGCTTCTGTACAGGAACCAATTTAACTTTAAGACTGTAGACTTAGTATTTTTCTTTTCCTTAACACCCTCTATTAGCCAAATGTCTCAAGTCACTCAACCAACTCACACTGGTCCTGGAAATAAGATGTTGCTCTGACTGTTGTGCAGGGAAGATTGTGCTCTCAGTCTGACCTCTAACTGCTCACCAAGGATTTTACATCCAATTAAGGGAGTTTGCACCACATCTTTAGGAAATTATGAAACTTGCTGCTGGCTGGCTCTACTACAGATCTATTGGCACAAAGTTAAATTTCACACCATGTCACAAAGCTATCCGCCAACTTTTTTTGATACTCAAAAAAAACAATCATCCGAGTATTTCTTTAAATGACAGCACTCTGACCTGATTTGACAAGTGGAAAATGTTCATGATAATGAACGATTTGTCGCTAGAGAACTGTAAATATGAGCCTCTGAGAAAGTATTTACCTTAAAGTATAACTGACATGAAATTCACTGTAACGTTGAGCCCTTTTTAGCCACACTTTAAGTACCTTAATACTATATCAAAGGATGGCTTGCCGTAATTTATCCTTGGTGTAGAATTGCAGGTGTGCCAAGGTAGCCCTTCTGTTAGCATTAGCACGGAACGACCGGGTTTTGGTGGGCGGGGCCTAAGCTATGCGCTTCAGTGGTCAATTAGTCTCTAACGATATTTCGAATGTTCAACTATAATATATAATCTTTTTTCCCCAAATAAAAGCATACTAGCACCAATGCTACATAAACAAACTGGGGTATTAGCTGTGAAGCTAATTCTGAATGTTAGCTATGAAGCTAATTGTAAAGCGAACAACTCAAACAATGCCACAATGTGTACTAACAGCTGAAGGACATTATTGAGGAAATATGTTTACTTGTACTGGGATATTTGCTGGTTCACGTAGAGTCGGTATTAATCCTGGTAGAAGTTTAAGACGATCTGTGAATCCACTGCTGTATTGTCCCAAGTTGGAAAAACAGTCATCCTAGAAATGTTTGCCACAAACTACCACACGCTTCGGCAGTCGGTCGGGCACACTCCCTGCATAAATAAAATCTATCCACAAGCTTTTCAGTGGCTCAGAAGTTGGGAGGACAAAAAGATTTATGTTCTCTCTTGTACACCCAGGTACAGTGCAGTTTGGATGCGGTCTGGACTCCATGCTGTTGGTTTGTTGTTTGCCTGTTACCGTAACTCTCCACGCCGCGGAGGGAGGGACTTGGAGGGTGTAGTTCGGGGAAGGGGGTAATTGGCTGGAACTCAACACGTAATATGCCGAAACGTGTCGTCATATGCCGAACTGCCAAACAGCCCGTTTCTGAGACCTAATTCCACGATGTAGGCAGACATACCTCGCGACAATGGAAAGACTAATCAGTCATTTTAACCCCTTAGGGGCCGTAGGCAGGCTGGGGGAACTAAAAGATATGAAACACCTCAAAAAAGGGGACTTCCGGGATGACGCCATACTGAGAGGACCATGCTTCAAGAGCTCCCGACCGGGCTTTCCTAAATTCAGTTTTTTGAAGTATATATTTTGAAGTTCCCCACATTCCATGGAACCGCCACATATACTTTAGTATGTCTATGAAAGATAATTCATCGGATGGTGCCGAAACCCTCCCCCCCCAAAGAAGCGCTCGATGTCAGGCTAAAGCTGAAGCTAACACAGCTGAAGACATGGGAGACGTTGATACTAGCCAGGCTAGCGCAAATGTGGCGGTGGATTTTACCACACTGATGGTGGAAATCAAAATGACGGTCGCAGCTGTGGTCGAGGAAAGCTGAAACCCGTATTTCCACCGCAGAAGACAACTCTACAACTGGGGCCAGCTGAAACATTTTGATGGGTCTTAAGACCAAAAAAAGCTTCATTAAACAATGTTATACCAAATTTAAAGAATAGAACAAACACAATATTAGAAAACTTATCCAGCACTGGGAAGATGAACTACAAATAAATGATGACGATTCTAGCTGGAGAAAATGGATACGGTCCACTCATTCCTTATTTATCAGCAACAGATACAAAGAGTTACAGTAAAAGATTTTACATAGACAACACAGGACGGCACACTTTTTAAATAAACTGGATCCACACAGATCACCGTTGTGTCTGAAGTGCAGCTCCTCATCAGGGACATACGTGCATTGTTTATGGATCTGCCCAAAAATTTCTAAATTCTGGCAGAAAATCACTAAAGAAATTCAATCTATTATGAAATATAAAATAATTTTTTTTTTTTTTTTTTTTTTTTTTTTTTTTTTTTACGTGTCCTGTCTAGCAGTATGCTACTCAGAATTGGTGTCTGAGTACCAAGTACAAGCCCAAGCAGAGTATTACAGCTTCGCTGTAGTACGCCACTTGATGTATATGTATGAAAAATCTTTATTAGTGATTACTGTGGGTTCAATTTCCTGACGTCATGGACATTAAACTGAGACAAGAAGGGAGAAAGGAAGAAGGTGAAGAAAAGAAACCGGACCAACAGAGGGGCGAACCGACGACACAAGACAGGGAGGCAAATAAAGAACACAAGAAAACATCCCAGTCCTCCACCTCTGCCGGACGGCAGAGAAACAGTAATACAAAACAAAAACAACAAACTGTACAGAACCAAACCAATAGTTCGGATCTGGTAGAATAAACAAAGAATTACACATTCACTACACACAAGCATTGATTAATGAACATAATACAAATGTTTCTGGTAAGCTCCTGTGAACAACTAACTAATGATGATAACCTCAGCTTAAGATATGTCCGTCCTCACCTATGTCCCCACACCTATGTGTGTGCGAGCATGCAGGTCTGAATAAGGTTTCCCCATGCAAGTGATTGATAGCTGGTGTAAGGAACCGTCAATCCGTCCTACAGGAATCGGCACAGACATGGAGGAGGCAAGAGATGTATGCATCCAGCGTCCCACAGAGTACAGAGTCCACAGGCGGATCAGCGCAGGGTCGATCACCCACCAAGAGAGGAACAGATGGAAGTCCCAGGGGAGCACCCACCAGCCGCGATGCTGGGGCCCGAGAGATCGCAGTGACGAGCCCACGGGCTCCGCCGGTAACCGGCTACGCCAGGGCGGGCCCGGACCAGGAACCGGAGGCCACGGGGACCAGGGGCACCCCGCCCCCCAGCGGGGCCCCAACCAGGGACCAGCCGACAAGGGCCCCCCGCCGCCGCAGGCAAGGAGGACCCGCAGCCAACCGACGGACAACACACGCCGCCGCCACCCCGGACCAGTACCCACCGCCAACAACCCGGCCCGCCCCCACACATCCACACGCCAGGGAGCCACAGCAAGAGCCACAGCGGATGTACGCCCTCCCCAGGCCGCGCCCAGCCGGCACCTGGACATCCAGATCTTCCAGCTCCAGGGTCCAGATCCCGCCCCACGTGGGGCGCCAAGATCAGGGGCCCAGCCAATGCCGGACAGCCCCACCAGGCGAACAGACCAGCCAGCTGAAGTCCTGGAACCGGCAGGAGGACTGGGCGCCAGGCACGGTCCCCACCGATCCACCGGACGGCACCAACCTATTCTACAACCCCGGCACCCCCATAAGAGGTGCCCCAGTCAATCCAAGGAGGACATCGGCCCGAAACAGCGGCCGCCCGACACACCGGACCACCCAGGACCCGCCCGACATGCACCAGGACCGAGCCGGGCCGCAACCGGGACCCCCGGCCCCAGGCATCGAGAGTCATCATCAACCAGCGGGCAGGAGCAACCATCACCGACGGGGAGTGACGGGGAGGGAAGAAGATGCATCAGGCCAGAGAGCAGCCAAACACCCAACCTGACAGGTAGACATAGACAGACAGAGACACTCATACGTACCCTCCCTCTCATGTGTACACATTCTTACAAATACAGGACATACGAAAAAAGGACGCTATACCCTCATTCATACCCCCCATACGTACACTATACTCCATACTCCCAGGCCCAGGGACAGACGCCCCAGTAGAGAACCCTGCCCCTGCACCCAGGAGACAGACCCCTTTGCCCACCAGGACGGGGACAAGTAGACCGCCAAGGCCCCCACACCGGCAAGAGCAGCCCACCAGCCCAGGACCCCGACCAGACGGCGTGATGTTCTATCCGGGCTCCGACCCCTGATGGTCCAACGAACAGGGGTGTGGAAAGACCCCCCAGCCTCTCTCCCCCAGCTCAATGTGGTGTTGTTGCGTGTTGTTCTAATGTGCACTTAAAACAGAGGGGGGGGACATGGGAATACTGCCGGGTACCCCCATCTCCCCCCCCGGGCCCTCAGTGTCTAGATGCGTTTAACCAGTGGGTGCCGGCACCACAGGCGAGGCCCCCACAACGGGGGGGCCTCGCCTGTGGCGCCACACCGCCAGGTCCCTACATGTGCGTTCCCTGTAAATGTTGCAAGTGTAGTGTCTAAATTGCTCAATAAAATCGGGACCCAGGCCGCCACCGGGTAGCGAAGACGGAAGCTCCATCCCGCACCCCAGTGACGTGCCCACGTCCCAAGGCCTTGTGAATGGTAGAATGAAGGAGCAGGTGGACAGAGGCATGGGGATGGGGAGAAAATAACTGGGGTGACCATTGCCAACCCCAGGGAGCCAGCTCCCCTGCTGACTCCAATAGGCACCCCCGTTCGGCCCGATCCACCAGGGGTGGGAGGCCCCAGCACGTCCAGTCGGGGCCCACGGCAGCGGTACCTCCGAGCCCCATGGGGGCCCCGGCAATCCACCAGCCCCCATGCCAGAGGCATACCTAAATCCTCCCCAACATTCACACTGCTAACAAAACATGTCACTAGACACCCAGGTTGAGTTTAGTCCCCCCTCACCCTCAACGCCCTCCCCCCTCCCGTCCCAAGCGCACCCCGTTAAAAAGAGCGCCTGTGCTAGATGGTAAAAAGCCTCCCCGCCAATAAGAGACGCCCCAGGCACCGCCAGCGTCCGAGGACCCCCGGGCGGAGGCCGGAACCCGGCGCACCACCGACTCGGGTTCCCCGGACATGCCGCGCCAGGCCCGTGAGCAGACCGAAGTCCCGGGCGGCCAATCCCCAGGCCGACATCCTCCAGCCTTGCTACTACCGCCCGATGGCCGGGTGGCAACAGAACCCAGCACGTCCACCCACCAGCCCACACCCCACCAACTGGTCAGTCACCGTGGAGGCCGACCAACACCGGCCAGAGCCCCCCACCCCAGCACCCCCGCGAGGGCTAAGACCAAGACCCAGGAGCCATGTCCAGTGTCAATATAGCCGATCGGGCCCGGAGACGCCGGCCACCCGCCACGGCCTCTCGCCGACGCCCGGACGCGGCAAGCGGCCACCGGGGAGCAAGCGACAGGAACCAGCCCGGGGAGATGGAAAGGGCAGCAGCGCCCGCCAACCACCGGCCGACCACAGCCCCCCCCCAGCCGGCACCGACGGCAGCGGCCCCCCCCGGCCAAGCCCCGCCAGGGCCCCAGCCGGGGGGCGCGCCGCCCCAGAACCCCGAGCCCCAGGCCCAGTCCAGACCCCCCCAGAGCAGCACAGCACCAGGCCAGTAACCCGTGTCCGCCAGCACGACCCCTCTAAGGCGCCGCATGCAGCCACTAGGAGTCACCACACAAAGCCCCCAAAGTCCCACCCCAGGCGAGGGTCACGGCACCTACCGCCGAACCGCAAGCGGACCCACCCCCAAGGACCTCCCCGCAGTCACCACCAACCCTTAAGCTCCACATCGGCAACCGTGTCCCACAGAACGGAATCAAGGGCCCGACCCCACTAGGTGATGGAACTGATCAAGGGTGACCAGAAAGATTGATCAGATGTGGAGGCAGATGCCGTTTCTAGACCAATGTAATCCAGAAGGTGATCTCTATATTGATTAATATTCAGAGTATTTTTATTTTTCCAGTTCAAGAGGATATTTTTCTTAGCGATGCATAAGGCGATGTAAAATAATTGCATAGACTTTGTATCCATGGTAACTTCATCTACATTTCCCAGCAAGCAAACTGTGGGAGCAGGTGTGATATTACATTTCAGACACTTTGATAGATCTTCACATATCTGGTACCAATATTTCTTAACAGGTGGGCAGAACCAAAGAGCATGAATATAATTGTCTGGTAGATTGCTTGTACATTGTAAACAGGTATCAGACGGCGTATAACCCATCTTGAACATCCGTTGCCCTGTATAATGCACTCTATGAAGGATTTTATATTGTATTAATCGTAGATTAGGATTTTTAAGAAATGGTTAAAGTATTTCTTAATAGAAATTTTGAGATCCAAGGAGGTTTTGGTCTATGGAGATGGACAGGTCCCAACTCCCAATTTGAAATAAGCAAGGGCTATTGGTATTCATCTAATCTATTTAATTTATAGTTAATATAGATAGCAGTTAGGGAGGTTAAGATTATAGTAAATCTAAAACATTTTTCCTGGAATAGTGTGTAAATCAAGCTGTATTGAGCCCTAAAATATTATATTTTATTTTTTTTTTTTAAAATTGATTTAATTTTTCTGGTATTCTAAGAAGTTAGTCTTGTTAATGTCACTAATTGTGTAACCGATTTATTAAATTGGATAAAAGTCATGATCCATCAAATATATGCCGTGCCTCAGGGATTCAATTCCTTACAACCATGCCTGGAAAGTTGATCATCTCATTTTTATGTAAGATAGTCCGGGTTATATCCAGAAGGGTGTACGCCTGCATGGTGACTTGTCATTTTAAGAAATTCCCACCAAGCTGTCACAGAGAGGTAGCTGATATTAATACTATTTAAAACAATCATTTAGAGATTTATTATTTGAATCTAGACAAAAAGTGTAGATCTTGAAAGTTTTATCTTATAGGCATAGTGTCGTTCTACAACTACCCAGCACTCATCGATATAACTGTGTGTTAACCCATCCTTGATGTGTATTGGAGTCTGTTGCCTAAGAAATAAAAG
This sequence comes from Apricaphanius iberus, assembly GCA_028564705.1. Lineage (NCBI taxonomy): Eukaryota > Metazoa > Chordata > Actinopteri > Cyprinodontiformes > Aphaniidae > Apricaphanius > Apricaphanius iberus. Next base: position 876,891 of record JAPXFQ010002266.1, read on the forward strand.
ACGAAATGTTTCTGAGGTAGTCTAGAACGTCCTGAATCTTTGTAATTCCTGTAGTGTTTTAATTAAGCTAAACGTGGGGTTTAACTTCCAAAGGAATTTAGAAACAGAAGAGTCCAGATATCTAAACCAATCAGGTGATGGTTTGCTGCTTGGTGGATCATTGTAGAATAAAAATTGATTCTGAGGCAAAACCCTCATTTTTAATTGTAGACTCTGACCCTTCCAAAGAGTGATAGTAAGGAAGGGGATATTCCATCAGCCATATCATCTTCCACTTTTTTTAAAAGTGGGACGGAGTTATTAGGCTTTAGATTACGTCTGTCCAGTCTTGGTGAGATATGGATACGCTAGAATGTAATATTCCCCGACCTGAGTTGTAAAAGCAACAGGACGTCTGGTAAGAACAGTTGAAAAGGAAGGACTGTAGATTTTAACCAATTTTCTGGAATAGTCTGAAACACTTTGAGTAAGTATTTTATTAACTCAATTACCATGATACAAGGAAGTGGATGTTGAATAAGCTGTAAAAAATAGTACATCAAGTCTGTCGAGATTACAACTGATTTATTGTTCTTTATTTTGAGTTGGCATTGTATACCTATTAAACATTAATAATTTGCCTGATTGCTCTGCTGAAAGTTCAATAAAAATAAGCAAAGTAGGAGGGGATTAAAGTGGACATTACCCGCCTGGTACCATCACTGAATAAAGAACCTATGATGATGTTTGATTATTGGGTCGCAAATACATGCTGTTGTGAGCTGTAAAAATATTATTTAACCATTTACAAAAAAATACTGAATCCGAATTGTATTATAAGGCAACAATCTAATAATTCCAGGTTAACCTCTATCAATGCATTTTCAGCATCTAAAGATAATCTATTGGTTATGGACCGTTTTTTTACAGTGGGAAGAAACTATTAAATCTATTAATCTACGTGAATTAAAATTGTGAAGAGATCCTACCTTATTATAAAACCTTTTGATCCTGCTGGATTATTAGAGGTGTTATTTTCTCTATCCTATGCTTTAGCACGAGCTTTGCAAAATTAATTTACCAGAGATCCCGACATTTGATACGAAAATGGGGACGATCACGGTAGTGGAGACATAGTGGCATTACCCTGGTTTGTAATGAAAGATTGATGTATCAGAATTCATGTTTTGGTTGTGGTATTCGACCATTTTCCTTGTTCCTGTAACATTTTGTAAAATGTTAGGTGCCGATAATATTCCAGAATTCTTATCGAACTCGCTGGAAATCCATCTGGACCTGAGCTTTATTATTAGTGCATAGATTGGGGTCCTCCTGAGTTCATAACACTGTTAGCGTGAATCCAGGGCCTTTTTGCTTGAGACTGTCTGAAAGTTAGGAAGAGTTATTTTATCCCAGAAATTGTACAATATCATTATATTTGACGGGTTTATCTCGGTGTGTATAACGTCTCATGAAAATACTTTGAGAAAGTGTTGTATATTTTATTCAGGTTCATAAATTATATTCCCAGTTTTGTCTTTGATTGCAGATATAGTTTTTATTTTTACTTTATTTATTTTTTAACTGATTAGCTAAGAATGCTACCTGAATTATTTACAATTTTCAAAGTTTACTATTCTATAACATTTGTATTAAGAACTTAGCGTCCTTTATTAATAATTTCATTAACTCAAATTTTGTGCTATGTTCCTTATTTTATCAAGCTCTCTTTATCCAGGGAAGGTTCTAAATGATTTAATAGTATTACTTACTAGATTAGCCTGAGACATGATTAATTTTCTGTTCTCTTTTTATTTGATGAGAATGAAATTATTTTCTATACTCTAAATCTACAGCATTCCACCTGCTACCGAATAGAGTGGATGGCGACATACCCAGGGAGATCTGTAAATTCCATTGATAAAGCCCATTCTTTTTCCAATATATTTAATAAATTCTTTATCCTAAAGTCATGATGTATTAAATTTCTCCAATTTTTTAAATTGAAGGGTTCGGCAATTTTATTTGTAAATATAAAGAAACAGGAGCGTGATCGTGCTGATCACAATAGATGTAGCTCAGTGTCTGAAATGTCATATTAAAATGAGCTGCTGACTAACAAATAGTCCCAATCTAGAATAAGAATGATGTACGTTTTGAGTAAAAATGTATTTTCAGAGTCGTTGGCGATGAATCAATCGCCATGCATCGCAGAGTCCCAAAAACGCTCATGTACTGTTTAACTATATCAATGGATTGCCCAACTGCGCTGAGTCCCTGCTGTACTGAGCCTGTGTCTATTTTCTTCTTTAGTCCAAAGTTGAAATCTCCCCCAAGAACAATGTGAGGGCATTAGATCCATGAGATTAGACCAGAACACCAGAGAAGAAAGTATGAAAGAATGAGGGGTCGACACCAATTGGACATCATATAACTAACAATACATAACTTTTGGTTAATTTTATATAAAATAGTTTTAAATAATATAAAACTCACCTTCTGTAAAAAATCTGTAGCGGTGTCTATTAACTTATGAAAATTAGTATTTCTATTTATTAATATTGCTACACCTCGGTTGTCATAGAGGTATACGCATGAAAGAAAATATAATAGTATACTCTGAGTTTTATAAATCATTAGCTGTTGAACTTGATTTATGAGTCTCCTGTATTAAGAGACGACATCTGCCTTTCAGTCTTGTAAGCTGGTTGAAAATCTTAATGGTATTTATCTCTGCAGCTAGCGCCGAGCAATATTGCCAATGATATTAATTTTACAGTATTATCATAGAGCTAAGATAACTTAACATGTATATTCGACAAAGATGAAAATAGGTGTAGATTTGGTTTTGTCCATGGGGGTTGCCAATTTGAAAAAAACCAGAAGCAGAGATAAAGCGGGTAAATAATGCACCATACAGGTGTGTACAGAATGAAAGTATGATGGAAAAACATGAATATGCCATGATAAAAGTCTGTGTGTGTGTGAGAGAGAAAAAGGAAAAAAGGTGATAAAGAGATTTGGTGGTACAAATGTGAGAAAGATAATAGTGAAAAAGAAAAAAAGAAAGAAAAAAAAAGAAAAAGCAATCTAGTGCACAGCCCTGCCCCTACCCACATTAACAAACAAAAACAACCTGCTGAGCTGTGCTTTTTTTTTTAAACTATAGTTGTCTGATAAAGCTAATTCTGTCTTGGTTCTGTTAAATATGACTAATAAAGCCAAGGAGTAACCTGAGGGTCCCTAAACAGCTGACCGTTAACATACAGTTTATCCACACTAACCGTAGCCCTACAGCCCTCACTAATATGTTTTTTTCTAATTGGAAATAACACGCGTCTTCTGTCCAGGATTTCTTTCGGAAACTGATCATTAACGCTGTAATTCGTCCCCCGTAGCTCTCTCCCGCGTCCTTTGACATGTTCTTTTTGTTTAAAATGTTCAAATTTTGCAACAATTGGTCGCGGGCGGGTGTTGTTGGGCTTCTTACCTCCGAGTCGGTGAACCCGATGGAAGGTTATGCTTTTAACCGTGTCGTCTGGCAGTTTCAGCTGGTGTTGAATGAACTTTCGCACGGCTACTTCAGCATCTTCCTCAGCCTGCTCTGGTATCCCCGAAAAAACAAGATTGTCCCTCATTGATCGGGCCTGGATGTCTAGAATAGACTCCTTGAAGCTTTTGTTTTCTCCAGACAGCTGCTTCATTCCCTCGGTGAGTTTCTTAACGTCTTCTTTTAGTGTTTGGTTTTCTGTAACTAGCGAAGCTACTTGTTGTTGGCTGAACTCCAGCGACTCCCTCAGAGCCTGAAATTCTTTATGAAGAACCTCCACCAGCGCGAGACGGGCGTCCAGGCTGGTTAGCTTCTTGTCTATTGAGTCCAGGATGTCGCCGTAGCTTCTATCTGGCGAGTCGGTGGATGTGCTAGCCTCGGAACGAGTGCGCTTCTGCGACGGTGTGCTCGTTGTTGTATCCGAAGCAGGTTTCCGTGACTTACCCATAACGATGTTATCAAAGCACTCGTCTAGGTAGCACTCCAGCGAATCCAATGTTTCCTCGTCCAGGTTGTTTAGAGGAAAAAAAAAAGTAACTTGATGGTTAGTTTAGAAGCTGCGTTTGATTCAAAATGATTGTCTTATTTTACCTGGGTGTATACATTACCACATAACCGCCATGTTCACCTATGCACAGCTCTCGCGAGAACTCAGCAGCTCATCCTCTCCCTCAGCAACTCCAACAGCTACCCGCTAAAATAATTAAAGACCCGGGGTATTTTCTACTGGGATTACTATCTTTGCACAAAATACCGGAAAGGAACAAACTATTAGGTAAACTGTTATTGTTGGCACGAAAATGTATTTTATTTAATTGGATCAAACCCAAACCTCCAACTGTAACCCAATGGTATAAAGATATTTTTAAGCTTCTGCCAATAGAAAGGTTGAGTGCGAGGTTAAAGGGCAATGAAGACATCTTTGGGGAGTTGTGGTGACCTTTATTAGAATATTTACCCAGTGATCTGGCCGCCACAATTCAAAGGGGCTCAAGCTCAGTGGAATGGCAGACCCATAACATGACGGTGTAATCTGTATGCGTGGTTTACCTCTTCTATATCCCTACGGATTTGTTTTATGGAGTTTTTTTTCTGTCTTTTTGTAGACATGGACATATGTAGTTGATTTGAGTATGTGGATGCTTGTGCCATATTTATTCACTTACAGAATGTTTTCCCTTTTTTTATTACTAATTGTCTTAACCTGGACCAACCTGTCTTTGTTTGTTTGTCTCATGTTTTGTACATGTTTTTTTACAAATAACCAAAAATGTAAATAAAATGTGATTTAAAAAAACAAAACAAAAAACTCAAAAATAAGCTTATTTCATGCCAGGTCCACTTTAAAGATTTCTTCTTTTTATGATTTTCTGTTCAGTTCTTTTTCATTAAAAATTCCTTATTTTTATACCTTATGTCCAGGGGCAAATAAAGTGTTGTTGATGCTCATACCAATTAATTATTCTAGGTGTTGTAGATCATAATGGCTGTGGGCAGGAAGGATTTCCTATAGCAGTCTGTGTTGCAGTGAAACTGAGGAAGTCTTAGGCTAAATATACTTTGTTGTTATAGTATAATCTTATGAAGAGGATACATTTGTTGTACATAATTTTCTTGAGTTTATGAAGAAGCCTTCTTTTCATAATTGCCACCAGAGGTTCCATAGTTATCTCCAGATAAGAACCAGAACAGAATCAGCCTTCTTCATCAGATTGTTGAGCTGATGCTGCTACCCCAACAGATGATGGACTAAGAGATAACGCTCTCCAGAACAGACTCATGGAAGATCTACAGCATCTTGCTGCAAACATTAAAGGACCTACAGTAAAGTTGCTCCATAAGTCCAGTCTGCTCTGTCCTTTCATGTAGACGCTTCACTGTTGAGTCTCCAGTGATGCCTGTCGTCCAGGTGAACTCTGAGATATTTATATTCCTCAACCACCCCCACTTCTTCTCCAATAATAGAAAAAGTGTTGGATTTCTCCCTGTTTCTTCTGAAATCTACAATCATCTCCTTTTTGTTCATATTCAAGGAGTGTTATTTTCGTTAATGGAAACGAAAAAAATAACAAAAACTAGAAGTAAAAAAACATATTTGTTAACTGAAATAAGACTAAAAATGAGAATTTGAAACAAAAAGAAAAAACGAACTGAAACTGTAACGAGTGTTCACAAAACTAACTAAATGAACTGAATTTATTTTTAAAATGTGCTTAGTTTTCATTTTAGCTGTTTAGCTGGTGTATGTTGTGTGTGTATCTGCTGCGTTGATGGATTATCAACAGTTATGCATTATCCCAACATCACAGTCAGGTCATATGTGTTGCTGCGGTCCGCTTAGCGTCATATAAGCAATGGTTGAGAGAAAGTGCCAGAGTCTAATTTGGGATTACTGACTGCTAGAAACATGTGCAAAATGATAAAAAGCATCATAGCACTCCTGGTATCTTGGCTTTTGTTTTGTTGTGTTGCTAGTCTGTGTTTTTATAGAACTGTAGAACCTGCATCCATTTTTGGGCTTTCTAATGTACAAGTGCTGTTATTGTGTTTACAGAACTTTGAATGTTACACTGCCATACATATTTTATACTTGCTTAATGTGTATGATTGTTAATCTGTTCCATGTCAATAAATAAAAAGCACGATCCTTTTTGAGATTTTGTTATACATTTTTGTCTTACACAACTTGTTTAACAAAAAGACTAACACTAATACTGAAACTAATAAAAACTAAACGGAAATTAAGCATTTTTCTAAAAACTAAAACTAAACTAAACTACCTTACAAATGGAAAAAACTAATTAAAACTAAAATATAATTTTAAATGTTAAGTCAAAACTAAATAAAAACTAAAACTAATGAAAATCTTTAAACTATTATAACCTAAAGGTAAGATGATTACTTCCATATCATGCCACAAAGCGGTCCACCAGCTCTCTGTACTCAGCTTCTTCATCTCTGATCCATCAGACAGTTACAGAGTTGTCTGAGTATTTTTGCAGATGACAGGTCTCTGACTTATACTGGATGTTTGATGTGTACAGCGTGAAAAGGAAATGTGAAAGTACAGTCCCCTGTGGTGCTCCTGTGCTGATAACCAGGTGGTCTGTTAATTAGGTTGACATTAATCCAATCCATTTGTTTTAAGAAAAACTAATTTTAACGAAAGGTTGAGATAACTTGAGTAAATATTACATAGTCTCTGGAGGAGAGTCTCACTCTGTGTGTATTACCACTTTATGTATTTCTGTGTTTTATAGAGTTGAGGCCAACAGAAACAAGAAAAAATACTTTTTTCCTTTCACTTGAGGTGGCAAGAGCAAGTACAAAGTTCTGTCGGGCTGGGACATTTTATACCATGTCCAGAACTCACAGCTCCCTACCACTGAAGCTAACATATTAATACAGCATTTTTCAAACGCCACTAAATACATTTTTTTCTGTGTAGTGCATTTTTATAAACAATAAGCTATAAGACAAGAATGCTGTAGTTTTGAGAATATATAAGACTGTACCCTCAGACTCTAAAGAGTTTGCTCCCTCCTGCCTTACAGTGGGGGACCCATGTCGGCCGATTCGTGGTCAGGGTCCTGCTGGGGGGCTGGCCCATGGGTCTTCCATCTGTATCTCTCTTGGGGGGTGATCGGCCCTGCATTGGTCGGGCTGTGGCAACTGCACTCTGGGGAGCTCTGGACGTTTAAACGTATCTGACCTCCTTCATGTCTGTGTTGTAGGACGGATTGACAGTTCCTTACACCAGCTATTAATCACTTGCATGGGGAAACCTTATTTACACCTGCATGCTCACAAACACATGGGTGTGGGGACATAGGTGAGGACGGACATATTCTTGGGCTGAGGTTATCGTCATTAGTTAGTTGGTACCAGGAGCTTACCAGAAACATTAGTGTTGTGTTCATTAATCCATTTTGGTGTGTAGTGAATGCGTATTTCTTAGTTCATATTACTGGATCCGTTTTGTTAAAGTTGTTCTGTTCTATTGGTTGATTTTGTTTGTTTTGTTTTTCCCACTTCTCTGCCGTCCAACTGAAGTGGAGGACTGGGATGTTTTCTTGTGTTCTTTGTTTGCCTCCCTGTCTTGTATCATCAGTTCCACTCGCCACTACCTGGCCTGTTTCTCTTCAAGATTTCCTTTTTTGTTTGTTTCTCGTTTTCGTGTTCATATCTTCAAGAAATTAAACCCACAATAATCATTACTAAAGATTTATCATCCATATATATCAAGTGGAGTACTATAGCAAAGCTGTAATGCTCTGCTTGAGAAAGTAAATCTGTTGGGCTTATACTTGGTAATCAGACAGCAATTCTAAGTAGCAATCTGCCAGACAGGACATGTTAAAATAACAACTGTTGATATAGAAACCATGACTGTATCATACTAACTGTGATTTATTTTTCATTTATTCTTACTGTTTCGTCGCTACATAAATTCCAACTTCCCTACGGGAAACCTTTCCCTAAGCCCCCCACACCCCTACACTCTGTACTTGGTTAACCTATTGCTGCAGATACTGGAGGTTGCGCACAGCCTAAAATGGAACTTTGGGCAGGTGCCAGATCCCAAAAAATCAGCAGGTGAAAATAAGTAAAGAGGCCTGCACACTGCTAACAAAAAGACTATACTTTATTAAATAGCAACGTTTCGACCCTAATTGGTCTGATTAGGTCCTGATTGAACCAGCTGGGCAGATGAGCCGGTCTGTTCCTTTTTATCTGTTGCTTTCCTGCATGTGTTTTTAAGCTTTAGAAAGGCCCAGAAGGGTTGAAAGGTTGCTATTAAATAAAGTATAATATTTTTTGTTAGCAGTGTGCAGGCTTCTTTCCTTTTTTTTAACCACTGCTACCATATTCTTGGCCCTCTCCTCTCTCCTTGATAGACTGTATTTTTTGCTCACACCCTTGACTCTCACTGATTCTCCTTCAGAAATGTATTTTCTTTGTCTGTCACCATCTTCACTTTCAACTCACTCTCATTACCATCCCGTCATCTCTCTGTTTCTTGGACAGCTGCTAGCAAATGCACTCCCACCTGCTGCACACACATTCCTGGGCATCTCCTGATTATTCATCAAAATGATCAGAGAGTTTAGTTTGTTTAGTAGGCCCCTGTTGCTCACCCATAAGTATAACTCCAGCACCCATGCTGCAGTTGTAATTTGTATATATGATCAAAAAGTAAAGTAGTTATAGTTATGGAGTGAGGCTGCCATAAATGAAGATGGACCTCCTGTGTAAGAGTTTAATTACTTTTTCTTAAAGATTAGAATGGTTCATAAGTCAAAAGTGCTCCAAGAATGAGTAAAAAAAAACAACTTCCTGATAGAGGGCTCTTACTGCTCTGATTTTGTCAGCCTCTGGACACATCTGGTAATCCTGTATATAGATGCATGAATTTCCATAGGCGTTTTTGAAAGACACACCATGGTAGGGTATACTGGGTAGTATTACTGGCATGGTGGTGCAGGAATAGTTCAGCATTCTGCCAGCAAGCTTGATAGTAATGTTGCATCAATATTCCCATAATTAGAATTATCGGGGCCGATACCCGATATTGGTATCGGTGCATCCCTACTATAAATCCTTTTGGCTGTCAGACACTTGGATCAAGAATGTGCCAAAGAGGAGCCAGACTAGGCCAAGTGGGGGTTTGTTGGCAGCATTCTCTGCTGATGTGCCACACTACACCTGGAAATGAGAAACAGAGCAACAATATAGTTAGATTTTTATTTTTATTATTTTGGAGCTGATGTCCTTCACTAGTATTTTATCAAGCAGAATTTTTATTGATAAATTGTATTGATTTGTTTATTAGCTTAGGTCAGTTTAATGCATGACCGGTGATGAGACTATGCTGGAAATAGGGATCAAGTTGCAGACAGGATGTTGGCTCACAGTAGGGACAAGCATCTGAGAATAAATCCGTCAGTCACATATTTTCATGCAGTTTATTCTGAGCTCGGCAAGATCTTTGTAAACTGTCAAGCTGGGTCCATCTCCAAAATCCTAACTAAATGTGTTTTGGTGTGATTCTACAGTAAAAAGGGTCTTGGCAGACACTTTGTGGAGGATTGTTGAGAACAACTTAACTGTAAGTACATGAGAACATTTTGAAGATTCACAAAATACAAATAAATTAACTAGAACATTTTAATATTAATATATAAAAAATATTTTGCATGTTAATGACATCTCTAAAAAATGTGTGTCATATCAGAATGTCAGACATATCATTATTTGAGTTAAAACATATTACTAAATGTAGACCTTTGGTGTCCTTTTAAGTCCATGTATTGGAATGCGAAGTGATGGATAAACAGATTTGTGTTCTCAAATTGGATAGCAGCAAAACTATATAGCTAAATTTTTGTCTATAAGTCTGTCAGCAATGCGGATATGAAAATGTGTCTTCATTCATCTGTCTTTGTTCCCATTATTCCTATTTTACTGTTTTAAAGCTGCTCTTAATTTCCCTCGTCCATCACTGCCTTTTGTGATTGAGGACAACAAATATACCTAACATAAGCAACACACAAGGTTATTTGAGTTCATGTCACAGTCACGTCACAGTATGTTCTCACAGAGATCAGCAGTAACTGTAATGCTGTTAATTATAACCATTCCACACAGTGCAGTACATTACCGTTTGCTCTAACGTGGAACAATGTGCACCCTTAAAGCTGTGATGCTGACACTTTGTACAGCTGTATGGTAAACCATCTATACCTGGTGCAGCCTTATAAGTTCAACTGAGTTCAGTTTATTAATATAGTGCCAAATCAAAACAGATGTCATCTTAAGGCACTTTACAAGAAAAGTCATTTCAATACAATAATACAAACATATTTTCTATACAGTAGCTGAATAGTTGAATTCAATTTCTCTAAAAATGTCTTTAAATCTCTCACCAAGCTCATAATGCCTGTTTTATTCGAATTATCGGAAGAGCTTTAGACCGCACAAATACCGATTATCACGGATATTCTTGTAGTGCTCCTACCACGTGTGCTATGTGACCGCACGACAACGACAAGACATCACCCATGAACCAATTTTTCTCTCAAACACTATTCCCTCTGAGCTTCATGTGTGCACAACTCCACACTGCTGCTTTGCTGCACACACACACACACACACAAAAATCCAACCTGTTTGTTTTATATAAATTATTCTGTGCTATTTTGCAGTCTGAGTCAATTAGGATATTCGCCGATATAGATTTCCAGTGGTGCTCCTGCAATGTTCCAATTACAAAAACATACAATCGCCTGTATCGGTTATCCATAGTTATTTCCATTTCAGTGCACTCTGACAAGAACTACAGTATTTAGCTTTCATGGCCTTTCTGCTTGGTTTCTGTTTCATTTTTCATAGATATTCACACTGGAGCCATATGTTACATTTCTGCCCATATCTGATTGTTATTGATGACAGTCTGAACATAACATTTTTTTTTACTAATTCAGAAACATTCTCAATGTTTTAAAAAGTTTCTGCAGTCTGAACGCTCATGTCGCATTTCATTAAACTAAGCAGCTGGAGCAGGATATGCAGATATTTTGCTCTTTTCTTTACATTTTTTATTACTTTATGAGTTTTTCAGCTCAACATACAGATCATATGTATATACTATATGTGCATTTTTGAATATTGTTTTATTCACTGGGAAACGTCACTACACACTTTGCCCTGACCAATCTCTGTTTCTATGCATTTGTTGACTGCAGTCAAGTGAATCAACACTTTAAAATAATAGACACTTCAAAGGCGCATCCCCGCATCTCTTACCGTCAGCTCCCTTTCTGATTGGCTACAAGTCCCATTCCACAGAATGCATGCTTGTTTGTGCTTGAAACACACCACATACACTATGGCTGCATTCACAGCTGATAGTCCGGTAGACTTGGTTCGATTGGGGACAAAAATTGCAACATTGATGCTGTTTGTAACTGGTGCGGTTCACATTCGCCCTGGCTTTTTATTATCAGAAAGTCCAGAGCTTTGAGCAACAATTTCACCTCTTCACCTGTGGTGGCGCTGTTGTAGAGCTGTGCTTCCTCCTGCAGCGGGGGAACTTCCATTACAGCTGAATGTAAAGAAACCCACAATAGCAGCAGATTGCAGCGGTTTTAGGATTGATCTGTTGTCTTTAGCAAATGTGCTTCATTAATACTGCAGCAGTAACTCAGGATGAACATAGAATCAGGCGGAGGACTTTGGAGAATGTTTGTTTTTACACAAAACGGCAGAGACTTCTCTATATGAGCATTTCACCAGGAGTAGCACTGCCTGAATACAACTTCCAGCACAGATGTTCTCCTTACAGATGTTGAGCAAGGAATGTACAAGATCCAGCATTTATTTCTCCAGCATTAGTGTTTGTTAAGATTTTATTAACCCAGGATGTCCTGTAAAATAGTCCGCTTCCTGCTTTTGGTGCGGCCCCGGTCCGTTTACCATTAACACATCGTTCGAACCGAAGCAGAGTTCGTTTCAATCGAACCTAGACCAACGTTTTTAGGCAGACTAGAGTTAGTTTGTTTGGTCTGAATCAGAGTTTGATTGTCCATTCACACCTCCCCAAACAAACCTGATTTTCCAGGCAAACTTACTAGTGTTTGTTTGAAGTAGACCAAACAGGGCTGGTGTTAATGCACCCTATGATATTTGGCCAGACAATCCAACATGTTGGATATGTCCGATTTGCAAACGGAGCAGTCCTTACGTCTTGGCAATTGGAACCAATACCTCTTAAAACATCACACATAACAGGAATATCTTTTAGGATTAATAATCTGGGTTTGTTGGAAGGGAAACATTAGGGCTAAATCCGTCTATGCCGCGTAAACCAGACATACACAGATAGAATCTTTCTTCTTAAGGCCTCAGACAGCTGTTTCAGTCTCACTCTTTCTTCAGGAGTCAGACGTGCACTAAACTAAATATCTGAGCTTTAACTTCCTTCAAAAGGCAGAGTAATAAGGTTCCCAACAGGCACACTTAACATGATACCACTTAGTTTGATTTTAGCCACTTAAGTGTGAATAAATGCCCATTGTACCATCATACATTTTGAACAGAAATTAATGGATGACTTCTTGAATTTCTATTATTTTATTTCGAGATGATAGATGTATTTTTTCCAGATCAAGATGTCTGTCTTTAACGTTTTGCATTGTTCTCCAATTTTTCAATTAATTTTCATTCTAGCAGATTTTCTTACTTTCTCTTATTAAGAATTTCTTTTGTTTGATCTGTGGGACTGCTGATTTGCTTCATAATCAACACTTGTTATATGCCAGTTTAGCAATTTGACAGTTAATAATACAGTTTTCCCAGTCACCATTTATGCACCTCTAACATTAATATTATCATTTCAGTCTCAGCTAGCACATTTTTAAAATAATAAGTGCAAACAGCAAACCCTAGTTGATAACTTACAAAAGCTAATCACATGTTCAAAATGGATACCTTATTACTCAAAAGTAAGTATTCATGTCATGAAAGTGAAAAACTTTGATACCGTAGTTTTTGAACTGTTAAATATCTTTGTTAAGTTTTCATTATGAACGCTTTCTCTATTTTTTTAATGCAGAAATTCAGATCTTAGTGACACTACATAAAAATGCTCAAGACAGCACCAGACACTATTAGCAGCCATTTGAGATCTAGAGTTACAGTAACAGAGGTAAAGGTGTACCAGACACTGAATACTGTATGATGATTCACATTTTAACTGCATGTGCACTTTGCAACTATAATCTTTTTTACAGCTTTTACAGAAAAACCCTTTTGGTAAAGCTTTGCTCAACTGGAAACAATGCTGCACCTAAATCAAAACATAGAACATACACAGTAAGGTAATCAATCTTGCACATCCAAAATGAAATGCCACGTACTATGTCCAAATTAACCATCTTCGCTCTGCAATTTAGGGTTCCTGGTATTCAGCTCTCTGTGACTGCGTAGAATCACTGGTTACAACTATTGCTTCACACTCCTTCTCATTAGTGGAAACTGAGGTTCATCTGAGGGAAATTGTTCAATTTGGGAGACATTTTCAAAAAGAATGAGAAAGGAAAAAAAATGATAAAATTGATTTGATGACTAGTTTAGCATCTATGGCGGAAGCACCAAAATCAGGTCTATTAGTTTCTGACGAAATTGGAAAATGGTCAATTGTGTCATTTGATTACTACGTCTATATAACATTTGATTTATGTGATGTTTAACACAACTGCTGATATCCAAATGTTAAGTTTATTTACATATTTAGGTTATTTCCACCTTAGTTACAGTTGTTATTTATCCATATGAAATCACACATATCATCTCCCTTCTCGCATTTATATCACCCAAAGCTGGATCAGCAGAAGTCTGGAAATAATAAAGAACAGATAACTCATATCTTTGCTTACTATTAAAGGGTTTCAGTGGAGCTCTGGCAGGTTCTCCCAATGTGAACAGAGTCATTTCACCCTGAATCTGTACTTCTATAGATAGCTCAGTGTTTCCTGCTCTACAGTAGCAGTCTGTGTTGGAGCAAAACTGTAGAAGCCTCTGACTGAAATCACACTTTTGTCGTGGGATAGTCCTATTAAGATGATGCTCAGGGTTATCCAACATTAATTAGAAACAGTCAGCTTTACATACAGAAAATGTTAGCCAGTTAGTTTGCCTTAGCAACTGGCTAAAAGATAAATAATATAAAAAGGCCATGTGTGAATGTGACTGTGGAGTTCAAAACAAAACTTCTATTAATCCTCCTTTTATTTCACTTTTTAAAAAAGAGCAACGGCATCTGGATTTGTCCTTTATTCACTCCAGAAATTGTACATTTTTTTGGTCATATTTAGGAATGTTAACTTGTTAAGATTAATTTGCAACTACCCTATGATTAATTGGATAAAACAATGTCAATCATTTGACAGCCCCAATATCTAGCCATCATAGTCATAAAAATTCCACCAGCTGCCACTAAATCCAGCTGCCCTGCCGCCTGAACGCGTTGACCAGTGTGAGTGTGGCATAACAATAAACTGCTTTTATGATGAACACAAAGCAGTAAATGTTGTGTAGGTTGAACAGAAAGTTATGAGAGTTTTAATTATGATCAGAGGAATGCACCAAAACAATGTTTTACAGATAGAACCGAAAGAATTTATGAACTCTGTGAAATTTCAGCTGATATCTTCGTTTCTGTAACTTTCTGTACATCTTTTCAACATTTGTTTAATACTTATTTTCTGTATCATTCCATATCCCAGACGCATGATAACCAGCATATGGTTGGAAAATCTGTCTTAAGTTTTAAGAATGATGTCTTAATTTTTTTTAAATCAAAAACTTGTATCTGATATGGTAGACAGAAGATCTAGAGGAGGAAACTGGAGAGCAGGATTTGAGATCCCTGCCTCTCTGCTATGTTTGGAGTCAGCAGCAAATGCTGCAAGTCTTCATCAGATGTACTGATTATTGGAGTTAGCCAGAATAATCGTCTCAGACCTTGTCCCTTCATTTCCATTCAGAAATATATATCCTTAAACTTGAAAGATTTATCATCGTTTTTTATCCAAATAATTTTATATGAGAATCCAAGTGTCATGTGTTTTCTTTATTGAGGAGTTTCTTAGAAATTTTCCCCCAATTTACATGCCACTGTAACACCTCAGCCTGTGAATGAGCTGTTAATTCGACTCGTGTTTTCTGTTTTACCTTTGAGTATCTCAGATTAAGTTAAATCCACAATGGGATGGAGAGAAATGAAAGGGAGATGAGAGATGTTCGATGGCTGATGAGCATTTCAACCCCCACATGGGTTCTGAATAAGCTTTGTTGATGACCCAGCAGACTTTTATTGAGCCATCTCATCTTAGCAATTACTGCCAGAGTTGGTAAATAACATCATGGAGAAAAAAAACTGATGCATAAATAACCAGGATGGAGTCAGTTCATATGAGTTATGAAAGAAATGTGGCGTATAAAATACATTTCGCGGACAGACTGTGGAATAATGGTTGAATTGCAGACCAGCCTGGCCTCCACAAGACAACACCATGATGGATCTTCAGTGAATGATGACTAGGCTGATTTCCATAATGTCTTGCTGGGTGCTTTATCATATGGACATCCAACGGGCAAGATGGAAAGCACTTCATTTCTACTTGGTGCTTTATTGGTCAATATCTACTTGTACATTTAAAAAAAATCTGCTGAGCATGGGTGGTTGTGTTTACAAGACCCTGAAATTGTAATATACCATTAAAAAATGTGAAACAATCTGATTTTTAGATGATCAGTTTCTTGTGTAGTCTCAGAAATCATTTATTAAAAACCTGTGAGCTCAAATTCAATAACCATAAACACAATCATCTTGTCTCTTATCGCAACTGAGTGCATTGTAATCCATTTGTTTTCACATCGGTGCCTTTGCGGGTATGCATGTAATTGTGTGTGATAGTTGATACCCTGACGTTTTCTCCAGAGGTGGCTGCACAATGCAAGGTAAGACTAACATCCGGCGCAGGCATGAACCGGGCAGCTCATGGTTAGAGATGTACAGATACAAAGCAGAAATGAAAGTGGAAAAATGGAGAAGGGCTGTTTTCTTCTTATTTTCACTTCCTTTTGATAGTAGCTTTTCTTTGGAATAAATGTATTTCATATCTTGCTCCATACCATAAAATGGGAGGTCCTTCATTTTTAGTATCCTCGTATATGTACTGGATGTTTTTTCATGCCAGAGTGATTCCTATTTCTCCTGATTTCTCCACTTCAAGCTGTGCCAGAGGCCTGGAGCTGGAGGCTCCTGATTGGTTTCTATCTGCTCTTAGAGATCCATGAAGTCATTTCTAGAATCTGCTGTAGACACACTCCCAGTTTCCCAGAGTTCAAAACTCTCCACAACCTTTCTACTTCTTCTTTGAATTTTTGTTATTTCTTGAGTATTTCGTGTTTTATACAATGAGATTTGTGTACGGTTACCTCAAGTATTTAGCCCCCCATGACCTTGTGTGAATAAACTGCCATGTGCTCCAGCCTTACAGGAGTACTTGCTCTTTTGCCCCATATGTGTCCCAGCACACGCTTTTCTTAGTGTCTGTGGTGGGTCAGTTCATTGCTTCCACTGCACCGTTAAAATGTTTTGAAAGGGAGCCATGTATGCCCTTAAAAAATATCTTAAAACACATTTATAACCCTGGATGAAAAGTTACATGAAGTCATATCTGTGTTTGTGTTGTGTTCCAAGCTGTACAGGTATAGAGATTTAACATACATCCCACAATCTAAGCGATGTAACAAGATATATATATATGTACAGTCAAGTTGGTGATTTTTATGTATTTTAATTTAAAATAAGAAAAATATTAAAAAGAAGAAAAAACAGAAAAGTCTACAGAGAAATATATATATAAAAAAAAAGGCAGACAAAATAAGGGAAACACAGGAATTGGTGAGAAAAATGCGCAGTGTTGATTATCCCGTGAGAGTGGGCGTGCAGCTGTTTTTTCAGTGTTGTAAAGTAATTCCCCTCCAGAACAGCAGTGGGTGATGACTGTTTACAGCAGGTCTGCCTACCATTTCAGTGTTGTTTCTGGTTGATTCAAGTTTTTTTTTTTTTTTTTTTAAGCTGTAAAGTGTTTTCCTAGAAGTGCAGCTCATAGAATACTCTAAAAATGCACATAAACAAACAGCAGTATTTTTTGCCGTTCCCTACTCCTCCTTGTGTTCAAAATCACCAAAACACCATATTAGATAAACTGTCATTTCAACATTAAGCATCAAGTACCCAAAAGCTGCAATAACTACTGATTACGACTACAGAGCACTATTCTGGTGAAATAATCTCTGGCTATCTCGACGGATAATGGCGTTGCGTCTATCCGTTTCAACATAGACGGATAAGTATAAACTAGGCATCAGTCCTCACTAAGGGCAGGAAGAGAAGAGGTAGCATGTGTTTACTATCTGTGTGACTCTAGTCCAATGGAAGAATGTCAGCACCACCTAGCGGTGCGGAGTGGAACGCACTTCATTCAATAGTTGTTTTTTTTCTGAGTGACATGTAGGACTCAACCCTCAACTCTGGATAAGACATTAGTCCGGTTACTAACAAAAGCTTGATTTAGATGTACATGCAAACGTACTGACTCTCTGCTTGTTTTGTAAACCCTGACATATCAGGCTGGTTGTAAACTTCACTCCTTGGTATTGTTCAGGTATTGCTGAGGCTAAAAACTGAATAAACCATTTCGTGGAAGCTGACCCAAGCTGACATTTACAGGCTAAGCATGCATGTCTGACAATGTCAAATGATGATGTTATGTGTACACATTGCATTCAATGGAAGGGAATTATAAATTCTTATTTTATTTTTTCTGAGGTCGAATTGAAAAAAAATGTCTTACATACCTGGAATTCAGCAAAGTATTATATTGGTCGTCAAATTTAATAGAAAATTGTTGCAACAATAGGCGATGCCAAATCGCAAACTTCCATAAATGACAGATTAACCTTTCTCCTGTTGGCTGTTGTGTCAATTCCTTGCGTCCTCTGTATGTTTTCGGACCAAATCGTTGAGCTAATTCTTCTTCTTTCATATTTCCCTCCTGTATGTCTATACAAGTAGACTGCTGTACGCTCAACTAGGTATTGGATAGTTTGTAGCAGCTCACATTATCTTCTTACATTTGAGTCCTTGTGGCACACAGGTTGAATTTATTTTTCTAAATGATTTTCTGTTCATCCTTCACAGTATATTGTCAGTTATTTGTGGTGAAAAACTGTAGTTTCCGCCAGAGGTTTTCCCACTGACATGAATATCATATTAATGTTGTCATTTTGGTCAAAGATGAGAATCATTATTTCTAGAGTAGTACATTTGACACAATGTGTCATTAGCTCGCAGAGGTCTGGAAGAAGACCAAATTGCCCTCCTCAGATCAAACGAAAGTGGATAGGAAAATCAGAAAAAGTCCAGGAACCACTGAGGCTCAACATTGAAGTGGAAACTAACAAAACTATTTTGTCACTATCTACTATACAGTCATTTAGTTTACCATCAGCATGGATTAGGATAGTACTAAGAATTTCCAAAGCCTTCCAGCTCATTTGAAACTGCTCACATTGACAAGCTTGATTTTTTTAAAATTATTATTAGAAAAGTTTTATAATCAGACGAGACAACAATTATGTTACAGCAAAGAAGTCAAAAGTCTGTTTCAAAGGAAAACACCATCATCAGTGCCGGCACCAATACTTGCATCTTTAAGCTTTTTGGTTTTTCACAATCAGTCAGTCTGTGGCGCAATGTACCATGATCAGGTGCTTTTCACAGAAGATTACGCAACATGGTTTTAGAGAAATCTGAGTGTCTGGCTTCACCAGAGGAAATACTGCACAGTTTTGTCCTGGTAGAAGCTGGGACCCTTGTTAAAGTTTTCTTCTCAGTGAGGCCCACCACAAGCGCTTTGGACCCGATTCCCACCCAGTTTTTTAAGCAATTTTATGGTTATTTTAAAGATGAGGTTTTAAACTTTACGAATTGCTCCCTTCAGACGGGGGTTTTTCCTGCTGCCTTTAAAGCGGCAGTAGTGAGGCCCCTGCTGAAGAAGAGCAATTTAGATTTTAATGATTTAAACAATTACTGACCGGTTTCTAAATTACCATATTCAACTTAATGATTTTATCAACACTTATAATGTCCTAGAGAAATTTCAGTCTGGTTTTAGGATAAACCACAGCACTGAGACGGCTCTTTTAAAGATTTTAAATTATTTTAGATTAAACTATGATACTAAGAAGGTGACAGTGTTGGTTCTACTGGATCTAAGCGCTGCCTTACAGTAGACACAGTATTCTTTTAACTCGTATAAAACAGATTGGCCTCTCTGTTGCTGTTCATTAATGGTTCACATCATATCTCACAAACAGGACTTTTATGGTAAGTTTAGAAACCTGTTACTCTAAGGTCCATAATATCACATGTGGTGTGCCCCAGAAAACTTTCTCCAGCTCAACCAGGATAAAACTGAAGTTTTAGTTATTGGTCCTGAGGCTCAGAGAGAGAAACTTTTACCAAAACTTCAACCATTGTCTTTTAATCCTTCTTTACAAATTAAGAATCTGGGCTTGATTTTTGACTCTGAGTATCTTTTATTCCAGAAATTAAAAATATTACTAGAATAGTTTTTTATCACCTGAAGAACATAGTCAAAGTCCACCCCATTCCCTCCCCAATACAGAGACACTAATTCATGCTTTTATCACCAGTAGAATCGATTACTGTAATGCCCTGATTTCTGGTCTTCCCAAAAAGACTACTTCAGTTTACAGCTTTTACAAAATTCAGCAGCTTGTGTCTTGATGAAGAACAGGAGGAAGGAGCACATTACAGCGGTCTTAGAATCACTGTATTGGCTCCCCGTATGTTTCAGGCCCAAATTGCCCTCCTCAGATCAAGCGAAAGTGGATAGGAAAGTCAGAAACAGTCTAGGAACCACTGAGGCTCAACATTGCAGTGGAAACTAACAAAACTGTTTTGTCACTATCCACTGTACAGTCATTTAGTTTACAATCACCATGGATTAGAATTGTGCTAACTAAGAATCTCCAAAGCCTTCCAGCTCATTTGAAACTGCTCACATTGACATGTCCAATTTTTAAATCAAATAAATAAATTAAAGACTACTTCAGTTTATAGCTTTTACAAAATTCAGCAGCTCATGTCCTGATGAAGACCAGGAGGTGGGAGCACATTACACTGGTCTTCAAATCACTGTATTGGCTCCCCGTATGTTTTAGGATCGATTTTAAGGTTCTTTTAATGGTTTTTACGTGTCTTAATGGTCTTGGACCTTCTTTTCTGTCAGAAATGCTTTTACCATATGAACCCTCTCGGTTTCTGCGCTCCTCTAGCAGCCGTCTCCTTATCATCCCCAAAGTCAGGACACAGACTCATGGTGAAGCTTCATCCCATTTTTATGGCCCTCAACTCTGGAACAGGCTGCTGGAGGATCTCAGGGCCGCAGAGAACGTTCATGTTTTTAAGAGCAGGATCAAGACTCACCTTTTTAACTGAGCTTTTAACTGATTATTATTTATTAATAACTGTTTTATCCCTCTGCATGCTTTATTTGATTGAATTTTTGTGAGCCACTCCAAAAAGTGGATGTCCTTTACAGTCCCCGCAAACTGTCAGGCGATCTGTTCTTCAGCTTTAAAAGCCAGAAGCTCCTAGACCTCAGCATCACTCCAATTACCCATCTCAGCTAATACAGTTTGCATATGCTAAATGAACTCCCCATGTTTTCTTGCATCTTAAATACTGTTGCCAGTCGGGGTATAAAGCACATTCCACACATCATCATGATATCACCCTCTGTTGCGCCAAGAAGGGATCTTTTCATTCCTAAAACCAGTCTTGCAGTGATATTGTGGTAATATTGTGGTAATAATCCTATCAAGTAGGGCGTTGGGTGGCGTGGTCGTTGGTATGGGTGCGACATGTGCGGAGGCCTCCGTGCTTGACGTGGCTGTCTCCGGTTCAAGTCCTGTCCTGGTCGACCTTCGCCACAATCTTTCCCCACTTCTCTCCCGCTTTCCACTGTCAAATAAAGGCCGCTGTAGCCCAAAAACACATAAAAACTATAACAAAAATAATCCTATTAAGCTTTCAAATGTATGACATAAAGAGTTAAGGCAGTTTTAAAGTCAAATGGGGAACCAAGGTGTTGCTTAAAAGTACATAGACTGGATTTATATAGCACTATCCTAGTGATACTGACCACACATTTACACACCGATACAGAGCTTGGTAATAACTTGGGGTTAAGTGCCTTGCCCAAGGACACATCAACATGTGACAGGAGAAAGCTGGAATTGAACCTACAACCCCCCAACTGCAAGATAACTACCTACTGAGCGCCAGTTGATGTTGTGTTGGCCGTCTTGTATCTTAAAGATCTGAGGGTATTTTGACCTGTGATGGAAACTTCAAAAATCATCCATGGCTGAATTCTAGCATTATGCCGTCTTGGTGCACGACAGCAAAAACTGTAAAATGTGTGTATCATACATCACAACACTGGGGACACACAAAGCCAGCTTACCTTGTCATAAATCCACCATTCCAGAGGTCTTAGTATCTGGCTTGGTGACAGATCAGCTTCAATGTCTCTTGTTACGTCAGACGGTTCAGAAAACACACGAAGGACCAGAAGGTGTCTAAGCACCGGCTAGAAGTGTTTTTTAAGGGGGTTATAGATGACACCAATTGGATATAACATTGGCAAGGTTAAAAAGAAGAAGGATAAACTTGTATTCCCCTCACATATTGAGAAAGGTGTAATCTGGCAGACCCAGGAGTCAATTTCTCTGTAATTATTGCCGGATAGCTCTTCATAGTGGATGCTTTAGAAGCATTATAGTATAGAGAGAAGCATGTCTTCTTCCTTTCCTTTCTCATTTTCCTCACCTCGTCTGCTCTGCTGCAACTAATAACAACCTGTAAGCAGACAGCACAGGATCCACTGGTTGTGGTTTTCATGGCTGTGGCTCAAGAAGGACAACACCTCATGGATTAATCATACGGTTGGCGGTTTAATGCCAGGATTCTTCTGTCTGCATGTCAAAGTGTCCTCAAGTAAACCACTGAGCCCCTAAATTGTTCCAAACACCCCAGCCGACGCTTTGTGTGACAGATCTGTGTGGGAGGGCGTGGGTGAATGAGATGCTCCATAACGTGCTCTGTCCTACTGCATTTTAGAAATGCCTCATAAATGCAGTCTGAACATGCAGCCACTATCTTTTTTCTCATAAACATACATGAATTGTTGATCCAAGCAAAGGAAGGGATACAATTCTCCTCCTGCTGCAGACTGTCGACATTTACATGGATTTTTGCTCTGATTCTGAACACAGACTTTGAACTATTTTTTCTTTAGTATCATGTCAAAAAGATGCTGCTCTAAATAGATTTATGTGGCATGACTTCAAATTGCAGCATTTGGTGGAGTTACGTTAACTTTATTATAATTTACCAACTTGAAAAACAACCAATTATTTTTCAAACCCTTTTGCTTAGGTGGTTATTACTTTTGTTACAAAGCACCACACTTTCCTTTTACAGAAATGGCCTAATGAAGTCTTAGGATTTATTTTGCCCATCAGACAACCTTTAGTCACCTAAGTTGTTTGAGAGAAAATGTATTTTTATTTTTTCATACCAGCCTGTATTGATGGACATCAGTTTGGACTTTTAGCCTGGGTCTACTAGCTAACCATCTATAGCCCTATCACAACATCTGCCTTTCATTTCAATCCCATTAGAAAACATTAACTCAAGGGTCTGGGCTCCCTTAAGGGTCTCTGTTTGGCCCATTGCTGTTTATTATCTGTCTGTTGCCTTTTGGTCTTCCTTTATGTTCTTTTAATGTCACTATTATACCGATGACCAGTAGATATTTGGAAGCGCTGCTAACTTGCTAAAAGTAGAAGCTAGGGACTGCTTATCAATAATTTCCTGCCTTTCAATACTGATAAGAGAGTTTTGATGATCTCAAAAATCTATTTGTCCCAAAACTTCCCTCTGAAAATTTACAATTATGTTATTGTTGTAATAATGTTAAGTTGCTGGTACAAGGTAAAGAACTTGGGCGTGTGTTTAACTGCATATTACTGATAATAAGCAACAACAGCGCATATCAACTACTTTGTTTTGAATTAATTAAACATGCAAATAATATCCTTGAACTTTAGCCACACCCATGACAGAAGACATATTTAATAATATCTATTCTCATACTCTCACCACCTTTTGATCGCCCTCCTTCTATCCAGTTTCCTCCTGTCTTCTTCTCTGCTCTCTTTAGTCTCCACAGGTGGGATTTACTGCAACATCTGAGTTTATAGTAAACAAGAATAGGTTAGTATTTATGTCAAAAACAGCAAAACAACAGCAAGGGGTTCACTTCACTCACAATATTGTCCAGTCCTTTTATCCAGGCTCCTCTTCTCTTCCTTCTTCTGGTTCACACCGGTCGCCGAAGCGGCGCCGAATGGAGACTCCTTCCATTCGGCGCCATGTTAACCTATAGTGTAGTTCACACAGTGTGCCGTGGTCCTCTGTAACCGGCTCGTGCCATGAGGCAACGAGCCGTCTCGGCGTCTGGTCTATTTTTACCACGAGCGATCCACGTCAATTCTGGCAGGAAGTCACACCAAGACACACGACACAGTCCGGTCAATTGGGAAAATAAAGGCAATTTTTCAAAACAAATGCGATCATATTTGTGGATCTAAACAGAATATAGATATGATATACAGAGCTCCCCTCCTGTCTTCTCACATTAGGAGACAAGAAGAGAAAATATATTTCATAAATGCAATGAGTAGAGAAATGTGTATTTCAGCATCATATTTACAGTAGACTCTCTATTACCACTTTCTCTCTGGCTGTGTATGTGTCAGAAAACGAATAAATTATAAAAACATACAAACTTCCCGGTAATAGAAACGTGACGTAATGATTTTATGAGATTATTTACTTACCCATGATGAATAACATAGCTCTGAATAAACAAAAGATGAGCAGAAGAACTTGTTGACTGCCGTGGAGAAATACGTGTGGTATAAACTGGTGTAGCAGCAGATAGAGCAGCATTTTCCTGAGCGCGCAGTTTCTGCGGCTAGTGTGAACCAGGTGTTATATGTCAAATAAATGATTAATTATTATTGTTCTGCGTAGTTTGTAGAGAAACATTTTTGGATCTTTATCCCCCATGTATATATTGTTTAATCATGAAGCAGGTGGGGGGTCGAAAAGAGGTTCAAAGATTTTTTTGGAGAGGTCTTGAGACCCCCCAATACCCCACCTACACAGCCCCGGTGCTGCCACAGATTTCAATGATCTCCTTTCTGTGTTAAGAAAAGTTTTAGATTGGGGTTTCTAGTATTCTAAGCAAAATATAAAAACTAGCCCTGCATCCGAAACCATTAGATGTTAGCCTCTAAGCACTAACACTAACAACTAATTCTTAACCTTTCAGGGGGTCAACAGTGAGAACACCATGGCTAGTAGTCTAGAGAGCCGTTCGCGAATGTGCCCATTTCGAACAGCCTTTCTACCCGACGTCATTATGCGACGTAAACGCACATGAATGACGCATATCAAAATAAACCTTCGGAAGAGGTTGTTGTACTCTGTTTTTACAGTCTATGAATCACATGCGCGCGTATTTTCCCTATAAAAAAAAAAAAATAATAAATAAATAAATAAATAAATAAATAAATAAGGCTTCTTTTCTTTTCTTCCATTTTCGTTATTTTACGTGAGGTGGGCCGGGCGACCTTTATTGATGGCGTCTTGTGGCGCAAGGGATTGTGGAATGTCACATAGCTCCTAATCGCTAGTTTGTTAGCATCAGAGGTCCCTATGCTAAAGTTGCTATTATAGTTAGCATACAGGACACTTTCCCTAACTCCTTCCTAACTGGAAGCCGAATTCGGATGCATCTTATCATGGCGGACGCTGACGCACATCCGGTTTGGCGTAAGACCTCTTACCAGTTTAGTGGTTTTCGGATAATACCAGAAATTCTGGGCCCTATGGTAACCAACATTTCTGGGCTCCTACATTTTTTAAAGATAAATTTTAAGCCATGATAAACATGCCCTGTATACTTTAAAAAGATACTTATCATATTGCATAGTTAAAATGTCTAAAGACGAGTACAAAGCCTACAAAAACAAGAAAAAACAACGGATATATTTAGTTGTTTACAGAAAAGGGAGAACATTTATTATCGCAATTGCAATTGTAAGCACAACAGAACATAATGTAAACATACTGACATATACTTTAGCTGGATCAAACTACTCAAGCAGGAAACATCAGCTAGAACTAACCCATTACTAACTTAGTCCAGGACTAAAACTAACTAGGCCAAAATGGCTCAAAATTAAGACACACCAGGAGTAATGCCAGGCCTCAACCAGTCCAGGACTAAACAAGTACTGACATGTTTGTTATCCAGGTCTAACAAAGTTATGTTCAACATCATTTATAAAGGCCCAGCGGGTCATTAGTATAAGGACGAGGTGCAGACAATAAAACTGACTAAGTCAACATGCACATGCACACACACACACACACGCAGGTTATGAGACAGAGACGGGGGCCGTGTGGGAAGGAGGACGTGGGTATGCAGAAGCAGGTGAATCTGTGTATATGAGACATGATAACCTGGAGACAGCAGAGATGTTATTATTTTGGGATGTAAATCATAATTCAGCAATTATTTTACTAAAATAGGTAGATTAAAGCATGTCATGTAGCAACAAAAATAAATTAAGTCTGAAAGTTTTTAAATACAGGAATAGAGCAAGCTACGTTTCTGTGTGACATACTGTCCATACTCAATACAATGCGCGAGTGAATACATTATTTGTGTGTTAAATATTAAATCTATGGTCAAAACAGACAAAATACACAATGAATTAGTGAGGAGCCCTAGCACATTTAACATATGTATAAAAAAAGAAAAGAAAAATAAGAAAAGAAATAGGGGGTCTGCTCCTCTGGGCCCTTCATCAGCCCGGGCCCTTAGAATCGTCCTAACCTTTTACCCCTTTATGGTGCCTATGTCTACAGTATTGTTGTTTTGTATTCCATCCATTTATTCATCCATTGCTTTCCGTTTATCTGAGATAGGACTGTGTGGATAACGAGTCTAAGAGGAAAATAGAGAGATCACTCTCTGACTACAATCTAGCTCTTTCTGGGTGATCCTGAGCTCTACTGCTCTCTGTTGACCATAGGTGAGGGTCAGAACATAGATGGACCAATAAATCGGCAGGTTGGCTTTTTAAGTCAGCTCTTTCATCAGCATGATGGATTCTAATTTGTCTATTCATCTACCTCTCCGTCAAACAATCATGAACAAAACTCAAAGATACTTTTAACTCCTCTTCTTACCCCGACTCTGGAACTATAAGAAACTAGCCACCTTTTCACTTTTGAGAAGCACAGCCTCAGACTTAGAGGAACTGAGTTTCCCACTTATCTACAAGCTGCTGCAAGGTGTGCTGAAGAAACACAAAAAGATGAGAGATGTTGTGTATTGCTTCCTGTAATACCCTTTTGACTTCCCTGTATGCTGGACTTGCCTCTTTCCCCTTGGCAATATCTTCTGTAAATTTAACATCCATTTTCATTGTTACGCGGATGACACCCAGCTCTGTGTCTCTTCCAAACCCTCATCTTCACTCCCCCCTCCTCCCTCACCAACTGTTTATCTGAAACTAGAGACTGGTTTACCTCAAACTTTCTCAAACTTAACAGTGATAAAACAGAAATGTTGTTTGTCGGCACTAAATCCTTGTTATCCAAAATTAATAGCTTTAATCTCCCTGTCGACAACTCCTTAGTCTCCCCCTCCCCTCTGGTCAGGAGTCTGGGTGTCATCCTCGATTCTTCACTATCCTTCCAGTCCCACATAAACAATATCACCCGGTCTGCATACTTCCATCTACGTAACATTAACCGCCTCCGCCCGTCCCTCATCACTCACTCTACTGCCATCCTTATCTACAGCCTCATCACTTCCCATCTTGACCACTGTAACTCCCTTCTCTTCAGTCTTCCCCAGAAATCCCTCCGTAAACTCCAGCTTCTTCAGAACTCGGCCGCCCGCATTACCAGAACTCCCTCCTTCCATCACATCACCCCTGTCCTTCAGCAACTCCACTGGCTCCCGGTTACTTCCAGAATCTAATTCAAAATTCTTCTCTTTACATTAAACGCCATCCATAACCTAGCCCCCCCGTATCTATCAGACCTCCTTCATCTCTCCACCTCCAACCGTTCCCTCAGGTCCTCCTCTTCCATCCACCTCACTGTCCCACCTGTCCGTTTGGTCACCATGGGGAGCAGGGCCTTAAGCCGCTCTGCTCCCCAGCTCTGGAACTCACTCCCCCCCGATATCCGTAACATTAACTCCCTGCTTCTCTTTAAAACTACACTCAAAACCCACCTGTTCCGTCTAGCATTCCAATAACTACTCCCTTTGCTCCACTCTGTTTGTTTGTTTTATATTGTTCTGTCTGTTATTGCTGTGTATTTTATCTATGTCTGTAAAGTGACCTTGAGTGTTCAGAAAGGCGCTGTTTAAATAAAATGTATTATCATTATTATTACTTGCGGTAAAGTCAGTACAAACGCTGTTTTAGGTGTTGCACAACAATTTTTAAGATAAGAAAAATGTGTGTTTGATAAAAACACCACTTTTTTTTAAGTTTTTTTCTCTAAGGGTATGTGTGGTTGTACCAGTTGTATGGTATTTTGTGCATAAGAAGTTGTAAAAACATCTCTTACATTTATATCTTGTTTAAACACTTAGTGCTCACGTCTTCTGAATGTCTAAAAGTTAAACCACCTTACCAATTGTTGACCTTCAGTACACTCCACAGTTATTGGATCTCCGGGTAAAGATGTGTAAAGAGACTTAAAAGAGATTCATCTCCTGCGTGAACTAAATGTCCAAATAATTGACACCCCTGCGTATTTGCAGAGATTTCTGTGAACTCTCGGCTCAGACTCCCTCAGCAGTAATCGTTAGAAAAGGCTGAGAAGCAATGTCTTTAGATTTTCTGCGTCTAAAGCACATATGTGTTTAGAGTTTGCAAAGGTTTTGATACTGATATGTTTCTCACATTTGTATAAATTTTGGCTCCTGTTTTATGTCTCAAGATCATGAATTCTATAATTTTGAAGATATTTATTTGACTGAATAAGCAATCATCAAAAGCTAAAATACTTTAGAGATTTTCACACGTGACGTGTATGACGTGTAGGACCAGGTAGCTTTTAATCCGTCTCTCCCCCAGCAGATGACAATCATGCCCAGACACTGATGCAAAGGTCAGGATCTTTTTTTTCTCCCTGCCATAATGTGACCTTTCTTTGAACATCCACCGACACAGCTTTAAGCTTCTCTATCTTACCCCACCTTGCTTCAAAAATAAGTTCAAGGTCTGTATAGAACACTTGCAATGGATTAGTTTCTGCCGCATTATCATTTATTAGCACAAAACGATACACAGGTATAAATAAGGAGAACTTTCAGCAATGCCTTATGGGTTTATTCGATAATGTAGTATGAATATGTTGATCCTGAGCTCAGCCAAACCGGGATTATTTTTTTATGCAACACTGCTACAAATATAGTGAGAATAGTTGAATAATCTCCCACCATGAAGTAAATACTCTGCATCTACACTGATGAATATTCATACACCGCTATAGTTTCAATAGTTGGAGTGGCTCTAACTGAAGACAGGTATTCAAACTTCTGGAACTTTTTTACATTTTGTCACTTTACAGCAACAATCTTTATTTTGTACAATTTTGTGTAACAGAACAATAGAGAGTTCAAGAATTTACAACAAATATCTCAAGGCAATTTAGAAACAAATAAAAAGGTTTAATTCCATCAAAGTTAATTACATACATTACATATACTGTTCCAGCTGGTTAAAACGTTTTCTGTCTTAAGGAACCCATCAAACTGCATTGTGTTGTTAAATTAAATTTGCCCCTATCCCTCAGAGCTAAACAGAAAAGCTTTGAGCCAGCTTTCCAACCAACAATCACATTTTAGACGTTTGTGTGGAAAACATTTTCTTCCCACTTCAAATATGTCCTCCTTTATGTTTGTCCCCAAATTATGTTCAGGGGGATGAGAATGCAGGAGTCAATAAAAGTTGGAAATTGTTTTTGTTTAAATAAACTGATTGTAATATTAGCCCTTTGAACCATTTACACTGTTCTTGTATAATTTCTTTACTGCCTTGAACATCCATCCATCCATCCATCCATTATCTTCCCCTTATCTTGGGTCGGTTCGCGGGGGCAGTAGCTTAAGCAGAGAGACCCAGACTTTCCTCTTCCCAGCTGGGCCTGTTCCTCAGGAGGACTCCCTAGGAGCTCCCAGGCCAACCAAAAGACTTAGGGGCTGATTTATCAACGGTTTGGGCTTGTTAAAACCCACGCAAACTGCACAGCATCGCAAAAACAGGCTCTGGCTGATCTATCAACACGGCGCAGAGAGCAGTGCACCTGTTAAACCCACAGCAAGACGCACGCAATCCATTTAGTGGTTTTTTCCCTTGATGAATATGCAATCTGGGCATTTCTCTAAGAAGACACAAAATATTGGGAGGGGAGCAAGCAAAGAATTAGGCGTTCCAGGCGCAGTGTGATTTACTATTTTAGCGTCTATTTTTAGCACTTCTGAAAAGCATGTCTTAATTTTGAGCTACCACTTTCAACATGAGTTTATTATTGACAAACAAAAAAATTCCTTCACACACAATATGAACTAAGAGTAATTAGCACTGTAATGTCCATAAACCTGATAGTTATGTAAATATTTACCTGTTTTCCCCTAAAGACGCATCATAACTCATTGTGCTCTCATCACGTCTCCACCTGGTGAAGACGCGCTGAGATCACATGATCCTAGTGGATCCTCATTAGTTTCTCATGTAGTGGTTAACCAAATGGAGTCCAATTAATAAAATGTAGTAATCATATACAATACCAAAATGATAATTGGCATTATATATGACATTTTAAAAACTAAATTCAGACATGCTGCAGTTTTAATCAGTCTAACCCTGCAATACGATGTGTGCATGCAGCATAGAGCACCGCATGAATTACATTTATTACTGACAAACAAAAAACTGAATCCATAGCATTTTAGCCAAATTTTTGTACCAAAGACGCATCATAGATCCATGCGTATTATTCCTCCTCTCTCTAGCGTGGTGCAGCTCGTATTAGCGGCCGCAAACTCCTCATTTGAATACTGCTGCTTGCGCCTGTTGTGAATTGCTCACGCAATCTTAGTAAATCATGTGCAAATTGAGGCCAACCCACTCACTCAAACTTTTAGCACTGTTTGCAATTTTGTGGTCATAATCAGGAATCTTGTTAATCAACCCCATAGTCTCTCCAGCGAGTCCTGGGTTTTTCCCTTGGGTCTCCTCCCAGTAGGACATGCCCAAAGCACCTCACCAGGGAGGCGTCCAGGAGGCATCCTGGCCAGATGCCTGAGCCACCTCTACTGGCTCCTCTCGATGTGGAGGAGGAGCGGTTCTACTCTGAGCCCCTCCTGGATGACCGAGCTTCTCACCCTATCTCTAAGGGAGAACCCAGCCACCCTGTGGAGGAAACTCATTTCAGCCGATTGTATATGTGATTTCACACTTTTGGTCACCACCCAGAGTTCATGACCATAGATGAGGGTAGGAATGCAGATCGACCGGTAAAACAAGAGAACAGCGCCCGATTGACTGGTGACGCCTCATTAATCTGATCCTTATCGATCTCCTGCTCCAATTTTACCTCATTCGTGAACAACAACCCCAGATACTTGAACTCCTCTACCTGGGGAAGGACCACATCCCTGATCCGGAGGGGCACTCCATCCTTCCCGACTTCACACCATGGTCTCAGATTTGGAGGTGTTGAGTCTCATGCTAGCATCTTCACACTCAGTTGTGAACATGATGAAGCCTGCATGACCACATCATGTGCAAAAGGCAGATACCCAATCCTGAGGTCACCGAAATGCATCCCCTCAGCACCCCGGCTACACCTAGAAATCCTGTCTAAAAAAATTCTGCTCAGAATCTTTGACAAAGTCCAATCTTGGTGGATTCTAGCTCTCGCCAGAAAGAAGCCTGATTTACTGACGGTAATGAGAATGTTACCCCTTAAAAAGGAAATAATAGAGGGAAAATGACCACCGGAGAACCGGATCACTGTTCCTTCATTCACTCGTTTGTATTGAGTCTTAACATTTAAGAAAATCAGACATGTGTCAGAACTAATGGCAAACTCTTTTTTACATCACCTCATTGGTTCTTGCCTCTCTGCATTAAAAAATAAATAGTGAACAAGAGTAATACTTTCTTCAAAACAGATTTTTCTATATCGCCTTTTTAACAGTTAATTATTTAAATAATGTTTTTAAACACAACCAAATTAAGTGTTTCACATTTAAAATATTCCTCACATTTTAGCAGCCTAACTCTACATTAGTTAAATCACATTTTATTAACAGTCAAAATTAACCTAAGCATGAAATAAAAAGATTTCCACGTTTTTCAGTTTAAACTACCTCACCACTGTGGTGCTCAGTAGTGCGATAAACAGATTTAACAGTTTCTCTGTTTCTCTCAGTGGTGTGCGCGATGCACACAAGATACACATTCCAGCTCCGACAGGGTGGGGCGAGTGTGTCATAGATGGAGGGTGTCCCTAAGAGACCATGACTGTTACTTAGACAATGAAAAAGATGTATCACTCTCAGCCAGTGAAAAAATTAAAATGCAGTACCACAAAATGACCATGAGCGGCAGCACTAAGATGTTTTTAGACCAAAAAGTGTAGAATTTAACAAGTTTACACGAAAATGTCAAAAAGGGGTTGAAGGGCTGGGCGTGGTCTGGGCTGTGACTGACATGTTGCAGGCAGCAGCGCAGAGTCACAGGCGGGCTGAAAGATGGAGAGAGGCGTAGTAACGTGAGCTCCTTTGCCTGGAAATAATCTGGAGGTTGAGATTTTTTCTCATCTTCCTTCTCCAAAGAGAACGGACTACAGGGAGATCGGTTCTGTGGAGGAGGGGAGTGGCGCTATATCATTACGAGCCGTTGTCTCGTTCTCTGCCCGGAGCAGCAGCAGATACCGAGCCTTTAGCGGCATCCCGGCATAGAATGAGCGCCGTCTCTGAGTGGTACATTGTTGTTGGCTAAATTTAATGCCAAATATAGATTAGCTCGAGTAATTTCGTGTGACTCTGCCTCGACAGGAGCGCCTGCGGCCACTGTACGCCTAATGTGTGTTGCAGCCAGATGTATCCAAGCACGACGAGAAAAATTCATGAATGCGCAAAAAAAACAAACACCATCATAATTATTCCAATAAAAATGAACTCTTAGCCCAGATTTTATTTTCCATTTACCTATATTAGTTATTCTCTTTGTCATAGGTAATGAGCAAATATCAGCAAGTAGGGGTAACCACATGCATAATAGAGCAACCAGGTTTTGAGCCGATTGTGCTGCAGGCAGTTCATGACACCTCCCTACGGAGGTGTGGCCCAGACCGCTCACCACGGCCGTACTGCTGTCGTCACTATTCCAAGCCTACGTCAATACCCCGAGATTATCTGTTAGGCAGGATTTGAATAAAAATGAATTGCAGTGCAGTGTAATCATTTGACCACTTGGGGCACTAAACTAACGGTTTTTTGTATAAAATCAATATTTTAACTAAAATGTACTAAAATACATAAAATTATTACTGGAAATGCAGATAGTACTATTATAGACTCAATTATACAGTTTATCAACAAAAAAAAAGTTGATTTTGGGGGAAGTTACTCTTTAAGCTACATACACAAAACATACAACTCAGCGGTGTAAAGCGACTAACACATTCATACAGGATTAAAAACATCCACACATCATTCTCTTTAAAGTTCTTGTCCCAATATTTACATTAAAAAGGAGATACTAAATGGAAAATGACCACAGGAGAACCAGATCACTGTTCCTTTATTCAACCATTTGTACTGAGTGAGGAAGAAGCAGGTGAGCCCCCTAGTGGAACCCCTGGGTAATGGTGGGGGTGGATTAAACTATTTCCAACAAAGAAACTACAACAAATAGTCTCCTTAACATATTAAATGTACAGTACAAGCAAACTAATAAAATTAGAATTACATAATCAGGATTATACCCTTTAACAGGAACCAAGCCCTGAGACAGTCATACAGAGATCTAACACTTAGTATCAAGGGGCCTGGGGTTTATAAAACTTTGCGTAGATTCCTAATTTGTACGTACGCCTAGTAGGTTTCTGATCTATCAAACTTGGAGTACGGACAGCTGCACGCAGTTTCCGCTTTATAAATCAGACTTTTCATAGAAATGAGCTCAGCTGTATCTGGATCATATCCCGCCTCTTACACACCCACTTTATGCCATAGACGGTCAATACAAAGTGTGTAGTAAATATTCTGCATCGACTTAAGAAGGCTAATGTGGGGCGTTTCACGGGTAACCATGACAACCGAGACACGGATAAAGACACAGCTGCAGGCAAGCAGAGGCAGAGATGACTGTTTTATTTCAATCAATCAATCAATGTTGATCTATATATAGATCAGATCTGAGCTTTACTCAGCCAAAGGCTTCACATGAAAAGGCAAAAATATAGTTACAAAAAAAAGTGTTAGAAGACAAAAGCAAAAAAATATATATAAAAAATAAAAGCAGTAGCACAAGAGATGAAACAAATAACATTAAATATAAAGTTTCAATTATAGGCTATGATTATTAATGTTGCACACATTTTTCCGACACATTTTTTTCTATAAATCCCAAACTCAACAAAGTTGCTTACGCAGTTTTCAGACACCGTTTTGTGCATAAGCAAGCTTTATAAATGAGACCCTTGGTCTCCAGAGTACACCCCACAGGACTCCTTGAGGGACACGGTTGAAGGGCTTCTCCAAGTCCATAAAACACATGTAGACCAGTTGGGCAAACTCCCATGCAGCCTCCAGGACCCTGCTGAGGGTGTAAAGCTGCTCCAATGTTCCACGGCCAGGACAAAAATAGCATTGTTCCTCCTGAATATAGGACCCTCCTCTCCTGAACACATTTTGAATGTTGCCAGTGAACCTAATTTTCTCTGGTGGTTAAATAATTTTGGGTACAACTGTAAATCCCCCTCAGCAACCTTGGTTTTAAGAGTCATTAGATGTATCGTTCAACCCTGAAATAAATAAAATGAGAGCTTCACAGTCACATACAAGAGCAGAAAAATTAATAGGGGCAAGGCAAGGCAATTTTATTTGTATAGCACACTTTCAACACAAGGCAATTCAAGTCGCTTTACATGATTAAAATTGGAACACAGCATAAATCATTTGGATGATCAAAATACAAGAAAGCAATTACAATAAGACAATATACAAGACAATACAACAATGTAAGAACAAGCAGGTAAAAACACAGTTTGTATTCACTAATCGATCTTGCGGAAAAAGCTCACAGTTTTTATTCCATAACTGACTGATAAATATCAAAGCGGTTGTTCATTGCTAGGAAGCTATTTAATTGTTGGAACACAGCTTTTTCAATAATTTTATTAGAGATTACAGATTGGTCTGTAGTTTTGCATCAATGTGCTGTCTAGGTTCTTCTTCTTTAGTATTGGTTTGATAACTGCTGTTTTTTATTGCTTTGGGGAAGACACCTGATAGGAGGGATGTGTTAATTATTTTGATCAGATCCACTCTTATGGCTGGGAGAACCTTTTTTAAGAAAACCTTTGGGTAAGATATCCAAGCAGCAGGGGGGCAGAGCTTAGTTTGTCAATAATCTCATCACAGCTCGATTGATTAATTATTTGGAAATTAGTCATTTTCTCTGCGTGGGTGTTAATTAGGCTTAACGTTGGTATCCGGTTGGAGCTGATGTTCTGATTGACCTTCTGATGTTCAAGATCTTTTCAGTAAAGAAGCTGGCAAATTCATTACAGGCCCTGGCAGAGTTTAGTTCAGGGTCTACTGTCACTGGAGGAGTAGTTATGCTGCGTTCAGACTACATCTGTTGGATGCGCCGAGCAAAGCATCCAACAGATGATGTTTGATGCATGTCCTAAAAAGCATGCAACGCTTCTGAGGAAAAAAGAACGCTTGGTTGGGGCTTCTTCTGTTGCCAGACGTTCTGAACTATGGCGGACAGTATCAAGAGAGTGGCTTGGCTTTATTTGCTAAATAAAGCTAGACAACATCGACTTCGGCTACATCAGCGCCGTTTGTGGGTTCACCCCATTATTCAGAGGCGTTCTGAGTTTGGGGAGTTTAACCATTTGCTCCAGGAGCTACGTATGGAAGAGGTTCGCTTTCAGCGGTACTTCTGTCTGCCCTGTTTGATGACCTCCGGAGCCACTTCGGAGCTCCAATCCCCTACCAGGACACCAACCATCTGTCTTTGGTAAGTCTTATTTCTGATTTTGTGATTGCAGACGGCCACGATCAGCTTGTCTACCATTGTTGAAAATGTTTTTTTTTTAACCCGCTTCATTCAAGATATGTGTATAGTGACCTCACTACATTGAGATGCTCTGATTGGTTCCCGCACTGCGTTAACTGTGTTGGATCCGTCAAAAGTTCAGCTTGCTGAACTTCTGCATTGCTTGCGTTGCCGTATTAAACGCAAGTGAAGTTGACGGAGCTAAAGTACACAACGCACTGCAGAGTCCCTGACGGACCTCTAATGTACTCGATCATATACTTTACTTGTAATCTTGCCGCAACTGACGCTGGCATTTGGGGCGGTGTGAATGTAGCATTAGTCTCTCCACTGTAGCAAATAATGTCTTTGCATTATTGTAGTTTTTGTGAATAATCTCAGAAAAGAATGACTCCCTTGCACCCTTTAAGGTTACTTGATACTTGTTTAGTCTTTCTTTATATATCTCGTAATGAACCTGGAGTCGAGTTTTCCCCCATTTCCTCTCAGCGCGCCGGCACTCCCTTTTTTCATTACATACTAGTGGATTGTTTCTCCATTGAGACTTCTTTTTACTATAGACAGTTTTAACCTTAAGTGATGCAATATTATCCATCATGTCTGAGATGTTGTTTACTGAGCGTATGTTTGCGATTTAGATAAGGTTGGAGTGTACATCTGTTTAAAGTTTTAAGCTGAGTTTTCTTTAAGGAGGCGTTTTTTAACAGTGGTTTTATTCTGATTAGGTATGTTGGCTTGGATGGTGCTTTCAAATGAGATGCAGAAATTATCAGATAATGCAATATCAGTTATGGTAATGCTACAGATGTTTAAGTCTTTGCTAATAAGTAGGTCTAGAGTGTGTCCTCGCTTGTGCGTTGGCTCATTAATGTGTTGGGTTAAGTCAAAGTCATGAAGGACGTCATTTAGTGCTTTATTCCACTGTCTTGGGGTTTGTCAGTATGGATGTTGAAATCTCCCAAAATTGCTATCCAGTCATAGTCTAGACATATTGCACAGCAAAGGGTATTGAAGTCGTTAAAGAAGTTACATACAGGCTTAGGGAAACTGTGGAACTGTTAAGGATATATGTAAAACATATTGTGGTGATTATTATTTAAACAGTTAGAAATTATTTTTAAAAGGAACATTTGTACATTGGCAGGAACAAAGACTAGATAGTATTGTATTATTTATGGATAAATATTTTATGGAGATGAAAAAAGTTCATTGTGCCGAGTTGCATGCTTCTATAAGATGTCATCCTTTCAGAAAATTTTCCTGGGTTTGCTCCTACTGGAATGACTGCCAGATGAGATTGAGTGAGAAATACTTGGATGAAATAAAACTAGGCAAACTACGAGAGAAAGCAACATTAATTCGGTGCTATTCAGCCAAGAGCTTCAAATACCAACCAATAAAACTTCTGCATGTTAGTCTGACTAACAGCTGAGCGCTGCACCCATGCTCAGGGCTTCTGGTTACATAAATCTGATTGATATTACAGTGACTGACATCCTGGCAATAGGAACTCCTTGATATTTTATGATAAGGG
This sequence comes from Apricaphanius iberus, assembly GCA_028564705.1. Lineage (NCBI taxonomy): Eukaryota > Metazoa > Chordata > Actinopteri > Cyprinodontiformes > Aphaniidae > Apricaphanius > Apricaphanius iberus. The sequence continues at coordinate 914,087 of JAPXFQ010002266.1, forward strand.
ATTTTTGCTCCTAATTACATTTGATGACCTGGCTGAAAATTGAAGCTGATGGCACTCATCATTTATGAGTAAACACACACAGTACTACACAACTATGAGTCAATACTGACCATTGTGCACAGAATTCTTGGAAATCAATTTCAGATGGTCTTTTAGTACTGCCATACTGATCATTTCAGTTCCTCCTCTGAACACATGCTGACATGCAAAATTGTGCCATTTGTCTGCTTTATTTTCTGCCTCTCTCCTTTTACCGCCTTCACTAAGTTCCTCTCTGTGGTGCACCGCAAATGATTTCCCTAATTGTGTTTTTCATCAGAGAATTACAGCAAGAAAACACCATGCTGTTTTCAATGGATCCGTCACAGCTGAGTTTCTTCAAACTGGCTAACAGAGCTGGACCGCTTAATGTTTCTGCTGCTGTATGCTGTTCCAGTTAATTGGCTGATAAGGTTCAAACATGCTGGATGTCTTTTAAAGCCTTTCAGTGATTACAGTTAGACGTGCATTGACTAAATGCCAGTAATAATTTAAGATGTAGAGATCCAGGAAAATTTACAGTTGTATGTAAAAGCTCCGGGTCATCTTAATGCTTTGTATTATCATACATAAATGTATGAGGAACTTCACATTACGGGGTGTTTTTTAAACAAAGATTTTCATCTGCTCCTTTAAAAAAAAAATCTGCATTGAATGCATCTGCATGCTTGCTCAGTATGAGGGATTGCTGAGAATTCCAAGACGCAATCTTCTGTGGTTCTGTAATTTCTACACTAAACATTGTATTGTAATAACTCTTTTTGTAAAGTGCCTTGAGATGACATCTGTTGTGAAATGGCGCTATATAAATAAACTGAATTGAATTGAATCCACACATAACTGGATAAATGTGTTTTTCAGTACATTCATAGACATGGCAAACCTGTAGTGGGCAGTAGTTCTCCCAAATCCTATCCGCTCAGAGTAAGTTTCTATGCTCTATCTTTAGCACACAGCAGTCATAAAGCTTGTAAAAGATGACAAACAAAACACGCTTTAAGGATGGATGATAGCAACACAGCTCTGAGGGCATAAGTGCTGTTTTTGAGATGGTTGAGCATTTTGTGTCGTGGATAGTGACGTTACGGCTCTCAAAACTCGATTTTCGTCCATCCACACACAGATAACGGAAAACGGAAAACGGAGAAAACGCAAATCTCCACTTTTGCCGAAATTTTTATACAAATTTGTTTTTGGTGCTGAAAATCTGCGATTACATGTTTCTGACAGGAAACCGTAGAAAAATATCTCAGTTTAGTGAGATACCAGGCTACATGTGGACAGGGCCTAAATCAAAACATGAAGAAACAATGATCTGATTTAAGTAATAAGGAACATTACGATTCCTCCCTGGATTGACACCATATGGTAGTGGAACGGTTTGAGTGTCCCAGTGATCCTGCGAGCTAAGTTGGCTTCTTGCCCTTGGTAGGGTCACCCATGGTAAACAGCTCAGAGGTGAGGGATCAGACAAAGCCCAACACAAAGGCCTCTTATGATAAGAAGCACTAATGGACGCAGTGTTCCCTTGCCTGGACACAGGTCACCATGGCACCCTCTGGAGCTAGGAAAGGGTAATTAAAGACACTGGAAGGTGCCTGGTAGCCAGGCTTTCACCCATGCATCCCCCTTTCCTTGGGCTCACCAACTTTGGGAGGGGACAAATGGGTCAGGTTCTACGTGATATAGGTGGTGGAAGAAGGCTGTCTGATCCTTGGTTAAAAAAGCTGGCACTTGGGATGTGGAAAGAGCCTGAGCTGGTGTGAGAGTTGAGAGGTTCTGGCTGGACATTGTCAGAATCCCCTCGACTCTAGGGCAGTGATACCAGTAACGCGTTACTTCGTAGCATGTTACTTCGTAGCATGTTACTTCGTAGCATGTTACTTCTTAGCATGTTACTTCTTAGCATGTTACTTCTAATATGACCACTTTTTCAGTAACGACTAATCTAGTCCGTTACAATTTCTATTACTGTAAGTAACTGTGGAAACACTGCTCTAGGAATGGGTATCATTTAGGTTTTATTTGATACCGGTGCCAAACCAGTAATTTTGAAATGGTGCCGATGCTTATACGGTGCCCGAAACAGTGCTTAAAGAATGGAAAACATAGAAACATTGTCCAAAAACCCTCTTTTTTTTTCTTTTTTTTTTGTTAGTGGGACTGTCAAACTATTAAAAACTTTGATCTAATTCTCTGCTTCGGGCAATGTACCCAACACATGTAGTTTGACGCATGTACTTTTGGCTTCCAATGTTTGCTTCTGAGCAAAAAGGAGTGCGTGGGCGGGGCTTCCTCTGTTGCCTGTCAGACGTTCTGAACTATGGCGGAATGTATCGAGAGAGTGACTTGGCTTTATTTGCTAAATAAAGTTAGACAACGTCAACACTGGGGGCATCAGTGCCCAATCTTCAGATGTGTTCTGAGTTTCGGGAGTTTAACCATTTGGTCCAGGAGCTGCTTATGGATGAGGTTCACTTTCAGTGTTACTTCCGTCTGTCCGGCGCCCAATTTTACGACCTCCTAGGCCGCATCGGAGCTCAAATCTCCTACCTGGACACTAACTACAGGTGCTCTATTCCTCCTTAGGAGCGCCTGTCCATCTGCCTTCGGTAAGTGTTATTTCTGATTTTTTAAATCTGGGTTTGTCGAAAATGACGCCGCCGTTTGGAGTGGTCTGAATGCACCGTATAAACCCAATACGCCAATAATAATATACTCATATGTCATTTAGGTACACACACATATGCTGCTGCACAGCAATCTGCATTTTGGCTAGTTAGGAAAAACTGATGTGACGCGAGATAAGTTATAAATAGGGCAGTGTTCTGGGTATGCGTTGATTGCTTAAAAAAAAATTGTGTTCATTCTAGAAATTAATCGACCCACGTTAATGCGTTAAGTTTGACACCCCTAACTTTTAGCAGTTATTTTGCAAAAAGAAAGCCTTGTTAGCCTTTTCTGGTGATATATGGACTCGCTCTTGGCTGATGGCATTCCCAGAATCCATAGTGCTTAAAATCTCCATAAGAAAAAAGAACCGGAATAAAGCACAGAAATGTGCGTTGCTTTTTGGTCTGCTTACTATAGTTTATAATGGCACCGAATATCGGTACCCATCCCTACTCTCTGACAACAGCCTGCTTGAAAGGGATTGAACACTTTTCCAATCTAGAGTTGCACCCACTTTTCATAATTATGGACTGTCCAAAACAAACACCATCTTCAAGTATAAGGGTGTCCGTAATTGCCAAACATGTTGTTAAGGTCTGCTGAGATATAACCGTCCAGCCAGAGCCTCCTGTAAGAGAGAGGCACAACTCTTTGTAGTGGGGACCTTTAGTTCCAGTGGGTTTTTTTCTGTGCCTCCATTGCTGAGGCATCTGACCAAAAAGGTGGCAAAAAGGTCGTTGGTGCTTGTCAGAGTGGCAACCCTCGAACCTGCTGGTGGACACTGGCAGTGAAAGATGATGACAAGCTTAGAGAACTATCGGGTGTTTTTTGTCTGTAGGACTCTGGAAACAGCTGATAGGCACCAGCAGGGGCAGGAAGGGGAAGCAGTGCATCACCAACACTGTTAATTGTGGGGTAGTGTGCTGCTGAGCCTTGACTTGGGACATTTCTGGTCGGTGGGCAGAGTATTTCAAAGACCCAATCAATCCCACAAGTACACCTTCCAATCTGGAACCAGAGTCTGAAAACTTTAGGTGGGGCTCTCCAATCTCTGGTGCTGATAAAAAACCTCCTCAGCAGCAGGGCCCTGGAGGTGGAGGAAATCTACCCAGAGTTCTGGGCTCTGGAAATTGTGGGGCTGTGTTGGTTAATGCAACTCTGCAATATTGCATGGACATCATGGGCAGTTACCTTGGATTGAAAGACTGGGGTGGACCGTAGAGTGTGTTCAAACTAGGGAGGAGGAAAACTGGAGAGGAGGGTCCCCAGATAGTGGATCCTTGGGTTCAGGACGAACAACATGGTATTTACTCTTTGATTCAGTATAATGGTAAGGGTAATGTTTATTTTTCTGGTTTTGGTTTCCATTCTAAAGCATGTGAAATCCTCTCAGCTGAGAAGTATTAATTTCCCACTTTTCTTTTTATCTGTTTTTCCCTTTATAATCAATACCTGGGGTTGTAGAATGCTGTTCTTTAAAAGGTTGTCTTAAAAGGTGTGTTTTACCAACATTATTCAGAGAGGAAATAAATAAATGCTGTTTTTTTCCAGTTATATTTTCTGGATTCATCATGAAATAAGGACAATATGTTTTATACAGTTTTTTTTTTTCCCCAGAATGAATTACTTCATTTACAGAACTCCCCACTGATGTCATTCTGAACACATTCAATGAATGCTTGAGCTACACCTAGCTGGCAGAATGCATGTTCTGACCACTGGTCATTTGGTTTTCTATTCCTATACTGTAAGTTTGATGTGTTCCTATTATATTCCACCCTGTTCACTTCTGCTTATAATGTGTATACTAAGTGTACATTAGTAGGAGTAAATCTTACTGCTTTTCCTTTTTTATCTCGGTCTCTCTGTCAGCTACTCCCCTTGGGTCCCCGTTCCCCACCACCACCACCCCCCTCATAGATCTTAGTCACACTCTGATCTGGCTTTGTCTCTCAACTGCTATGGTTTTTAAATTTGTTTCTCAAAGGGTGAATGAGAGCCTGTTGGGATTATAAATTGCTGGTGAAAGGAGCGGCTCTGCAACTCTTCTCTATCTAAATTGAAGTGGGCAAAAGCAGAGTACGAACAAAAAGTAAAAAATCATATATATATATATATATATATATATATATATATATATATATAATATTATATATTATAATATTATATATATATATATTATGTGTATGTTTAATGTATGATTCATCCTGGGCTGATGTGGTTGGGAAAGAATAAGGCTTGCTGGTTTTATCAAGTTATTTAATACAAGGGTAGAAACCTCAGTTTAGGTCATACACATACTGATTTTAGATGAACACTATGTGCTCCCTCACACATTATGCAATCCATTTCACACTCCCCATCAAAGTCTCTTTCACATCCTTATTTTCTCCATTATCAGATGGCTCTGGATCAAATAATCTTGAACCCACTTCATTTAGCTCTCAGGAACAACTGAGATCTACAGTAATACAGAAATGTAGAGAACAGTGTTAAAGAAATGGTCTAAGTCTCAAATACTGTCAGACAGAAGGGTAGCTGAAGTGTAATGGTCCAATAACATGTCAGAAATAGCTGGATGGTTCTTCATGAAAGAATGGGAAGAAAACTGAGTTTTTACCTTATAAGAAAAAGGATCATAATAATATTATGACTGAATAAGATGATATTTAAATTAATAAGACACATTTAAACCTGTTTACAAAACAAGACCAGTTCCCGTTCCTCAAATTATTTTTGCATTACTTGTAGTCATTTGAAAATACTTGGTAATGTATTTCTAAATAATTTGTATTTATATGATTATTACATAGCACCACTTCATAACAGATGTAATCTCTAGGCACTTTACAAGAACAATCATTTCAATCTATGTACAGTCATACATAGATTCCAGTCTTTTTAAAGTATGTATTTAAGGAATCCCATCAGCATCAAGTTATTGACTTGCAGCATTCTCTCCTCCTAGGCAAGGGGTTTCCAAGTCTATGTCTTAAGGGCTTGTGCCCTACCAGTTTTAGGTATGTCTCTGCTCAAACATAGTTGATTCAAATTTTCCAGCTTCCTCCTCAGTCTGGCAGAGTCCTTCAGAGGCCTGTTAACGAGCCATCATTTGATTCCGGTCAGTTGAACCAAGGAAAGAACTAAAACTTGCAGGATATTTGCTCTTGAAGCTTGGATTTGGATATCCATGTCCTAGACCAACTTTTAGCCACAGTAGCCAGTCACCTGTGTTGTTTTGTTGACTTTGCAGCAATCCCTCATTCTGAGCAAACATTTGGCGACAGTGGAGAGGAAAAACTCCCCTTTAACAGGAAGAAACCTCCAGCAGGTTTGAGAAGACAGAGAAGAGAGACAAAAAGAGAAGAAGAACTGATGTAAGAGAACTTTAAAGAAAGTAAAAGTTAACAACAGGACATGAAAAACATTCATTTATTGGGAGCTTTATCCCTGTCCATGCCTCCCTAACAACAAGGCACCACAGCTAAGCAGGATGGCAAAACATCTCTGGTTTTATTTTTTATGCCACAGTCCCAGACCCACCCTTTCCCCTTTTAGCCCCTCTTTATTAACCTCCTGGATACGCCCCTGCTCAGCACCACTGAACGTTTAGAATTAATGACTTATTTATAATTCTAAAAACTCAAAGGAGTCTCTGTGTCAGGAGAGTGAGAAAGAATTTTTCCTTACTTTGATCTCAGGGCAGCATTGAGTCTGTATATTTTGATGCCATAACTTATTAAACAGTATAACCAGCTGCGCTCTCTGCTCAAGTAGCTGGGGAAAAAAGCTGCGATCTGCTGCCGAAGTTATCACTGCGCTGGTTGGTTGAAACATGTTTTCAATCCTTTATAACTAGGTGGATTTAAAAAGTAGCCTTATTGAAACTACAGCTTCTGTCAGTCACATAAAGAATGTTCTGAAAACTTGCGGCTGGATGCTGCGGTGTACGTCACTAATTACAGCAGATTGTTTTTCTCATGGGACATACAGGCTACGAATCATGTAGGTTACCTATTTTGGATTCAAAACAGTGAATTTCTCCAACATTAAGGATTTTCATATCATGAATGAGGAAACTGTATCCCATAGCACTTTCCTTGGAAAAATGCAAATGAAACTTGTTTAATTCTCCATTCCTGTCACACAAAAAATGGGGAGTAAACATGATAACCGAAACCGTCAGATGTCGGGAGAAATTTGGGAGAATGGTTGCTCTGGGAGATTTTCAGGAGGAGCACAGAAATTCAGGACTCTCCCGGGAAATCGGGAGGGTTGGCAAGTATGTCACTATCATGAAACACGCTCTGCGCAACTAACTAACGCAGTCTGCTTGCGCAGAAGTAATGGCAGTTTAATTACTTTTTTGGCACTTTAATCCTTTACTTTAACCATTACTTGAAAAAAGTATTTAAATTACAGTAACGCATTACTTTTAATGCACAGGTTTATCCAAGAGCATAGCATATGTTGCCATGGTGAATGGGCGGGGCTTCAGGTTAGCCTCCTTCATGAAACTAAACTTGGGTAAACTTAACCAGGATTGTCAAAGTAAGCCTGGCTTTTGGAATAAGCTCGCTTTGTGGAATACCCCTCTGGAAGTGCAATGAATACTCAAAACAAACCAAGGAAACAAACACAGCACTCCGTTTTGTTGTTCTCTACGCTGACTGATGTTTAAAAATCGCCAAAAGGCTATTTTAGATTATCTGGCCTTGAAAAATAAGCCATCTAGGGCCCAAAAGCTGCATTTAATACTAATCACATCGATTGTAGAGCTTTGTTCTGGTGAAATGATCTGGGGCTGATGTTGGTCTGACCAATCATAGAGTTCCTAAAACATAAAGTGCACTAACAAACAAATATATATTTAATGTGCTTGTGTGCTAGAATAACAACTCAGTACAGAGAAAGCAGATCAATTCAAGAGACTGAAAAAAAAACCCAGCTCCACAAAGTACAACAACAGGAAAGGATGCAATATACCCTACCCAATCACAGCTCAAATGCAGGCCATTTACCACTCTAAAGTAACATTTTGTAGAGCAATAGTAGTGACAGCTTACTGGAGGTCCTGTGGTGATAAATTGGGCTTTTTGGAGACTTTTTTTAACATCTTTCTGTCTGCTTTCAGGGTGTGCTTGCTTGGACAGCCAGATCTGGGCATGCTGTCACTTATGTTGAATTTGTTCCTCTTGTAAACTATTTTCCAGACCAATTTCAATCTCTTTAAATCTTTTTACTGGATTCATAAGTCGGTGCACTCTTCTTTCTGAAGGACTTGGAAAACTTTTTGGATCTGGTTTTCATTCTTACTTCCACAGACAGGAGCACCAAACTACATGTCTGAGGTTTAGATAGGCCAACCCTCTATTAAAGAGCTGAGAATTATTCTGCCTTCACTCTCATTAGCCTCAGTTCATACTGGAAATTCTCAACATTGGTTCCACTCTGCTTCTTTGAGAAGTTTCTCTTGAAGATCAATGTGCTTGCGAAAGTCATCTTACTAACTTCATATTTGTCAGCTCTACAACAGTTAATTTCTTCTCGTTTATCTTGAAGATAATCATTACCCAAAGGCACCACAATACTACTGATGGAACTATTACCACCAGGGGCGAACTGTGGGTTCAGATAATCTGTTCACGAAAAGTGGTGTAAAAGGTTAAAATCATGTAATTAATGGCCAGCTCAATAAACTAAAATACAGTGCCGCTTTTGAAAATATTTTCCTAATGATTTGGTCGGTAAAAGCTTGACATTTACTTTCAGCTGTTATGTTACCATGGTTACAGTAGAACACAATGTTTTGAGGCATTAATGATCAACTTTCTTGTACAATTCAAGTACTGATGTTTTAGTCGCTAACACAGTCGAAGAAGATCCAGGATATGGAACATGAAGTGTTTATTTGTGCCACAGAATATTTTTGATTGCTCATACCTGCATCACTGTGTTTGTACAAGAACTCAACCCTACCAGCTACGCACGCACAAACACACACACACACACCCAAACACAGACGCACACAATAACTACTATTCAAACTCTCTGGTCTCTAAAAAGGATTTGTTATGAGATCTATTCTTGGGTTTATGTTTAAAGATGTTTAGAGAGAGTCACTGTACAGGGTTTGTCTGTAAGTGGGTTCAGATAATCTGCCACCCTGCCTACGTCACGTAGGCAGGGTGGAATCACTTTCCTCATACCGTTTCTCTGTTATCCATCAGTTTATCACTTGGGTCCACAGCAGGTCTTTTGAGGTGAATTTATCAAATTAGATTTTTTTTTTACTCCAATGGCAGTCTGAAAAACTTTAATTTTGTTATATGAGCTAAATCTTATTCAAATCTAAATCTAACACTCATTTTATATTGTGCGCTGTAATTCTTATCTTGGCAGCCTAACACAATTCTAGTGCTTAAAAAAGTAAAAGAACTCAAAAAAAGCTAAGTGTTAGGACAGCCATGATTAAAAAGACAAAATGAATATAGTATAGACTTTTGTCGGGTTGTTGTTTCTTTTTTTAGTACTTTGTAAAAATAAGTAGGGCATATTTAGTGTGCTCTAATTTACTTTTTGAACATTGCTTGAAAACCGCCATTAAGCAGAAGTTCATGGCTTATGTAGGGGTGACCCTGCATAGTCGAAGATTCGATGCATCGACATGCAGAGCCTGATTCGATCACCAAACATAAGGTCAAATCTTAGCAGGTGAAACAAGTATCATTCAGTTTTGACATTATAAGAATTCTCAATGTTCAATTACATACAGAATTACTGGTAAGTATAATGAACATGTTATGATGAACATGTTAAACCAGAAGTGAAAGGACAAAGAATTTACTTCAATTTGTGACCGCACCATCAGAAAGGTCTTTGGAGAGAGAGTTTAAGTTCAAATGCAATCTTCCTTTGAACTGCCCAGGGGTCAGTTTTTATTGCAATTCCTGTATAAGTGTGTAGATTTAGACGACAAGGCAGAACTATACCTGTCGTGCACTGCCGTTTCTAACATGGCGCAAAGAGAAACTCCACCAAACTCCTACAACAACATAACTCAAAGAACACCACTATGTTTGGAGCACAAAATAAAATGTAAAACGGAGAAATTCTACAATTAACACGAACACATTACCCATAAGTCTTTGCGGCGTACAACTGTCCCCCACGCAGCTTGCACATATACTTCATATACATCATTCTGTAATCGGTCGACTATAGAGAGAATCAGAATCAGAATCAGCTTTAATGGCCAAGTATGACACATACAAGGAATTTGACTCCGGCAACTTTTCTCTCCAGTACAGAACTTAAATAAGTGAAATTAAAACGGAAATAAAAATAAATAAAAATAAATAATAAAGGATAATATATACACCAAACCAGGGTTATTGTACATTAAGTATATACAGCAGTGCAGAGTTTTAGTTTATTGTTCATGTGAATGGACTCACACTCTGTGGACAAACAGAGTTCATCAGAGCGACAGCCTGGGGGAAGAAACTGTTCTTGTGTCGGGTTCTTTGGCGCACAGCGCTCTGTAATGCCGGCCTGAGGGGAGGAGCCTAAACAGATTGTGGCCATGGTGTGAGGGGTCAGTGGTGATTTTTCTGGCCCGCTTCCTGACCCTGGCCCGGAATAGGTCCTCAATGGAGGGAAGATCAGTACATATAATCCTCTCTGAGGACCTGACTGTTCTCTGCAGTCTGTCCTTGTCTTGCCTGGTGGCGGATCCGAACCAGACAGAGATGGATGAGGTCAGAACAGACTGGACTATTGCTGTGTAGAATATGGTCAGCAGTTCCTGAGGCAGGTTGAACTTTCTGAGCTGACGCAGAAAGTACAGCCTTTGCTGGGCCTTCTTCCTTATAGAGTCAATGTGGGAGGTCCACTTCAGGTCCCGTGTGATGGTGGATCCTAGGAACCTAAAAGAGTCCACTGTGGGGATGCTACAGTTCTGATTATAATGTGTAAATCCATAGTAGGGGACAGCCCTAGGCTTATGGTATTATTTTCTGTGTTTTTGTTATAAGTTTTAAATTACCTATGTTATATATTTTAAACATTGCTTGAATATACCACAGGTGTGAGATGTAGCATAGTACAGACAAGCGTCTGTCATTTTTCTGTTGAAATGAGACGTGAAGAACAATGTTGGTGTGTGGCTTAAAAAAAGAAAGTTTGGTCTTTTATAACTGCAGATTTCTTTTTTACTTTTGAATTATTTTTTTAAACCAAACAACTTTGTTTTTGAGCAGGTAAAATGAACCAAGAAAGGTTTGTGATTGGTCAGTCGATGTAGTGTGATAATGCTGCTTGCACAATTGAAGAATACACTCTTCCTGAGTGTCTGGATGTGTGTAATCTTCAGGGAATATCGGCGAAAAAGTTTCACAGAAAGTACTCTAAGGGTGGTCCGAAATGTTGCGAGATTTGAGGTGCTTTTTGGAAAAATAAGTAGTTTGAAAGGGACTAAAAAGTCATTAGAAATAGCAACAAAGTCACTAAGTTGGCAACACTGTCCAGCAGTGGGGTTGACAGTGTGAGATGTATTCATTGAGAAAGGGAGGCAAAGCCAGGTGGAGTAACAATATACTGTATAATAAAGTAAAGTAAGAGTAAAGTAAAAGAACTAACAACAGACAGATATGGAAGCAGGAAGACATACTGGTATATTTATATTGATATAAAAAATATTATCTTGTGACTTATAAAAAGTATGAAGATTTTTCTTTTAACTTGTAATATTGTCTAGTCCTAGATCTAGTGTATGGTTACAAAGGGGATGGATGCTATCCCATAGGTCATGGTGACATACACCCTGGACTAGTAGAATAGAATAGGAGCAAAGGCTCCAGATAGTGCAGGTACATAGGGATTCTTTGTGCTGGGCCATGACGGCCTGTCCTTAGAAAACACACTCTTCTTTTAATCACTTGCCTGTTTCTCCTTCCTATTCTGTTAGAATGTTTCTCTGTTGCAGATGAACCTATTAATGCTTGATGTTGTTCTACGAAACGCTGCTTCTTCTGCTCATAGGTCAATGTGAATAAATCACTTTTTCTGTATGCTTTGGTTCTGTGATTTGGACTTGGTAGTTTTTTTATAGACATGGACCAGTTTTAGAAGAGTTCTAGACTAAACTTTGGAGTGAAAACAATCTTACAATGAAATCCCAATAGTTTTTGAGTTCTACTCAGTAAAATATGTGAAGGAAAATGGTGGAAAACGGGGGTCCTGGGGGGGATAGAGGGGGTTATGCCAGTTAATCTTGTTGATTAATTGAGGAAACACAGAATATGGTTTGCTAGCAGTGTAGGTTGGGTAACGAAGCCATTAACCAAACAAGGCTCATCACTGATCTACTAGGAACAACTAAACTCCTATTTGCTACTAATGGGTACTCTATACGTGTTATAAAACATGCCCAGTCTTATGTGATATGCATCACATAAGACTGGGCTGTATTATTGATTGTTAGAATATTTGTAGTCAGAACAAATGTAACATAAGAAGTGTTGTAAAGAGTTAACAAAACTTGAGAGAACAAAGTTGCTAAAACTAAACAAAGATACCTGAGCTGAATTCAGGACCCAGATTATGAGCGTTTCTTTGAAACTGTCTCTTTACAGAAGATTCAGCCAATCGCAATTTACTTCTGGATAGTCAGTCAAATGCTTTGTTTTGAAGCTAAAATAGTTTTCCTTGTCTGAACATTGTTAACCCCCGCTGTTATCAATACTTGTTTTAGTGTATACAGTAGCCCCTGGGCTCCATTCATGTCTGCTACTGCAGGCATTCTATTGTACTTCACTGAAAAGTATTGGGGTTTGTACATATATGAGAGTGTGTGTGTGCATGTGCACAAATCTGAAACGCTGTGTTCTTCTCATTAGAGCCCCGCCTTCCCAACAGTCTCCATAGAAACGCAACACAATTGGTACCTGTTGCCTGGCAACATTACCCGGTATCTTTGGGACCCAGAGCTGCTGGCAGAGCTGGCACACACACACACACACACACACACACACACAAACACACAGACTGTATGTTAACTGTTGAAGTTTAGATCTGTGTCCAAAAGTTAAAACGGCACAGATCTCTGATGAACGTAACTTTTTGAGCCAACCAAATGTTTAAAGTGTTTTGTAGCCAGATAAATGCCTGATAAATGTTCATATCAAACATTCATTTCTGTACGTGTTTAAGCTTTAGACCTCAGAGGGTAGGATCATTTGCAATGTTGTTGTTTTTTGCATTAAAAAAGCACAATGATGTATTGTGGATGCTTCAGGAGCATACTATTTATAATAATATTTGAGATTATCACCTTAATAAAAGTCCAGTTAAATGATTGCCTTCAGAAGTCACGGAATTGGTAAATGGAGTCATATTCGACCTAAGTGGAAACACGAGTGTTCTCTGAAGGCATTAAAGGTTTCTCAGAGAACATTAGTGAACGGTTATCATCATCATGAAGTCCAAGGAACCCAGCAGGCAGGTCAGGGAGGAAGATGTGGAGACTTTTAAAGCTGGGTTAAGTTCTAAAATAATATACCAAGCAGTGAACATCTCACAGAGCTCTGATCAATCCATCATCAGAACATGGAAAGAGAATGGCACACACAGAACCTTTCACGATGCGTTAAGAAATCCTGATTACAGCTTACCATGGGCCATGTAGGGACACAGCATGTTAAAGAGGCTTTTTTTTAAAGATGTAACTACATTTTCAATTAGCCAACATGAAAAATGCTACGTTCTGAGGAAAGCTAACATTGCACATAACACCATGCTCATGATCTCCAATTTTCTGTTGGATGCTTTACTTAGGGGAGCTAGTCAGGGTTGGTGGATGGAGACAGGATAAGCCTGGATGAAAGCCTATTAGAGGGACCAAGAGTCTTGAGACTGGGGCAGAAGGTTTACTTTCCAGGAGGGCAGTGTCTCTAAACATACATCCAGAATTGCAATATAATTGTTTTAGATCTAAGCATTTTCTGCTCCAGACAAACCTCTGAATGCAATGGCACCGCTATGGCCAGACTTCAAATGTGCTTTTTACAGACACCCTCCAGTCAATCTAATAAAGCTTGAATTATTTTGGAAAGAAAAGTTGGTTTAGTTGTGTTCAGCTGGTAGACTTGTCCTGGAAGTCTTGTGACTCTAATTTCAGTAAAGGAATGTTTACAAAAACAATGGCACATTGAAGCAGAATACAAAATCACTTTATGCTCTTTGGATTTATATTGAACAACTATGCACTAGTTGGGTTGGTGTAGCACATAAAACCCCAATACAGTTTGTAAAGGTTTGTGGCTACAACGTGATGCTATGTGAATCGGTTCAAGGATTATAAAAACTCTTGAAAAGAGAAATCTTTCAGTTTGTTTTGTTTTTTTCAGAGTTTCAGCTTCAAACTTTAAAACAAAGGTGATAATTCAGAATATTATATTCTAATGTTTAAGCAGGTGTGGGAAAGTATTGACACACAGCTGAAAACCTCTTGGTTAAATGTCATTTCTTTGGGTATTATTTCATTATTGTTTATCTACGCTTCATCTATTAATCGTTTCTATTATATTTACATGTGAGAATGCAGATGTACAACATGTATTCCAGACTTCTTTAATAAATAACTACCAAGTATGAAAAAATGAAGAATTGACAGAGTGTCTTTGAGGACTGGTAACAGCTGGCGCTTCACACGTTTCTGTGGACTTGTAAAATACTTTTCACACTTATCTGGCATATGTGACTGAAAAATGTAAAGCTGTAAACCCTCAGCAATCTTCTGAAGTTGAGTAAAATGACAAACAACCATAACATTTAGATGGGAAGATATTGAAATCTCTTTAATCCTTCTTCTTTGTGGGGATGATTGTTTGAAAATCATTGGTTTGTGGGATATGTGATTCACATGCATGGCTCAATCTCATTTATGTAATTCGATAATTCTAGTTGTGATTATTAAGTATGCACCAAGGAGGATTTTGGCTCAAGTAATCCTTAAACTCTCATAAGGGTCTGTCATATCTGACCTTATTCCAGTCTTATAAACTCCAACAAAGTCAACTCTAAAACCCTTTTCTCACTTTTCAATAAAATATTTCAGTTTTCTGCTGCCCTCCCTCCTCACCTGTACTCAACTGACAATTGCGACAATCTTGTGGCCTTTTCGATCAAAGAATTGAAAATATTCATAAATGTCTTACTCTCGTTGATTCTCCCCCACCCCCTTATAACTTATAACTCTTTTTTTGCCTTCTCAATCTCTGATGCATCTGTTATCTGACCTAATTTGCAAATCCAAGCCCTCCACCTGTCATCTTGACCATCTCTAGATCACACTCTATGATCAACCTTTTTTAAATAGGGAGACCACCACCATGGTCTACCAATCCAAGGGGACTGCCCCAGATTTCCACACAATATTGTAGAGCTGCTTTAACCAACCAAGTGCCTGACGGAAAGCCAGGCAAATCTCATCCACTCCTGGGGCCTTGCTTTTTAACCAAGAAGGTTTTTGAAAACCTCGGCCAACACAGCACCAAAGACGGGAGAGCCCCGTCCAAAGTCCCCAGACTACAATTCGAAATTGGAAGGTGTACTTGGTAGGGATTGAGGTCTTTGAAACACTCCAACCACAAACCCTTGATGTCCCAAGTCAAGGTCAGCAGCACACCATCCACTCTATATCAGTGTTGATGGTGTGCTGCTTCCACTTCCTGAGATGCTGGTTGGTGTACCAGAATCCCCTTGAAGAATATGGAGGTAATCTTACTGGATCTCACCATACTCCTCTTGTGCCCAAATTTTTGTCATAGTAACCATGCGAGCCACACGCCGCTTGGCCTGCTGGTACCTATCAGCTGCATTCAATTACCAAAAACATATGTTAGGTCTCCTTAAGTTTCACAGCCGCCCGAACGGTGTAGGCAGGAAACATGGCCCTCTCGGGCTTGATGTCCCTTGACACAGGAGACTACACCAGTGGACAGGTTGGGCATGGTCACCTCTTTGGGCTGAGACCGGGTGAGTCCAATGGGTAAAGGCCGGCCACCAGACGCAGGCCTAGCTCCAGACGGGGGCACCAGTGACCTGCGTCCATGCAAGGGAATAATAGGTCCAATGTTGTTTTTCATCCTGGGGGTCTTAGGGCTGCGCTTTGTCTGATCCTTAAACTAGGACAATGGGACACTCAAAGTCGTCCACCACGATAAGGTAGCAGCCCAGGGAGGAGCTGTTTTTTTCACTGAATCATACCGGATGAATGTCCAATCAAACACGTTATTTATTATAGTCTTATCATTTTACAATATCAAACAACTGCCATTTTAAAGAGGGTGTTTACACTTTTGAGAGACACTACATCTCTTGCAAACAGTAAGTCCTCTCTAACAGTCACCATCATGTCCAGTATTTAAAGCTGTGGGGATGCATTTCCAGTAAATCATTTTCCAACACAACAGACCATAACAAGACAGTTTTGACTTTTTGTCTTGACCAATCACTTGATTTGTCCTAATGATCTTAGAATGCTGCTCTGAACAATCCGTGCTTAAAACCAAGAAGAGGTTCAGAAGAAAACAGAAAGATGGAGCTATGATTACTTCTGATTTAGAGAAAGTTACATGTTAGAAATATAAATGCTCCAAAAGAACAGCATGTGAACCGTAATAGGAATGTCCACCTCCCCTTGGGGTTTCATTACATTGCAGGGTTCATGAGTCACAGCCAAATTTTATTGTTTTAATGTAATCACTGGGCAGAACATTGCTCCTAATGCAGAGGCAATTAAACCCTGAAGTTCAGGCCACTCAATAAAGGTGCAATTATTTCTGAACCCCCTGTGTGACTAAAGAATAAAATGTCAGTGGGACGAAACTCTCACATTTAAACCTTTCTGCCTCTTAGTCAATTCTCCGTTAGTTAGTGGGGAAACTGAAGCAAAGTGTGCGGGCTTATGTAAATAGTTGATATTTGCAGCTGGACAGAGTCCGTAGAAGCAAAGATCTGCGTTGACCAGTTCAGCATAAAAAACGATGTGCTACACCAGAGAGACACGGCTGTGACAGAAACACATTTAGGAGCCTATTTTTGCCCGTGTCACACACTCACTGAGGCTGGAGGCTGACAGGCTTTTGTTTCAGGGCTCTACAGAGCCATGTGTTTCTCTATGGGTATGTTTCTTTGTGTGGGCAGCCTGTATAGTTGGCTTCAAAAAATTGTAAAATTCAAGCACTAAGTTTCTTCAGCCATTTTTAGACTAATCGAATACAGTTTTGTTTGATTTTTTTTATTTCGGCCAGCCTTCTTTATCTTTGGTATGTTTTGGATAATTGTCCTACCCAGCTGTCTAAAGCACGCTTTCCACCAGATGTATAACATTTAGGAAGTATATTAGACAGCTAAATGGGTTGGTTTCCAACGGGGAGGAATTGGTCACGTCTCAGAATCATTGTGTTCATAAATTTAAGATACATGTCTATTTTTCATGTGCTAGGCTTCCAGACTATGTTTAGATTGCACCAGATAGGAAATCAGGCATTGGAGAAGTGTAAACATTATCACTGTGAAACAATATTTGAAGTCAGGTGGTGTGTGGGTGTAATTTGTTGGTTTTCATCATTTTTAAGATTATTTTACTAAACAGAACTTTTAACCTTTACTTAAGTAAAATTGTTTTGTAGTTTCACTACTTTTACTTGAGTAAAAGGTACACCAGATCCAGACAAAATTATTTTTTTGTAATCTTATTTAAGTACAAATGTTTTATTTCAATCCATTTTGCTGGTTTTGTCAATTACTCTTGGTTGCACCTCAGTGAAGTCATACATTGCTATGCATCAGTGCAGAGACAGAACATGATTGAATTTCCAGCCTACACGAAGCGGCAGGAAGCAGTAGTCAGCTAGTGACTTTCCAGCTCCAGCGAACAATGATTGCATTACGCAGAGTCTTTGAAAAGAAGAAGCAGAAGAAATGCAAGTCGTCACTTTCAGCTGCGTAGTTTCCGTGTTCAGCTAGGTGTGATGCGTTGTGAAATTGTATTTACAGCTTCAACACATTGATGTAAGTGTCAACCAGATGTTTCCCTTCTTCACCACACCTGATGTCAGTTCCTGGCTGATTTTGATAAACTATAATGATCTGAATCAGGGAAACATTTAAAACATGTAGGAAAGTGAACCAGGGTTGGGTATCTGATCTAGAAAAGGATTTTATGATGAACATACTAAAACACATCTTCACTTCTTTATTATTCTCAATTGGAATTAGGGTTGAACTTTAAGTAGGCCATTGTAGCAATTTTAGTTAGTTAGTTAGTTTTGCTTTAAACTATTCCGTTTTAAGTCTGGCTTTAAGTTTAGATGTTTTTTATGTATTTTCTATTTCCTCAGTATGATGCTGCCACCACTTTGTTTCACAGATGGGGGAAACAGAGTGGGAAATATATATATTTTTTATTGATTCAGTTATATGAACTCTGTGCATGAACTTAAAAACATCATTGGTAGGAATTGTAATCTCTCATAATGACCGATGGCCTTCAGATTTTTTTGTCAGCATTTAAAAAAACTGTCAAATGCAGAAAATATTCGGTCAAAACGATCTGTGTGCAGTGCTGCCTTTAGCCAATAGTAGCATTTTGTATTTTTAGTTTTTGGTCTCATCTGACCAAAGGATCTTCTTATAGATGTTTGCCGTTTCCCCAGCATGTCTTTTGGCAATTCCAACACAAGAGGAGATTTGTTAATAATTATTGAAGCCATTAGAAATTCATTCTTTTAATAAATGTAGGAAATCTGCTTACAAGTTTCTTACGAAGTGTGTTGTCTGCTTAGACTTCCTGCTGCACAATTAGCTTTGGTCTGAACCTAACTATTAGTATCTCAGACATTCACAATGATGGTCTAAAATTAACTGACCATGAGTATCAGGAAAAGGGTTCAAAGACTGAGTTCAAAGCAACAAACTGAGTGCATCTGTCCTCACTGTCAGCTCCCCATTCAGCAACAAAACTGGCCACATGATGCTCCCCACCAGCAGATGGCAAAGGCCTGATACATGGTTCCCCATCACATATCTGGCAGAACCTCCAGTAGAGCAGATGATGGACTGATTTACTGCTCGTCTCAACTTTCAAATTATACTTTCTTTTGTTTCTCCCACTAAAATCAACACACTTTCATAAAAACTTTAAGAGAGACCATAAGCATAAAGGTAGTGGATGTTATGGGAGTTTAAAGACTGAACGTGGATGAGGATGAAATGAAATCTGCACACACTTTATGGATTTACTTTAATAAGAACGGGCAGCTGCAGTGTAGAGGCCGATTGTTTCTCCTTGTTAAGTTATATATCAGTCAGATGAAAGGATAGCAGCATAACATCCATGATCAGTGACCAGTAAACAACTTTAACATTCACTTTGTAGCTCCATCTACTGTTGCAGGAATAATGTCTGTATATCTGAACAGATTTATTGTTTGCCCTAAAAGAAATTACCCAATGTGACCTTTACTTAAACTATCATCGTGTCTTTAATAATGATTCACTTTTCTATTTAACACCCTTGTTATTGTTTTTATATTCAGAGATTTAGTATTTAGAGCAAAGACCAAAATGACTCCTTTAAAGCATTCACTCCTTGCAGTACTTCGAACTCTGTGTTCAAAGCATTTTGAGGACTTTTCTTGACATCATTTTAAAAAGTAGATGCTTGACTCTGAAATTGGCTTTTTAGGTCAGATAGGGCTGTTAGAGGACAGATGATGCAGTGGTGGGAAATTAAAGAGGAAATTTGAACTGACAGAATTTATTTTACCAAGTCATACAGTCAGCAATACCCTTGAGGATTATAAAGAGGTTGTATAAATAAGGAAAGGAAGTTCATTCAATCACATTAATCATAACTTTGTACAGAAATGTGCTTCAGGTCTTTGAGTTATGACTTTATGTGACAATCCTGTTCTGTTCAATAAGAAAAACAAAATGTTGGTTTTGGTTCTTTGACTCTGTTGGTTGAGATTTTCTCAATGTGTGCTATGTGCTAATTTGTAACTTTATGTTCAGTTTAGCATTTTAAGGATCACAAACCAGATTCACTCCATCCCTCGTCTAACCAACTGGAAGCTCTCTCTCCTGCCTCTCAAAAATTCAAGTCTTGTAAAACTGAGGTGCACTGCTGAATGTTTCTTTCAAACGAAAGTCTTTGCGATCGACCTTGCGGCAGAATTGATCCTCATGTATCTTAAAATGGAACTCATTACCAAAGGTTTAAGATCCATACTTCTGAAACGATATTCTGTTAATTTACAGACTGAATGCTTCATATTTTATCTTCATCTTAACATTCAAACTCAGATTCATTAGTTTTTTTATTTTATATATGTATTAAAATCAGTGAAACACACATGAGATTCAATTCAATTCAATTCAGTTTATTTATATAGCGCCATTTCACAACAGATGTCATCTCAGGGCACTTTACAAAAAGACAGAATAATCATTCCAAACAGTTGACTTTCTTTCTTTTTACTCAGTCAAAGGTTTAGTCTTCTATTTTTCATCTAGCTGACCAGAAGAGTGCAGAAACAGGAGTCCTGTTTGTTCCTTATGTTCTAGTAATTTCTCTGGCATCTCAATGAAGGGAATATAAACTGTAATAATGTGGGAAGGAAACTCTTACTGGTTTTAAACCTTAATATTACCTTAATCTACCTTGCTATCAGTAAGCAGCACATGCTGAATCTAAAAGGCAGAAAATGAAACTCAGAGATTTAGAATATTTCCCGATGAAGGACAATAAAATGGTACTGTAGGCTGTCGTTATGAAGAACACAGCCTTCAGTACTTTGTTGTCTCTGGGAACTCTTATATGCTCTTCGGAATTAGGCAATAGAATAGGAATCTTGTTTGACTGTAAGGAAATAAAGAGAAGTAGTTGGGTTTGGAGAAAACAGGTATTGCAACATGGAGGACCTTCACCATATTTTTCATTGTGTGACAAAACATAAGAACCCAAGTAGGTGAGTCCTTTATGATGGCAAAGGTTGTGAAGGTAGCTATCATCCGGAGATACTGATGTCTT
The DNA here is from genome assembly GCA_028564705.1 of Apricaphanius iberus. Taxonomy (NCBI): domain Eukaryota; kingdom Metazoa; phylum Chordata; class Actinopteri; order Cyprinodontiformes; family Aphaniidae; genus Apricaphanius; species Apricaphanius iberus. The sequence goes on from JAPXFQ010002266.1 coordinate 934,899, forward strand.
GATGTCATGACCGTCTCAGTTATTGTGTCCTTGGGCAAGGCACTCCAACAGTGAGTGTGTGAAGTTGTGGATGAATGGATGAAAAACTGATGGAGTGTGAAGTGCTTTGGTGTCCTCAGGGCTAGATAAAGTTATATACAAGTGTAGGCCATTTAGCAGTGACCTCTGAACTTTGTATGACCATGGTAGTTGTCTTGCTCTTCGGTGTGGCATGGAGTTCAGGTACATTTTTAAACCTCTGACCCTGGAGCAGGAGGGTCAAACTCATTTCCATTCCAGGCCACATCACTACCATAAATGTCCTTAAAGGGCCGGTTTTAGCAGAAAGTACTAGGCGCATTTCCACTATCAGAACTTTAGAGTAATTTTATTGGACCTTCAAAGTATGACGCATTTCACCAGGCCGGCCTGAAAGGGACGTTTTCAGGGCTTTTTCAGGAACCAACCCAGAACCAGTCTTTGGGTATGTACTTGGAAACTGTCTGGTAGAGTTACTGGGTGGCAGCCAGTGTTGGGCATCTTACATTCAAAAATCAATTAGTTGTAGTTACAAATTATATCTTCCAAAAACTAGTTGAATTAGTAACTCAGTTACGACACTGTAAAAGTAATTAGTTACTGCAGAAAAATGTGGGTAAAAAGAAATAAAGGAAAATCTAGCCATTAAGTAGTGCAAATCTTTGAATCTGTACTATTGCACAGAGAACTATCCAACTCCTAAGTATATAGATCAACATGTTTTTTCTCTGAAAATAAAGAATACAACAATATACTAAAATACCGCCCTGATCTAACGACTAAACCACTGGTTGCGCCATAGGAGGAGAAGTTTTTTCTAAATATTTTGTCATGTAGTCTTTCTCTTTGGAGAGAAAACGTGGTTGTCTAGGCTAAAGGGAGAAGTAGTGTTGGTAGTTCCAGTTCGAAAAACGCTACTTTCGGATTGCCTTGGCTCGTAGCCTTCTTACAGCATGCATTGAGATAGCTAGAGCACTCAGTGTATCTGCCCACCCAGCGAATCATCATCTTATTTGCAACGGCTTCATCACCACCGTGAAGCATCAGCGTCATCACTAATACCTGCTGTCTCCTTGCATCTGAAGTTTGGCTGTCAGAAACCCTGACACCGCTGTGCTTCATTCAACCACATTGTAGCAGTGGTGGCTGGCCAATACAGGGCGCTAGGGCGCCGCCCCACCACTCACAACTTGCCATATTCCCTTGAATAACACATGGCAAATAATTTTTGTAGTAACATAAAAATATTTCGAAATGTATTCGCGTTTTCTTTTAAGATGTGTAAGATAAATATTTTATAGTTTAAGTGGAGTTCAGTTGTGGTTGTTACACTCATCTATGTTGTCTGATTGAGGACGTTTTTCATCTTGGGGACCAGGCTCCCATAGACTCTCGTTAGAAGTTGTACATGCGCAGTAGATCCTCTTCAATGCAAGAGATACGACGACTTGGGGCGCAGGAGAAGTGCACCCTGAAGGGGCGGAGATTACATATCGTCACCTTCCCGCTGTGAGGATGAAATCAATCAACATCACGTTATGTTGCATTATGCATATTGGGTCACTGTATAGCTTGAGTACATTTCATAGTAAGGCACCACTGCGTTAAAAATGTGCATTATTCAGTTAAAGTAATGTTTTCAGACTTAAATTAGTGCTAATCATTAGCGGAAGTAGCTGTGTAGACACCGCTACTTCACAATAAGAGAATGTATTCCTATCGTTTAGATTGATGAATTTATAGTTTATCTGCTGAGTGTTTATGTTTTGGAAAAGGGTAAATCGTAACATTTTATTACTAAGTCTATATTACATTTGATTTAATTGATATTTAACACAGCTGCTGATATGCAAATATTATGTTTATTCACATTTTCTGGTTATTTCTGCCTTACCTTGCATTTGTTCTTATTTTCCATATGAGATCACACATATCATCTCCCTCCACACATTTATATCACCCAAACCTTTATCAGCAGCAGTGTGGAAATAATAAAGAACAAAAGAAATATAACAGCCTTTTCTCCATCATATCTTCTCATACTCTGATTTTCAAGCGTCTTTATTCTTCAAAGAGAAGGGTTTTCTCTTCCTCTCTCTACAAAAAGCCACAGACTGAGCAAAAAGCTCACGATTGCTAGTGGGGTCGCAATTCTTCTTTTTCTCCGAGACTTTGTTTACTTCCGGCTTCGTATTCTGGGGCCGCCCACCATATGACGCACCCACTCACTTGAGACGCTCTGGTGTGTTGCACTGGAGAAGCAACACAAAATGAGTTGAAAAGGTACTAGAGAAACACCATTATATTACAATGAATTATTTCTCTTTTACTTATCTTGAATGTTACAGAGCAGACTTATTTGATGCGGAATGGTATGTAGAAACAAAATATTGTTCATAGTCTTTGGCTTCAACTGATAGCAACATTCCTGCAGCAGAAGTCTCTCTTCCTGGCAGCAGTGGATACCTAAAAAGAAACTACATTCTAGGGCTGCACTATTATGTCCAAAAAAATATTCACGATTATTTTGATCAATATTGTAATCATGATTATTAATCATGATCATTCATCCAGTCCTGTAAAATATCTATTTTTATTGTACCAATTATAAACCTTGAAAAAAAAATTTTTTTAATTGTGAAAAATAAAACTTTAGACTAGAATAGATGATTAATAATGCAAAAAAACTAACAAAAACAAACTCCTATATATATATATATATATATATATATATATATATATATATATATATAAATACAAATATATTTTTAAAAGTACAAGCTAAATATGTTATTGCAGAGTGTAATCTCAAAGTGCAATTTATGGGAATCAATTACAGCTTATACAGAAAAGGCCTTTGTGGGTGACTGTGGCTCAGTGGTAGAGTAGTTGGCTTGCAATCGGGGGGTCGTAGGTTTGATTCCAGCTTCCTCCAGTCACATGTCGATGTGCACTTAACCCCCAAATTCTACATTGTCCTACCAAGCCATGTTGGGTGTCAGTGTGTGAATGGGTGAATGTGGCTTCAATGTAAAGCGCTTTGAGTGGTCAGTAAGATTAGAAAAGCGCTATATAAGTTCAGTCCATTTACCGTTTTGACATTCCCTGCATCCAAATCCTTAGTATTTACTATATGCTACATAGCAACTATTACTCACCTGTTAATGTAACACTGCATTGCAAACGATCGTGTAATAGGCATGAAATCAGACGTACTGCTCCACCATTTTGCATGTCCTTTGACCCATATGACTTCTGGTGACCCAGATGTTTACGTTACGTTCGCCTGTGGTCCCGCCTCCTCTAGCCGTTATTTTGTCTGTTATGACTTAACAACTTAAATGTTTAATCAGTCAAAAAACAATTACAGTAATCAGTAACATCGCTACATGTACATTTATCCGCCGAAACTGCGGCGGTATCAATGGTTGACAGTTCATCTGTTGCCATTTTTAGCTAGGTCCTTCTTCTTCTATTATTTCGGGGTGTTCGCTGCATTGTGGGATAGCGTAGCATCCACCGGCTGCTTTCTGTGGCGGTAGTACACTTTCGGGAACTTTCTGCTTACTATTCAGATCCATAATGGAGATTTGGATCTACTACATTGCTCAAATACTCCTTTTCACCTGCTACGTAGCAAGCATAGTGCAGCCATTATGAGTGCTGAGTGGCGTGTGCGCATTTTTTATTTGGTCAGCTTAATGAAGCTTTAGCCATGCGTTTGCCCCCTGGTGGTTGGCAGACTATTGGTTGAGGCAGTGTATGATGAAGAGGCGCGCAGTGAAGCTCGCATTTTCAATGTAAATATCGTTCACGATCAGGTTCATTTAACTGTGGCCACCTAAATCGTGATTACGATCAAAATCCGATTAATTGTGCATCCCTACTACATTCTGTTATCAGCGCAAACTTGGAGAATGTAACATGCTCTCTCCTCCAACAAAATAAGTCAAGATTCTCATTAGGAGAATTAAAAATATTATAAATATATTTTCTCACTGCGAAAAGCATGTCCTGTCATAATAAGTCACTGAGAGTCAGGCAGGAATCAGCTTTATTCAGGTTTATTGAAGTATTACTGGATTGGAATGGAGATGTTGTCCGAGAGGCACTCCGGGCAGGGTGATTTAACTGGGGAGGACATGTGAGTCGGTAATCTGTCAGTTAAGAATATAACTTCTCCAGGACGTTTCAGAGGAAGAGGAGAGTGATCTTACTTTTTGGTGAGTTGATTTCCTGGAGGAGGTTAGTTAGATGCCTGCGATTAAGGTCGGCTGGGAGTGGGTGGATGGAGAAATGTTTGATCCAGGGTCTCCCTATTGCAGGTGGAATGATGTTGAAGGGTGGACAGGCTGGATATCAGCTAGAGCAGAGAACAGATGAGTGTTTCAGAAGGATCCAGGGAGAAGTGGCAGGAAGGCTGACTAGAGATAATTCAGTGAAGGAAGGGAACACAGAGGAACTCGAATGGATCATTGAATTGAGGACGAGAAAGGATCATCCAGGACAGGAACCTACGAGGAGGACAAAGGAGGTGAGTATTACAAAACTAATCTCTTTGGAACTACATCAGAGTTGTGGTTTCAGCCTGTTACCATTCTAGATGAGTGAAACATCTGGCGTCGGTCTCAGGGAACTGCTCATCTTTTATGCTGCAACTGAGAAGAGTCAGCTTGTGTTGCACCTGCCTGTCACACCCCGCAGAGAGGTAAGGAGACACAATAAACCCACATTCCCAACACACAATCATTGAATCCTAACATTCTGACCTCTACTGAACAATACCCGTCACAATGCTTTCACTTATTAGAGAATAGAAATGTCCAAACTCTAAGACCTTGTTTATACAGAGATGAATTAGGTGTAGTTTCGAAAACGGGAGTCAAAACTAATCCTGTCTACACAGTTGCTACAGCTACTGTAGTACAATGCTAAGCCCATTGGTAGCACTGTGACACTGCCTGAAAAAAACAGAAAAGAACACAATGCATGTGCAATCAATCCAGTGGCAAACATCACAAATCCAGCTTCATCTGGTGTCTGTGGTTTTCTGGATCCATGTTTTGCTCCTGGTGATATGCTTCAATCCATAATAAGGTCAGTATTTGCTTAATCAGGACTGCAATACCGTACGGCGCCATGTTTGATTACTTTATCACAGAGTTGCACATTAAATATAGGAATAGGGCATTTCAACGTCATCAACTAAGAAAAAATGAAGGAGAGCTCATAATTTCTGAGACAACTGAGCCGTTGTTGTGAGATTTCTCCAATTTGGGACTCAATTCAAGCATGATCATTTTTGGTGTCCAGAAACATAATCTGGATTAAATATATTGACTGTTACATCTGGTTTTATCTTCGTGTAGACAGTTCCTAAATCAAGAAATGTGCAACTCAGCAGGATAAAGTAACAATACTTACAAAACATTCATGTGTATTTGCATTCAAAAACAACGCATGTTGTTGTTGGTTTACATACTGTACTAGGAAGCCAAAGTGTTCCCAACTTTAAAGATGGAAGCAAGCTTTTAAGCTCCTGCTCTCCCTCATAGTCGGTCGTAACTTCTGCTAGCAGGAAACCAGGCTGCAATGTTTTTGTCTACAGAGTTGCAGGTGTTGCTGGCTAAAGTGCAACACAGTTACACTTCTGTGTGGAAACTTGGCAAGTCTCTGTCCCTTACCAAAAAATCAGGTTATGTAATGTATTGTTACAGTGCTAGTACAGACTGTATTTGTGAAGTGGAAATAATGGAATACATGGACATAATTTTGTGTATATATTTGGGCATTTGTATTTAGCACCTGTTATTCAGCACTATAGAACCATCTTTTCTGCGGGTGGAGCGGCAAGCCTTTTGAGGTACAGTATTTGTATAGCATGATTATTAGAGGTGTTGCATATTGTCATGTACTAAACTAACTATTGTAGTCTCGCAGTTACAGCTGCGAGATTCAGCTGTATGTTCCTTCCTTAAAGTGCTATTATCCAGCTGTGAATCTTCCAATACTGTATCTATAACTATCACAGATTATTACAGACACTGGAGCCAAGACCCTTATTATGTCTTCCTTGTCTACCACCCTATAAAACGAGAGTTCCCTTGAGTTATGTAATTTTCCCTCACCAAGGGCATCAGAGGACACATGCATGCACAAGCAACCCCTACTATATCCACCTTTCAAAGGCGCAGCTCTTCAAAGTGCCTTTGAAGGGAGCCTGATTACCAGCCTGCCTTTTACTAGCATCCAGCCACAGCCTGCCCAACACAAAAGCCTGAGAAATATCACCACAGTCTCATGGGAAGTCAACAATCAGATGTTGTTGTTTTCCATCTCAATAGAAATGCATGTATCTTGATAATTCCTCCATTTTACATGAGCGCTGTTCAGTAACAATGCCTCAAACTCTGCAATAGTTAAATCCGCGCGTAATAATCCTGGCAAGTTTCAAGTGAGATAGCTCGCTGTGTATCTGCAGGAAAAGAAAGAAGCGACTGCAAGAAGAGAAAGGGAGAAATAGAAAGTGCCACAGACCTCAAAGTAAAAGGAACAGAATGGGGAGGAGGGCTTACATTATGCGAGCAGAATGAAGCCATCATGTGTTAGTGATGGACGGATCATCTAGCGACTGTACCCTGCTGCTGGTAGGGTTCCCATCAGACCACTTGTCTAATGCTGTGCTTCTGTGCTGGTCCATTTAAAATGACCTCTTGTCAGCAACTGGTGGGTCTCTGCCTGCTTCGCATGGAGCACAGTGTGCCCTCATCTAACTGCATGATCCATTATTGATTTTTCAAAAAAGACTCCTCCTGTTTGGGTATTCACAACAGAGTTCAGGGCCAGTTTCAGAAATGCGCTCTTGCTCAAAGAGAGGCAGCGTAGAAATGGACTACACTTATGCAGCGCCATAGTCCTGTTGACCCCCTCAAAATGCTTTACACTATAATCCACGCTCACCTGTTCACAAACATGTTCATTTTTATTCTGGCTGTTTTCACTGATACATGGTTGCTGCTTCTGTCTTCAGTGGAACCAGAGATCTCCCACTTCACAGATGAGCAATTTGATCATACGAGCCACACCCGCATCTAAACTTTACAAATGTAATTTAATAGAGCTCCAGTCACACTCAAGAACACTCCAGTGTAAGTCTAAGCACCGCAGCTGATGTCTGCTATAGGAACATCTTCAGGAATTGGAGTATTAGTCTAAGAGAGGCACAGCTGTGCTTTGTAGCTGAGTATATGAGAAGAGTCAAGTGTTGTTCTGTCTTTAATCACTAATTTGTTTAGATATTTTAATCTATAAACCATTTTTTCTAGCTATAGCTGTTTTCATTACAGCTCACACATGTGTTTGCAGGACCTTTTCATATTTTAAGGTGCTCATTATGTGTTCAGATCAAATTCAATTCACTTTTATTTATATGGCACCAATTCACAATGATGTCATCTCAATGCGCTTTACAAGGAAAGTCATTTCAATATAATTATACAAACATTCCAAACAGTTAAAAGTTTTCTACGTAAGGAATCCCAGCAGATTACGTTGAGTCATCGATGTGTGGTTGTGCCCAAGAGAAAAAAAGGAACTTTTTAGCGAACATGCATAAAGAGAGAAAAGAAGTAAGGTGCATAAAATACTGTATTGATAAATGAAAAACAAAGTACAGAACAAAATAAACAGTTCAGGCATAAAAATGGAAAAACAATTAAAAGTGCTCTTTATGGATTAAACATGTATATATATATATATATATATATATATATATATATATATATATATATATATATAGCACGTAGATTATTCAGGGAATCAAGGCATTGATCAGTTATTACACTGTTGTAAAAATTCTGCATGAGGAGGGAAACTGAGACTGCCGATCATCGTGAACACACTATCAACCCTGTGTCCAGTGGTCTAGATAATGCAGATATATTCTATTTCTACAACATTCTTGCTCATGGATCATGTTCCAAATACTACTGCATTTGCTCTAAATGTCACACAGGTTGAATGTGGTGGGTTTTGGTGGTCTGACTCCTAAGCACTCACATAGTCTTGATCTTATGCTCTCATTTGGTTTAATGTTACATAATCTTTGAATATGTGACATTTATCTCTCAGACCATATCCCAATCCTTTTAAATCTTATTATGCCAGGCACCTATCGATCTCCTTGTGTGCCTCAATCCTGTTTCTGTTTGATTAATCCTTCCACTGCTGTACTTTGTATAAATGCTTTTCAGAGCTCCAACTGTCTTTTCCTGTTCAGCTGAGCCAAAGTTGTTTTTAAAGCATTACATGGTTGTAGTGTCGGAGGTGCTCTCTGTATCAACCGTGCCACTTTGGTCATCTGGTCAATTATTAAGCTCGCTCTAAATCGCAGGGGGAGAAGGCTTTTATCCAAAGTTGTGGAACGAGCTTCCCTTAACATTCAGCCAGGCGTCTTCCATAGCCTCTGCAAATTTCCTTTAAAAACTCATTCTTTTTCTTTGGATTTTAATACATGGATACATAATTTGTCCCTGTAGACTATCCCTTTGTTTTTACTACAGCTTTGTTATAGATTTTTTTTGTATTTGTTTTATTACTGTTTTACTGTTTAAGCACTTTGGTCAACCATATGGTTGTATATAAATAATATTGGTATGGTGATACTGTGATGGACTGGCGACCTGTCCAGGTTAGACCCCGCCTCTCGCCCGTTGACAGCTGGAGATACGCACCATTTTCAGTCAGTGGGCAAAAGGAAGTGCACACCCTTGAAGTTTCACCAATCCATCATAGAGCTTATACAGAGAGAAACACAGCACATAAAGTATAACATAAAGTACTATGTTTCTGATATGTAGGTGAAAATGGAGAACCACAGAGAAAACTTGACCATGTTCAATTAAACACACCACAGTAAGGGCTAAAAACTGTAAGAACCAATGGGTAAGATGCTCCAACTAGCCATAACATCATGACTGCTGAACTGAATCACATAATTTTATATCTTAATTTAGTTCAGGTCAATTCACATAACGCCAATTCACACAAATGTCTAAAGGGACTTTGCAAAGAATATCCAACTAGTATACAGAAATATTTAGTCTATTCAGTTTAATCATGAAGAAAGATGCAAGGCCAGTCCTACTTAACAACAACCACTTAAAAAACTTGACTGGAGTCAATGGAGTCAAGTTCATCTTCATTTTCCAACTGGATACACGTTTTCTGTCTTAGTATACCCAACAGCCTTTTAGCAGTCACTGTCCTGTAATAAGTGTATGGCAAAAGTGGAGAGAGAGATATTGCACCCACTAGGCAGAAGGACAACAGTTTGTCCTCAACACTGATGTGTTAAAAGCATTGATGCACATAAGGTGTTTATCTTGACCTTGTGATCTGTACTATTGCAGCTCATCGCTGAAGAAGTTATGCTGGTTCTGATAGAAAGGTGTCTGACTGTACACTACGCCACAGTTTCTTACATACGGGGATTTAATCAGGATGTCTTTGCTGATGAAAGCACCAGTAATGGCCAATTGAGCTTTAGAACTAGACCAAATAGGGACAAAACATGAAACTGCTTGAGCAATGCAGCAGCAGACGATGGATTGCCTTTCACAGAAAGGATAATCCGTGGTAACTCTTCTCTTTCAGCAGCATGATGTGTCCCCCTCCCCAAAAAGGTTCAGGAATGGTTTAAGGAGAACAACATTTTTTTACCTGACTCCCACTGGAGCATCCATGGGATGGACAAAATAACTAGGTCTGATCCCTGAAAGCTCTAACTCACAGTATACCAGCACACCTTTAGGGGACCCAAGGCATGTTGGGTTTGGATGATTTTGGCAGCAGATGCAGAAACCAACACCATTAGGCACCTGGTCACAATGTTTTGCCTGACTGGCTTGTGACTGGAAGTTAATATAGGTTTCTCACACAGGTTGCGCTAGAAGTTTTTGTCTGTCATTTTGAATAATGGGGTCAAAATTCTGGTCATAATCTGTTTTTACCTATCAATTTCTAAAATCATAATAATTACATATATAGTAACATTCATCAGAATCTACATTGTGGATCACACATCAAGTAAATTAATCAGATACATGTATTAATTATAAAAATGTCCCTTGTTATGGCCTGAACTTTATGCATGCTTTCCTGCTTGTGTAATGGAAACCAAAGGCGCACGCTCTGTTGCCACACTTGTGACTGGAGTTTTGAAATCAGGGTACATTTCTCCATTTCAAGTGATCAGAATTAATTTGAATCCGTGAATGAGAGCTTTTCTGGCTGCTTCAGCAGGAGGAAATCTCACAGTATGCACTCTTTTTGCATCAGGGGTTAAGCTGAAGTGATCTGTCAACACCGGTCTGTGTGTGGTGCCTCAGCAACTCTTCAAGGTGCTGTCAGCTTCTAGATAGTGAGATGCATTGGGTATGGTGTCCAGGTCTGAGATGATCCTCAGATGTTCTCATAGGAATCTTTTTTGGGTTATTCAGTTACCTGATTAAGTTGAAAATGTCTACTCGCTGCACCAAGTGGTGAGAATATCAATTTGTGGTTTTTCCTCCACCATTTAAAAAAATTTGTCAGATACGAAGAATATTTGCTTGACACGACCCCTGGTTCCTCATCCAAATTTATTTAGTAAAGATGAGATTAAACCAGACCCCAGGCCAGTGTGGACATCCCTAATGATGTGTTTCTGTACAGGACATGCTTTTCTAAGTCTAAACTCTTTTGTTAATCCTATTGTTTGTCCATGCACTCTGAGAATACTTCCTGGTCTGCCAGATGTTCCATAATCCAGTTACATGTTGGGGGGGATGCTTTGGGGAGCGCGATCCAATCTCAATTTGGTTTGCAAATTTTGATAATCAAATAACAGTGTAGCTCTACAATCAATAGGAGCTGCACAGGCAACATCCTGGATTCTCCCATTCACATAAAACACACACACACACACAAATTCACTGCCTAATATAATCATTTCACGTTGTTGCTGGGCCGGTGTGCTGGATTATTCATCAAAGCTGGGCAGCTGCTATGCCTTCAGGCATGTTTGTTGGATGGATCCCTTGTTGGTCCATCTTAGCTTCTGCTTCAAGGCCTACACTCACTGTGAAAACATCAGATAGCCCACTGGAAATAATCAATCCGCTTTGCAAATATCAAGAGTTTGTAATAATATGTATTTTTCCAATCTATATAATATTCTTCAGAGGCAGACTAAATTAATGTAAACTCATCAAAGTCCTCTTTTCATAGTAGGTTCATAGTTTTGAAAGATTCTTTGTTGTGCTAGCAAGCCCCACCTGCTGGATATTTAATGTAGTTTACTTCTTTCTGAATGAACTGAGGATGCTGTAAGGGTGGATATTCATTCACCTTAAATTTTACTGTTTGGAATTTCAGCCAGTTTTCATTGTCATGATAATGGATGGCTGTTCCCTGTGATTACTGTCACAGAGAACAGCTGCGTGTCCTGGTCTTGACTGTTTGGCTAAGTTAGATCACAAATGAATTCATATTTGTTCTTTTCCATCAGAATCTTAAAAAAGGGCTAAAGAGTCCATATAAAAGGCTCTCCCTATAAGCATCACTAAAAATGTTATCAAACCAACTATCTCAGTCGTTGTGTCCTTGGACAAGACACCTAATGGTGGTGATCAGAGAGGCCGGTAGGGCCAGTGTCCGGTAGCCTCGCCTATGCACCCCAGGGCAGCTGTGGCTACTGTACATTGTAGCTTGCCATCACCAGTGTGTGAATGTGTCCGTGAAAGGGTGGATGACTGAATGTAGTGTGAAGTGCTTTGGGGTCCGTAGGGACAAAATAAAGCGCTATACAAGAACAGGCCATTAACCAATTTAATATTTACGGTTTTAACATTCCTTTCATGTACTTATTTATACCTTTCAGACTATTAATAACACTGATTTGCATAAAATTGGTTAAATGTGATCTTCTAAAACCACTAGATATCAGACCCGAGCAGGAGTGTCTAAGTATAAAACTAATTGACTATGTAGTGTTTGGTTGTAAAAAGGAGGACCCAAGTGCAGAGAACTGCTTATATGGTAGATGTATTGAAGTGATAACAAAAAGGTAAACCTTCAAGGAGGTACAAGGGTTGACAAAGGAAGGAAAGATGGAGAATCTAGCGAGTCCAGACTGAATGAGAGCTGCTTAAATACTGTGGGTGGGATGAGAACATTACAGTGAAACCTGAGAGCTAATTAGTTTTAGCAGATGGGTAAGCAGGTGGGACAAAAGCAAAGAGATTGAGAATAAAAATTGGCTGGGCAGGGAGACAGAATTGCAGAGAAAAAACTGAGAAGAAAAATAAATTAAATTCCATTTCAATTCGGTTTATTTATACAGTGCCATTTCTCAACAGATTTCATCTCAAGGAACTTTACAAGAAGAGTTATTACAATACAAGTATACAAACATTCCAATCAGTTAAATAGAGTTTTCTTTTTAAGGAATCCCAGCAGATTGCATTGAATCATTGAAGGAACCGATGTAAGAGTACTCTCTTTTAAAGAAAGTAAAAAGTTGACAACAGAGCATAGAGGAGGCTCAATCACTGGGAGCATCATTTAAATCAATACTCCCCATCCAACAGGGCGTTGTAGCTGAGCAGAATACCAGACAAGGTGGAGCTTCTATGGAGAGAAAAACACACAGAAAAAACAAGGTTGACAGCTGAAATAACAGCGAAAAATACATTCGACGAGTAGTAGAAGAGAAAAGTAGCAGGGTAAAGAAAAGTGGTCAGTCTGTCCTCAAACAGTCTAATGCCTAGTTTATAGTTCTCCATCAGAAAATTTGCATCCAGATGCAGACGTATTGACGGAGCAAAGCAATTCCCCACAAGGACAGCATGGGGCGCAAACTTTTCAAGGCAGGTTTGCCTACCATTGCAGTGCCGTTTCTGGTTAACTAGATTTTATTTTGAACACATTCCCCCAGGAAGGAGCAACGGACGACAGAAAATAGGTTTTGATTTAGGTGTAAAGCTTTTTAAGAGAAGTGGAGTTCATAGAAAAGTTTAAAAACACATGTAAACAAAAATAGCGGTCAGTTTAGTTTTTTTCTCTACACCTTGTTCAAAATCGGCAAACGACCATAGTAGATAAATTGTCCTTTCAATATAAAGCATGTCGTGCCCAAACACTGTATTGACTATTGATTACAGCGTCTATTGATCACCATAAAATTCAACCATAAGGGGTCACAAGTCAGTGATTTCCAAAACCAAATCAAATATGCGAATCACAAACATGAAATGTACTGACATCTGCCAAAAGTGTGATGGGAAGATGGAAAGAGTATTTTGAAGAGCTGATGAATTAGGAAAATGAGACAATGTAGAGTAGAAGAGGTGACTGTTGTGCATTAGAAAGTAGCTGAAATTAGTAAGGATGAAGTGAGAAAATATTTGAAAGGAATGAAGACGGGGAAGGCAGTTCGTCCTGCTGACATACATTATGGAGGTATGGAAGTGTTTAGCAAAGGTGGCAGTGCAGTTTTTGACTAGGCTCTTCAACAAGACCTTGAAGACTGAGAAGATGCCTGAGCAATGGAGGAAAAGTGTCCTAGTGCTGATTTTTAAGAACAAAGGAGATGTACAGAACTTTGGCCACCACAGAGGAATAAAGCTAATGAGTCATAGAATGAAGCTGTTGGATAGAATGGTGGACGCTAGGCTTCAGTCAAAAGTGAGCATTTGCGAACAGTAGTACAGCTTCATGCCGGGAAAGACTACTACTGATGCAATCTTTGCTTTAAGGATGCTGATGGAGAAGTACATAGAAGGTCAGAGGGAGCTGCATTGTGTCTTTGTAGATTTAGAGAAAAAGTATGACAGGGTGCCAAGAGAAGAGCTGTGGTTTTGCATGAGGCAGTCTGAAGTGGCAGATAAGTATGTTAGATTGTTCCTGGATATGTATGAGACCTGTGAGACAGAAGTGAGGTGTGCTGTAGGATTGACAGAGGTGTTAAAGGTGGAGGTGGGACTGCATCAAGGATTGGCTTTGGGCCACTATCGTGATGGATAGGCTGACGGGTGATGTTAGATAGGAGTCTCCATGGAATATGATATTTGCAGATGACATTGTGATCTGCAGTGAGAGCATGGTGGAGGTGGAGGCTAGAGAGATTAATAGGAACAGGAAAAAGTACATCAGAGGGACAGCTCATGTTAGATGTTTTAAGGATAAAGCCAGGTAAGCCAGATTGAGATGGTTTGGACATGTTCAGGGGAGAGATGACAATTATATTGGTAGAATGATGCTGAGGATGGAGCCATAAGGCAGGGGCCAGAGAGGAAGACCAAAAATGTGACTTATGGATGTGGTGAGAAAGGACATGACGTAATTTTGTGTGAGGGCAGAGTATGCAGAGGATAGAACTAAATGGAGGCAGATGATTCACTGTGGTGACCCCTGAAGGGAAAAACTGAGAGAGAAAGAAAAAGAAGATTGAGCACTTTTCTGGTTAAGCAATATCTGGTTGTTGTTGAGCTGACCTATCACAAGCATACACTCTCCGTTGATGGATAGTTAGAAATTGGGCTCTGCTCTACTTCATCCGTCCTTGCATAGGTGAGGCCTTGCGTCTCTGTTTTGACGCCGAAGGAGGAGTATTAACTGGGCTTTAGCCCATAGCAGCATAACTACAAAGACAGTTCAGGATAACCTAATTCATTCTAACTATAAGCTTTATCGAAAAGGAAGGTTTTAAGCCTAGTCTTAAAAATAGACAGAATATCTGCCTCACGGACTAAAACTGGGAGCTGGTTCCGCAGGAGAGGGGCCTAAAAGATCTGCCTCCCATTCTACTTTTATAAATCCTAGGAACTACCAGTAGACCTGCATTCTGAGAACAAAGTGCTCTGTTAGGAACATATGGAACAATCAGATCTCTGATGTGTGGGGTGTTTTGGTTTTGTGGGGGGTTTGTGTTTTTTTTGGGTGGGGTTGTTTTTTTGTGTTTTTTTTTTTTGTTGTGTGGTTTTGGTTTGGTTTTTTGTTTTGGGGGTGTGTTGGTTGTGTGTTGTTTTTTTTTTTTTTTGTGTTGTTTAGGCAGCAAATATTTCTAATTCTAGAACTAATTCTAAGGTTAGTAGGATGATATAGATCTGAGAAGAAGGATACAGGTGCATAAGTGAAAGTAAAAGTACTAATGATTATAATGAAAGAAAAACCTACGCAAAGTAAAAGGAAACTCAAACCGTAGAATGGATCATCCTCATAATGAAATAAAGTAAGGCAGAGCTAACAGACGATGAAATGACTAAACGATCACTGCAATAAGATACAAGTTAAAGTAAATGCAGAACCTGACATAGATAGGAATGCAGGAGTGATTGGAAAAGACCTAAACAAATAAGAAATAACCCAAAAACAAGAGACATTTAGAGTACAGACACTCAAGGGAAATAGCAGGAAAAGTGGAGAAAACATAGTGGAAGGAAAAAACACTAAGTAGGAGAAAGCTCAAGACACAAGTAGCTAAAATTTTAACACACTAGTAGTTTTTGTATCTGGTCAATTTCAGACATTAATTGAAAGAAATTGTGACATTTTTGGAAAACATTTCAGAAAGTGAAACTCTTTTTCATCACACACAGAAATTAACACATTATTTTCTGAAGCCTGACATTTACGTTGAAAATTTCATAAACAACAATCTTATGTACTAATCAGATATTATTGGACTATTGATTTTGGTTTATGTTACAGCCATAATCACAGCTGGAAATATTTTACTGTATGTAGGGTGAATCCTTGCATGACTTTCACTTTGTGAGAGGACTGACAAAAAATTTTTTTATTTTCTTTTGAAAAAAAAAACTTTTTGAGTCTTGCAAAGCTTTGAGCTGGACTTGTTTACTGAAGCTGGTCTATACTGACTATTGCAAGTTTCGCTATGTGATTCTTCTCATCAGCTCTACAGCAAATTAAAAAGCACTAGCAAAGGTCATTTTTTATTTGAAGGGAACTTCAAAAAGGAAGCTCATCAGTCATCTTCTTAGGACATGAGAAATCCAAGGGCCAGATATTCATACAAAGCAAAAACTAATAAGGGAATGCAGAATTTGTTGCAAGTGAATAAGATCTGCTCTCACTGCTTGAATATGTTTTTTCTTTTACTTTGTTGTCTGGGTACTCTCAGTTTTGAAGTATGTAGCATAAACATAAAGGAAAGATGTTCATCTAAAAGAAAATGATCCCAAATATTCACTAAGAGATGGTCTGGGAGCTGCAGCAGGGACAGTTTATGTTGCTCCTTTGTCAGAGTTGGAATAAGAACTCTTTTCTTTTAGACAACAGTAATTCAATTTCATATTAATTTTTCATTGTTTTTAAATTAAATCATACTGACACCAGCCCTCCTTTCACCCTACATGGAATAACTACGTATCGATGGATGGATGGATGGATGAATGGATGGTTAGATTAGCTGTGTTACACAACTTTGATAAAATGCAGTTTAGCTCAGTGTAGCTAAGAGCAAAACATGTCAGACATGTAAAGCACATTGTTTGAAGTATGTATGTAGAAGTCTAAAGAGACAGAGATTAAGAGATTTTAAACCAATTTGCAACAGAGGAGCAGACCTTATTGCAACTTAAAATTTACAATCAATGATGTTAATGAACCTGTAATAATAAGACTCAATATAGAATGGATTCATAATTAGAAACCGCATGGGTGGGTACTTTAGAAAATCAGGCAGCTGATGCAAACACACTGCTTTTTGGAAAAGAGCATTCAAGAGACTTATTACAATTGTTTCTATGATTTAATGTGATAATGGATGATTCTTTGTGTAGAAGTTGAAGGGTTTATTTAGTCACAGAATACTGAATACCTGCTTTAAAATGCATTTTGTAATGTATTTCATTACTTTGCTGAATCCTGATACTGTATTCTAAATACTTCCCCTTTATGTTTCAAGTTTGCTGTTGACATCGTCTATGTGCGCCGTATTTTCATTTGAGTCCCGTCAACAGCAATCTTGAACATAAAGGGGAATTAGGATAGTATTTAGTATACAGTATCAGGATTTCAGCAAAATAATGAACATTTTTTTTGTTATATTTATTTTTTTTTTTTTTTATTAAACACAATTACAAAAATGCATTTTAAGCAGGTATTCAGTATTCCTGTGATAATAATAAAACTTCAACTTCTACACAAAGAATCATCCATTTTCACATTAAATCATTAGAAACAATTGTAATAAGTCTCTTGAATGCTCTTTTCCAAAAAGCGTGTGTTTGCATCAGCTGCACTGATTTTCTAAAGTACCCACCATCGCCGAGTTTCTAATTATGGACTCCACATTCTATACTGAGTCTTGTTATTACAGGTTCATTAACATCATTGATTGTAAATTTTAAGTTGCAATAAGGTCTGCTCCTCTGTTGCAAATTAAAATTTACAGCAATGTGTTAGACATGCCTTTCGGGAAGAAAGATGGATGAGATGATGAATGATTAGAAACCGCATGGGTGGGTACTTTAGAAAATCAGGCAGCTGATGCAAACACACTGCTTTTTGGAAAAGAGCATTCAAGAGACTTATTACAATTGTTTCTATGATTTAATGTGATAATGGATGATTCTTTGTGTAGAAGTTGAAGGGTTTATTTAGTCACAGAATACTGAATACCTGCTTTAAAATGCATTTTGTAATGTATTTCATTACTTTGCTGAATCCTGATACTGTATTCTAAATACTTCCCCTTTATGTTTCAAGTTTGCTGTTGACATCGTCTATGTGCGCCGTATTTTCATTTGAGTCCCGTCAACAAAAGTTTACACAAAAATGTAAAAATTTCCCCACCTGGTTCATCAGTAACCTTTGCAAAAAAATATTTTAGGTGGTAATATGAATATGCCGCTTCATTCATTGATACTGAATTACAGCTGCTGCAGCAATCAATGGAGTTTGTCTGCATACGTTGCAGGTTGACACCAGAAGCATTGCAGTGCGGCTCAATGACTAGTTTAGCCAGATTTGATCTTTTCCCCCGTTTTAACCACCATGGCTTTAGTTGGGCTTTTTTTAGGAATGCTCGAATGAAATCTAGCATCACTTGAAAAAAGTAAACTGAGACAGAGCACCACTGAATGCATCAATTCCTTCACTGCTAGTAGGTTTAGATTGAACCACTCCCCCCCATTTCCCGTCTGAATCCATACCTGGTAATTCACGCTTATGCTGGTTTTTGAGGGTTTTGGCCAGGATATCTATGGTTTTGGGGTATTATGGGATAGTCTACACAACGCGTAGACACACATTTCCCAAAACTTAAATCTTCATCTTTCAGATGGAAGGTAGAAAACACACAAGTATTCAATGGTATTACAAAAGTAGCTGTATTCTGAATACCATGTTTAAAAATATTAACTGTAACGGAATACAGTTTCTCATAATTAGTATTCTAAATACGTACTGCCGGTACATGTATTCCGTTACTAACCAACACTGGTCACAAGGAACATAATTCTCTCTGGTTTCTATCTGATTTTTGAGGACATGACGAGTTTCACTTCTACATCTGGTTGCTTGCTGCAGCATTGAATGAAATGGTTGCAGAAACTTGCCGCACAACCTGGACGGTCACATTGTTCAGAGAATAATTGCTCTTGTACACATTTGCTGAAGATACAGTCTTCAGCATCACACATTGAATTTTCAAACCAAGCTGGAGATGTTATGTACATGTACATGATATTGCAGAAAATCTGGGGCCGTATTCACAAAGAATCTTAGGGCTAAAAGTAGGTCCTAACTCCCGAATTAAGGAGTAACTCCTAAAAAATTTGGGCGTGTCACTCTTAAAATTAGGACTCCTAGTTTCTTAATATAAAAGTAATTCACAACCACTTTTAGGCCTAAAAGTAGCTCCTAAGTCTGGGAGTCCTTAAAAGAAGTCAAGAGGACTCCTAACTCCCTAAGACCGATTCACAAAGACTCCCAAAATGGCTGCAGCCAGACACAATGTGTTGGACACTTTGGATGATTCTGAATTAACCAAACTATACCGACTAAATCGTTTATTGCAGATGTGGTGCGAGATGCAATTACGTCTACAACTAAACGTAACAACCAGATCAGTCCAGAAATTAAATGTTTAGCGAAACTAAGATATTTAGCCACAGGAAAAAGCAACTTTGCAATGCTGACAACTTGGGTATATCACAACCATCTATCAGCCGATCAATCCACCAAACTCTTAAAGCGCTCTGTCGACCACACATTATCCAACAATTCATCCATTTCCCATTAGACATCCAGCAACTGCATCGAATTAAAGCCAGTTTCATGGCGATTGCAGGTATGCCGGGGGTGCACAAAGAAGAAAACGTGCACCTCTTCCAATTTATGCAACATATGTAGGGATGCCTGACGGACATCTCTTCTCACAGTCTTCTGACGTTCCAGACACCGCTGGATAAGATGCATTTATGTTTCTGCTCATTTCCACCCATGGCTCCCTTTTCTTCTTATTCGTAATCCCGGCTCCGAATCGCCCTTTGAGGACCGTCCACCTCTCCAGTACCAACCGTTTTCAGTTCACAAGGTGCTTTTCACGGTAGTGGGGGGGGGTCTATTTAAGATGTGGCTGATGTGCTTATTAGACAGCCTAATTGTTTACAGCCTCCTTGCAATCACTCCCTTAATATGATGCATCCATCCATCCATCACCTATACCACTTTCATCCAATTCATGGTCGCGTGGGGGGGGGGGTGGCTGGAGCTTATCCCAGCTATCAGCAAGCGTTAGGCAGGGTAATAAGATGCATTTCACGTTTTTGCGTTTTAAAACTTCCCCCTCTCTGTAAGTAAGCTATTGTGTGTAAGTTGTATGAAGTGTGAGTCTCGTGGCCAACACAAAGATGTCATCATGCATTATTTCTGCTATTTGCGCTGTTTATAATCACGCTTTTAACGACATTGAAGTTTTCAATTTCCTGGTTTCACACGTGTCATTCAACAACCAATCACACTGCTGTCCGTTTATTTACTCATGCATAGGAAATAACATTTTCCATAGCAACGGGACGTCACTCTTATCTTACTTTTAGGGATTCGTCCTACGTAAAAGTAGCTCGTAGTGCGTTTGTGAATAGGTTTTAGACGACAACTCCTATGTAAGACATTTTAGCGCGAGTTAGGAGTAACACCTAGCAGTAAGATAAGAGTCTTTGTGAATACAGCCCCTGATATAGAGATATATACACAAAAATATAAATGCAACACTTTTGTTTTTGCTCCCATTTTTTAATGACATGAACTGAAAGATCTGAAACATTTTCTACATACAAAAAATAATTTCTCTCAAACAGCATTCTCAAATTTGTCTAAATCTGTGATAGTGGTACTTCTCCTCTGCTGAGATAATCCATCTCACCTCACAGGTGTGCCACATCAAGATGCTGATTAGACTGCACGATTATCGCACAGGTGTGCTCTAGACTGCCCACAATAAAAGGCCACTGCTGAGCTGAAGGTGTTCACACAGCTTCTTAAAGGACCCTGGATTAAAGGCTTACCTGCCAGTGCATCCTTCCTCTGCAGTCAGTTAAAAAGTGAAATGTGTCATTAATTTAACAAATATTGTTCTCCTCAGAATTCATGAGTTCTGAATTTGCCAATTGGAACTTTAAGCGGGAGCTGAGGCTCTGAGCTGAGGATGATTAATAACTCTTTAGATATTTTTTAAGGTGTGATGGCGCAGTACGGAGGGCAGAAAAAAAGCCATCATCAGTCAGGCTGGGTGATGTTCTTTGATGAGCAGGAGAACCAGTTACTCTAAGCTCTGCATGCTGATCCGATCGACTGTTTCAGGGCTGATGTTGTAGAGCTTGAGAATAAAGCTTGGCTCCTTCGATAATGGTTGATACCTTTTGGTTAGATTATGGTTTATATTGTTAACAGAGATTTATAGCTGTCTGGCAAAAAAATGTAAAAAGTATGTCACTTTAAGGTGAATAAATGATTACTTTAATACTAATCATTTATAGCTACATATTTGAAATGAAGGTGCTTCTCTGTTTCTGGAGCAAGGAGCTTGCTCTTTACAAGTCATCACAATGTAGTCTCTCCAAATTTCAGAACTGAAACTGTGTAGTTTTAATTTAAAAAAAGCTTTTATTGAGTAATGTTTTTAAAAAGGAAGCAAAGTCATTTAAACCAAGCTGGCCCAATGTGGGAATGTAACCGGTTACCTTGTTAAAACATGAATGAACTGGAAATAATCATTCTTTTTTAGTTTCACTAGCTACACAGAGGCCTGATCGCTGCTAATAGCATAACTAAATATGCTATTTGGTTTAGTTAAATTCTTTATTTTGTATAGTTTGATCTGAGTGTTGTTCTTTTTAGACTGCTATGTGTTGGGAATTTTAACTTCTAACAAACATTTCTTGTTTTATCGTGTTTTTAAATCAAACAGCTCTGCAGCCTATGCTATTGTTCATGGTGTTTGTTAATACAATGGTACACTTTACCAAATGAACAATAAATAATTACAATCCAATGTTAGTCTAACTAGGAAATTAAATGGCTAATTATTGCCTAAATTTATCACGACTATAATTCATCTTGAGGTTGGCTAAATCATTTACTATCTGGTTTAACAAAACTCTCTCCATGAGTCAACCATCCTCACATATCAATTATCCAAATTAAGGTTTCCACCTTAATTATTTTTTCTCTCAGAGTAACACAGTTTGCATAAGATTTGCTGAGCCTATGCTCTGATAGTGTAACTGTCACCAAGGAAATATTGGTGCAATAAATTGTTTTGTTCTCCTGAATGGTAAGTTTCATGAACCTTTGTGTTGAGGCCACAATTGGTTTACTTGAAGCCTGGAAATATGGATTACTTAGTTTATTTGAAACCATCAAAAAATTCAGCTGTCTGTAAAAAACAGATTTCACAGTGTCAATAAAGAAAACAGAATACTGTTTGCTGAAATGAGTAATAGATCATGAAATGTTTGGGAGAGCTCTCCTACTCAATATAAATTTCCAGAAAAATTAAGGTTTCTTTTTTTCTTTGTACAGAAACTCTCTTTAATTAGTTAGTTCCACTGATGATCAAGTCTGCCCCTCCAAATGCAATATAAACCAATATTAGCTCTGACTCTTACTCATCTGGTCATTTAGGAAAGCTTAAACAGTGAGTTGCCGGTTCAAATACCCAATCCGTCCACTGTTTATCTTGGTTATTGTGTCCTTGGGCAAGAAACTTCACCCACCGTACCTAGCGGTCAGAGGCCCCGGTGCCTGTCTGTGTAGCACAGGGCAGCTGTGGCTACAGTGTCGCTCACCACCTTTAATGTGTGAATGACTGAATGCAGTGTGAAGTGCTCTTGAGTCATCTGGACTAGATAAAGTGCCATACTAATACAGGCCATTTACCATCATAGTAAATTATTATCTGTTTGTATTAATCAAAAAAGACTGTCTAACTGATATGAATATTCATGAGCCTCGTTGTAAAAATCCAGCACAAGTTTCTGAATAAAACACTGAACCCCACTGTAAGGAGCTGACCTGAAGGAGCTGAGGTATCTTTACTGATAAAGCTTTATTTTACAAAGGGCTAAGAACAGGACAAAGGCTCCATTGTGAACATTTCAAATCACATTTTCCAGTTTTGGTTCTGCTCTGGGTGAAAGGCTAGACGAAGGGTCTCACATGGGACAGAGCTCAAGAGCTTGACATTTCAGATTTTTCTCAGGTTGTCTGTCACATATAGCCCAAAGACAGCAAGGTGACAAGCTGATGAGACTGAGGACATGAAGCGCACATTGAAGTGCAATCACAACAGCTTTGTTATTTGTCTTGGTATGCAGATGCCTAAGGCTCAGAGTAAACGTTATGCAAAGAGCAAGGCTCATGATAAAAGACAGCTTTAGAGTTTTGGAGTGGTAAACACATATATTGCCTCCAAAAACGACCTGTGTCCCAGAGTTTTTAATAGTTGTGCTAGATTTAGATGCTTTGATTTTAGTTTTGCGAGTATCAATCAATCAATCAAACTTTATTTATAAAGCGCTTTTCAAACAAAGTTACTCAAAGTGCTTACAGATTTAAAATAACCCCACAACCCCCCCTTCAAAAATTAAATCATCAATGCAAATACAACGCCCTCTCAACCCAACCCATCAGCCATACTCACACACACACTTAAAAGCTACAAAAACAGCGGGCTGAGTACAGATGAGCCAGGAAATGCCATCATGGGCGCCATCTGCATCAGCAGCAGCAGCCAAGGCTCTGACCCAGGGCGCCCAGAGGAGGGAGGGCTAGTACCCCCACCTCCACCCAAGCGCTACCTGGCGGTCACCCAGGCAGCCACAGCCGACCACCGCCCCCGATGCAGGGGGCCCCCCAGAGAGGAAACACTGGCAAAAAAGATTAAAATACATTAAAATATAAAGTTTATAAAATATAAAGTATATAAAGTATAAAACAATATGTGTAAAACAAATAATAAAAATGCAAAGCAGATTAATAAATAAACAGTTAAAAGCTAAACTAAAAATTTAATCAGGTAAAACATACTGAGCGGTTAAAAATATATTAATAAATAATAATTAGTTAAAGGCTAAGCTAAAAAGGTGAGTCTTGAGCCTGCTCTCAAAAACATGAACGTTCTCTGTGGCCCTAAGATCCTCCAGCAGCCTGTTCCAGAGGTGAGGGCCATAATAATGGAAAGACGCCTCACCATGAGTCTGTCTCCTGACTTTGGGGATGATAAGGAGACGGCTGCTAGAGGAGCGCAGAGACCGCAAGGGTTCATATGATAAAAGCATTTCTGAGAGATAAGAAGGCCCAAGACCATTAAGACACTTAAAAACCATTAAAAGAACCTTAAAATCGATCCTAAAACATACGGGGAGCCAATGCAGTGATTCTAAGACATTTGTAATGTGCTCCTTCCTCCTGGTCTTCATCAGGACACGAGCTGCTGAATTTTGTAAAAGCTGTAAACTTGAGGTAGACCAGAAATCAGGGCATTGCAGTAATCAATTCTACTGGTGATAATAGCATGCATTAGCGTCTCCGTATTGGCCCCAGAGAGAATGGGGCGGACTCTGGCGATGTTCTTTAGGGGATAAAAACCTATTTTGGTGATGTTTTTAATGTGAGTGATAAAAGTCAGCTCAGAGTCAAAAATCACACCCAGGTTCTTCACTTGTAAAGAAGGATTAAAAGACAATGATTGTAGTTTTGGTAAAAGTTTCTCTCTCTGAGCCTCAGGACCGATAACTAAAACCTCAGTTTTGTCCTGGTTGAGCTGGAGAAAGTTTTCTGCCATCCAGGATTTAATGTCTAAAATGCAGTTAAAAAGTGCATCCATTGGCCGTGTGTCATCAGGAGACATGGAGATGTACAACTGTGTATCATCAGCATAACTGTGAAAGTTAACTCCATGTCTCCTGATAACACTGCCAAGAGGGAGCATATACAGGTTAAAAAGCACTGGGCCTAAAACTGAACCCTGGGGAACACCACATGTGATCTTATGGACCTTAGAGGAACAGGTATCTAAACTTACCATAAAAGTCCTGTCTGTGAGGTAGGATGTGAACCATTTGTGAACAGCACCAGAGAGGCCGATCTGTTTTAAACGAGTTAAAAGAATAGTGTGGTCTACTGTATCAAAGGCAGCGCTTAGATCCAGAAGAACCAACACTGTCACCTTTTTAGCATCATAGTTTAATCTAAAATCATTTAAAATCTTTAAAAGCGCCGTCTCTGTGCTGTGGTTCATCCTAAAACCAGACTGAAATTTCTCTAGGACATTATGAGCGTTAATAAAATCATTAAGTTGAATAAAAACAAGTTTTTCTAAAACTTTGCTTAAAAATGGTAAGTTAGATACCGGTCGGTAGTTGTTTAAATCATTAAAATCTAAATTGCTCTTCTTCAGCAGGGGCCTCACTACTGCCGCTTTAAAGGCAGCAGGAAAAACCCCCGTCTGAAGAGAGCAATTCATAAAGTTTAAAAGCTCATCTTTAAAAGAACCATAAAATTGCTTAAAAAACCTGGTGGGAATCGGGTCCAAAGTGCTTGTGGTGGGCCTCACTGAGGAAAAAACTTTATCAAGGGTCCCAGCTTCTACCAGGACAAAACCGTCCAGTGTTTCCTCTGGTGAAGGCAGACACTCAGATTTGTCTAAAACCATGTTTGTTTGAGAAGATAAAATATTACATCTGATGGTGTCTACCTTCCCTCTGAAGTGGTCTGCAAACTCCTCACAGAGACTGTTTTAGGGGGTTTTCTGAAAAGTATTAGAATTATGATGTAGAATGTTGTCAATGGTGGAAAACAGAATTTTGGGATTATTTTTATGTTCTGAGATGATTCTGGAAAAGTATGCATCTCTGGAATTTCTCAAAGCGTTATTATATCATTTGAGATGTTCTATGTATATCTGATGACCCATTGTGACTTTATTCTTCCTCCATTTCCTTTCTGAGTATATCAAATTCTGCTTGATACCGATGGGTCCATGACTGATTTAACAGTGACAACAGAAATAAAGTGGTCCCTTGTTTATTGCGGGAGTTACGTTCTAAAAATAACCCGCAACAGGCAAAATCCGTCACACACCTTACACACTTTTCTCAGACATACATTAACATTTACTCACAGTTCTTACTAGTTTTAATTCTCTCAAAGTTCAAACCTTCGTAGATTCTAAAACATAAAAGTGTTAATATGACATTGTTTCTTTATCTCACTCAGTTGCTTCTTTTTACCTCTGAAGGCCTAGTTACAGGTGTTCCTCCGAGTGAGGAACATAGTTATGGCTAGATTTTTGAGCGCTATTTTTTTCTTCTGGACGAGAAGATTCTTATAAACAGACATGATCAATTTGACAGGCGCATCCTGGGTTATTTCTGCACAGAGGTTGGATGTTCTCCCTGGGTTCCCTCTGGGTACTTTAGCTTCCTCCAACAGTCCAAACACATGACTGTTAGGTGGTCTTTCTAAATTACCCCTTAGGTAGGAGATTGTGCATGGCTGTTTGTCTTGTTGGCTTTTGACCTTACCAGGGTTGACCCTGCATTTCGCCTGATGACTGCTGGAAATAGCCGATAATTTTTTTTGCATAACAAAATGGATTTTAATTCTACCAACTTTTGACTTTACTGTGAATTTCTAACAGGGTTGTTATCTATGGACTTGGAGACAAATATTACAAATTTTATTTTCACGGGGGTTACATTTTCACAGGAGCGCTGTATTTTTGAAAATCTCATGAAAACCGATCTCCAAACATCCTGAATACTTAATGCAGCAGAAACTTAAACATGTGCTCTGAATAATGAGTAAAGCTGATGTAGAGTATTGAACAAACATCTTAAACTATCCAGTCCAGATTAGCTGCAGGTACATTATAAAATCAGAAACCTTTCTGTGGGACTCCTCTAGTTCTTGCCTTTCCCTCGGCTGTGATGATGAATGGAGAAGGCTTAGCACATTGTGGAGAAGTATTGTCAGCTGCTTAGCAATCTCAGGCTGTTTCTCTGTGAAAATAAATAGCGTAATTTCCGTACTATAAAGCGCACCTGATTATACGCCGCGCTAGCCTATTTATGTAAAAATACAAGCTGTACCCAATTATAAGCCACAGGTGTTTTAACATTTAATTAGGATATTTAATGGTTCATGCAGAGGGGATTGTTGTGAAAGTGATTGGTGTTGGAGAAAACTTCGGTTTTATTAACATTTCAACACAGTGCAAACACACTGCCCTCTGTGTCTTCAGCCAATCTTCAAGAAAGACTTCAAGTTTGGGCCATTATTACCTCTGAAACACTTTTTTCTCTTATTGCATTGAGACAGTTCTTCATGCTGGCATTTGCAATGTCTCACCATGGATTCATTGCTGCCAATGGTACATAAAGCCACTCTGTTTCTTTCTATATAAGCCAGACCATCAGTCTTTACCTTAAAAAGTGGCATCATATCTATGTCTTCATTTTTTTTCACAATGAGGGTTTGTGCATGAAACTTGTTGTTTGCAAACTGTGCAGCTCTCGTAATGTCTGTCTATTCCACGTTTGCTTTCATTGGTCGTGCAAACTTCCTCCTTTCTCTCCCTCTCGCTCTTTTCTGGTCCCTTAAAGGCACAGTATCCCTTAAGGTGAAGGACATAACTTGTACAATCATAGATCAAGGAGGCCCTCCAGTGGCCTTTTGCTGCAAAAATCCATAAATAAACCGCACCGTTTTAAAAGCCGCATAGTTCAAAGCATGGGAAAAACGTAGCAGCTTATAATCAGTACATGGGCTAACGTTAGCTGGATATTTTCATTTGAGATTAACAATGGTTTGAGTATAACTTGTTTGCTGCCTCAATTCTGACATGAGAAATATTTTACTGTTTTATTGACGGGATTTGGACTGCAAATTGTCGATTAGTTATTTCTTATGAGTATTGCACTGAGCCGTGGTTTTTTGTTTGCTATTGTGAAGCCACATCTAAGGCTACGTTCACATTGCAGGTCTTAATGCTCAATTCCGATTTTTGATCAAATCCGATTTTTTTTGTATGGTCGTTTACACTACAGATAAAATGCGACAGCAAACGTACTCCAGTGTGAACGTTTCACGGCTCCAAAGCGCCCCGCATGCGCAGAAGAAGATGAGACGTCACCATAGTACGTCACACACAACGCGCTCTGTTTACGGAAGTAAAAATGGAGGCTACAGATGTAAGCGTTTTTTCAACAGTCTATCAATTCTTGCATAGTCGGAGCCTATGGAATTTTGACAAATTAATTAGAGAAAGAATGACCACAAGAAAAAGGAGAGCTCGTGCTTTAACAATGGCCTTGTTTGGAGCAGTGGATACGTAGGTGACTCATTCAGCGTTGAGCAGTACGTCAACGTCGCCGCCATATTGGATGTGGCAAGCGTTGGCAGTTGGAGCCGGTCGGAGAAAAGATGCCTCATTCTTGTGCTTCATATAATTGCACCAAACAAAATCTGAGGGAATAACTTTTCATATGTAAGACATAATAATAACCTTTGATAATACTTCGTTTACATGTCTATGGTGGCTGCTACCTCCGTACTACCTCCGGCGCTGATTATTGACGTCATTGACACGAGACAGCGTGTCAGTCACGTAAAAGACGGATTTAAAGCGACATGGCCGTTCAGACCTCAGCCGCTTCCAAAAAACATCAGATATGTATCGGATTCAGTACCACATACTAAAGTGACCTGGGTCGGATTTAAAAAAAAATCGGATTTGTGCCGTTCAGACCGCCAGAAAAAGATCAGATATGGGTCGCATAGGGGCAAAAAAGTCGGATTCAATGTGCTTTCACCTGCAGTGTGAACGTATCCTAAGAGTGCCTCCACACACTTTTCATGAGGCACAGTAACCCTAACACTTCTAATGGATTCTTCTTTGTTGGTATTCAGTAGGTTCTTCTTCTGGTCAGTGGACTGGGAATCAAAAATATCTGAATTTAAATTATTGAATAATTTAGGAGGAATTGAAAAGTTAGTCCAATCGATGCTCAAATCTCGATGCTCTAACCTACCAATAAAGTTAGAAAAAGTAACACTAGTCTCCCAATTTTTAGCTCAGAAATACACAAAATTACTGCCTTTCTTAACACATACAGTAGATATTACCATTTTTCTTACATCTGAAAAATTATAAAATTACAATAAATTACATTAATTCAGAATCATATTATGTTGACTTTTAATTTCTTCTTCATTATAGAATGATGTACAGCCTTTGTTGTGGACCTTAATAGCTTATGTGGAACATAGAGGTCTGTTCCTGTTTTAGTTTGGTTTATCTAAATGCATTTCTAACTCAGGGTTAAGCATTTAAATATTTATCAATGAGGTTTAAATCTAGCCAGAGAATTTAAATGAAAACATTTCTCAGTTGGCTCACACTATGGTGAGATGCACAGCAAGATCAGCTGACCACAAATTTAAAATATTACACCTTGAAAACGTAAACGTTTGATTAATTCTGATGTGTCTGATCACCTTCCACCTGTTACTGGTGAGCTTTACTACAGTGACTGACTGTGGGATGGTCTGGAAAGGGCCAGAAGAACACTGTCATTCCACTTCTGATGTTGTCATACTGCACTGTCTGGTTAGGATTTCTTATGTACAAAATAAAAACACCACAATCTAAGCATTCTTTCTTTGTTTGTCATGATTTAAACAGTGTGAATATGGCATCGGCCTTGATTGTTCAAACATGAGGGCATTGATTTAAACTGTTACTATTGATTTGGGGTTAAGTTTAGTTCAGAAGGTTCATCTTTAATGTTTCCACCTGAATTTCCGACTGTCTGAAAATCACATAAGTCCCACCATATACCTCACAGTGAATGTTGGAAACACTATCTGTATGAAACTAGTCCATGAGTTCTTAGCTCTGGTTTGTATGACGTGCAATCAGTGAGTCATTGAACAAAGGGCATCTGGATATGCTGACATTTGTTCATGATGCTGGGGTTGCTAAGGAGACAAAAATAAACGGCAGCATATGTATTCAACCTACAGAAGATTTCTGATTCTTGAGTGCCTGCCCCCTATCCACACTGTCCCAATTCAGAGTACTGTGGCCAGTGTTTTTCCTCTAAGTCACTTCTAAATAGTTTACAGGGGAATTTGGAAATAAAAAATAAGTAAATTATCCTAACTCAAGCAAGCATGGTTAAAGGATGTACAGTGACTTATTTCTTGCACAGTTTTTAAAATGACAGCAATTTACTGTTGGCATGACAATCAGTGAATTTACATGCAGCGTGAGAAAGTGGAATTATTCCCTTAGTCCTGCTGAAGTCAAAGCAAGCTGGACTTCTCTTAATTGGACAAATGCAGATGATGCAGTTAGAAAACAGAATTTCTCCTCAAGTAAACTCCAACCCTGCTTTAGCTGATCTATTCACACAAAGTGACTGCAGAAGTGGAACTAACAGCACTAGTATGACAACAACACAGCAGCAACAAGTGTAACAGAGAGCACAGTACTTACCAAATGTTCTGTACTGCAGCATTGTTATGCATTTCTTTACTCATGTCTATAAGCTTTTTTTACTCTGTGTGCTTCGCTGCACTATCTGTGTAACTCACTAGTCCAACTGGAGGTACAACAACATGAAAGGGTGCATGTCGCCGCCTAGCGTTGCGGAGTGGAACGCCGTTCATTCAATAATTTGATTTTCTAGGACAAAGACTCCCTTTTTGGCTAAGCTGTTACTACGATTATGGTCTACATTTGATTGCGATTCCATGTAAACGTACAGATATATAGAAAAAAGAGACAGCCCTTAACATTAGGTACAGTAGGTCAGCTTCCATCAAAAAAGGCAACATTTACTGTTAATACACAGGCTCTCAGCCTGAGTAAATGAGCACAAGTCAAGACCAAATGATGGGACTTTACAAAAAGTCATGGATGAAACTTCTGTAATTTGGAAATTTTGTGGATTTAGTTGTAATAATGGCACTTCACTTTTTACTGTTTAACAAACGAATTGTTTAAATTTCTAACAATTACTGAAAACTACTTCTCTGCATTTTTGTCCTGACACAGACTGATCAATCAGTGTGTTTACATGCAGCAAGAGAGAGGCGAATTATTACCTTAGTCCGACTGAAATCAGACTTTTGAAATGCATGTATATACCTACTGTAAGTTTGGTTTGAATCGAAACAAACTGGAGTTTCAGAAGCTCAACTAACTACCCAGATATTATGATTGGGAATCAGAATTATCTGCATCCAACCCCCTCACCCCCACCCGTACTCGCGCTCCCCCTCGGAAAGATAGTAGAGGCAGAAATGTGACTCAGCAAAAAACAGTGTTATAAGAGGAATATGACGTCTAAGACAAACATAAGCAGCCAATCAGTGCATGTTTGGACTGAAGAAGAGATGGTGGGTTGTGAGTATCCTGCCTTAACTCCGTCTGCTTTGCTCCCATCAGCCTTTGCTTACTGCCTGAGTGCAGCTGGAAGCTAACCGCTATAATGCTAACACATAGGGGCACATATCGCCATCTATCGTCGGGGAGTGGAACGTACTTCTTTTAATAATTTGATTTTCTGAGTGACATGTAAACTATGACTCGGCTCTCAGGAGGGAAGCCCTTAGTCTGATTACTCTAAAAAGCTTTATTTAGATGTGCAGGTACACGTCCTGATTGTTGTTCATTTCAGTATTTTCATACCATCAGGACATGTGAAGCCACAAAAGATTCCAGCTGAAACCACTCCATCAATCTAATCAGAATGCTGAAAAGATATGAAAGAAGAGCATATGTGCTCCTCCTATGTAAAAAACAGTGTTTCAATAAATACATCTGACAGACCAGATATAGCTGAGAGGTCCAGTTGCAGTGAGGAAGGCTTACAATTGTCCAAGAATGTCCAGCAAAGGCCAGGGCAACATCCATCTGAGGATGCAGAGCTTATTCAAAACAGGCAGCAGGTGTGTATGAGCCCATCGAAATGTTCAATAAGGCAATGACTATTGGACACTGGCCTTCTGATCAGAAGAGCTATCTATCTATCTGTCTCTGGATAGGCTAATATTCTGCAGTAAGCACTAATGTCAGGCAATAATTATTTCAAACATTTGTGAAATCATTTGACTAGATAACTCTACTATGAGCCCCTTGTTTTTTCATCGCCAGAGATCAAGATTCAGATACATAGCTGAAGTGGCATATGCGAATGTGCTTTTGTTTGTATATGTGTAAGTGCCCTGCAGTTAGTGAGACGGCCGGTACTGCTCCATCACAGTGGTGTAGCTTCTCATCTCATGGAGTCAGATTATTCACTATTCTGCCTAAGAACAGTGCTATGATTGAATTATGGGATCGAACACCCCCCGATAATCCAAAATTGCATATTTCACTTTAATAGAGCACCATGACACACAGGATAACACTGTAACACAAATATTACAACACTGACATTTTGGAAACACCCCATATCTTGATTTATGCATCAAAAAGTTGTAAATTCTTTATATATATATATATATATATATATATATATATATATATATATATATTAAAAATAAAGACACTATGAAGAAGACAAGAACAAGAATTATGTTAGAAGTAAGATGTGATGTTTGCTAATAAAAACTATTGTAATTTATGAGATTTTAGATATGGTCCATAAATTCATCGTTCTCTTAAATCTAGATAGAATGCTCTTCCTGCTCTGATCTGTCCATTTATATTTGCAACCAATTGTATATTATATCAACCTTAAATCTTATATCAATAAATGTGACTGCAGCTGACAGAGCAGGGAGCAACAAGGGTGACAAATGAGATGCATTAGCATAGTTCATCACAGGTAACTTAATACAGGTCATTCAATAGAAAATCAAAAACACTGGCAGAGTTTACCACTGTTTGTGTTTTAATAAGGTTTAAACTAGTACTTAGAGCTCAAAGGTTGGTTGAATAATTAGGAAAAAAGTTTAACAGAAAGATGTGCGGTCTAGAGTGAAGCCGAATTACATAACAACAGCTCAATGTTAGGATGGATAACAGGGACATCACCTGTAGTTCTGCAGTTCCGGATTGTAATACCTGGATATGCTGCCTAGCATGGGACCCTGAGCTTACTCTGTGCAGCACATCTAGACCCCAGTGTTACAGATGACATCAGTACTGATTCCCAGAGGGTCAACATGGGGGGAAAGTATGAAAGGAAGAATGGCCACCGCCCTTTTTTCTCCATCTTGGTGTTTGAATTGCTGGATTTTGCTCCTGTCGTCTCCCAGGAGGAAAAAAAACACAAGCGAGCAGGAAGGAGAGGAAGGGTTTATGTTTCAAACGCAGGGGAAATTTGCTAATATGGATTGTGTAACGGTTGACTGAATGACTGACGATGGTCTGAAGAGTATTGCATCCCGTTAACTTGTGGTTTCAGCCGTCTGCAATGATAGCTTCTTTAAAATGAACATTCACTCTTTACAATGAGTTGATGTGGTCTCAGAAGGATCTTTTCATGCTTGTTTGATGAGTTCCTCGCCTCAACGCTTCATTTTAAGCTGTCTAATGAGCTCAAGGCACTAACTCACACAAACATAAACACACACACACAACTCACAGACCAGCCATAAAATATTTAATATGTGGTCTCAAGGGCCCTCAGAGTTGATGGATCAATGAGAACGACGGAACACAAAGTAATAGATTGTCCCTTTTAGAGCGCTCGCTCATCTGGATGCCCAGAGCCATGAACTGAATACACAGGGACAAAATTGCTCCACTTCATATCAACACGTGTGCACATACACACATTTGTCAGGAGAACACTGATTAACAGCCACAATGTGTTTGAAGAGCTAAATGGCGTGTGTTGCTGCCTGATTGTTACTTGAGGGCGGACACGCGAGCTGCTGGTGACATCAATTAAAGAAAGCTCAGACAGTTCTGTGATGACTCTTATGTTTACTTAACCAGATCAATTCTTGTTAGTGATCTCCCAAGCCTCCAGGGGTCCACCTCGCCCTAACAATGAGGCTGCTTTTCTCTTGCGTCACTGGAAATGCTGAAATAAAAATAAACCTAGTGCTTGCTTCAATGATTTCTTTTTGTTTTAGCGTTTTATTTTATGATCGCTGGGATTCAACCTGCAGGGGATCGAATATTTGACAAGCTAGCAGTTCTTTTTGTAAAACAGAAAATGACTTTGATGTACCTCAGTCTACTTTTAAGGTGTTTTCTTTGAACAAAATGTTCATACAGACCTTGTTACATGCGAATTCTGTGTTTACCACTAACAACGTTTGAACCTAATTTTGGACGTTGCTGCATGTTGGGGTTCATTGCTAGAAGAAATCTCAGGGAAAAGAGAATTCTATTTTTTTTTTTTTTTTTAACCTGGATCTTATTTTTGGTAAATGTTATTTTCTCTTACTCAACCTAAGAATTTGGCAGATTCGTCAGCTTTTATTTTTGCGTTATTATTAAAAACAGCCGGAGATTCTCTGATCTGCTGCAGAAGCTTGATGAACTTAAGAGAAACATCTTTATCAGCAGACCAATTCCTGAAGGGAATGATAAGATACAGTAAACTTAGCACGCTCCATAGATGTTTGAAGAGAAAATATGTTGAAAAATTAATTTAATTTATTCATAATTTTAAATATTTTGATCTGCTAAGGGAAAACCAACATTATTCAGATACAGCATCCCAGTGCTGACGACAAAGCACAGTTCTTGGATACTGCCAAAGAACATTGGTGGCAGGCTTGGGTTTTGGTATCTAACATGTTATACAATGCACTCTATGCGCATTACTAAATAGTAAACATCTTATTATTAGGGACAAAACAAGATGCTGAATGGAGAATTAGAAAATAACATCTAGCTGTTGTTCTAATCACACTTCTTTCTCTTATTTACAGATAGCAACTTTGTCCTGGGAAATGCCCAGGTGCAGTCCCTCTACCCCATTGTCTACTGCTCTGACGGCTTCTGCGAGCTCACTGGTTATGCCCGTGCCGAGCTCATGCAAAAGAGCTGCGCCTGTCATTTCCTGTATGGCCCGGAAACGAGCGACCAGTCTACAGCCCAGATCCAAGGAGCTCTGGACGACAGGCGGGAGTTTAAGACTGAGCTGGTGTTCTACAAGAAGGAAGGTGAGAGAATACCGAACAGTTTTCTGAATCCACACAGCAGAGATACACTGACAGACAGACATGCCACTTACATTGCACTTGTTTATGATATTGTAATTTCAGTACTTTCCATAAGTATTAATATCACTTCAACTTTCTCACATTTTTTCACATTATAAGAAACTTCAATGTATTGTCAAGAGGAAGGACAAAGATATCTGTTTTTTACTAATATAAATCTAAAACTTTGACATCCACTCATGTTTGTTTAAGCGAAGTTATCTACTTGAAGATCAAGGAATGCAGCAGACTGGACAGAGAAAAAGCTGTGGAGAAGTTTAGGTTATTGTCTCTCTGTCGCTGTTATGATTTCAGATGACGGAATAGTGACTTCTCAATCCCAAAATATAAAGAATTGCAGTAGTCCAGTCTCGATTTAATAATAGCATGAATCACTGTTTGCCTGATTTAACTTCAATGAAACAATTGATTAGGTTCTGCACAGACTGATTTCCTGTGCCTTTTAGAGGCAGATACATATGCACATCATCCACCAAACAATGAAATGGTATACCAAACTTCCTGAAAATAGACCCCTCAAACCTCGAGGAACTCCACATTTCAAGTGAATTTTGGAGGAGGAAAACTGGCCCAAACTAACCAAAAAAGTCGTGTCGGACAAATAGAAGCTAAACCAGCTGAGCCGGGCCCTTAAGTCCAACAATTTGGTCCAAGTGGGATAAAGAATGCCATGGTCCACAGTATTGAATGCGGCCAACAAATCTAAGAGAATCAGAATTGCAGAGTCCCCTGTATCAGAAATGAAAAAAGTAGGTTCCAAATCGTTCTTTTTGAGAATCTGTTGGATCACTGCATATTTCATCAGGGCTGATGAATAGAAAACGGAGCAAACTGCTGTAGAGTCCCAGGAGCAGAGTCAGACACCCCTGTATCTGTATCTGGCACAGAGTCATCTTACGGTGTGTACTTTTTCACAATACAACTTAACAAAGGATTCACAGAGAGAAGCAGACGGGACCAAAACAGTGGAGTCGCCAGGCTGCAAGAGTGACTTCAGTGAATAAAAAAAAAAACACAAGGCTTTCCACTATGATCAGAAATAAAGTTTGAAATAAATTTTACAAGCAGAGTATTATTCAAATAGATATTGTTGCAAAATTTCCAATGAGATATAAGGTATGTATGTTTTCCACTCTTTAAGCACTGTTTCGAGCACCGTTAAAGTCCCAGTACCATTTCAAAAATATCTGTTTGGCACCAGTATCACATAAAACCTAAATGATACCCATCCCTAATCATCACCAAGCTTTTTGCATAGTTCTAGCCACCTATTGGTGCTTTATTCTTGTGTTAATTAGTAACATTATCTATGACCCTGAAGTGGCTCTCGTTTAGCTATATGTCTGGTTTGAACCGGCCCTCTCCATCTCAGGGGGAGCTGTACTGCCGGTTCTTTCTGGGTTGGGTCAGGTCAGCTTGGAGACACTGAACCTCACTTCTTAACAGTATGTGATCAATTCCAACCACCTGAAGGAATATAATTTCATTATTTATTTAACTGAAATTCCCTAACAATGGCTCAAGCCCAGTTTTTGACACTATATCGCAAATATTCCTTAGTGTTGAAGTTTGTGCTTTGGAAAGGTTTTTTAGATGCTTTATGCTGCCCTGCTCTATCTGTTCTGAAACCAGGTTGATTTGTGTTTGTAAAAAGTTGTCCCTTTGGAACAACCATTTATTATCAAGATTCAACCATCTAGGTGTTTGAGTTGGTATGAAAAAGTCGGACATTAGTCCTTATTCTTTTCATCACCCGTGTAATACTCTAATGCATCGCAGCATAATGCCACCACCACCATAGCTGAAAACAGGTACAGTGTTATTAGGTCCCTCACGTTGACTACTTCTCCTCCTACTTCTTGTCATTTTGGCCGAATAGGTCTCTCTATGACTCAATCCACAAAACATTTATCCAAGAAGGCAGTAGTTGACTAGTTTTTGTGAGCAGATTGATCTTAGTTTAAAAACAGGCTGCTGTTGAAATGGGTATAATGATGAAACCTTAGTTTCAGTGTTGACAGGGAATTCCTATTTCATGAATATCAGGATCCTTGGATTTTCACTTCTTACTGAGCATTTATGCATGCTTCACTTTGATTATGCCAAGTCAAAAAGCATTCTGCAGCAGGAACTAGCACATATAAGTAATTGCATGGCCAAAGGTGTTGAGCTCAGACCTTTAGTCACAGCTTCAAATATTTTGTTCAATTTCATGCTCCCACCTTTGTAATGGAGTTTGGGGCTTCCCCTCTTCAACACGAAACTTTTGGAATAAATAAAGATGGCATTGCAAGCCGGGCCTTCTTGTCCATGTCAGTGTTTGATCTTATAAATATGTTTTTGTGAAGGATGGTCAAAAATTCCCTAAATACATTTGTAAACCTTGTTGAAAGCCTTTTCAGATGATTCAAAGCTGTTGTGTCTGCAAAAAGAAGGCTTACAAAATTTTAACTATATAGTGGAATTTCTCTTCAGTTCATAGGTGTGTGAATGCATGTGAGCAAATGGTTTTCCTGATACACTGCTTATAAGTTTATTTAAAATATCAACTGTTCCTTTGAGGAAATTCTCATTACATTCAAGCTTGAGCAACAAACTTGTCTCATATTGTTCCAGTTGTACATTGTATAATTACCTCTCTCTGGAAAAACAAAGTGCAGAAGCCCCAAATCAATGAGACAAGCATATCAAAGATGAGAATATATGTAAACTTCTGACCGTGACAAGAGATGGTGCTATGGCAAGCAGAGTTGTACTACTGTGCCAAATGTGCAACTAGGCAAAAATGATTTACTACTAATAGTATTACTGAATTAGTTTGGTGAAAATTCAAAGAAAATCTTTAAATAGTTCCATTTAGTCGCATACTATTTGGCATACACATATCAAGCTTATAGAGTTTTTAGTTAAATGGCTTGCCATACTGGGTTGCCTAAGCTCCAGCTGGCAGCTCGTTTTTTTTTTTTTTTTTTTTTTTTTTTTTTTGTTGTTGCTTTTTGGTACACCTTGACAGAGCACAAAAAAATACACAAAGTACAGATTTGAAAGAGAATAGAATTAAAATCAAATCAAATAAGCCTGCATGTTTTGCCATTGAAAATATCTAAATTTGTTAAGTCAAATGTGTTTTCCATATTAAATGTACTAAAGCTTTAAAGAATACTTTTTTTATTGTGGCAGGTGTAGTAGATGAGTTTAGGGAAACTGGAGGAGCTGTGAAAGTGAGAGCAGTCTATTCGAGGACTGAATAGGGGGTAGCAGCTCAAAATATAGATTCTGACATTGTTAATGGATGTATTGTAAAGGATAATGTAGATGTGAATGCATGCTGAAATAAATCTACCCCGTGAAGCAATTAACCCTTATTTACACCGAAATGTAATTTTTTTTTTTTTTAAACTTTAACATGCAAGGTTATACATGATTTCAGTACTGTGCAAGTATTAAAGATAAAAACACAGATGAAGTGACATATCCAGGTTGTAATGTGGAACTGAGTAGGATACATAAAAGATGTTTAAAGAATTACAAATCTTTAGAAATATATACAGAATCTGCATTATACTTGTGCATTTAATAAAGTAAATTATTATTTCCAAAAGTTAGCATATATAAACTGAGATAAATACAAATAATGCAAATTACAGCAGGCAGCACAAATGTTAATTGGTGAAATCATGCAATTTACAGCGCTAATGTAAACATTTATGCTTGTTGGGAGCAGTTTTGGTTTTAAAGTCTGACAGCTGCAGGTAATAAGGAGCTTTGAAAATACTCCTGCATGCATCTAGGATGCAGTAGTCCTTCCTTCTGGACTCCAAATAACCTCAGCCTCCTCAGAAGGTAGAGTCTGCTATGACCTTTGACCCTTTCTGTAAAGAGTGTCAATGATGTGGCTCCAATCCATTTTATTGTTCAGGTGAAAACCCAAGGACTTAGAAGAGTCTGCTATCTCACTTTCCACTCCTTGCATGTTCAACGGTGTTAGTGTGGTGAGTCTTGATGAATTAGATGTAAAGAAAATAAAACATTATTAAAATTCGGCATAAAAACACAAATTTTAAGTGAAAAATAAATATTTTCTGTGAAATTATTGCAGAGTTTCTGCATTTTAAGTATCCATTCATGGTATTGGTTAACTAACTGATATTGATACGAGTACATTGGAACGGTGTTGGCCCAGATACACGATACCAGTATCGTATCCATGCATCCCTAATTTTAATAAAAATTGTTTGCGATATAAAGTGAGCCGAAACTCAAGGGCTGAAAATGAACTCTAGTATGTGTGGCTCAGTGGTAGAGTAGTTGGCTTGCAATCGGAGGGTCGGAGGTTCGATTCCAGCTTCCTCCAGTTACATGTCGATGTGCCCCAAGGAACTTAACCCCCAAATTCTACATCCTCCTACTGAGCCATGTTGGTTATTGGTGTATGAATGCGAGTGTGGAGCTTCAATGTAAAGCGCTTTATAAGTTCAGTCCATTTACCATTTACAGCCTGGAGCTGTGTGGAGGGCTCCACAAGACATATAACACCATCATTAAATTGTAGAAGATTAGTCAGCTAATGATTAATTAGCAAAGTGCACCACCTAATGTTGTTGTTTTAAAATACAGCACATGTCCCATCACAATTTTCTAAGTCACCTTTGAATAGATTGATATCTGAGAGCAACAGCAGCCAATTACAGAGAACTGTAGCCTATAGAAGAATAGATTGCCATTACATCTAGTATATTAAATTTTTTTCTAATAACTTGACTATTATGTAGGCCCTTGCGTCCTGAGGTGTGGCTTGGTTCAGTGAGCTCCCCCTCAGAAACAGGTCACCCACTGGTTTCACTGGGAGCCATCTCTTCAGCCTCTGTGAGTGGGGCGGTGGTGGCCCCCACCTTGTTCTATAAAGTCCCCTGCTGGATGGGGAACATCGGTCCAGATTATGCTCAAAGTCACCGAGCATCCTCCATGCTGCCTCTTCTCTATCTTGTCAGACCCCCAGACGGTCCTGGCAGATGACCGCTTGTACTGAGCCAGGTTCTGCCGGAGGTTTCTTCCTGTTAAAGGGGAGTTTTTCCTCTCCACTATTGCTATATGCTTGCTCAGGATGTGGGATTGCTGAGGAATTGCTGTGGTTGAAGTCTGTATGATCCAGGCACAACCTCATCTCGATGACTCAATGCAATCTGCTAGGATTCCTTACATAGAAAACTTTTAACTGATTGGAATGTTTGTATTATTGTATTGAAATGACTTGGTGCTATATAAATAAAGTGAAAAAAGTTAATTGAATTGTTTTATGGACCTCAGCCTTCTTTCTGTTGGCTATCCAAGAGGTCAAATTGGAACATATCCAGAAGACTCAAATTTTGAGACAGTTTTAGCAGTCAATTAGGTGTGGCTTTCATATAGACAATATTAAATGATGGCAATGATAATATGGCTGAAAATTTTATTTTTATTTTTTGGGAAGGGGTACATAAGGTTGTCCCCCATATACTTCATCCCACCAGGGGATACCCTATACCATATTAAATATTAAGTTTGCTTAGACCTTAATTTCAATGTGCATGACAACTATTTTACTTTCAGTGATACCACTTTGGAAAAATAGGTCCAATGTGTATATATTGGCTATTTGACTCATACAGTCCTTACTCATGGTGCGTAAAAACATATGATAAAGCATAAAAAGTAAAAACAGCAATTAGAAATAAGAAGAAAAACAGCATAAAAGTATGACAATTAAAAACAGAAATTAACCATAAAACATAAGAATCTGATAGGTACCGGCAGGCCAAGCGGAGTGCGGCTCGGATGGTCGCTGAGGCAAAAACCCAGGCGTGGGAGGAGTTTGGAGAGACAATGGAGAACGACTTCCATATGGCTTCAAAGCGATTCTGGTCCACCATCCGGCGTGTCAGGGGGGGGAAGCGGTCTGCCACCAACACTGTTTACAGTGGGGGCGGTGTGCTGCTGATCTCAACGCGGGATGTTTTGGGTCGGTGGATGGAGTACTTCGAAGACCTCCTCAATCCCACCGACACGTCTTCCTGTTTGGAAGCAGAGTCTGGGGACTTTGGGACGGGCTCTCCAATCTCTTGTCCTGAAGTTGCCGGGGTTGTTTATAAGCTCCTCTCTGGCAAGGCTCCGGGGTTGGATGAGATTCGGCCGGAGTTCCTCAAGGCTCTGGATGTTGTAGGGCTGTTTTGGTTGACGCGGCTCTGCAATATTGCGTGGACATCGGGGGCACTTCCCTTGGATTGGCAGACAGGGGTGGTGGTCCTCCTCTTTAAAAAGGGGGACCACAGAGTGTGTTCCAACTATAGGGGGATCACACTTCTGAGCCTCCTTGGTAAGGTCTATGCGGTTGTCCTGGAGAGGAGGGTCCGACGGATAGTCGAACCTCGGATTCAGGAGGAACAACGCGGTTTTCGTCCTGGCCGTGGAACACTGGACCAGCTCTACACCCTCGGCAGGGTCCTGGAGGGTACGTGGGAGTTCGCCGAACTGGTCTACATGTGCTTTGTGGACTTGGAGAAGGCATTTGACTGTGTCCCTCAGGGTGTCCTTTGGGGGGTACTCCGGGAGGATGGGGTACCAGGCCTTTTGACACGGGCTGTTAGGTCCCTGTATGACCGGTGCCAGAGTCTGGTTTGCATTGCCGGCAGTAAGTCGGATTTGTTTCCAGTGAGAGATGGATCCGCCAAAGTTGCCCTTTGTCACCGTTCCTGTTCATAACGTTTATGGACAGGATTTCTAGGCGCAGCCAAGGTGTTGAGGGGATCTGTTTTGGTGACCTCAGGATCGGGTCTCTGCGTTTCGCAGATGATGTGGTCTTGTTGGCTTCATCCGAACGTGATCTACAGCTCTCATTGGAGCGGTTCGCAGCCGAGTGTGAAGCGGCTGGGATGAGGATCAGCACCTCCAAATCCGAGACCATGGTCTTGAGCCGGAAAAGGGTAGAGTGCCTTCTCCAAGTCGGGGATGAGGTCCTTCCTCATGTGGAGGAGTTTAGGTATCTGGGGGTCTTGTTCACTAATGAGGGAAAAATGGAGCGGGAGATCGATGGACGGATTGGTAAGGCGTCTGCAGTTATGCGGGCGCTGTACCAGTCTGTTTTGGTGAACAGAGAGCTGAGCCGAAAGGCAAAGCTCTCGATTTACCGGTCGATCTACGTTCCTACCCTCATCTATGGTCACGAACTCTGGGTGGTGACCGAAAGAACGAGATCACGGATACAGGCAGCTGAAATGAGTTTCCTCCATGGGGTGGCTGATTCTCCCTTAGAGATAGGGTGAGGAGCTCGGTCATCCGGAGGGAGCTCAGAGTAGAACCGCTGCTCCTCCACATCGAGACGAGCCAGTTGAGGTGGCTCGGGCATCTGGTCAGGATGCTTCCTGGACACCTCCCTGGTGAGGTGTTTCGGGCACGTCCCACCGGGAGGAGGCCTAGGGGAAGACCCACATCGCTGGAGGGACTATGTCTCCCAGCTGGCCTGAGAACGCCTCGGGATTCCTCACGAGTAGCTGGCCCAAGTGACCGGGAGAGGGAAGTCTGGGTCTCTTTGCTTAGGCTACTGCCCCCGCGACCCAACCCCGGATAAGCGGTAGCTGATGGATGGGTGGTCATAAGAATCAATAAAAGAAAAAATTTGAGAACAATTACAGTAGTTTAGGCAAAGGCAGCTTTAAGCAAATACGTGTTAAGTTTTGCATTAAATCAGCTCAATCTTAGGGCAGCTTTGCAGTCATCAAGAAGTTTGTCTCACTAAGAGGAGCATAGAAACAAAAAACTGCTACTCCGTGTTTGTTTCTGATTCTAGGGAGGATAAATAAGTTAGAGTCCAACTGGTCCACAAAAAAATCCCTATGAGAACAATGTAAACACATATTCCTTCACCTCCTCCCTAACCCTGTGAATAACACTTACACTGATGCATAGACACAAACACACGTTACAGACGAACACATACCCTCACATTCATCGTTCTCGCTGACCCTCTGCTCTCCATCCTACCTCCGCAAGCAATTTGGACAGCACGCTCCATTTGTGTAGCTCAAGGTCCTTGTCACCCCTCCACGTGTCTCATTGTGAATGTCTTTTTCCTTCCCTGGGCCACCTTTGCCCATGTAAATCCTTTCATTCTAGAAAAAGAAATGAAATCATGTTGTCTGTCTGGCTACTCTTGATATGGCTGTACTGAAAGGAATTTCCCCTCGTGGGACAATAAAGGGTTATTCAATTCAATTTAATACGTTGTAACTCAGGTTAACTTTAACTTAGAGTTGATTTAACTAATTTTTAACTCCTCTTCTCAAACCGAAAACTCTGAGTTGGCCAACCTAGAGTTCACGTTTTGACTCTCGTTTTGAAAAAAGGACTCATCGGGTTAACACAAATTATTTCAGTTTTTCCTTCCAATAAAAATGTGCTGGTTCAAGCAAATTCACATGCATTGGGACAATGTGATTTACTGTAATTGTTATTGGTTGAATAAGCATACATTTATTAGATGGAAAAACTACCATCATTTAAATTGTGTTAATCCAATGAGTCATTATTATGAGTGAAGAGGGAAGATAGCAGACTGGACTCCTTGAGGAAGCTTAGGTTATTCAAGGTTTACAACAAGTTTCTGCAGATCTTCAGCAGGTCTCTGGTGGAGAGTGTCATCTCTTCGTCTGTTGGAGTTGCAGCATCAGAGCCAGGGATTTAAAAAAGCTGGTTCTGTTCGGGTGACAACTGTGAAATAACTGGAGATAATGACACAAAGAAGGATTCTTCATAAAATTAAAAAGATTATGGAGAACCCTGAGCTTCCTCTCCATGAGACTATCCTACAATAACAGAGTATCTTCAGTCGGAGGCTTCTTCAGTTTCACTGAAGACCGCTACAGGAAATCCTTTCTCCCCACAGCCATTATGATCTACGACAACTCCTTGAAGAATGAATTAGTTATGAGCTAAAACAACAATTAATTTCTCTGGCATCATCAAAGTATTTTTAAATATAATTTTTAATTTCAATATGGGAAAAATGAGCAAGAAATCCCTCCCCCAGCACTTCTTTTTTATTTTACTTTTTGTCCCACAATTTTTTGCACTGAACTCAAGCTTCCTTCCTGCTTGAGGAGTGAGCAGGCCCTTCTTTTCACCTGAGGGGGCAGGGTTTCCCCAGCTGGACATAGTGTTGAAGGATCACGTTATTCCAGCCAGGTCCTCCCCAACCCATCAGGTGCCCCAGTCAGCAAGGAGGAGGCAGTATACCGCCCAGGAC
This sequence comes from Apricaphanius iberus, assembly GCA_028564705.1. Taxonomy (NCBI): domain Eukaryota; kingdom Metazoa; phylum Chordata; class Actinopteri; order Cyprinodontiformes; family Aphaniidae; genus Apricaphanius; species Apricaphanius iberus. Next base: position 978,964 of record JAPXFQ010002266.1, read on the forward strand.
TGGTGCATGTTTTTGTGGAAGTAGCTCACATTAGCTGCACAAGGGAACACGGGGAGAACATGCAAACTCCACACAGAAAGACCCTTTTGTCAACCCCACCCAATGTGTGGGTGCTGATGATATGGAGGAACACACAAGTTAGTCCTGCATCATCTAAAGTACAAATGCTGTTATCTAGGTCTGAGGAGCAAACACCATCATACAATAATCATAACCTGTCTCTGCTTGACAAGATTGTTGCTTTTGATAAGTGATGATGCATTCTTCCTACCTTGGAATTCTGACGTCTGATCTGGGAAAGAATCTAAAACTAATAGAACAGTTCTCCTGTGAGACATCTGATAAACCAGTGGGATTTTCATCAGGCTATACTCAGCACCTTGACTAACTGCTATCAGTAGAAGTTGAGAACATTGTACTTTCCTGCAGTTTTTCCTTTTAAACACTGTGGTTACCAAGTTCCGCAGCAGATCTTTTAAAATATTGACTTTGAAAGATTTAATGAAGCATAAACTAAAGGTGACTAATGAACCATCAGATATTTTTAAACTGTTGTTACACTGATTTCTTTGTTGATTTCCCTCGGTCAGTGGGTGGTGTACATGCTGGATGGGTCACAAGACATGGAGCTATATATATGGAATATAAATTTGTGTTCTGGCAAGTGCTCAACTCTGACAAACTGTATGTTTGCCCGCCTCACATATAGGATAGGCAGATAGGCCAAGAAACAGTCATTTAACATTTTAAATCTAGTTATTTGAGTTTAACACCTTTTTTTGTTTTTGCTCACTCACTCATGAAATTAATTAATTCATTCATTCATTCACTCATTCATTTCTTATGCACCTCTCCTGTAGTTTCAGCTCTGTGTTATCACTTGTTCCTGTCTTTATCTATGTGTGTATTTAAGTTGGTTGATTAAAATTCAGCCCAATATTACTACTCATGTCACTTATGAAAAAAGTAATTTTCCACAAATTTAGCTCCTCACATTAAAATCGGTAAAACATAAAATAAATGGTATATCTGGACTGCTGTGATTCATTTTCAGTAAATATGATATTGGTGTTTTTTTTAAGTATATTAACCTATTTCATACAGAAGCCTAGAGCTGCCACCCAGGGGGAAAAAACAGGGCTGTATATCAGATTGTTTCATAAAAACATTATTGTTCCAACAAGATATTTTTCACGTTCATACAATATAAATATATTACACAAACGTGTTAATATATTGTACAAATGTGAAAAATGTATTGCTTTAACAATAATATTTCTACGTTATCAACATATTTTTTTGTTTGAACACAATAAATGTTTGCTCAAAACATACTGAAGTTGATAACTGTACAGATCAGTGTGTGCGAAAATGTCTCGTTTCATGCTTAGATTGAGGCATCCGAGGAGAGATTTTGCAGTTACTGACCAATAGAGGGTGACACGGGAATCAATCGTCGCTCGCGTCCCATCCCGATCCCAAATAAATACTCCCGGCACGTCCCGATCACGTGACAACCCCCCCAAAAAAATCTTGTCCCGAAAAAATCCGAGAGAAAGACTCCCGACCCGAATCCCGTACATTAATAATTTACCTCCTATGACGCTCGCTCCCCCACCCCGCCCCCCTTTAAACCATAGCCTAGCACAGTATCAAAGGTCATCTATTTCGCTTTATCCGCCATCTTTAACCATATCCTGCATTCTCATTGTTTGGCCACCTTACCACATCGTGAATGGACTCGATTCGTCTGACTACCAAATAGGGCTGAACGATTAATTGCATATGCAATTAAATCGCAATTTGAAAAATGCGATTTCCTAATCGCAAAGGCTGCGATTTGACTTGATGTAAACATATCTGCTAAAGTCACGTGACTTGCTCAAACAATGCAAGGAGAGAAGGAAACGCTGCACTTTAATCCGTTATAAAATGACCTAAAGCTTAACAGAATCCAACGGCGCACAATAGTTGGTACCAAAGAGGAACAGTACATCAGTTGTGAGAGATTTTATCTGCTATGAAAACGTTGATGCTGCGCAACGCCAGGTATTGTGCAGAACCCGTCTTGCTATTGTTGCTGCCTCACGAGGTAGGCTACAGTACGAACATTTATCAACACCTAAAAACATCACACCACCATATATGAGCGTTGCACGGCTAAACTAACCGCCACCACTGTTTAAATTTCCAGTAAAACTTCCAGCCGACATGGATCGCTGACCGAGCTGTTTGAAAGAATCGCTCCTTGCGAAACATAAAAAAACGGCACACTGAAATTATTTGTGCTATAACGGGTTTTATACGCAAAAGTATGCTTTGTTAACCATGATGAATAAGCTAGGATTCAATCTCACACACACATTTTAGCCACATTTTACCTGCGCTATATGAAAAATGCCGACAGAAACGACAGAAGCCGCACCGAAAACAGTGGAGTGTTTTGAAACAACTGACCTGGGATCAAACCGCTCTACGGAGCCATACCAGAGTCTGTAAGTGCATTGGATCGATGGAGAATTAAAAATCAGAGCTTGTTCCTTCAAGCATCCTACTTCCTGGATAACCACACAAACATTGCAGCCGGAGGGAATTATTAGCTGGGATCAAAAGGAAGAAAACCTTGATTACAGAACGACGCCGATGACCATCGAGTGTGATGATTAAAAGTAGATAAAATTTTTAATATTTGACTGTGTCTTAAAATAAGTCTATGGAATAGAATAAATGATGTATAAAAATCAGTTTATAATACACAATATTTTTGCTTGCATTAATTTACAAATGCATGACAAAAGCCCCATAAAAATAATTGCATATTAAATCGCAATCGCAATATTGAAGAAAAAAACTCGCAATTAGATTATTTTCCTAAATCGTTCAGCCCTACTACCAAACTATTAATGCTGCATTCGCGAGGACAGTTTATAGCCTATTCGTTCAAGTTTTACCTCTTACGACGTGAGACTCCGTGGGCGCCGCCATTATCCTCTGACCTAATTTTGGTGAAGTCAGGGTACGTCGAACTACCCCGAGTTCGCAGGTAGGTGGTTCCACTTCGACAGGCATTCCAGTGCTCTTTTCCTATTTGGAGCTAGGATAAGTCCCATGTCCCACTGGTTTGAATGGGCTCTCGAACGCAGCATAAGATACACGGATTTTCAGTCGGATATCATATGCTTACCAGTTTATCCAGGTGGTGTAGCAACAACGTAGCAGTTTCAGTTTTGGTGCATGCAGTGTAGTAGACCCCATGGAATTCAACTAAAGATAGATTCAAATTCTAATTTCCAGTTTCCCGTCCGATCCCGTGGATTATTTCCTGTCCCGTCCCGATCACATTACCAACAGTGAAATTGACTCCCGTCCCGCAGGAATCCTGCAGGAATCCCGTGACCCGTGCGAATCCCGAAAAATTGTCACCCTCTCCTGAGCAACTAGGACAGTATTGTGATAAATATGTGGACAAGAAATCTAAAATGCATGAGGCTTTATATGAGGAAGAATGAGTCTGATCCAAAGTGGCTGCATTTCTTATTGATCAGCTGGTCGGACATGGGAGGCTCCATGATACAAAGTAAACCACCTGAATTGCATTCAAGCAGGTTATGTTGTCACTAAGAGCAGTCAGACATTTACCGAAATATCTCTATCCTTATGGGGTTGAATTCAAACAATAATGTTTTCAAGGAATAATATGATACTATATTGTACAAACATGAAAAGTATATTGTTAAAAAATAAAGTTTTCATGTAATAACATGATATTGTACAAATGTGAAAAGTATATTGTACAAACTTTATATTATACTGTTAAAATATTACAGCATATTTTACAAACGTGAAAAGTATATTGTTTGAACAATAACCTTTTCAAGTAATAACATATATCTCTGTTTTTTCTTTTGCCAGGGTGTCAGCTCTATGCTTTGGTAATTTCATGAAAGCATTTCATGTTAAATGCAATATCTACATTTGAGGAAGTATCATGCACAGTGGTGTTTCTAACAATTAATAGTGAAACTAATTTCACTATTTCCTGAGGCAACATGTTCTACATTCATTCTCGGAAGAACAAGCTGTATCCCAGGAGTATGACTGATAAATGACATGTGGCTAGACTTTCATCATGCAGAGACAAAACTATCATCCCAGGGATGAAGGTGTGGCGGCTGTAAGGAAGGTTGCTGTAGGAACATCATAAGGAATCTTCTAGTCAAAGAAAAATGGTAAACCAGAATCCTCACACTGAATGTACTCAGAGAAGAAACCAGTTATTTCAGTCATAAAATGCCGGTTTTGATCCTACCTGAAGGATGATGATAATCTCATTATATCTTCGGCACTCCGTATGCCTTATTGATTGAAGTAATGATGTGCTCCAACAAGGAAACACTCTGGGAACACAATGTCCAGGCAAATCCTTTACACAATAATATTTAACTGCCATCTCTTATGCACACCTAGGTGTCCATTAGGCCAACTTCAAAAAGATATTACTCACTTTGGCACACACTATAGAAGTACTATGCAATAAGTTGAATTCTCTGTGGTATTTGTAGTTAGAGAACCCAAGGCAGAAATTAGTTGTGAGGTGGAATGCAAATAACATGTGGTTTATGAAATGTTTAAACAAATAAAAATTTGACAAGTGTGATGTGCAATTGTGTTCAGGACTTAGCAGATTTAATACTTTGTAAAACCACCTTCCATTGCATATACAGCAGCAAGTGTTTTGGGGTCTGTTGCTACCAGCTTTGCATATATAGACGCTGAATTTTTCATCATTCTTCTTTGTAAGGTCGTAACAGCCTCAGGTAGATTAGATGGAGGTATTCCATAAAAATGTTTTTCCTTTCAAAAGTCTTGCCACCGGCTCTCAATCAGCTTTGGGTCTAGATTTTTTGCTGGATCAGTTCTGAGACTGTTACCCAGTTTCTTTTATGAGTCTTACTGTTTTCTTCCCCGTATTACACTGTTTTCAACGGCATCCACTTTACCATCAACTCTCACCAACTTTTTATTCTGCACTGATAAACTGCATCACCACAGCATGATGCTTCCTCCACTATCAGTCCTTTGAGCTATTGCTTTATAATCTAACTGTGCTCTAAACTTCTACATGAGTTTCTTCCTGACCGGTCTGATATCCTTTTTGGTCGTCGTGATGCGCTTTATTCAATACTTTTCTTGGCAGAACAGCTGCATTTATACTAAAATTAATTTATAAACTCGTTGATTCAGTTTGCTTGTATACCACCACCCTGGTCTCTCAGATAAAATTATAATAAACTACTAGTTTGTAGTTCCAATCTGAAAAACTAAAGAATTTAAAAATCTGTATGTTTTTACAATTAAAACATGAAGTAGCAAAGAAAGAAACTACAGAAAACAGTTATTGTTCATTGTTGTTATTTTGCTATAAATCAGTTAAAGGCTTAGTTTCTTTTAGAGGTGGGTTGGCCAAATAGGTTCGGGAGTTTTCCTGAACGATCGGTCTGTTCTATATTGGTAATCAGAAAGTATGTTTTCGTACTCCAGAAGTAGCCGCGGACGAGCCGCTGTCATGCACCTGCTGTGTGTCTGCTTGTGTACGTAATTGAGCCATGTTCCTCTAAAGATTATTTGTAGTAAATGTTTACTTGCTGAAACTATGTGATATGTGGATGTCTTTATCTGATTCCCAAACGGGCCAATTGTATATGGAGACACAGTCAGAAAAGATGTAGTTAAATCACTCTGAAGCTCAAATAGTGGAAACACACCAATTGTACTTACATGCCTAAGCTTCAACTTACATTATCACTACTCGCTGGTGTGCTCAATTCTGCTGTAAACTATTTGGATATTGTTTACTAGCTGATACCAGATGTCAGCTGCTGACTTCTACTTTGAAAGAAAACCTGTTTAACCTCACAGGGGTTTGCTTCAGCACCAGAACATCTGTGACATTTAAGGAGATTAATTCTAAACCCATCGGAGATAAAGAAATTTCCAAGCTTCCAGGTTGAGATTAAATACTATCCCATCTCTGCTCGTAATTAAAATTATGTACACTACCGTTCAAAAGTTTGGGGTCACATTGAAATGTCCTTATTTTTGAAGGAAAAGCACTGTACTTTTCAATGAAGATAACTTTTAACTAGTCTTAACTTTAAAGAAACACACGCTATACATTGCTAACGTGGTAAATGACTATTCTAGCTGCAAATGTCTGGTTTTTGGTGCAATATCTACAGAGGTGTATAGAGGCCCATTTCCAGCAACCATCACTCCAGTGTTCTAATGGTACAATGTGTTTGCTCATTGGCTCAGAAGGCTAATTGATGATTAGAAAACGCTTGTGCAATCATGTTCACACATCTGAAAACAGTTTAGCTCGGTACAGAAGCTACAAAACTGACCTTCCTTTGAGCAGATTGAGTTTCTGGAGCATCACATTTGTGGGGTCAATTAAACGCTCAAAATGGCCAGAAAAAGAGAACTTTCATCTGAAACTCGACAGTCTATTCTTGTTCTTAGAAATGAAGGCTATTCCATGCGAGAAATTGCTAAGAAATTGAAGATTTCCTACAACGGTGTGTACTACTCCCTTCAGAGGACAGCACAAACAGGCTCTAACCAGAGTAGAAAAAGAAGTGGGAGGCCGCGTTGCACAACTGAGCAAGAAGATAAGTAAATTAGAGTCTCTAGTTTGAGAAACAGACGCCTCACAGGTCCCCAACTGGCATCTTCATTAAATAGTACCCGCAAAACACCAGTGTCAACATCTACAGTGAAGAGGCGGCTGCGGGATTCTGGGCTTCAGGGCAGAGTGGCAAAGAAAAAGCCATATCTGAGACTGGCCAATAAAAGAAAAAGATTAAGATGGGCAAAAGAACACAGACATTGGACAGAGGAAGACTGGAAAAAAGTGCTGTGGACGGATGAATCCAAGTTTGAGGTGTTTGGATCACAAAGAAGAACGTTTGTGAGACGCAGAACAACTGAAAAGATGCTGGAAGAATGCCTGACGCCATCTGTTAAGCATGGTGGAGGTAATGTGATGGTCTGGGGTTGCTTTGGTGCTGGTAAGGTGGGAGATTTGTACAGGGTAAAAGGGATTCTGAATAAGGAAGGCTATCACTCCATTTTGCAACGCCATGCCATACCCAGTGGACAGCGCTTGATTGGAGCCAATTTCATCCTACAACAGGACAATGACCCAAAACACACCTCGAAATTGTGCAAGAACTATTTAGAGAAGAAGCAGGCAGCTGGTATTCTATCGGTAATGGAGTGGCCAGCGCAGTCACCAGATTTGAACCCCGTTGAGCTGTTGTGGGAGCAGCTTGACCGTATGGTACGCAAGAAGTGCCCATCCAACCAATCCAAATTGTGGGAGCTGCTTCTAGAAGCGTGGGGTGCAATTTCTCCAGATTACCTCAACAAATTAACAGCAGGAATGCCAAAGGTCTGCAATGCTGTAATTGCTACAAATGGAGGATTTTTTGATGAAAGCAAAGTTTGATGTAAAAACAATCTTATTTCAAATAAAAATCATTATTTCTAACCTTGTCAATGTCTTGACTCGATTTTTTATTGATTTCACAACGTATGGTGGTGAATAAGTGAGACTTTTCATGGAAAACACAAAATTGTTTGGGTGACCCCAAACTTTTGAACGGTAGTGTATGCCAGTCAATGATATGAATCATTGCTTTAGACGGTAAACGCCTTTTTCAAATCACTCAAAAAGCCTTAAATAAAAACTTACCGATTGAAGAGAGGAATTCCAAAAACCCAGAATAGCCATCTCAAACATAAACATATTTTTACATCCACAACAGTCCAGTTAATATCCTCCATTTAAATAGTAAGTCCACAACATGTCTTATTTCCAAAATCCAGCATCCTGTGCTGCTCAACACCTTCATAATTCCCTTCCGTGTCTGGATCTCTCACTAACTTTCATCAGAAATACTGTTAGCATGCAAGTTAGCTACACAGCATGCTTCTTCTCCTTATTCTTTGTGTTTACAAACGGCCTGCCAACAATAAATATGCACTACTGCCACCAACTGGTACGGAGTGTGTACAAAAGTCAAAACATTGCTCAGCCACCCATGGCGCTAGGACTGTTTCACAGGGTCTTCAGTTTTTTGGTTTCTCATTGCCCACAATGCACCTTAGGGACAGAGTAGAAAGCAGGTGATACTATGAATAGAATATAATAGAATAGAATAATCCTTTATTGTTCCATGAGGGAAAATCCATTTCAGTACAGCCTGATCAAGAGTAGACAGACCAAACATTCCTTACACAAAACAGATACAGGCATACCATGGTTTCTGCTGCAAGCTTAAATGCAGCACACCACTTGCAGATAAAGAAGGGTTTACACAAAGTCAGGGTGGGTCGAAAAAAAGCACTCAACTGTGTCTTGATTCTTTATTCAAGAGTCAAAACACAGGTAATAGAAGAAGAAAAAAAACACCTCAGACATTTAAGCACATACAGTATAAAGACATTGACAAAAACGCATCCAGGAAGGAAAGGCTGGGAATGGGAACACCAGTCCACGATTGATGCACTACTGCTTCCTGGAGTGGGAGAGAGCGTTTGTGGGAGCAGCGCAGCACCGTTGATCAAAAGGTGGTGTGTGCGTCTGTAACACATGTGAGTGTGTGTGTCAGTAATTGTAGAGGGACAGTGGGAGGGAGAAGGGAAAGGAGACTCTGTTTACATTCATCACACGGGCATTTGATTATGGATCAGTTGAAGGTCATCATAGAGCCAAAATAGTAATTGTTATGGTTAGCAGGAAGAGCAATTCCCCTCTATCCTTTAAGTCTGTCAGCAGTCCCTTTTAGATTCCAAATTCGACCAAATTCAAGTTCCAGATCCATTTAATTTCCATTTGCACCAAGACACACTGTCCGATGACACTTCGGGAATGAGTCCCGAAGCACCGGCCAGATAACCTTTTACAGCGTCCAGCCTGCACCCCAGGTCACCGAGCAGATAGCTCTGAGTTCCTGCAACACGACTCAGCACTTCAGACTGCTCCTTCAGCCTTCCAATCACTACCAGAGCTCCCTCCAATTTTGACTATACAGCAATTTTCTTGCTCCAATTTCTAGTAGATCAAAGTAGTTGCCCATTTCGATCAGCAAGAACCCGATCACCATAAATAGATCCAGATATGCTCTTTGTCTTCCTGAGAAATTATCGACAAACAAACGGTGTTACGACCCAGCTCGGCCAGGGTCGGGAAGTCGCAACAAAGGGAATCGTGCAAGTGTTTATAAGGTGGAACACAAGAGTTTATTTTAAAGTCAGACAAAATAGGCACACAGCCGGTAATGTAATCTGAACGTAGTTGGGGGTAGAGATGCTGCTCAACACAAAAACACATCAAAAGTCACTGTGGAAATTAAACAAGCCAGTTAGTAAACAAAGGAACAAAACACTGGTCTTCTAAGTATAAATCAAAATCAAAAAAGAAGCAGCACCAACAACTAACAAACAGGAATATCCAAAAGATATTCCTGTACAAACAAAGCTTTTATTTAACCAAAAATCCTAGCTATCCCAACTCCGGGCTGTGAACAATAAACTGAAAGTGAAGCCAAACGGGCTGTTAACTTAAACCAAAAAGAATAAAGACTTCTAGCAGTCAACTCAAAAACCACTTAGTTCTAACACTAAGGGAACAAATACAAACAAAGCTATACAAAAATCACAATTACTATTGTTATTATTATACACAAAGAAATAAAGCAATAAACAAAGTACTATCTAAATCAATCTAATCTAATCTAATTCAATACAATTACCGCAAAGTCACAAAGTCCAAATCTCCAGTCACAAATTAGAGGCCAATTGTCTGAGCACACAATTGCCTGTGGAATGAAGGTTGGGAGTGTCTTTTATTTCCTGGATGTATGGGGTGTGGTTTGGCAATTATCAGGACAGCAACCACTGGGATCAGCGGGGAGGAAGGTGTGGAGATCTGGACCAATCCCGTCTGAGCAGTGGCAATCAGGAGGAAACAAGAAACACCTGAAGTTAGTTAGAATACATATTTCTAATTCAACAAAATGATGGTTTAAAGGGAAAGTTCCATTCCAGACAAGTTTGGAGCCACTTGCAGTCCTTCAGAAGAAGTTTATATCCTATCGCAATCAGCGTATAATGAATAATAGGAGTCAATGGGGCATGTGAAGTGGAGCCTCTAAATATGGCATTATCTGCCACAAAACTCGTTAATTTAAGCAATGTTTTGTTATTAATTGGTAACACTATTCCCCTCAGAGTTCAGGGCATCTCAGCACTGTTTCTTTGCTTTCTCCAAGGGTGTTTTGCAGGCTTTTAATCCAACTACACTAACAGTGGTCGGTTAGACAGAACTTGCTTGAATTGCAGAAACAAAATGACCAAGTGGACTAAGACCGTCGTATAGTCCTGCTCAGACTACAACTGCCATGAAGCACTGCAATAACGTCACTGAAACAGCAGCTTTTGTAAAATTGAATAAAGCCTGTGAATACCCTGCAAGACAACAAAGAAGCACTTCCCAAACGCTCCAAACTCACAGGGGAATAGCACTACTGATTAATAAAAAAAAATTCAAAATTGGACATGCCACCATTACTCCTATTTTGTGGATATAAGCTGATCAACAGGATATAAACTTTTCTCAAAGGACTCCAAGTGACTCTAAACTTGTCTGGGTGAGTAAATGAACATAATAAATGCTAAAAAATAAGGTCCAAGTTGAAAGAAACTAGCTTCACCTTTAAAAGTCAATTGTCTCAGTAAAATTAATTTTCAGGTGGCTAAATAATGGCCACATTATTTATTCTGGGATATCATGGTGTTTGGGACACTAATTGGAAAATGAACAGCTTCAAATAATCGATGACACATATTAACATTCAGCAACATCTCAAGGCAAACACTTTAACAGGGCTGACAGAAGATTTGACACAGTAGATTGTACTGTCTCATCAAGGAAAGGGAAATAAAATAATTCCTGGAGCGTTTTGGTGAGATCATCTTGACATTAATTAGCAAGCTGATATTATTGTACATTTCCTCTAAACATGCACTCACTGTGAGTTCTTCTTCCAGGTACAAAGTTCTGGTGTCTTCTGGACATCGTACCCATTAAGAATGAGAAGGGAGAGGTGGTTCTGTTCCTCGTGTCCCACAAAGACATAACTGACAAGAAGATGGAGCAGGATCCAGAGCAGGGGCCTGGAACTGGTGAGTGAATAACAGCTCCTATAGCACACTTCAAATAGCATCAGCTGAAATCCATTTATAAACATATTCTGTCTCAAATGATCTGTGCTTTGTTATAAATTACACACAAAAAAATGCTCTAAAGTTGAAAAAACACACTAGGCTTTGATTTTGGCAATGAATGATTATTGTGGAATATTTTGGTGATCAAGAAGCAATTTAAGAGTAAAAAGTGCGTTAACCATCTAGACCTTAACAATAAGTAATGCTTAAAAATCTGCAAATGCGTACCATTTTCTTTTCAAAATATGTATGGCTTTGTGTTGGTCTGTCACAAGAAAATCCAAATAAAGTACAATGAAGTTTGTACTTGTCACCTGAGAAATTGTAAATAAGGTATATGAATACTTTATTTATTTCATTTTTATTTAATCAGGAAAACTCCCATTGATATTTTTAAAAAACATTTTCAAAGGAGTCCTGGCAAGAGGCAGCGAAAGTCACAGTAACACAATGAGTTACAAAAATGAAATGACATACACAATTATGAAAAGCAGTTACAATACAGGGAGGCTGTCTCAAGTGCTCTTAATCTGGATTGCAAAGTGTTCAAAGAAATATGCATTTTTAATGTCTGTCTTCTTGCAATGTGTTCCATGAAAAAGGAATGGAGAAAACGAAGGCCCCTTTTTCTAAGTCCTGAGCAGGCAAATGGAAGACAAAGTAATAATCTGTCATTTTCACAGAACTTTAAGAAACAACCCTTCTCCATATAATATAAATTGCAGAAGTAAATGTGCAGTAGTACAAGAATGGCCTCATTAGTGAAAGTCTACCAATATCTCAACCTCCTGGTGGAGAATCAATGCCATCCCACTGGAGAATACAATTTACAATGATGGGTCAATACTTTTGCAATACAATTTTAAAACAGTCTGCTAACTTTCGTAAAAACTGTCTTAGCTGCAATTCCTCAGTTAGCAGTTAGTAATTCTAACACAGTCATTGTCATTAATGTGTTTTGTTATGACTCACTCTTTGCTATGCAATCAAAGTTATACAGTTGGGGTTAAACACCATTAGGAAGCTGGTGCAGTAAATGCATCTTAAGTCAGATTTATGATGTAAGTTTAGAAAGTATTTTTTCCTAAGTGTTAAGTGTTCTACCCTGTGGTGATAATCCTTGTTCAATAGAAAATAGCCGACTGGGTTTTGAAAAGATCAAAAGTTTTTAAGTGTGCTCTCATATCTGACATATTATTGATGAAAACTGATGGCTGTAGATTGGGAAAATATTTATAACATACATACATTGTAGTGACTTTACTCTAAATATAGCGTCCAAGCAGCACTAGGTTGTAGAGAGTACACATCATAAGGCAACCAGGAAAAAAAGGAATCAACATTTGGATTCGGACAAATACAAATCAGGCCAACAAAAACTTAAATATCAGTGTGCAGTGGGACAAAATTCTCGTTCGAACAAATTGACCAGATGAAACGATTTGCCCTTCACCTGCTAGATTATTATACTGTAAGCAAACAACAATTAACCATTGATTAATAATTTGATTCACTCTTTTCCCACTGTACATCTCACTCTGGTTAAACAAGTGTCTGTCAGTTTGAACACTTGATGAATGTAAATGACTTCCCTAAATGAAATGTGCCTGCTGCACTGTAAACATTCAGTCAAGGATTACAGCTTCCTCATTTTGAAATGCAATAGTCCAGATGCTGAGTGAGGAATGGAGCCGCATTTCAAATTACCATGGAGAATATGTGAGTTAATTAGGAGAAGAGACAAACCCGTCTTTGGTTAAAGTCTTTGTAGTGGCTACAAATTCTGCAAATCAGGCATTTTATGAGTAACTAAGTAAAGAGAATTATCTGCTCAAAATCGTCCAGCTGTCTTAATAATGTCTGGTCTTCATGACAGATGAGGTTGTGAAAAGTATTCTGTTTTCCTCGCATTTGGAAAGTCCAATGTAGACAGGATTTTTTTCTTTGTGAAATAAATCAGTTAATATTAAAACTTTTTAACAGAGCCATGTTGTCGAGTGATGGGTTCTTGAATGGTTCCTGGATGTCTCTTGTGGAATTGCAGAGCAGATTTGGTAGCTGGATCCCGTCAAAGGACCCTTTCCCTTGGTTTCCCTGGAGGTTGTCTGCCAAAACCTTCTTTGTCAGAATGTTTTGTCTTCTTTGCAAACTTAAAGAGTAAACTTAAAGACCGTCACGGCTGAGCCAACTCGAGCTAATATGGCGTGGCGCTGCTGAGCTCCATAAAGCCTCTGTTTACCTCCAGTCAAGGGAGAAATTATGAGGTCTCTTCTCCACCGTCCACCAGAGGTAAAGGGAGGCTTTATGGAGCGCAGCGGGCAAACGCTGTGTCAGTTCAAGCCGTTGGCTCAGGGTGCTGAGTCAGTGCGCCATGAGGCATATAGGCAAGACAAGGCAAGGTCATTTTATTTATATAGCACACTTTCAAGGCAATTAAAGGAGCTTTAAATGATTCAGTGGCAACGAACCAAATACACGACAAAAATATGAAAATCAAAACAGAAGTAATGCATTTAGTAACTGAAACAAAATAAAATGTGAGAGTATGAAATTTAAAAACAAATAGAACACATGATAAAAACAGAATCAGTTAAAAATAGGAATAAAAATCAAACCATGAGAATCAAACAGTGATTAAAAAAACGCAATTTAGGACTCAAAGGCAAGTAAAGTTTTAATCTTTGATTTAAAAGAGCCTAACGATTCAGCATTTTTCCATTCTTCTGGAAGTTTGTTCCAGATTTGTTGAGCATAGAAGCTGAAAGCCGCCTCTCCCTCTTCAGTTCTAATTCTAGGATTGTTTAGTAAGCTAGGGTTGGAGGACCTCAGTGGCCTGCTGGGTTGGTATAGTGACAACATACAGACGTGGACAAAATTGTTGGTACCCTTCATTAAATCAAAGAAAAACTCATAATGGTCACAGAAATAACTTTAATCTGACAAAAGTAATAAAAAATATAAATTATATAAATGTTGACCAATGAAAGTCAGACGTTGCTTTTCATCCATGCTTCAACGGAATTATTTAAAAAATAAATGCATGAAACAGGCCTGGACAAAAATGATGGTACCCGCAACTTAATATTTGGTTGCACAACCTTTTGAGGCAATCACTGCAATCAAATGATTCCTGTAACTGTCAATGAGACTTCTGCACCTCTCAGCAGGTATTTTGGCCCACTCCTCATGAGCAAACTGTTCTAGTTGTTTCCGGTTTGAAGGGCGCCTTTTTCAGACAGCACGTTTCAGCTCCTTCCAAAGATGCTCAATAGGATTGAGATCAGGGCTCATAGAAGGCCAGTGTTTTCCTCTTAGCCCTTCTTGGGTGTTTTTAGCTGTGTGTTTTGGGTCATTTTCCTGTTGTAAGACCCGTGACCTGCGACTGAGACCATGCTTTCTGACACTGGCCAGCACATTTCTCTCTAGAATCCCCTGATAGTCTTGAGATTTCATTGTACCCTGCACAGATTCAAGACACCCTGTGTCAGATGCAGCAAATCAGCCCCAGAACATAACCGAGCCTCCCCCATGTTTCACAGTAGGGACCGTGTTCTTTTCTAGATATGCTTCATTTTTCCGTCTGTGAACATAGAGCTGATGTGCCTTGGCAAAAAGTTAAATTTTTGTCTCATCTGTCCACAGGACATTCTCCCAGAAGCTTTGTGGCTCGTCAGCATGTAGTTTGGCATACTCCAGTCTGTTTTTTTTAATGATTTGTCCTCTGGCTCAAACAGCGAAGGATGTTCCGATCTGACACTGATGTTCCTTGAGCATAAAGTTCAGCTTGGATCTATTTTGAAGTCTTTCTAGGCTCTTTTGTTACCATTTGGATTATCCGTCTCTTTGATCTGTCATCAATTTTCCTCCTGCAGCCACGTCCAGGGAGGTTGGCTACAGTCCCATGGATCGTACATTACTGAATGACATGTGCAGCTGTAGTCACAGAAACATCTAGCTGCTTGGAGATGGTCTTATAGCCTTTACAGTTAACATGCTTGTCTATGATTTTCTTTCTCATCTCCTGAGACAACTCTTTCCTTTGCTTCCTCTGGTTTATATTGAGTGTGGTACACACCACGTCACCAAACAACACAGTGACTACCTGGAGTCCTATATATAGGCCCACTGAGTGATTACAGGATTGTAGACACCTAGGATGCTGATTAGTGGACATACCTTGGATTAACATGTCCCTTTGGTCACATTATTTTCATTCTTTTCTAAGGGTACCATCATTTTTGTACAGGCCTGTTTCATGCATTTATTTTTTAAATAATTCTGTTGAAGCATGGATGAAAAGCAATGTCTGACTTTCATTGGTCAACATTTATATTTTTTATTTATTATTACTTTTGTCAGATTAAAGTTATTTCTGTGACCATTATGAGTTTTTCTTTTATTTAGTGAAGGGTACCAACAATTTTGTCCACGTCTGTATCTCCAACATACTTTGTTGCCAAAGCCTTTATTTTAGTGCATTTATAAACTAGTAGGAGTATTGTAAAGTATTTTCTCTGAGCTACAGGGAGCCAGTGGAAGGACTTGGGTGATGTGTTCTACTTTCCTGGTTCTAGTGAGAACACAAGCAGCAGTATTCTGGATCAGCTGCAGCTGTCTGATTGATTTTTTAGGTAGACCTGTGAGGACCCTGTTGCAGTAATCTATCTGACTAAAGATGAACACATGGAGGAGTTTTTCAAGGTCCTTCTGTGACATCAGTCCTTTAATCCTAGAAATGTTCCTCAGGTGATAGAAAGCTAACCTTGTTATTGCCTTTATGTGACCCTGGAGGTTTCTGGCCTGATCAGTAGTTTCTAGCTGTATTAACTGAAGCTGTGTGCTGACTCTGGATCGTTCCTCCTTAGGTCCAAAAATAATTATTTCCGTTTTGTTTCTGTTTAACTGGAGAAAGTTACGGGAAATCCAGTCGTTTATTTGTTCAATGCATTCATTTAAGGTCTGGATAGAATCAAAGTCACCTGGTGACAATATAATGTATAGCTGAGTGTCATCTGCATAGTTATAGTGACTAATCTTATTGACTGCTATATAGGGCTGAACGATTTTGGAAAATCTAATTGCGATTGTTTTTCATCAATATTGCGATTGCGTTTTAATCTGCAATTATTTTAATGTGGCTTTTCTCATGCATTTTTTAATTAATTCAAGCAAAAACATTGTGTATTATAAACAGATTTCTTTATACATAATTTATTCTATTCCATAAGATAGACTTATTTTAAGACAAAGGCAAACATAAACAACTTTATCTACTTTTAATCATCACACTTAATGGTCATCGGCGTCGTTCTGCAATCAAGGTTTTCTTCCTTTTGATCCCAGCTGGCAAGTCCCCCGGTGGGGTTATCCGGGAAGAAGGAGGCTTGAAGGAACAAGCTCTGATTTTAAATTCTCTATCGATCTAATGCACTTACAGACTCTGGTGTGGCTCCGTAGAGCGGTTTGATCATAGATCAGTTGTTTCAAAACACGCCACTGTTTTCGGTGCGGCTTTAACTTTCTGTCAGCATTTTTTATACAGCGCAGGTAAAATGTGTTCGTGAGATTGAATCCTAGTTTATTCATCATGCTTACCAAAACAAACCCTTGGCTATAAAACCCGTTATAGCAGGAGTTATTTCCATGTGCCGTTTTTTTATTTTCGTAAGGAGCGATTCTTTCAAACAGCTCAGTCAGTGATCCCCATCGTCTGGAAGTTTGTTTACTGGAAATTCAAACACTGGTGGCGGTCAGTTTAGCCGTGCAACTCTAATATATGGTGGTGTGATGTTCTTAGTTGTTGATAAAGTTTCGTAGTGTATCTCGTGAGGCAGCAAGGCGGGTTCTGCATTACCTGGCATTGCGCAGCATCAAGGTTTTCAGCCCTACTGCTATAGTCTTGGTCAGTGGGAGCATATAAATATTGAACAGGAGGGGTCCCTGGTGGACCCCACACGTGATTTCAGTTTGTTCTGATGATAAATTTTTGATGGACACAAAGAACTTCCTGTTCTTGAGATAAGACTCAAACCACTGAAGTGCTGTACCAGTGAGTCCGACACAGCTCTCCAGTCATTCCAGTTATATTTTATTATCAATGGTGTCAAACGCTGCACTGAGTTGCAACAGAACCAGAACCGTGGTTCTGCCGCGGTCTGTATTTATGCAGATGTCATTGAAAACTTTGACGAGGGCAGTCTCAGTGCTGTGATGAGCACGGAAATCAGACTGAAAATGATCTAAGGAGTCGTTCATTTTAAGGAATTGTATTTAATTGTTGAGATACAGCTTTTTCAATAATCTTAGTGATGAATGGGAGATTAGAGATTGGCCTGTAATTTTGCATCAATGTATTGTCTAGAGTATTATTCTTTAATAGGGGTTTGATACTTGCTGTTTTGAGGGCCTGGGGAAAGACACCTGACAGGAGGGATGAGTTAACTATTTGTATCAGATTGGACTTAATGACAGGGAGATCTTAGCTGTTTAATCATTTCATCAAGATGTGATTGATTTAGTTTTTTGAAATCATAGATTTTATCTTCATTGTTTTTACATGGGGTTGAACATGGTGATAGGTTGGGTGCTGCTTTACAACTTTTTGATCTTGTAATTTCCTAAATCTTTTTAATGAAGAAGTTGGCAAATTTACTACAGGCCCTAGTGGAGTGTAGCTCAGGGGATGCTGTCACTGGAGGATTGGTCAGTTTTTCAAGTGTTGCGAATAAAGTCTGTGCGTTATTCCTGTTTCTGTTAATGATTTAAGAGAAGAAAGATTCCCTTGCAGTTTTCAAAGTTTTTATATATTTGTTCAGCCTGTTTTTGTAGATCTCAAAGTGAACCTGTAGTCGAGTTTTCCTCCATTTTCTCTCGGCCTGGCGGCACTCCCTTTTCTCATTACATACCAGAGAATCGCTGGGCCATGGAGACTTCTTTCTACCTGAGACTACTTTTACTTTAGTTGGAGCAATGGTATCAATGATGTCTGAGACTTTAGTGAAAAAGTTATCTACCAGCTTGTTAACAGTGTGTGTTGGTGAATTGGGGTGGGGGTGTTGGCGGGCTGAGGTAGAGCACCTTATTCACTGTGTGTTTAAAATATATAGGTTATAACTTATGGCTTTAAACCACTTTGACGTTGTGGTCCTCCAAAGTGCGATTCCAGCTTCCTCTGTTTCTCTCGGCATTGCTTCTGTGTTTGCACTTAGCACACAAGATAAACGATGTCAACTCGTCACAGGCCAGGCCGAGTTCCAGACAATGGAAAAGATCTACCGCTTTCAGCCAATCACAAAATTCAAATGCAGTTGACCCACATTGACCATGAGTGGCAGCACTAAGACATTTTTAAACCAAAAAATTTGGAATTTAACAAGTTTAGATTATTGCGTAGAAGCCAGTGCCAGCCGGGCATTACTTTGCTCATCCTCCAATCAGCTCAAAATATTTCACCAGGTGGCCCACCCTCTTTCAGAGGGTTTCTGCTGCAAAGATTCCAGATCGAAATGTGTAGGCTTGACACGGGGTGGGGCTACACATTGATCTGGCTGATGCCAGAATTTATGAATTGTCCCAAACCTGGAGAAGGCACTCTACCCTTTCTCTGTTTATTCTTATGATTCTCATTCTATTCACTTGACACTCTGCTGCAAACTCTCCCAATGAAAGGCAGAGATCATGGTCTGATGAAGCAAACAGGACCACATGATCTACAAAAAGCAGACATCCAATCCTGAGGCCACCAAAACAGATCCCCTCAACATCTTGACTAAACTTGGAAATCCTATCCTTAAAAGTTATTAATAAAATCAGTGGCAAAGGGGAGCCTTGGCAGACTTCATGTCTCACAGGAAACAAGCCCAACCAACTGCTGGTAGTGTGAAGCAATCCAGTGCAGTCTGACATCGGTCATACAGGGACTTAGCAACCATTTATACGGGTCTGGTACCATATACTGCTGGAGGACTCACAAGGGTCGCTGGAGGACAAGGTTGAACGTCTTCTCCAAGTCCACAAAACACATGTAGACTGAGGTCCTGCTTAGGGTGTAGAGCTGCTAAGATCTCGTGAGAGCTGTGTGTACGTAAAATACTGGTATACTGGTAAAACAAACAAACTCAGGTAAAACTAGCCAATAATTTTGAACACAAACGGCAACTGCTTACACAACTTGAGATTGACAAGATACAACACAAATGCTATGGCACAGAGGGGACAGGACGCCAGGTCAGAGGGGAGGTTATACCAACTTTCCAACCAGGGATGGAGAACGGACCCCCAATGAATGAAACCATAGCCCTGAGCAAGGAAGCAACTGACCTGAAAGATATGATCATGGCGAGAATGAGTGCAAGACCCCCCGACGCCGATTTAAAACGGCTAAGTAAAGTACCCTCGGAAAGTCTCCTGGAAACAGTGAATGCAGCATTGAGAGCGATCCGTACCACATCAATCACTGAAACCAATGAGTTGATATACACTTCAGCCGCAGTGATCCAGGAGATGCTTGGCTATAAGAGCAACCATGAGAAACAATATCCACCATGGAAAAGACTGCTGGAAGCTAACATCAAGGTAGCTCGGAGAGAAGTAAGCAAGTTGTCGGAGGCTCAGAGAGGTGCAATGAAATGACCAATACCGAAGAGTTACACCCAGATGTTCATAACTGAAGCACACGAAACTGACAAACACACGAAACTGACGTATCGCCTAAAGAGGTACACGAAAGACAATGAAGCCAGACGAATAACCAGGCTGTTTGCTACAGAACCAGCAAAGGTGTACGCTCAGTGGCAGGGCAATAGCAGCAGAGTAGACCCACCAAGGCTGGAAACTGAAAGATACTGGAAGAGCATATGGGAAAAGGAGGCAGCACACCACAGCAGTGCTCAATGGCTGGCCTCTCTGAGAGAGGAGCACAGCAACCTCCCTGATCAGAATCCAGTTACCATAACAGTGGCACATATCCAAGAAAGAGTCTCAGGTATGAAAAACTGGACAGCACCAGGCCCTGACATGATCCATGCCTACTTGCTAAAGAAACTCACAGCACTCCATGAGCGCCTGGCAGCACAACTGAACCAACTCCTAGAATTGGGGACTCACCCAGAAGGGTAGCCGTAGGGCAAACAATCCTGATCCAGAAGGATCGCACCAAAGGTCCAGTCCCATCCAACTATCGCCCAATAACCTGTGTCTCTCCACAACATGGAAGCTCATTTCAGGCATCAGCGCAGCTAAGATAAGCAGGCACATGGATCAATACTTGAGCTAAGCACAGAAGGGCATTGGTAGAGATACCAGAGATGCTAAACACCAGCTCCTGGTTGACGGAACAGTTGCCCAAGACTGCAAATCCCGAAAGACCAGCCCGTGCCTGGATTGATTACAAGAAAGTCGAGGACTCTATGCCACACACGTGGATCCATGAATGCTTGAAGCTATACAGCATCAACAGGACTTTGGAGCATTCATTGCGAACTGGATGAGGTTGTGGAGAACCACCCTTGAGGCCAAGGGCAAGCGACTTGCACAAGTGTCCATCAACTGTGGCATTGAGAGGGCTGGCCTAAAGGACACCACAGAGGCACTCATCCTGGGAGCAAAGGGGTTCTTAGAAGCATTTGCCCAAATCTTAACCCATTGTAGGTTGTAGTAAAAACTATCATTTCCAAGATCAAAATTTCAGAGCTGTGTGATTGATAGTATATAGTCATTTGAAGAGCATACGTATACCTCTGTCCTTCCCTAGCCCAATCTATCATAATTTGGTGCATAGGATGAGTAGGTAATCATGAGTCCAAGGGAATTCCATTTGTTTTTATGAATCCTCACAATTGAAGATAAAAAAAGAAAGGATGTTAGAAAGTAATGCATCTCTCTTAACTCTACAAAATTATATAAGCCATCAGTGTTACATATATTCGAAAGTGTATTCACCCCCGTATCACTCAAGGATACATTTGTGAAATGGGATTCCTCCTAACAATAGGGCAAGCTTGTTAAATAAAGGGCTGTTAAGATGCCATTTACATTGACTTTTGGTATCGCACTCTATCCTGTAAGTACTTTTAAAAAACGACTAGCTGGATTGAAGGTCTCAGAGCCATCATCACTCCATCTTGCCAGTTTCTTCCGTCAGCCTACCAGTCTGTTCCTCAGCTGCATCTCTGACCATCTACCCCAACACCACTGGAGCGCCATTCAACAAGGCCAGCCATCATCATTGCTGCCTGGTTCCAAGAGTCTAAGCTCCTAGAGGACATGCCTCTGTCCTTCATCACCTGTTTCAGTTAGCCAGGCTCCTTGATCACCAGTCAGTTAGAGGGTGACTGTGCGGACATCTGCCTGATGTCTTGATCATCTAGGGACGTCTACCCAGCCGCCTGTATGACTTCCAGGGGTATATCTTCCAAAAATCTCGCCCTCCTTCAGTGGGCGCCTCCCACCCACCCTTGGAAGAGTGTTTCTTTTCATTTTTTCTTGTTTCATTGTTACTGCCATCTACGTCAACATCATAATTCTCTTCACTAAATTACTTTGCACCTTTTTCACATTTGTGTTTGGGTCCATGTAACATCCAGGGACAGACTCACCCCTGAAAGAAGGAAATTTGGTTCCAACGTGTTATGGAAAACACAAAGAAAAAAACCTTGTACTCACATATTCTGATCTAGGTGGGAGGTTTATTAAAAGATTATTCTTGGAAGCATGAGGTCTGTAGTTCAACACCCACCTTTAATTACTGGCTGACGGTCTAATGTAAACCATGAAGATCAATAAGGGAAATGAGCTTGGAGTTTTTTAAGACAGAATGGGAGACCTCAACAATTTCAACTCTTATTGTTCAGTGTCACGTGAAATTAGAGCTTAACATTAGTTCATAAACTGGAAAAAAAGCTTCAGCTTTTACCTTCAGTACAACTTTTTAAAATAAATTTTTAAATCTTATTGTGTTAATGGAAAACAACCCCCGCCCCCACACCCACACTGATATATGCCTGTCAGTAGGTCACAATGTATTTCTCCACAGTTTGTTTTTTTGTTGGTGTTGTGACAGGCTGTGAAGGCAGCCGAGAGGAAGAGTAACACAAGGAAGGAGATAAATAGACCAATGACACAGTGTTTTCGGGACCATAGATAATGTGAGTATACCAGACTGTCTTATCTTCACTAAGGAAAATACCCTAGAAGATGGTATGCCTGAGGAGTGGAGGAAACATCTGGGGGATGAGGAATACCTGTTAACAAGGCTTCTCAGGGAGGAGGATTTAGCATCCCGGCTGGTAACTCTACCTGGTTCTACAGGACAGTGGAAAAGAGACTAAAGGAATGGATAACCTAAAACCACCAGGGGAACAGAGACAAAAAAAAAACGGAATAACATGGTTATGTTGTGATTCTGTGACAGAATCAGTTTTGTGAGTGAAATGATAAAGGATAGCTTGGTTGAAAACCAGGCGGCACTGTGTTGCAGTTGGTTGCACAGGTGCAATGCAGCTAAAAGTTCCTGGGTTCAGATCCCAGTCTGTAATCATTCCTCGTGGAGTTAGCATGTTCTCCTGCTGAATGGATGGGTTCTCTCTCCTTCTAAATTGCCAAAATGACCATGAATCTACCCAGAAGGCACAACAAACCTTCCGTTGTTCCGTCTGACCCCACTCTTCAACATCCACAATTCTGCGTGTTCTGACAGATCATCCACCTCTTTGGTAACTTTGAAAAGCCTAAACACACAGTTTTCAGATTTTCATTAATTCTGGCCAAAGAACACCTATAAAAGCATTGTGAAGAAGTGTTTTGCAGCCGGTAGCCTATACATCTCATGAGGACACTGACAATTACCCACCAATATCCTTAGCAGTAGTTAGACCATACAAACACTTAGCAAGAGTCTCTCCGGTATGATTGAGTCATTGTTCAGAGAGGAAAATGGCTCCTCTGATAGTTAAACTATTCATGGAGAAAGAATTCAAACTCTAATTAAATCCTCCTACCAGCATATTAAAAGGTCACTAATTAACATAAAAATTAGCTTTATTAACTCACAAAACTCTAGGAAACACTTTGAAATAGTCTCTCGTTAGACTGTTGTACGGAGCTTCAGAGTGTGTTATCTAGAATCATGCACTAATCAGAACATCCTACTGTCTCCAGTCACTGTTTATCTAGATCCTTGACTGGAATTTAGTTGGTTTTAATGTTTTGTCAAGAACTGCATTTCCACGATATATAAAAACCATATTTCAAATATTTTTCTTGCCTTTCAGTTGTGCGTAGCTATTCGTTGTTAATTAATAATTAGGTAAAAATGTCTGAATATGATTATTTGTCCTGTGTGCTTCCTTTTAATGGACTGGTAACCTCACTAAAGCTCAGCTCTCTCTCATTAACCACTGGAGATGGTTACCATCATCCATCACCCTGGCAAAGATGTATGGGATGTATTTTTGCCAGGTTGGTGACAACTAGAGCACAGTCTTCAAAATGTGCACTCCCTGTTAAAATGTCATTTTTACACGGACAAATGTATTATGGCTTGTACTGTGGGTACAACTTCAATTCAGTTTATCTATATAGTGTGGAGGGATGAAAGGACGACACAGCTAGATCTGATCAGCTCGTTTATTCCACTCCAACTGAGCATCAGAACAACAGTCAGCAGAGCAGTTGCAACATTTGCGCCACAACCCACTTGAACATTTTCAAATCCAAACATAAACATTTTTAAATATAAACATCCCGTTGTCTGGGTGTGAGTGGAGCCCCCTGGTGGTCCGCCACACGTGCCTCCGTGCGGAGGACAACGAGGAGGAGCTGATGATGATGTGGGATCTGACGACTGATGAGAGTCCCTGGAAGGAGGAGAGCAGTCCATCAAGATCTTGGAGGGGGGGGGGCCCTACGAGGAGCCTGGGCTGTTACTACCTCATCATCTGCCAGAACATGAGCAGGGTTAAGCCTATCTATACAGACACTCTCTTTACGGCCCCCCAAATCTAAAAGAAAGTGCTTTGGGCCGGGTTTGAGGACCCTGAAAGGGCCATCATACAGAGGCTGTAATGGTGTCCTGTGTGCATCATGTTTAACAAAAACAAATTTAGAAGACGCTAAGCTCTGGTGTACAAAGGACTGGGGCAGACAATGATGTACAGGAAAAGGAACGTGGGAAGGGTTACTTTGAGCCGGATGGTTGAACTGGGGCGGGGGGGCCTCAGGAAAATACACGCCTGGAACCCGTACTGGCTGGCCTAAAACTAATTCCGCCGGGGAGACACCAAGGTCCTCTTTAGCTGCGGAACGCAACCCCAACATAACCCACGGGAGACGGTCAATCCAGTTGCCATCGATCAAAACGGCACGAAGTGCGGCTTTTAATGACCGGTGAAACCGCTCACACAACCAATTGGCCTGCGGATTGTAGGCAGTGGTGCGGTGGATCGTGATCCCCAGGCCGTCAGCCATGGAGGACCAAAGCTCTGACAAAAACTGGGGACCTCTGTCAGAGGTGACGTCTGAAGGGGGACCAAAACGCGCCACCCAAGTCGACAAAACTCCCGAGCTACCACAGCAGATGTTGTGGATGCCAGCGGAACCACTTCCGGCCACCTGGAGGTACGGTCGATCATGGTCAGGAGGTGAGTAAAACCCTGCGATGGAGGCAGGGGGCCCACCAGGTCTACATGAACATGATCAAACCTGCGACTAGGGATGGGGAACAGTTCAAAAGGTGCTTTTGTGTGCTTATGAACCTTAGCAAGCTGACACGGGACACATGCTGCAGCCCATTCCTTCACAGCCTTACGTAATCCAGGCCAAACAAACTTGGAACTGACTAGTTTCACTGAGGCACGCACACCTGGATGTGAGAGTGAATGCAAAGCATCGAAAACGCGGCGGCGCCACAAAACAGGAATCAGAGGGCGGGGACAACCTGTACAAATGTCACAGAGCAGATGAGGACCACCTTCCTGGACCTGTCTGTCTGCCAGCTTAAGGCCGGTGGGTTCAGACTGCAGTTTCTGGATGTCTGCATCATCGTGCTGATCTGCAGCCATAGCAGAGAAATCAATCCCCACATAAACTGGTGAGACCAGAACACGGGACAGGCAGTCAGCCACCAGGTTGGATTTGCCAGCCACATGCTGAATGTCTGTTGTAAACTGACATTCAGCCTTGACTGTCTGACTGTCTGAATGTCTGTTGTAAACTGACATTCAGCTGAGACAGCAGCAAGGTGGCGCTGTTGACGTGCAGACCAGGGGTCAGAGATTTTGGACATGGCAAATATCAACGGTTTGTGATCAACATAGGCTGTAAAAGGGGGGCCCTCAAGGAAAAAGCGGAAGTGCCGAGTAGCCGGAGAGATAGCCAATAGCTCTCTGTCAAACATGCTGTATTTACGCTCATTGTACCTCAGTGTACGGCTGAAAAATGCAAGCGGCTGCCAAACTCCGCTGAAGCGCTGCTCTAACACCGCCCCTACTGCTACATCAGAGGCATCTGTAGTCAAAGCCACCTGTGCTGAGTGGGAGGGGTGGGTCAAAAGAGCGGCATTGGCCAGCGCAGACTTAGCATTATTAAATGCTTGGAGGCGGTCTGGGGTCCAGTCCACATTTTCAGTGGCCTTTTTCCTTTTCAGCCCCAGTAAAGTGGCTGCAGTAGTTGTGCTGCCCTCGGGATGAAATGATTGTAAAAGTTAACCATCCCCAGAAACTCCTGCAGGGCTTTAACAGTCGGAGGACGCGGGAAATCGGACACTGCCTGCACTTTAGTGGGTAACGGAACAGCTCCACTGCAAGAAATGCGATGGCCCAAAAAATCAATGACTGGCAATCCGAACTGGCATTTTGCTGGGTTGACAATCAGGCGATGTGCCGCTAGGCATTGAAAAACCTGCCGTAGGTGGGACATGTGCTGTTCAGCACAGCTGCTGGCCACCAGGATGTCATCAAGATATACAAAAACAAAGGATAAGCCATGCAAAACCGAATCCATCAACCACTGAAAAGTTTGGGCGGCGCCTTTAAGGCCGAAAGGCATCCGTAAAAACTCAAAAAGGCCAAATGGAGTTATTACGGCTGTTTTAGGGATGTCCTCCGCACGAAGCGGAACCTGGTGATAACCGCGCACCAGGTTCACTTTAGAAAAGATGGCGGTCCCGGCCAGATTGACAGAGAAGTCCTGGATGTGAGGTATCGGATAACGATCGTTTACTGTGACATTATTAAGGCGGCGGAAATCTCCACAGGGACTGTCCGTCTGACTTTGGCACCATGTGTAACGGCGAAGCCCACGGACTGTTAGAGCGCCGAACGATGCCTAAGCGCTCCATGTTGGCGAACTCCTCCCGAGCTATAGCCAGTTTAGCGGGATCGAGGCGGCGCGCCCGCGCAAACACTGGGGGCCCGGTAGTGGGATATAATGCTCTACCCCGTGCTTAGTGTCAGCTGTGGAAAATTTGGGAACAGTCAGTGAAGGAAACTCTGCTAATAACAACTGAAAATCGTTCTCAGAGGCTAAAACATTAGCATGGATTGACTGTACTGTTCCCCGCGTCAGACAAGGCAGAAAGGAAAATGACACCGCATCAATTAACCGTCTGTTAGCGACATCAACCAGAAGTCCGTGTGCACAGAGGAAATAAGCCCCTATGATGGGAACTGAGCTGGCAACTACGACAAAGTTCCACTGGAAGTCTCTACCGTGAAAACAGACAGTGACCGACATTTCGCCAAAAGTCCTGATGGGAGAGCCGTTAGCGGCGGTCAGCGGCGGTCCGCAGCCTTCAGCCAGCCGATCAGAGCCAGCCGATCAGAGCCAGCCGGAGGAACCAGACTCTTCTGAGAGCCAGAATCGACCAGAAAGCGTCTCCCAGACCTTGAGTCCTCGATGAGCGGCAGCCTTTCCCTGTCGCCAACGGTCGGTGCCGTTTCCCTGTGGCTTGAAGTTGCAGGGCGGAAGGCAGCGTCGAGCTCTGGCGCCGAACCGCTGGTGGTAGTAGCAGAAGTCTGATCCGCGGCGCCTCGCTGCAGCGATCCTCGCTACCACCGATGGCCCGTCAGCTTCTCGGGACGGTGGCGGAGACTCTGCGGATGCCGCTGGAGATGCGGGAGCCACTGCTTGGACTGCGAAGCTCTTTGTAGCCAGAAGGACGCCGTCTGCTTGTTCGGCTAAGGAGCGGTAGTCCCTATCCAGCAGAAGTGGGGAGTTCGCCAGAACCGCTCACACTTGAGTTGGAAGCTGTCGGAGGAACAGGTGGATGAAAAGAAACCCGCCATCATCAGCACCAAGTAGGGACAACATGCTCTCCATGAGCTCCAGGGCTGAGCCATCACCCAGTCCAGGGAGGGAGAGGAGTTTCTCGGCCCGTTCTGCGGCGGTAAGGGAGTAACTGCGAAGCAGTAGCTCCTTGAGGGCGGGGTACTTTCCCTGAGCTGGAGGGTTCCGTAGAAGGGGCATCGCACGGCGGGTTGATGGCGAGTCCAGCGCCGCAACCACATAGTGGTATTTTGTCTCGTCTGAGGAAATGCCATGAAGAGCGAACTGTGCCTCTATGTGGAAAAACCATGAAGGTGGATCATGCAGCCAAAAGTCTGGCATCTTCACAGCCACCGAAAAAGTAGCTGGGGATGCAGGTGGATGTTCCACTGCGGTAGAGATCGCCTGAGAGGAGCTGGCTTCACCTTCGGACATGTTCAAAAAACGGGATCACCAATGTGGAGGGATGATCACGTCGGGGTCACCAATGTGGGGGGATGAAAGGATGACACAGCTAGATCCGATCAGCTCGTTTATTCCACTCCAACTGAGCATCAGAACAACAGTCAGTAGAGTAGTTGCAATATTTGTGCCACAACCCACTTGAATATTTTCAAATCCAAACATAAACATTTTTAAATATAAACATCCCGTTGTCTGGGTGTGAGTGGAGCCCCCTGGTGGTCCGCCACAATAGCACCAATTCACAACAGATGTCACTTCAAGTCACTTTAAAACAAAAGTCATTTCAATTTACCATACACACATTCCAATCAGTTTCATTGTTTTCTATCTAACAATACACAGAAGACGGCATCGTGTCATTGACTTGAAATTGGAGGGAAATGTAGCATATAAAAAGCTACCACCACCGTGTTTCACTATGGGCTTGATATTTTTTGACAATGTGCAGAGTTGTTTTTGTGTCAAACATACCTTTAGGAATTGTGTGTGATGTTTTTAAACTTAGATTCATCAGAGCAGAACATATTTTTCCCACAAAGATTTGATTGAATTAAATGGGGCTTCAGACAAGTATAATTGTAAGAGTCTCTGCATACTTATTTTTATGTGCTGTATATTTCTCCTATAAGGGAATATTCAACGTTTAATAGAATTCTATAGCAGAAATGTCCCATTAAACATACATTTTTAAAATGTTTAAGCATGTGTGGGTTTTTTTTACGTTAATGTTTTTGTAACCCTGTTAATTTAGCCTCTTTATTGGCCCTAATCTTATGTTTATTTGTGCTTAAATTTATAAATATAAGTGTAATTCAGAGTTTTGCCACTTGGGGGCAGCCTACTGAAACGTGGCAGTAGTGAACCTTCTTTGCTTGATGTCATGTCAGTATGCTAAGCGAGCACTGAGAAGAGAGCAGAAAAACGGTAGATAAACCAAAGCGGTGATGTTGAACTCCGCTGGAATTAATGATGGGAAAAATGAAGCCCATAAACCAATGAGGCTTTCCAGCACATTGCTTTATTAAATGGTTAACTACTCGAGGCCTTACCTAAATGATTAAAAACGCTGCCACCTGCTGCGTAATTAAATGTATTATACTGCAGCTACATGTGAATCCTTTTTGTAAATAAAATGTACACACGCACACACACATTTATATATATATATATATATATATATATATGTGTGTGTGTGTACGTGTGTGTGTGTGTATGTATATATGTGTATATACATGTGGGTGAGAGAGAACGTTCCTTAAATTGAATTCCAATAAAAAAAAATTTAAATGCACGGTTTTATTCATTTTGTTATTTAAAATCAAATGTTTTTCAAATGTTTCGGGTTGAACTTGTTCCTTTTGCACAGTATTTCTCCAGACTCTTTCACATGGGACGGACGGACTTACACTTTCACATTTTATTATGAGCGATCAACTCACTGTGGGGGAGATCTGTTTAAGGGAATTAGATTGTTGGTGTATGAACTAATGAGACTGCAAAATGAATTGTCCACACCAAACGGGGTTGCATAATTCATAGTAAACGCATACAAACACGCTGATTTTGAACCATATCCGAATTGTGAAAGAAAATACAGCCTTGAGATCACCTCAGAGGGCTACAAGTAAGATGTTGAATTAAATGACTGGCCAGCTTAATGGCGCACTAACACACTAAATCGTAAACGCTGACAGCACCGCAGTATGCAGCGAGATTCAAAGCGCTCATGAGGAAGTGACACGCTGAATGAACAGATGACGTCACCCGCTCAAACCGAGGCCTCGGTCACCTCCATTCTTGACGCACGCCTCAAATCAAGACTTCATCTGGCACGCCCACTTCTGCTTGAGACATGCCTCGGAGCCCCGGTTCATTTGTCCCATCACTAGCTGGAACTTGAACCTAAATCTTTGCAAAGTTGTTTCGACTGGTTTTTCATAGAGGTTCTTTCTGAATCTGGATTCCTGGAGTTCGTTCTTCATTTCACACTTTGGTCGACCTGGTGTCAGGTTCCATGGTTCACTTCCTCTGCTAACAACTCTGCAACAGTTTCCATGGACACTCTTGTGCTGAGCACCTAGTATTAAAGGGGCGGTAGGAAAACTTTCATTTTGAGTGCACTCAAGGGTAATTTTGATTTGTGCTCTGGACTGAATGTTATATTATTTCTTTTTATCTGAGATCTCAGAGGTGCCCTATGTTTGACCATCTATTTGTTAATATTGAAAATATGATGTTGTTGAAGCTTGTGAAACTAACATTGATTTGTTAATCAATAATCACACATTTCTTATTCAGATCCTACCTTGTGTGGTGTTTTCTTTGGGGTGATACTTAGTTTTAGAAAATCCTCTTCTGCGAATCTAAATTTAGATACACCCATCCTCTGATCAATAGAGCTTTTACAAGCAGTACGATTACCAGGGGGTTATATTATGATGTTGATGCTTGATCATTTTAGTTTCTTTCTTGAATTTCCATTATTTTGGCACTTCATTATTTCCGTATATTTATCCCCCTGCTGTACTTAGATGTTTTCATGTTTCGTTTTAATGCTCTCTACCTTTTACTTTTGTTTCTCCAGTTTATCAACTGTCAGTTCCTTTTTGATATATTTAGTTAATTTTCTATTTAGGATAGTTCTCTGTTAATCTCTGTTTACTCCTGCCATCCACTCACTGTTTTCCCCTGCCGTTGTCGGTTAATTGTCTGCAGCTGCTCCCTGTCTCCCTGATTAACTTTCCATTGTTGCCTTAGCCCTTTTAAACCCCAGTGTTTCCCAGTTCATCATTGTTGATTCCTGTCCTAGAAATTTTGCCCTCCTAAATCAAATCAGACTTTATAAAGCGCTTTTCATACAAAAACACGCAGCTCAAAGTGCTTTACAGATTAAAATGACCCCACATAACCCACATTCCCATCCCCTCCCCACAATTGTAAAAACAAGATGACAATTATTTCCCCCTTCCCAAACCCATTTCCCAAACACACACAGACACACACTGGCACACATCCACACACACTGGCACACTTGCACACACAGACACCATCCTAAAACGTGTAAAGACCATAGGTAAACACTGGGCTGAGCTCAAATGAACTACTGTTCATTTTTGTAAGTTTAACATTTTCCTTTTCACTGTTGAATCTGCTCAACTTACTTTGAGTCCTTTTCAACATTACCTGTCAAACATGACAGGTACATGTTTTAAGTATATCCACACGTGTATATACATATCAACTGTATGCCAAAGTAAAAAAAAAATTTTTATCTATTCAAGCAGGTCATTAATAGGACCTCTTGTTCACGCATCATTAAAACTCTAAAACCTTACAAATGATAAATTACTTTTCTTTTAATATGTATTTTAAATTGATTTATACCATGGTCTGATTGAATACTCAGTGCTGATTGGCTGGAGGGCGTACGTTAAAAAGTCATAATGTACACCTAGGAAAGGCATTCTGTCAAATTGCCTGATGACAGTTCTAAATTATTGCGCTGTCTCAAATGGTAACGGAAAATCAACGTTATTTAACAGTTGACTTATTGCTGTGGCCACGTCACTTGGCAAAGTCTGTATACGGGAGATATGAAATAGTACGCTCTTTTTTTCGCAAGTGACCATGGTATAAGCCTATAATGCCCTTCGAGGTGTCTATTATCAGAAATTAATGGACTTCGCAGAAGCAACCGTCCGAAGCAAAGCGGAAAATATATATTTTTAGTAGTTGATCCATCACTGTAACTGATAACAGTTGCCATGGTTACCTCAGAAACTTTGTACAAAATTATATTTTCCACTCAAACATTGGGATAGGAGGATATGTTTATTGTATTATGTCTTATCTCCTATCTAGCTGTGCTTTTTACCTATTAAAAACATATCTTTCCAATGAATTATAAAAAAATATATATAATCTAATAAAGAATGCCTTCCTTATTGACCGAAAGAAGTATTTAGTTTCTTGGACTACTCTGAAAGGAGACATTTAAGTGTGGGATTCTGAGACCCCATATGTTCTGTCTGTTCTTTAATAAACAGAGGATGTCAGCCCTCAGATAATTAACCGCCACCTACACACAGTCCAGCAGTGTTCTTGCTTTTAGGAGAGGACTGAGACAATCACCAGCTGGTGCCACACATACACCATTAACTGTTTGCTGTTGAACTCTATCTGCTTTATGATGCAAACAGCCTTCAGTCTACAAAATGAAATGCTGGGGACTGTGGAGGCCATTTGAGTACAGTGAACTCATCATCATCTTCAAGAAACCAATCTGAGAAAATTGGAGCTTTATGACATTGAGCATTATCCCGCTGGAAGTGGCCCTCAGAAGATGGGTACACTGCGGTCGTAAAGGGATGGACATGGTCACCAATAATAGGTAACAATGATCAATTGGTAATGTCCCCCATACCATTACACCACCACCAGCAGCCTGAACCGTTGATACAAGGCAGGATGGACCCATGCTCTCTGTTCTCAGATATCTTTAAGAACCTTTAAAATTTCCAATTAATACAATATAAAATCCTTCATAGAGTAGACTATACAGGCCAATGGTTGTTAAAGATGGGTTTCTTTACCATTTCTAATACCTGCTTACAATGTACAAGTAACATACAATTATATTCATGCGTTTTGGTTCTTTCCACCTTTTAAGAGATTTTGGTGCCAGATATATGAGGACGTATCTAACTGTCTGAAATGTAATATCCCACCTCCTCCCTCAGTTTGCTTGCTAGGAAATTTAAATGTCACCATAGACACATAGTCAGTGCAATTAGTTCTTATTGCCTTATGCATCTCAAAGAAAACTATTTTTCTGAACTGGAAAAATGAAAATGCTCCTAATATTAATCAGTACTGAGATCTTGTGCTTGACCACATTGATCTTGAGACAACCTCTGCCTCCACAACTGTTCAATCTCTCTGGGCTCCCTTGATCAGCTCCATCACCTAGTAGGGGCGGAGAGCCCATGATTTTGTCGTGTGGGACACGGTCGCTGGTGTAGGGAGTTTTGGGGTTAAGGGCATCTATGTGGGTCCTTGGGGATGGGACCACTTGCAGTTGGGGCACTAGGTGCAATGGTCCCCATCTGGGGTGGGACTTGTAATGGCCTTGTGTGTTACATTGTGACGGCTGCATGCGTTGTTTTAGGGGAGTTGCACTGGCGGACATGGGTTACTTGCCTGGTGGCTGTGCTGCTCCTGGGTGGGTCTTGGGTGGGCTCAGGGCTCTGTGGACCGTGCCCCGCTTGCTGCAGTCCTGACCAGGGCTTGGCCGGTATGGGGGGGGCCCCTGCTGCCGGTGCCGGCCGGTGGGGGAAGTGGTCGTCCGGCGGCCTGCATGTGCTGCCGCCTTTTTCAAACTTTCCTGGCTCTTTCTCGTCACTGGCTCCTGGATAGCCCCTTCCCGTAGTTGCGCGTTGGTGTGTTGGCCAGTGGCTGCAGTAGGTAGGCGGCGTCTCCAGTCGGTCCTTTTGGCACTGGACATAGCTCTTGGGTCTTGGTCCTTGTGCCCTGCGGAGTGCTGGGGTCGGGCAATTGACTGGGTTGGGCTCCACAGTGGACTGGCCAGAAAGGGGGGGGTGGGATGTTTAGGTGGGGGTTGCTGGGTTCCATTTCTTGTTGGGCTGCTTGGACAGCAGTAGCCGGAGGGCTGGTGGGCCTTGGCCTGGAGGGTTGACCGCCTGGGGCTTCAGCCTATACATGGGGTGGGTGGGTAGGTTGAATTCAATTCACTTTTATTTATATAGCGCCAATTCACAACAAATGTAATCTCAAGGCACTTTAGAACAAAAGTAATTTCAATACAATTATACAAACGTTCCAATCAGTTAGGTTTTCTATTGTCGTGGTCAATCAACCACCCCCGCGTTCAGGAGTTCGTTGGAGCGTCAAATCTTCAGTAGAGAAAAACCTGGCTGAGACTTAATTTAGTTTCACCTCTGCAGAGCATGGAGAAGACCTATCCTCAGCAGTCTGAGTCCCAGGCATTCTGATGCTCTTCTACAGACAGGCTTGTTTTATTCATCCAACATGATGGCTCACAGCACATACACACCAATACATTTGCTGATTTATTTCCCCACACACACATTCAGTTACATCCTGCGAGATAACAGGTACCTGGCGGCGCCTGACGGTGCCTGGTCCTGCTCTGAAAAACAACTCCATATATTGTAGAGACTGGTACTGCACATCTCTGAAAAACAACTCCCTCTATGGTACAGCACATCTCATATCAGATACTACTTCCTCTTAGGCCTTTAGCAACTTTCAGCAAGCATAAAACATTTAATCACATTACAAATCCTCATTACTATGTAAGCAGATTGCAGAGTCATCAACATGAGGTTGTGCCCGGGTCATGCAGACTCCAACCACACCAATTCCTCAGCAATCCCTCATACTGAAAAAGCACGTAGTGACAGTGGAGAGGAAAATAAGAGGCCATAAGCGGATGGGTAGTGTGATGATGAGGCTCAGGAGGAGGAAGATGCACATCGACCCACGCAGCGACCATCCATGGATGCGGAATGGGTGCCAGGGCTGAGATGAGATAGTAGCTTGGCACGCTACGTGTCGCAGTAAGGGCACAGACTCCCTTACTGCTCGTGCTTGAGTGCACCGGGGTCGGAAGAGGGGGCTGGAACCTTCCTGCAGTGTGAAACGTGGATCCAGGTGGCACGTTCAGCAACCTTCACTGCCGTCTTTGTCATCAGGAGGATCTGGTATGGGCCCACCCAACGTTGATGGTTCCACCTCTTTCTTTTGAAGCTCTTGATCGGCACATAATCTCCGGGCTGGAGTTTATGCAGCTGGGCCTCTGCCTGGCGGGGAAGAGCTGCTTCAACCAGATAATGAATGTCTGACAAATTTTTCGTAAAAACAAAAAATTTTAAGCCCTAATTTTGAGCCCTTAATGAACTTAATAAACTAATTTACTAACCTATTCAGCCCCTTTGAAACATACTTGTGTCAATTCTACACAAGAAGAAAAGACAGCAAAATGTGTAGTGGACAACAAGAAAGTATGTAGAAAGTGCACTGATTTTCCGATAGAGAAAGAGAGAGCGCAGTGAGTTGCAGGTGGGAAAAAAAGGCTGCAGGTCAGGGGAACATCGTATACAGGTGTAACACAGGTAACACAATACAGATGGTCAGATGACACAAACACAGTGCACTGCACAATAAACAGGAATTTTCGTCTTTAACGTTCATGACAAGGAGGTGGAGACTGGGCAGTGCTAGCTGAGGCGGGAACAAGTCATTTTCCTCTTTGGGGGGTCCAGTCTCTGGTTCCTGCTGTCGTTGATCTAGTAAAGTAGGAGGCATTCCAGCTGGAATGGCGGAGGGGCTTGGTGTGGGGGCGCTGGTGCGGTAGGTTGTCTATAGTGTGGTTGATATGCAGGAGAAGTGGAGTCCAGGCAAGCAAAAGAAGGAGATACAATAGAGGTATCAGTCTCTGTGTCCTTTTAAAGTCATTTTCTTCTTTTCTATCGCTTCCAACCATCTCAGACATCCACTTACTGTATCCATTTAGAACATCTTTGCACTTTAAATTATTTTCTTTCATTCTTTCTAATATAATAAGTGGCCCTTTCTTTTTATATAGTTTTTTATCACGTTTTTTTTTACCCATTATTTATCACCCAGTGTCAAAATTCCAGTCCTGGGCATTGCTCTCCCTCTGCCAACCCCTGCACTTAGCTCAAGCCTCAGAAGTGAGCAGCTGTACATAGCACATGTTATTCCAGCCAGATCCTCCATTCAGGCACCCCGGTCCACGAGGCAGTAGCTCACATTAGCTCAAGGAAACACGGGAAGAGCATGCAAACTCAACACAGAAAGGCCCTTTTGTGGGTGGGAAGAACACACACACCCTAAGCGCCGCCAAAAAGCTGAAAAGCTCACAGTTCTTTTACTAACTGATGTCGCTGAAAAAACTCAGCGTTCTAATTCACCTTTGACTCACGGGGCTTGTAGTAGTATACCCGTTCTTGTCTATTTTAACAATGGTATTATGTCTCATAATATGCTTGAAAGTAGAAGGTGTCCCTCACAATTATTTATAATGAAAAAAACTGCTGACCACAAAGCAAGGAAAATATAATTTCGAGAAGGGACACTGTTTTAGCAGTCAAACAGGATGTTTCACAGGACAGAATAACTAAGCATAACTCAGCAATAACTAAGCAATATTTTACCTAGGCACTGTGAGTAATGAAATAAAAACGTATACTGCAATAAAATGTTCTATTACAAGCCCTGTGATAGTCCACCTGGTCTCAAAGGCTCTGGCGCCCTCTGGGCGTCCATGTCACCATCCTCCTTCAAGTCTGCATCGATTCCTGTGGGACCGATTGACGGCTCCTCGCACCAGCTATCACACACTCATATGGGGAAATCTTATATGCATTTGCATGCTCACACACTCACATAAGTGTGGGGACATCAGTGTTTAGAGATACATTCTCATATACCCATTTCTGTTTGTTGTGGATGTGCAGTTCTTATTTTATTTTATTTGTTTGGGATTTTTTTGTTGCTCCGTGTTTTCTGTCTCGGTGTCCATAACTTCAAGAAATTAAACCGACAGTAATCTCTAATAAAGATTTTTCACACATATTTATCAAGTGAAGCACTATAGCAAAAGCTGTAATGCTCTGCTTGTGAAAGTAAATCTATTGGACTTATACTTGGTACTCTGATACCAATCCTGAGTACCACACTGCCATACGGAACACGTAAAAAAAAGTATGGATCAGTGCTTTCATGTAGTTGACGCCAAATTCTGACCCCACCATCAGAAGGTCACAGCAGAAATCGAGCCTCGTCAGACCAGGCAACATTTTTCCAATCTTATTTTGTCCAGTTTTGGTGAGCCTGTGTAAATTGTAGCTTCAGTTTCAAATTGTAGTTTCCTGTTCTTAGCTGACAGGAGTGGCACCCCGTGTGGTCTTCTGCTGCTGTAGCCCATCTGCCTCAAGGTTCGATGTCTTGTGCATTCAGAGATGCTCTTCGGCATACCTTGGGTGTAACGAGTGGTTATTTGAGTTACTGTTGCCTTTCTATGAGCTCCTACCAGTCTGACCCTTCTCCTCTGACATCTGGTATCAGCAAGGTATTTTCGCTCACAGAACTGCCGAGTACTGGATATTTTCCCTTTGTTGGACCATTCTCTGTAAACCCTAGAGATGGTTGTAGGTGAAAATCCCAGTAGATCAGCAGTTTCTGAAATACTCAGACCAGTCCAACTGGCACCAACAACCATGCCATGTTAAAAGTCACGTAAATCACCTTTCTTCGCCATTCTGATGCTTTGTTTGAACTGCAGCAGATCATCTTGACCATGTCTACATGCCTAAATGCATTGACTTGCCGCTATGTGATTGGCTAATTAGACATTTGTATTAACGAGTAGTTGGATAGGGGTGCCTAATAAAGTGGCCAGTGAGTGTATATCCCCATTTTCTGCCATTTAAATATGGAATGCAGAAAATAATAAGATTATGCTGTAATTTAGTCTTTGTTTTGTTTGTATTCTAATCATAATGTTGCTACAAGAAGAAATCATATAGTTTTGCGTGTTCTGTTTTTTTTAACCTCTTTGTTGTCTTGTTACAGATTTATTTTTCTATCTGTATTTTTGTATTTTACTCTGAAGCACTTTACTTGCTTTTTGGCTGTAAAGAGCTAAACATGGATTGAAATGAAAATGGTTTGCATTCCTCTGCATCAGTGTTATCCAACCCTGGTCCTCAAGGCATACTGCCCTACATTTTTTAGGTTTTCCCTGCTTTAGCAAACCTGATTTGAACTGATGGCCAATTAACAGGCTTTGGTTGAACTGCAGTCAAATGAACCAGGTGTGATTCAATGTTTTTAATGTTCACATTTCACATGTAATCATGTAAAGCACCTTGAATTGTTTTGAGTTGAAAGTGTACTCTACAAATAGAATTGCCTTGCCTTGCCTTTTCTTTTATTTAAAATATCTTCATCTTTATTCATGTTGTGAAAATTTTGTATTGCATCTTGTGTTTTTTGCACAATAAATGTTCTTTAAACAGTAATAGCCTTTTTTAAATTGTTCTGCTGCAATTTTTCTTTAAAGTGAGAATGTTCATAAGCTGTCAATCAGAATCAGAATCAGAATCAGCTTTAATGGCCAAGTATGACACATACAAGGAATTTGACTCCGGCAACTTTTCTCTCCAGTACAGAACTTAAATAAGTGAAATTATTTAGTAAGGGGAAAAAGGAACATGCAGCAATACATATTGTTACTGCACATATCGCAATATAGATTTGAGGCCATATCAACCAGCCCTACTTATTATATTTAAGCCATAATCCTCAAAATGACAAAAAAAGAAGGCTTGAAATATTACAATCTGGGATTTATCTATATAATGTGAGATTCACTTTCTGAAATGAGTAAAATATAAAACTTTTTCAAAATATAATTTTTTTTAGATGTAGGCCTGCCCTTTATGTGAAGATGTTTTATTGACCTTAGTTTAAAACATTTCAAAGTCTAAGACAGATAGAAATAATCATTTCTCAGAACTCACTCTGAAAAACAGAGTGTGTAATATTATGGTTGCTCCGCGGATAAAGCCCAAAGGTGAAAAACAAAAGGCACATGAGATATTCTTTTCTCTTTGGCACAGTGTTTGTTAATGGAAGCTGGCAAATATATTGGCTTCTTAATTAAAAAATAATGAAAAGAAAAGGGAACCACAGGGAAATCTATTTCTGAAACATTACCTTTGTTACAAGATCTAAAAAAGTTTTCCTCTTTAATCACTCTGAGGAGGTTCCAATACATCTTCTGAAACTATGATTATCATTGGTGGCAGTCCGATGCTGTTTATGCCTTCCCTCTGATCTGGACCTTCCATGCAAAACTCGTGTCTAAAATTCATCTTTTGTTTTTTCTTCAATGAAAAAATTTTCCTCAGGCAAACATATGAGTATTAAAGGGACAAAATATAAAAGCACAGTGTTTCAAAGAAAAAAATCTTAACCATGTGTCGTTTTCTTTTAAAATCAAAGAGCTACTTTAATTGATAAAACATATAATCTCACTACTGAAGCTTGTGTTGTTAAAGGGTATGAATAGTTTCCCAATTCACTGTAAATTACCTTTTTTAACTATATGCACAGTTGCAATGATCAATCCTAGTTTTGTGCACCCTCTAAGATTCTCCGGATCTATCCTAGATGTTGTGGACAAATGTAATTTACTTGTAGAGAATGAAATGATTTGGTTACATGAGTGGCTACTTTCCAAGAAAAACAACATAATATAGGCAGAGAAACATCTGAAAAAAGAAAATTAAATAAATAAGAAGTTATCTTTTGTCTGCATGATGACTTAATCTACCCATTATGACACAAAGCCTGCCTGTTTAATCAGTTTGTGGGCTTTTGTTTCTTTTTCCTGCATGGGGTCCTTTTGTCCATATGAAAGAGAAGATGACATGAATGAGGTTTTGTGGCTTGTTTGTCTTTAGTAGTGATTGTGTTCTATAGACACAGATGTGGAGCCTGTTTGTATTGTACACTGACAATAGCTCTAGTCAATAAAGGTTCACAGAGGCAGAACACAGGTCAATATCAGGTAAGCCATTACCACGAAAGGGAGTATGTGAACAACAGAACAGGTGGTTTCACTGACACAGCATCATTATTATGTTCAGCAGTCAAGGGGTCAGATCGCAATTTCTCTCAATCAATAAAATATTGGTCTCTACACATCAACTGTAGGCCTGGAAAAGTCTGTTACAATCAACATGCACAGGATCTGAGCCATACTGATTTCTGTTGTCTCTCTGGGTTGTGAATGGGATTGAAAAACAGCATGTCTCCTTCTCCTTTCCAGATGAGGAGACGGGCTTGCAAGTGCACCAGGTCACTCGCCCTCCAGGCTTCAACACCAACCGGCGCCGCAGCAGAGCCGTGCTCTATCAGCTATCAGGACACCTGCAGAAACAAGACAAGAGCAAGCTCAAGATCAACAATGTGAGTCTACAGCATCTCAATGGCTGAATGTTAGCTGAAAGAATGTAAAGGACACTCCTCTAGTTTCAATGGTTGGAAACCAATCAAAAAATAAGTGAACACTCCAGCCTGACTTGCAGTTAGAATTATTTTTGACTATAGACAAAAAAAAAATCTGTATTTTTAATATTTCTGAAAGGGCCTATAAATAAGTTTAACCACAAATAAAAATATAACAATTTCAGATTTCTTCCTCACACATGCTCCAGCAATGCCCTGGTCAGGAGAAGGAGCCCTGGCCTTTTCACCGAGGTTGCCTCTATATGTCTGTAAATTCACTTAAATCGCGAATGTTCAGGTCGAAAAAGTTGATATTTTTTTACTGCTTTCCAGGGCGGCCTCTGTAATGGCATCATGCTCATTCACACTCGGGTTTAGCATTCGCTATCTCCATAAACAACCGCCGAGTGTGAGGTAACTAAAGAATGGTCTCAGCTGAGCATAAGAGCAGCTTCAAGTAACAGCAAAACTCAGCCCAGACCCCAACTAAACTTAGACAACAGTAACCTTTCTTACTACAGCTGAAGTCATGCCTGCAAATCCGTGAATTATCCAGGACGGGACTGACTCAGCTGTTGTTTCTGTTTGTTTGTGAGTGAGCATTCACACAGCGTGCGTGCCTCATGCCTAAAGGGGGGCACTCGCATCCAAAAAACTTTCAGACTTCACATAGTTTGCTTTAAAATTTAGACATATCAACGTTTATGTTCTTTTCTCTCCTTTGAAAATGAGAACTGTCCAACCTTTCTTTGACATTAGGGGGGGGGGGGGGTGAGAAAACTTTACCTATTAACATCTTTGCCTGTAGAACAGCACGTACTACTCTTCTATGAGTTAAAAACGGAGTATACAGAGAGAGGGATCTTCAACCATTCCTTTTTACCCAGTCTCTCTAGACTGAGGGGCACATGGGAGAAGATTGTTTTTTTTTTCTTCAATATATATGTGCTTTCAGCAAGCTTGGAAGAGACAGAGCTCCAGATGATCAACACCCTCTACCATGATGTGATTTTCACATACTCCTAAATGGCCTGCATCTTACATTGGGATGGATGGATGGATGGATGGATGGATGGATGGATGGATGGGCGTACTGGGACAACAATTCGGGCCATGAATTTTATACCATTACAGGCCACCACCCAAATAAAGCAAAACCCCTAGAGTGAGTTAGGTTGATATAAAACAGTAAAATAATAAAACAAAGACTGCCCATGCGGACACCCAGTTTTTTCTTT
Source organism: Apricaphanius iberus (assembly GCA_028564705.1). Taxonomy (NCBI): domain Eukaryota; kingdom Metazoa; phylum Chordata; class Actinopteri; order Cyprinodontiformes; family Aphaniidae; genus Apricaphanius; species Apricaphanius iberus. The sequence continues at coordinate 1,020,300 of JAPXFQ010002266.1, forward strand.
TTTTTCTTTCCCCAACAAAATTAATATGTTCTGCTGAAATAACATGTACTTAAATTGTATTATTCTAGTTCATCTACACCTACTCTGGTAAAAGTAGAGTGAGCACATATATAACAAACTGATTATACAGACCAAACGTCTGTGGGAACGAGTGGGAATGAGAGAAATTTCTGAATGTCAGTCTGCCTAGTTTCTCCCATCAATGAATCTTTTTCTCCCAGAAAGTTCTAATCTCTCTTTACCTGTGTCATTTTCCCTGCTGCTGGCCTTTAGTCTTAAGTCCCCTCACTGGATCTAATTTTTCTGTTGTAATAAATATGTGAAAATGAGGAAAGCTAAATTTTAAAGTAGAATTAGTAAATTACTGACAATTAGCCTCCAGTCCTTTTTGTGCCAAATATATTTTTTCTCCTACACTTATATTCTCTTTCCACCTGTGCAGACCCTCCCTCACCCTGCCTACTGCTCTTTTTTTGTTTGGGATAAATACTCCCAAATATGTGCGGAAAACTGGCATATGTTGTAGCCTTTTTGATGGATCAATTGTTGGACATGATACTCTGTTGATAGGCAGCACCTGTCTGTGATTAACTGCTTCCCGGTATCTTGTATATGCTTGAGGTGTGTTTAATGACGGGTAGGAAAAATAAGTTACCTCATATTAATGCATTAAACAGCTGAAAGAAAAGTGCAGGGGACTGAGGGTACAACACAGAAAGTGCAGAGGAAATGTCCTACAAGTACCCTGCATCTTTTACATCAATGTCCTGTACAGCAGATGCACTAATGAGTCACATGATGGATTTTTATTTTTTAAATCAAGCACCACCCAAACGGACCATCTGCAATCACAGAGCAGGCCAGTTCACTGGCCAGCCTAGGCTAGCCTGTCCTGCCTCTCCCGACGCTCCATCCGCGTCTGGATGGATGGATAGATAGATTCCTTGTTGGAGCTGCCTATCCCAGCTGTGTGGCTTTGGCGCCCTCGTCTCAAGTAGCTGTTGCATAATAGATTATCTTTACATGACATCTAGGAGATGTAAAGATAACAGTTTATAGATTCTGATTATGTCTACAGTGGCTTTTCATGAATGGCCAATGTGTGTCACTTGATATTTTTCTATTTTGTACACTACTGTAAATGTAACTTTTTTTTTAAACAGAGTAAAAACAAAACCAACCATGTCTCACTCCCATTTGGAAGTCAGAAATGTATTCAGACTTTCAGACACGGTGATAAATGCATGCACAATTTTATCACATGTACCATTGTTTAAAATGTTGCCTATAGGTACATTGAAGGTGTATGACATTAATGTCTGTGGGTCCATCATTTAAGACAGCCTAAGCAGAGGTTAGTTTAAGAAGAAAGTGCAGGCAGTATGGAGAGGATTGACACAAGTGTTAGGAATGTCAACTAAAGGTCAGCAGCAGGAGAAAAGGTAGATGTTTGCAAGATGGTAGTGTGATCTGCAAGGATCATGAAGATGGAGGGTGTGACAGAGGGAATGTTGAGAGTAAGTTCAAGGAAGACAATCCATGACCCTTTAAATAAAAATAAAAGATACATAATCTATATTGTTTGACTGGGATTTTTATATTAGTAAGAAGAGTGTTAAATGTAATGGGGGAAACAGGATTTTCTTTAATGTGCAAAGTATGAGTTGTACCTAGAACTCAGACTACGAGTTAGGAAAGGTTCTGTGGCGTCTCTGCATTTAGAGCCAGCGGGGCCTGGCCCCACCAGATGTTGCAGGTAAGCTCTATACGCATAACACATTTAAATTAATCTGAAGAACAACATTATCTTTTATAGAATAATATTATTTAAAGATCGGTGCTGATACCAAGAAGATTATGTTTTAAACATTTGTGTATAAATATCTAAGTCTTTGCCAGCGTCTTTGTCAAGCTCAGTTGGCTAAAGCACTGAAGATTGGGGCGGTCCATCATTAATTGTTTAAATGATGAACAACTGAAACCACAGTGCACATGTGCCACGGCCCCAAGCTGAGATTCCGCTAACTTCCTCAATAGAGGAAGGGAGCGATGTGGCATCTGGCATGCACTCTGTTGAAGAAGAAGAAAAAGAAGTGATGTGCCCAGAGTGGGAAAGTTGGCTCTGCGGCATAACTCGTACTAAACTTTCAGAATACAACACTTCACATTTACGTTCTGTCGGATAGAAGTGTGCAGCCATCTAATGTTGGTACCTTCCTAGCTAACAAGAACCAAAAAAAAAAATGTATGTAGATTTTTTTATATAAAACTAAATTCGGTGTATCGCCTCTTGAACGAAAATTAGAGATTAAACATTTGGACGTCCCGAGTCCCTGGATTTTAACATCATTCAAGGCTTTGAAAGATTATTATGTAGTCAAAAGGGGTTATTTGAAAGATTATAGTTATTAAATAGTTTTCCCAGATAGAGGATCTGCATGTTTGTGTTCAATAAATGAACAACACTGGTGAATGACCCATGTTTAAAAAAGATTGTATTCTTCGATACATGAATATAAAATTATAAAACTATTTTATTTCATTTATTCATTTAAAATTAATCAGTCAGATTGTAAGCATCATAGAACAATTATTTGCCACTATTAGCTGTTGAGTTGTTGAGCCACACCTAATTATGAAGAGATATCACTACTTTTTTTTTATTAATATAGAAAATATTCTTTTATCCATTCCTTTGAATATTTCTGTCTCTGCTCTGTCTTCTAGAACCCCAAGACGGTCATAGCAGATGGCCGCTCTTACTGAACCAGGTTCTGGTGCTCATTCTACTGGAGGTTTTTTTCATTTTAAAGGGACATGTTTCCTATCCACATGCTTGTTCAATATGAGAGGATTGCTGGGATTTGAAAGTCTGTTTCAATGGGTCCAAACCTCACGTCAGTGACTGAACCAATTTTCTGGGATTGATTAACTGGAAAACTTTGAAATGATTGTGTCAGACACTGTGATGTGATCCTTAGGATTTCCCATTCAAGGAGGAGCTATTCACCCATTCTACGCTCTAACATCACTTTTTTTCATGTCCCGAGCTCCTCTCGAGCCGTGCTTTCAAGCGTCACTACTTCTCAGGCATAGCAGATTTTCCAAATCCTCACAAAAAAGAAAAAAGTTTCTCCAGATCTTGTAATCCCAGTCTCCTCGATAGATCTGTCCTCACGTTTAGGGATTAGTTGATTAAACCGCAGTCATTGATCAGGACCTGGCCCATCTGGTTGGAGTTCCCCTCTCAGATTAACCACTTCATTCCCGTTACCTCAGTGGATGGTGGTCCCCTACAACCCTGTCCTGTTTGACACCAGACTCAGTCCATCCACATGTCCATAGAGGCTGGTTCCACCCCACTTATACTGGGCTATCCGTGGTTTTCCTGCCATGACCCCCATATTTCTCTGTCATCCGGTCCCAACTACGGCCAGCACCGGTCCTTCTCTAAGACCGTTGCAGCTGTGGAGGGCTCACAGGAGTTGGTGGATCTGGAGCGGATTCCTACGGCCTACAGAGATCTCGCGGTTGTTTTTAGCAAGAACCGAGCCTCCACTTTGCCCTACCACCAACCCTATGATATGGCAATTGACCTCTTCCTTGATGCTGTCCCTCCCCGTGGTCGCCTCTTCTCGTTATCTGCTCAAGAGACGAAAGCCATGGAGGAGTATTTTGCGGAGGCCCTTCAGAACGATTTCAGCAGACCGTCTACTTCACCAAGAGCCGCAGTACTTTTTTTTGTTAAAAAGAAAAATGGAGGGCTTCATCACTGCATAGATCAAAGGGTAAAGAACTGCTACCCTCTACCACCCATCTCTAATGCCTTTGACTCTCTTACACATGCCATTGTTTTCTCCAAACTTGACCTCCACAGCGCCATACATTTTGGTGCGTATTAAGGAGGGAGACGAATGGAAGACAGCGTTCATCACCCCCACTGGACTCCATTTGGCCTTTTTAACAGTCCTGCCGTCTTCCAGCACTTCTTCGATGATGCCCTTTGGTATATGTTGGGGCGCTGGGTGTCCAGATGACAAATTGCACCCCTGCTGTTATTTCTCGCAGTAGTTTTCAAACACCCAATGTAGGTATGGCGTAGTGACCAAGAGCTATTAGCCATTTTGTGGGATCTGGAGGAGTGGCGTCACTGGCTGTTGGGGGCCCATGAACCGTTTCTTTCGACCAATCACTAGAACTAGATTTACCTTTGTTCAGTCAAACAGGTTAACCCCACACAGGCCAGTTAGGCTTTGTTTTTCGAGCCTTACAATTACAAACTCGCCTACCACCCTGTGAAATCAAAGCAGATTCTCTCTCCAGACAGTTCTCCCACACTCCTCCCCAGACTGACCCCAGTCCTATTTTTCCCGCCCAACGCTTCCTTTCCCCCCTCCATTTGGCTTTTGTGGGAGTCTATCCATGCATCCTTGGGCATGCAAGGATACCCCCCCCACACACACACACACACACACCCATTGCGCTGGCCCAGATATCTACTGTGGGTGGAGCTTTCCCACAACCTCCATGTCTCTTCCTACACGGGCCATGGGTTTTGCCCTCCCCTCTTTGGCCATCAAGAGAAAAATACTGAGGTCCCCGTAGCCCAGCTGTTTGTCCGCGCTGCCTTCTGGCTTGGATTAAAGCTAGTGCGGCTATTTCCCGAGCCAACTCCCAGTCGGTTAAACAGCATTGCAGCAGACACCGCCCAGGCCGCTCATTCCAGCCTAGCGATCGGGTTTGGCTGTTCACCTGACACATAAAGCTCCAAACTGAATCCAGTAAGCTCACTCCCAAATTGGCAGGGCCCTACGAGGTGTTGACAAAGATCAACCCGGTCACATATCGCTTGCACCTTCCCTCTGCACTGAGAGTTGACCCTGTTTTTCATGTCTCCCAGCTTAAGCGACACGTCACCTCTGCATTGGCCCCCACCCCCATTCCACTCCCAGCTCCAAAAATCATAGACGGAGGTCCTGCCTTTATACTCAGGCGGATTTTGGACTCACGTCGACGGGGTTCGGGGAGTCCAATACTTGGTTGATTGGGGTGGTTATGGTCCTGAGGAACGCTCCTGGATTCCATGCCGACACATTTTGGAACCATCTCTGATCGCAGGCTTCAATTGACGTCATCCTGGACCGTCAGGTGCCGGCCATAAAGGGGGGGGGGGGGTCCTGTCAGACGCGGTCATGTGATCCTTAGAATTTGCCATTTAAGGAGGAGCTACTCACCCACTCGACGCTCTGACATCACTTTCTTCAGGTCACGAGCTCCTCTCCAGCCCTGCTTTCCGGATTCACAACTTCTCAGGCGTAGCGGATTTTCCCAATCCTCACAATCACTCAATCCAAGAGTTTCTCCAGATCTTGTAATCCCAGTCTCCTCAATAGATCTGTCCGCACTTTTAGGGATTACTAGATTAAACCGTGTGGTTCTGTCCTCCCCTCTATCATCCATCACTGCGCTTGGGTGTCAACCGCACACAACACTCCTATCAGGCCGTAATCCTGACAGATTGGAATGTTTGTATATTTGGATATATTTGTATATTTTTGTTGTAAAGAATAGAATAGAAAAATCCTTTAATGTCCCACGGGGGGGGGGAATTAATTTCAGTACAGCCCTATCAAGAGTAGACAGACCAAACATTCATTACACAAGAACAGATACAGGTATACCATGGTTTCAACTGCAAGTTTAAATGCGACACACCACTTTGCAGATCAAGAAGGGTTTACACAAGGTCAGGGTGGGTCACCGGTGGGGGGGAAAATAGCACTCAACTGTATCTTGATTCCTTATTCAAGAGTCAAAAGACAGGTAATAGAAAAAAAACACACCTCATACATTCAAGCACATATTCATACATTAAGAAAAACACATCCAGGAGGGAAAGGATTGGAATTGGGAACTCCAGTCCATGGTTGATGCACTACAACAGATGTGCGTCTGTGACACATGTGAGTGTGTGTGTCAGTAAATGTAGAGGGACAGTGGGAGGGAGGAGGGATAGGATACTTTGTTGACATTCCTCACACGGGCATTTGATAATGGACCATTTGAAGGTCATCATAGAGCCAAAATATTAATTATGATTAGCAGCAAGAGCAGTTTTCATTCTATCCTTTAAGACGGTCAGCAGTCTCGTTTATATTCCAACTTTGACCAAATTCAAGTTTCAGATCTGTTTAATTTCCATTTGCACCAGGACACACTGATAGTTTCTCTGGTTCCGATGACACTTTGCGAATGATTCCTGAAGCACTGGCCAGATCGCTTTTTACTACATCCAACCTGCGCCCCAGCTCATCTAGAAGATTGCTCTGAGTGCCTTGAGAATACATATGTTGTTAATTGGCTCTTTATAAATAAACTGAACTGAATTGAGCTGAATCACTAGAAAGGTTAAATGATGTTCATTGACATTAAAAATGTAAATGCCAGAGAACAGATTGTCCGTGGAGGGTGTTATAGGAAAATTATTATTTAAAGAAAGAATAGTTCTATTTAGTTATTACGACTTCTTGTACCTTCATAACAAATATGTAAAAATGCCAGTGGAGACTGAATCATCCTTATCTTTATCCTCATGTGTATGGAATTCTTCCATGACAAAGGTCAGCCTCTGGAAAAGACCGGAAAATAAGTGACTGGGAAGAGAAACAGAAGAATGGCTGAAACAGTGGGTGGTGATTGAACCAGTAAAAGGTGGTTTCCCAGGGAGTCCTCTTTGGAGATTCAGACCTCAGTGAACTTGTATCCTTTAAGAAGTGGCTTTAGAGGATAAGAATGTCAGTTTATTAGGGATTGTTGCACCCCCAAGAAAATATACATAGGATAACTGTATAGTATGTAGACCTAAAACAATTGAAAAGTGAGGAACCTCTGGTGGCAGGGTAAGTCGACAAACCCCCAACTGCGCCACTTGTCAGGGCAAACTATGGAAGAGTCAGGGGTTATAGTGTTAACAATCCCATAATCAAAGGTCTGGGAAACGATCCAGGGGTCTCATTTATAAAAAATTGCATAGAATCCCTACTAAAAGTGTACGTACGACAAAAACAAAAAGTTTGCGTACGCCAAGATTTCTGATTTATAAAACCATGCCTACGCACAGGTGTAAGCAATTTCCCTTTATAAATCACGGTCTTCTTGGAAGTTTGCGCACGTGAATTTGGCTCATATCCCGCCCTGAACATGCCCAAATCTGGCTATAAAAGGTCAATGCAAAGCAGGACATGAATATTGATGCATATGAAGAAGAGGGGAAATATAGCAACAACAAAAGAAAAACAAGAAGTGAAACTTTACGGAGATGTTGATTGAATTGCTAGTGGGTGAAGTGGAGGCTAGAAGAGACATTTTATTTGGTGGACCCAGCAGCAGTGTCACAAATAAAAGGAAGAACTGTGAGTGGCAGCATGTGGCGTCTGCAGTGCAGACTGTCAGCGCAACTGACAGGACAGTACCCGAAAAAAAAGAAAAAAAAAGTGGTCGGACCTCAAAGTTGAGGGGGGGAAAAAAAACACTTGCCTCCCACCGCCAGAGCGGGTCTGCTACTGGAGGGGGTCCATTTACACCCAAGCTGACACATTGCTACCTTAAATGATAAAATAAAAATTTTACATCCTGGCCGATCCTTGCTCCCTGGGTGAAGGCTTCCTGACGAGGAGGAGGCGGCTGTGGGTCGGGGTTCTCATGCTGGGGAGGGGGTACGCCAGGAGGGAGCGGAATTTCCTCGGACGGGGCCCTTATAGTAATATGGGTGCAGTCAATTGCGCCGATTATGTTTGGGAACGCGGACATTCCTGCAAATTGCATCTTAATTACGGCCTGCTCCCCCACAGTATATGGAAACGTGATGTATCGCCTGCTCATCTTAATGATCCCATCCAAGACTGCAGGCATTATTGTGCTCAGGGACGGCAAATGATTCAATTTCTTATTTGGCACACAGTCCCGGCCCTTTTATCTGAGTTTAAGGTTTTGAGATAAATTTTATGTATCTATTTTAATATTCAAAAATGTTTTTAGAAGAGCTATAGCTCACTGCTAAGCTACAATATAGATATCATTGCTTGTTTGGATGTTTATAATAAAAGGCTAGCTGTAATCCCACCTCCTGCATACCCCCACCCTGCGCTCTCCACTCGTCTTGTGGAGAGCAGCAGCAGCTCAGACTGAGAGAAACAGTGCTGAACTTTATCTCAAACAGTATTCTGACATTGAATTTGAAAAGCACCAAATGCCACAGTGAAATTGTAAGGGCTCAGACATTTGGTTTATTATTTTTATTTTTTTTTTGTAAAAAAAAAACTGAGTCAATAAAGCCTATTTCAGTTGCTAAATCTCCAGGCTTTAGACAGAGCCAAAAACAACTAGCTGAGTCCACTAAGCAGATCTTTCCAGTCCAGTATATAAAAAAGCTGTGGGTGTTGTTTGTACCCGTTTACTGAACATTCTGAGAGGCCAATTATCTTAACCACACAATGCTGTTATAAGATCACATAAGCAGCTTGATAAATTCATAACACACATTAACATTGGCATGTTGCTACTTACTTCTCTGTCCATCAGGTATCTTTGTTCTTTGATCCAGCTGCTGTTCTTTAGGAATGTAGAACAAAATCCAGTAATCCATGCAGCCAAACAGGCGTTTTCATAGAGAAAGTAAAAAACCCAACAAAAAAGTGTTTTAAGCTGCCAAAACAGAAGCTGCCATGAACTTTGAGAAGGAGGAGGGTGTGTTTGGAAGTCTACTATGGGTAAGCCGCTCTGCCTGCAGGGGTGGTGCAGCACCTCTAGCACTCCCTTGTTTTCACTTAGTGACGTCACAGTTTGAGCACTCAGTCGTTTTGTAGGAGAGGGAGGGGCAGCTGCTCAGAGAGGATTAAGGAGGATTACTCAGACATGCATGAATTAAGCCAAAAACCGCTCGTGCGATTTTTTTTTTTTTTTATGAGAAAATTGCATTACCAGATGGTTGAAAACTCTAAAAACTTGATTTTGCATGATATAGGCCCTTTAAGAAGTGCTGTTTCTGTGCTATGGTGGACAGAATCCGGATTGAATGGTTTCATGGCGATGAGGAGTGGAGATGTTGGGGGAGTTGTGTGATGACGTGCATTCCAGACTTTTGGAAACTAACGGGAGACTGGAGATGGTTTGAAGTTGTCCAGATTGTCAGGGTTAGGGTCGGGTGTTTTCAGGAGGGGTGTGATGGACACAAGTTTGAGTGGTTATGGAACAGATCCAGACGTAAGGGAAGTGTTAATGATGCTGGTGATAAGAGGGATGGTTGTTGACAAGTTTGAGGAGGGGAGAAGGGATTGGATCAAGCTGGCAGTTGATGTCATAGTTGAGGGGAGTTTGGAGGTATCAGAGGGAGCCAGAGGAGAGAAGGAGGGAAAGCTGTGTTGTGGGTTGATTGAGTTGATGTTCAGAGGGAAGAGACACAGAGGAAGTGGATGGTAGTGAACAGGTTTTGGTATGGATTTTGGCATGATAGGGTAACAGGAAGTTTTGCATTTTTCTGTAGTGAATTTGGAGGTTATATTGTCCTTGGGTTTTGTCAGTTTTGCAAATGTGGAGAATAGTGTGTGGGGGTTGGAAGAATTTTAGTGGCTGAGTTGTGAGTAGATGTTACACCAGGCAGTTTTGAGAGCAGAGTTTTTTGGTTATGGCGTGTTTGTAGGCTTGGGCATGGACAGTTAGACAGTATTTTTTATGGAGCTTTTCAAGTTGTCGTTTTTATTTTTTGAGATAGTGGAGATCTGGGGTGTACCAAGGGGCACAGGTGGAGAAGACAGAGGTAGTTTTGAAGGGGGCTATCTGATTGAGGCAGGTGGAGAGTGTGTGATTGTAAAAGTTGACTAGACTGGAGGCATTCAGAATCTCTTAAACATTCAACGAATCTTACTTCAGACAGAAAGACTGAAAATATATACAGACGCCTGCAAAATGAACAGTTTCAGAGTACAAACCAATTTCTTTTCTACTTGCAAGGTGAATTGTTGGTCTCCTACAGAGTAGTTAACAGTTCTGACCCTAACAGATGCTATGAGGGATTTTATTTTATTTTTTTCACATCTAGTTGATTTCAGGTAAGAAGAACTCTACTTTATGCTAATGGGAGTGTTAAAGATACTGGCAGACCTTTGCAGCTGGCATGCTGCTGCTGAAACATTCACTTACTGACTTATCAAGCAGCTATCATCCTGCTTCTTACCTTATGTCTGTTGTCGTATCAAAATATGTTTTTATATGGGTATAAATTATGAACTCAAGAGCATATTATCGAATAATATGACATAAAGTCATATGATGTCAAAAAGGGTTATGTGTCAATTTCAGTTTATTTAGATAGCACCAATTCACAACGAATGACAGCTCAAGCCACTTTAAAACAAAAGTCATTTCAATCCAAATATACAAAAATCAATCAGTTAAAAGTTTTCTATGTGAGGAATCCCAGCAGATTTTGCTGAGTCATCGATGTGAGGTTGTGCCCTGAACATGCAGACTCCAACCACAGCAATCCCTCTGTAATCCCTCATATTGTGCAAGCATGTAGCGACAGTGGAGAGGAAAAACTCCCCTTTAACAGGAACAAACCTCCAGCATAACCAGAACCTGGCTCAGTATGAACAACCATCTGCCAAGACCGTCTGGGGGTTTGAGAAGACAGAGCGGAGACACAAAAAGAACAAAAGGAATTGATTCATATATATATAATATTAAACCTAAGGAGTGTATTAGGATTTAATTTTGGAATGTTGATTTTAGTATGAAAATACAGAACACATTTCTTTTAAATAAACAAGGAATAATAGTAAGCATTGCCAATAAAAAGAAAGTACTTTTATTTTAAATTGTATTGTATATAAAAGTTTCTTACATTACTAGAGTTTTCGGGGTGTACTTGTCAGTGTAAATGTCAGTGGGGATTCTATGGTGTGTTTTTGTATAGTAGAGCTTAGATTTAAATCCATTTAAAAGCTCATAAATACAAGATCATTTACAAATTAAAACCATGGATTCGAAACAGTGTGTACTAGATCTTGAACTTTCTGGCTACATTATATTGTTATTCGAATTTCTTTTTCTATGAAAGTTTTTTCCATTTCTGTCCTGTTTATTTATTTATTTATTTGTTCATTTATTTATTTATTTATAATATATATTATTTTGAAATTGTCTCTTCCCTTTTGAAGTATATACATCAGAGGTTGTAAATTCTAATTGTATGTAAATGATGGAAGTTGGAAGTTATTTGAAGACTTCGGAGCACCATCAGAGGCTTTTTCCCATAGTATTTGACCTATTTTTTCTGCTTTCTTCAAATTCATGATTAAAGTCAGTTGAAATTGCTGGTTGTGTATTCGGCGGCTGTAGAACAGAAAAAAAAATATTGAGACATTTCCATTTTCAATGTACTTTTGTAAATAAAAATGTATAGTAAAGAGAGAAGTAAGGGCCTAAAATGACGCTGTGTTGAAATCCCTCTTCCTTTTATCCAATCCAGAACATGTTTGGGCAGAAACCTCCGATCCCAGAGTACAAAGTAGCAGCCATCCAGAAGTCTCGCTTCATCCTGCTCCACTACGGCACCTTCAAAGCCGGCTGGGACTGGCTGATCCTGCTTGCCACCTTCTACGTTGCCGTCACAGTTCCCTACAACGTCTGCTTCACGGTTAGTGGAGGACGGGACGAAGGCAGCAGCAGCACCTCACGAAGTCCACCCAGTGTCAGCGACATCCTTGTGGAGATCCTTTTTATTTTAGGTGGGAATTAAAAAAGTCCTCTAGTTATTCACTCAGTCATTGGCTTCACCATCAGTCTGTGATCTCAGATTTTGTTACTCTCTAATATTAGTAATTTCATTTTAAAGAGTAACTCACACCCGAACTAGAATATAACCCCGCTCACATTTATTTTGTTTTTTATTTATTTTGAAAAACGTCTCAAAAGGAGGCGTTGCCTGGCAGACCAGGAAAAACACAGGGGGATGAAGGGCTGGGCGTGGTCTGGGCTGATACTGACATGTTGCAGGCAGCAGCGCAGCGCAGAGTCACAGACTGCCAAAAAGATGGAGAGAGCCGTAGTAACACAAGCTCCTTTGCCTGGAAATAAAATGGAGGTTGAGATTTTTTCTCATCTTCCTTCTCCAAAGGGAGCAGAGTACAGGAAGATAGGTTCAGTGGAGGAGGGGAGCGGCGCCATATCGTTACGAGCCGTTGTTTCATTCTCTGCCCGGAGCAGCAGCAGCAGATTCCGAGCTTGTGACGGCAATCACGGCATAGAATGAGCGCCGTCTCTGAGTGGTACATTGTTGTTTGATAAATCTAATGCTGAATATAGATTAGCTCGAGTAATTTCGTGACACTGCCTCAACAGGAGCACCTGCGGCCACTGTACGTCATTGTCCTCAGAAAATGTGTGTTGAACATAGATGTATCCAAGCATGATGAGAAACATTCAGGAATGTGCAAAAAAAAAAAAAACACACCATCACAATTATTTCATTAAAAATTAATTCTTAGTCCAGATTTTATTTTCCATTTACTGATATATCAGTTATTCTGTTTGTCATAGGTAATGAGCAATTATACAATTATACAAAAAAAGTTGATTTTGGGGTGAGTTACTCTTTAATGTGGAGAGACCAAATAACAGTCAAAATAAGAGAACAAATCAACACATCACATTTAGCCTAAATGGACTTGCATATCATTGAGTACAAAGTATCTGATCCAAGGCGACCCGGTAAGAATTCTGGCTCTCAAGGACTATATGTTTGTCCATAGGCACATCATCTATGATAGCCAGATTATAAATTATATGTCCATATGGAACAGAGATCCATCCATCCATTTTCTTAACCGCTTAATCCTTAATGGGTCGCGGGGGGGGCTGGTGCCTATCTCCAGCTGTCAACGGGCAAGAGGCAGGGTACACCCTGGACAGGTCGCCAGTCCATCACAGGGCCACATAGAGACAGGACAAACAACCATGCACACACTCACACCTAAGGACGATTTTGGAGAGATCATTTAACCTGACAGTCATGTTTTTGGACTGTGGGGGGAAGCCGGAGTACCTGGAGGGAACCCACGCATGCACAGGGAGAACATGCAAACTCCATGCAGAAAGACCCTGGGCCGGGATACAAACCCACAACCTTCTTGCTGCAAGGCAACAGTGCTAACCACTGCGCCATATTTAATAACAATTTCTTATAAACATAATAATGTTAAAAATACACACCTGTCTACATAATTCTACAGCTTCTTCCTTTTTGAACCCAAGACACCATTGATAAGAGAAAAAGACTGCAAAGAGTCATCAGGGTCAAGATGGTGGATCAGCACAAGTCTGCAATGTGTTATCAGACCTACTGGTGCATTCACCTATCCATTGTATTCTGACTTCTTTTAAACAGCGGGAAACAGAGGTAAAATACGAGAGATTCCCAACTAAAACCAGATACTTGACAAGTATGCCACACAGGCACGGGCTGAGCTGGGTGTGAAATAGTAGTAATGGAGGATGTGCACTGCTGGTGGGGTAGAGGACTGGCTACGATCGAGGTCTGGAGCAGCTTACCTGCTTGTTAAGGATGAGATGCACTGGCATGCGATGAGCTGTTGCGGTCTAAGCGTAAAAGCATCAGGGAGGGAGGGACGAGCGAGAGGGCTTGCTACTGTGTGTGATTGACTGATGCTACAAAAATTTAGCATTGCCATTTGGGTGGCACCTTTGAATATTTTGACTGATATGTAAAGCTTTGCTGATCTTCTTGTAGCAATCACCTTTTTTGTGTGAAGAAACGATTTCCTTTCTCAGATTTTGTGACATTTCTCTTCTATGGGAAGCCATTGCTGACAGTATGAAATGGGAAGGGCTTTTCTTTAAGCAATGCCCTTTTATAGTCACCTGTCTGCTGGACACCTCTTAAATGAATCATTAGACTCACCTGTCGCTGAATGCCTATTAATTAGAATGTTGTAGTCTTAAGTGTGGCTTTTGTAGCTAAGACTATAATTGGGGTGTACTGATTTTTGCAACATGGGCTTGAATGAATTTGTTAGGAAAATACATTTTTTTGTTTGTGCAAATTAACAAATCTTATTTGCAATCAATGGCCTACATTTGTGGTTATATAGATATATAACCTTATGTGGAATAAAGAGTCAGGTTAAGGACTCTCCTGGAATTCTGTGGTAAGTTAAAGGAGAGTTGAGAGTTCTGTTATTTTTTATTTACTGCATGATTCCATGAACATCATTCCAGAGTTAGTGTAGGCAGCAATAGAGGAAGCATCATGAATCATTAGGTTTTACTGATATAAAACTGTTTCAGCAATTGGTGTTGATAGGTAGATTAACTTTCTGCTGCTTGGAGGTCAGCCAATAATCCCCCATGTACAGCATCTCTAAAGGTTTTTAATGATGCATGAAGCAGTAAGAGGATATGAGCCACTTCCATCAAGCCATTACGTCTCACTGCCATCCTGTTTCTAAGAAATCAGCAGGCCTCTTTGTTCCTTTTGGTCTAACTACAGGCATACAATCTATTCAGTGGAGAGTTTTATTGAAAAAATCATACAACATAACCCCATTCTGAAAGTTTAGCAGTGAAATTATACAAACCACCTGCAGTAGGATGTTTAACTGTTGTCAGTCAATATTCCATTTCTTGGGACAAATGGGTTAAGCCTGTTGATCAATACATTCTGTGGACCTATATATTCTACAGACTTGTTCCATCAGGTTAATTTATTCTTTTAATAAAGAAAATGGATTTCATCCTAAAGTCTAATGACCTTAAAGGGGAAGTTCTTTTTTTTCAATCTGGAGCTTATTTATAGCATGCATTACATCCTCCTACTCACCCAGCCAAGCTTGGAGCTACTTGGATTCCTTCGGGAGAAGTTTACATACAGTGGGGATCGGCATTTTTCGATATAATGGGAGTCATGAGCATGGATTGGCAGTAACGCATTAAAAGTAATGTGTTACTGTAATCTAATTACTTTTTCAAGTAACGGGTAAAGTAAGGGATTACAGTGGCAAAAAAAGTAATTAAACTACAGTTACCTCCGTGCAAGTAGGCTGCATTACTGCGTTATGGTACGATCAGACTGCCCTTTGCTGCCAGGCGTCAAACAGCTCAAATGGACGAAAGTTGCTGTTTTTAAAAATTCAAACCAAGCTGCTTGTACATTTGTGCTCTGCGTCGGCGGCACCGCGTCACCTCAGTAAATCAACGAGCGGGTGGGAATTTCTCTTTCACGGGGTAACTACACTGTGTTCCAAATTATTATGCAAATCATATTTTTTATCAGATTTACCAAATTACCTATATGAATTGCAGTCATTGTAATTTCCCAGTCATCAACTATTAGAGTACTATTGAAAGGTTTTTGAACAAACTGCCCAATGATACCAGTATATTTATTAAAAATAAAATGCACTCAAATGTATGTTCCAAATTATTATGCACAACAGACTTTTGATTTTTATTAAGAGCAAAAAAAAATTATTTGTGAAATTATAAGCATTAGCAGGTTTTTACAAACTGAAAGGTAACTGAAATCAAACAGTATTCAAATCAAAACTTTATAATAGGTGATGTTACATTTGCACATATGACCCCTTGTTCGAAAGGAGCTTCTGAACTCTCCCATCCATTGAATTTGTCAAGTTTTGGATGGTATCTGCTTCAATTGTTTTGTATGAGGACAGAATAGCCTCCCAGAGCTGTTGCTTAGATGTGAACTTCCTCCTGTCATCATAGACACTCCTTTTGATGATGCTCCAGAGGTTCTCAATAGGGTTGAGGTCAGGGGAGAATGGGGGCCACACCATAAGTTTGTCCCCTTGTATTAGGGGCTAGCCTATTAGGGGCTAGCTGCCATAGCAGCTAGACATGCAGATGTGTTCTTTGCAGCATGAGACGGTGCATTATCATGCATGAAAATGATCTTGCTACGGAATGCACGGTTCTTCTTTTTGAATCATGGCAGGAAGTGCGCTTTGAGAAACTCCACATACTTTATGGACGTCATTTTTACCCCGTCAGCGATCCTAAAGGGGCCGACATCAAGGGTTGCACGGCACTCATCGGTGAACAAAACAGTTTTGAAATCAGTCTTCATGTATTGTTTGGCCCACTGGAGCCGTTTTTGCTTGTTTGCAGCGAATAGGGGAGGTCGAAAGGATGGCTTACGCACAGCTGCAAACCTCTGGAGGACCCTGCATCTTGTTGTTCGGGGCACTTTGGAAGCACCAGCAGCTTCAAAAACTTGTCTGCTGCTAAGACAAGGCAGTTTTGCAGCTGCTCTTTTAACCCGATGAATTGCCTGTTGGAAAGAGTCCTCGGTTTTCCCTTATCAGCACGCACACGTGTGTGCTCTGAATCAGCGACATACTTCTTGATTGTGCGATTATCGCGATGAATTGTCTTGGCAATGTTGATTATTGTCATGCCTTGACCTAAACACTAAACAATTTGTTGCTTCTCAGCAGCCGACAGGTCCTTTTTCTTTCCCATTTTGGTTGAAAATATAGGCTGCTTAATAATATGGGACAGCCCTCTTAAGTAGTTTCGCCTTTAATTGGACACCCCTGCCAAACTAAGTAGCACAGGTGTCTGCAATTGCTTTCAGTGATATAAAAAGCCCAGACACACATCACAATCCACAAGTTCAACTGAAATACAAAAGGAATCTTACCTTATCACTCCTGAACACTTTTTGCATAATAATTTGGAACACAGTGTAGTAGTGTATATTTAGTAACCATAGCAGCCGAGCAGCAGCTGAATTGATGTGTTGATGCCAGCTGTGCAGACGCACGCGACTAGCAGCATGGCAGCTTGGTACAGCTTGAAGCTCACATTCTGCATAGGTACCATAAACTTTGTATGTAATGTAGCTGCCGTGCTGCCTGCCAGCAAAAGGTGGTCTGAAAGTGCAATTAGTTTAGCAGAGCGCATCTCATGACAGACCTGACAAACCCTCACATTTTAGTAAAATTCACCATTTTGAAACAAAAATAGGTCACCTATGTGATTCCTGTATGTTCGATGAGAAAACCATCAGCTGTAAACAGTGATGCACAGACAGCAGCAGCGATGGACAAGTTTTCAGGAGAGCAGACATCTTAATGTGAATGACAGGACATGTAGTTTCAAGTACTTTTTGCATCCAATTAGTTATGGGATTCAAAACTGTTTCAAACGACCTCAAGTTTAGTTTCCTTTTCTTTCGGATGTGTACCTTCGTCAGCCTGTGGACAATGGCTCTCTTTTCTGCTCTTTACCTGAGAACGCAGCTGGTCGGGCTTTTGGAAACTAAAGTAACAGCATCAACCTCAACTGATTCAATACTGTGCTGTGACTAAAGTGACTTTTTAGAACGATTGAGAGACTATTCCTATGACTATTCCCCTGCGTATCCACGATGTTAATGACTAGTAGGCTAAAAGGGCCCAGGATGGGTCTGGGACTGTAGGAACAAAATAAAAGCAGAGAATTTTTTCTTTGAGTGGTGGCCCAATCTGAGCTGTTAAAATTACATTTGAAGTCACATTGTTTAGCTAAAAATTTATGTAAAAATGTAGATTCTTAACCCTGCTAATAATGATACAAATGAATATATATATATATATATATATATATATATATATATATATATATATATATATATATATATATATATACTGTATATGCACTGCTAAACTGTGAGACATACAATAAGGAACTCATTTATAACATGCATGCATTCATACATACCTACCTTGTGGGAAGACCATATCTTGGATCCAGTTTGGACACAAATGTCCTGAATCCAATATCTTCCACAACACTGAAGGGCTGTGTGTCCTTCACTATCATAGAGACTATGGCCTCGTCCAGCTCTTGTTTTCTGGTGGCTGGTTAGAAGAAAATAGATTATGTTTTGTAGCTTTCTTAATTTACACAATAAACTAAAGTCAACATGCAAACATCGGGATTGTCCAGTTATGTAATAAAATACCTTGGCTGGGTGAAGCTCCAGTTGACTCCTTATTCTCATGCAAAGCACGGTAATGTCTGAGGTGTTGTTATTGTACCCCAACTCCTTGGAACACAATAAACACTTCACCTTTGAATAAAATAAGAAACTTTGGAAATACAGTTTGTGATTAGAAGATTTAACTTTACATCATTTTAGATTAAGGTTACTTTATTAGGAGTTATCAAGTCAAACTGTTCCCACACAGGGGAAATCCTCCTCTTCCTAGCTGGCTCCATCCTCTCTCCCTCTCTCTCTCTCTCTCCTCTCTCCTCACTCTCCTAAGTCTTCAAACTATCTGTCTCTAAACTCACAAAACTATCTCCAAACTATATAAACACTAACCAAACTCTCCTATCTAAACTATCAAAACTCTCCAAACTCCAAACTGACTGCACTCTCCTACACAAACCCACATTTTGAATGGAGCCTGAGGGGCTTTTATTGCTGTCAAACCACTCACTAAATGCCAAACCGCTTCCTGAAGCGGTCACGTGGTACGACCGCCAGCGAGGCTTCAGACGTCATCGTTTTCGGCTCCTCCCCTAGATGAAGCAGGCCTCGATACGCGCTTTGCGGAAACGCCCCCTCCACTACTCGACACACGCTCCGTAGCCTCGGTTACACCTCATAACATCACACATTTAAACATCTTGAATTATAAAATATACACTCATGCAAAATGTTTTTTTATATTCTTAACTGTGATAGAATACATGAAAGTGAAACTTCTCTGCTTGAGAGGGAGACTCATCACCCAGAAACAACAAGTTAGGGGTTCAAGAAAAGTTGTTTTCATGAGACTTCCATTTCAAATTAGTAAAAATCTCATTCACTTGTTTTTTTTTCCCAATAAATCTTTGGTCTCTAGTATGAGTGAATAACCTGAGTCATTTCCTGTGGAAATGTTTTTTCTTGTCCTCCTGTTGTAGTGGGTTGAAGTCTGTCTGACAAATGGGTGGAGGGAAGCGACTTGATTAATGGTCTTACAAGTTTTCATTATATCCAATGCTGATGAATTATCACCACAAATAACTCAAGCCATCCTTTGGAGTTGCTAATGGTTAGCTTCTACTAGCAGGGAAGCTTTCTGCTCCCCTGGCCGATAATTCTGTACAGCCTTCCCGTGGGTGGACGCACTGTAACATAGAAGAGACTGACTTTTTCTGACTCATTCGTTTTTGCCATCTATTTCCTTTCTGTGGCTAATGCAGGCAATGGGGGGTGGAGAAACTTTTCATATGTAGAATGAATATGCTAAGAGTGGCCGGTCCTTGAGTTAAAAAGGAAGATGAAAGATTATGAAGTTCAAAGGGACAGAAGTGACAAATATTACCATAGCATAACATATCAAGTCCTCTCAAAGATGGCCTCTGTGAGAAAAGCTGCTCACACAGCTGTCACCACTCTCTCATCTTGGAAGGAAAGGTTTTCCCCTCAAAAGATGGGGTATTTATTAAGCTTACTACCAAAATGAGCTGTGCTACACACACACACACATATATATATAGATATATATATATAAAACCGTGTTGATCTGTTTTTTTTTCTTTAACAAAATAAAAGTGAAGATGAATTGTTATCATGTATCTCGTTATTTTTACCAGCATATGTTGTTGTTTACCTTAGACATCATGCTGAACTTTCGCACAACATTTGTGAGCACATCAGGTCAGGTGGTCTATGACGCCCGCTCCATCTGTGTCCACTACGTCACCACCTGGCTCTTTGTTGACCTTGTTGCTGCCCTGCCCTTTGACCTGCTTTACGCTTTCAACATCAGTGTGGTAGGTTCACTTGTCTATCTTTATATCTACAAATCTGACAAAAATTTGGGTACCCATTATGGCCATTTTACTCTACACTTTGTAAAAGATAAACTCTTGAATGTTGTTTGAGTTCTAGTGGTATGCATCATTTCATTAGCTCTCAGGATATGATCCTATGATTAGATCAACCTTTCTTTCATTTTGTTGTTGAATTAGTTTGGCTGACCATGCACAGAATCCCAACAGGTCACGAACCTCAGACTAAGTGAAACATTTGTTTGTTTTTCAAACTGATTATTTGATGTGTGTCTTTGTGTACAGAACTTCAGGGTCCACCTACTGAAGACTGTTCGGCTGCTTCGGTTGCTGCGGCTGTTGCAGAAGCTGGAGCGCTACTCGCAGTATAGCGCAGTGGTTCTGACCTTGCTCATGTCAATGTTCGCCTTGCTGGCCCACTGGATGGCCTGTGTCTGGTACTACATTGGTCGAAAGGAGATTGAAAGCCCCGGCTCCTGGGACATTGGTTAGTGATCATGTTTTCTATTCATGCACATTTGAGCTTAGCTTTCAGCTTACACACAGTGCCTTCCAAATAAATTTAATGTATTTTATTAGAAGTGTGTGTTAGACCAATGAAAAATAGTATTTTCATGGGGAAAGAAACGGTTCATGGTTTTCCAATATAAAAAAAAAATCTAAAATCTATGGTTTGCACCAGTATTAATCAGAGTCGAGAACCACAATACCCACCTTTTACTGGAATAACAGCCGTTAGGTTTTTGGAGTTTCTCTCTTCCAGCTTTATCTGTGAGCTGAAATTCTTAGCTTAAAGTGAGTGGAAAAAAAGTGTCTGTGGACACCAATTTTAAAGTCTTGCCACAAATTCTCAATTTGATTCAGGCCTAGACGTTGACAAGGCCTGGGTCACTGCTGAACTCTGCCGAAGATAAGAAACCCCACAGCATGACGATGCCCCCATCATGTTGTACCTTAGGGAGAATGTGATCAGGGTGGTGTGCCATGTCAGTTTGCTGCAGGATAGATCTATGCTTTTATGTTGTTTAGGCAAAATTCTGACCCTACCATCCGAATGTCGCAGCAGAAGCTGTTGAGCCTGTGCAAATAGTAGCCTCAGTTTTCTGTTCGTAGCTGATTGGGGTGGCATCCGGTGTGGTCTTCTTCTGCTGTAGTCTATCTTCCTTAAGGTTCCACGTGTTGCGCGTTCAGAGATCCTCTTCTGCCTACCTTGGCTGTGGTTATTTAAGTTACTGTTGCCTTTCTATCAGCTCGAACCAGTCAGGCCATTCTCCTCTGACCTCTTGCACCGACAACCATGCCATGTTCAAAGTCCCTTAAATCACCTTTCTTCCCCATTCTGATGCTCGGTTTGAACTGCGGTAGATCATCTTGACCATGTCTACATGCCTAAATGCATTGAACTGCCGCCAAGTGATTGGCTGATAAGAAATTTGTGTTAAAAAGGAGTTGGGAAGGTGTGCCTAATAAAGTGATCCGTGAGTGTATGCGACATTGTGTTTAGTATGAATAACAATGCAAGGTACTGTACGTTATTTTGGTGACTGGATTAATGTATCTATCATAAAGTTATTGCTTTTCGTAATATGAATAATAAGATTAGTATGAAATAGACAACAAGGGAGCACGGTGGTGCAGCTGGTAGCGCAGCTCACCTCACAGCTAGAAGGTCCTGGGTTCGATTCCTGCCGGGGACGCTGTGGGTGCTGAAGGTGTGTTTGATCCTCCATATCATCAGCACCCACACCCTGGGTGGGGTTGGCAAAAGGGCCTTTCTGTGTGGAGTTTGCATGTTCTCCCCGTGTTCCCTTGAGTAGTTAATGTGAGCTACTCCCACAAAAACATGTATCAGTTCTGGGCTATATACTGCCCCCTCCTGGCTGACCGAGGCGCCTGAGGGGTTGGAGAGGATCCAGCTGGAATAGTGTGATCCTTCCACACGCTACGTCCAGCTGGGGGAACCCCACCCCCTCGGGTGACAAAATGGGCCTGTTCACTCCTCAAGTAGGAAGGAGGCTTGAGCTCAGTGCGGGGCCCTCCTACAGTCAGCAGAGGGAAGGCAATGCCCAGGACTGTACTTAGGTAGGAACACTGGGGTGATAATAATGGGGAAAAAAATCGTGGGATAAAAAAAAAAAAAAAAAAAAAAAAAAAAAAAAAAATGAAATAGACTGAATATACAGTATGCCCTTAAAGGTTTCAGTGAAGTTGCGACAGAAATATTTAAGGTTTAGTAATAATTTCACCAGAAAATGTACTTCCCTATTACAAAAAGAAAAACGTTCATGTTTACTTTACTTTTTTACAAACTTTGAATTAAAAACTTTGATTTAAAAAAAAAATATATATATATATATGCGCTAAATATATATATATATATTTAGCGCAAAGCTGAAACAACATGAAATTCCTTCTTTGTTTTTTCAAACTTTTTGTAATCCTCTGGTTGGATGCAATAGAACTGTTGATTGGCTGGTGGGGTGGCCAGATGTCTCACAAGACACTCCTTCATTTTCATAACTTATCACACATCCCTCAAATTTGAGACACTATCCTGCATTGTTAATAGAAGTGTTTACCAAATAAAATGTCAGACATTAGCGATGTAAGTGAAAATTGTCTGGCGAAAAAAGTAAGATTATCAGAAATGTTGAATAATGTGCTTCTCCTCTAACTTAGCAAATACTTTGACATTTAAAAAAATGAAATAACAGGTGATCTGTTACTCTCCATTGAGCTGTTCTCCCATTGCAAGCTCCCTCCTGGCCAACAACTGCTGTTTCGCTTTTCCCTTAGTAGCATCAGAATTTACTGGGCAAAGCTCTGGAACATACCTATTTGTATTTCTTATGTGTGTGGCATAGATTGATGCTTTTTCTTGCATGCTGAAAGAGTTTTCCTCCACACTCTGTGTCCGCTCATCTTTTTGCACCACTGTTAAAAACAGAAGGAGCAGCTTTATGGACGTCAGCTGAAGAGAGATTTTTCAGTAGCCTAACAAAAAAAAAAATACATTAAAAAGATCTCAAAGAAACAATCTCCTGAGAGTTTGAATTAATAACATTATTTATTAATCTGTCAGACCGGCTGTTTCTTATGTAAGTTTAATTCAGTTTGTCATGTTCAAATTGTGGGCTGCACAGTGGAGCATTAGGTAGCACTGTTGCTTTGCAGCAAGAAGGTCCTGGGTTTGAATCCCAGCCTAGGGTCCTTCTACATGGAATTTGCATGTCCTTAGGTGTAAGTGTTGGCGTGCCTAGTTCTTTGTCCTGTGTTGCCCTGTGATGGACTGGCAACCTGTCCAGGTTGGACCCACCCGATGACCTCTGGTTATAGGCACCCCCATATAAGGATAATGGATGAATATTCAAAATGATTCAAGGTGATGGTAATGTTTATATAAGATTAACAACTTTCCTTGAGCTCACCACCAGTGGGAGGGGCCATAAGGGTTGGGTATATGGTAGGATGGGCGTTGGCCGAATGTGGTCCAATCCTCAGCTGCAGAAGTTAGCTCTTGGGAAGTGGAACGTCACCTCTCTAATGGGAAGGTGGAGGAGGAGGATAAATAATGGCTTGAATTTGTTTACCTGGACTCTGTGCATAAAGTTGGAAAAAAACATAAATCTGTACATAATGTAAAGGGGTTGGTGGGAGGTGTGAAAACTAATCGGTAAAAATGACAGAAAGCGATCAGATCTTTCCTTCACCATTTAAAAAAAAAAACGGTCAAATATGGAGAATATTCCATTAATAATAATATTCCATCCTGCTCTAGACCCACTGCCCAACAAGATGTGTCCGTATATTTTGAGAATAAAATTCCGGTAATTACAAAAATAGATCCCTAAACACTTAAACAGTGTTTTAACAGTGGTAACAGTACAGAATTTCAAAAAATAACTTGCAAAAATAATCGCTCCATCACCAGAACAATTATTAAAGCATCTACATTAAATATTAGATCTATGTCAGTAAAGTCTCTTCTAATAAATGGTTTTTTTCATTACACAAGATATACATGCTCTGTTTCTATCAGAAACAGTTCTATGTAGGAATCTGTATTGTTTAGGTTGTATCCAATACCGGTGCCAAACCGGTACTTCTGAAACGGTGCCTGAATGCCATAATGGCACCAGATATTGGTACCCATCCCTAGTTCTATGTAAATAAAGAGCAACCTGTGCTAATAGAAACTTGTCCAAGTGATTATTACTTTATTAGTGAGAGCAGAAAAAACAGTGGAGACAGATGCCTTGCTACAATCTTCCATAACTCTCTACACTTTAAAAAGGTATCGCTAGGTGGATTTGACTCTTTTGGATACCTACCTACGGAGATAAATGAGCCAAACAAAATCTATTTCTAAACACATAAAAACCACCAAAGCCTAACACAAACTTTTTTTTATTTCAACGACCTTTGATCTGGAATATGTAGAGACTACGACCAGTTATTATTCCTTGTAGTAGATTCAACATTGATACTGACAACCCCCAAGATGGAGGAACAAAAGCATTAAACGATTCCCTCCATAACTTCGACCTAACCCAGCATACCCTTCAACCTAACCGAACCCTTCAACCTAGCCTGTCTGTGTGTCCCCCACAGTTCAACCGAACACTTTAAGCTGATGTACACTTCTTCCTTACCCCAATCCCCGACATCAACCAACACACATTCAGTAAACAAACTGACAGATGAATTTCTCTCCAAAATTTCAGACATTATGGATGAGATTGAGCCAATTAAGGTTAAAAGGGTTGTCTCAAGCAGGAAAAGTTTCTGTGGAGAAGCGATCCTCTGGTATGTAGTGAACAAAGGGAATGTTGACGAGCCGAAAGACAAAATGGCAGAAAACTCGACTCCAGGTTCATTATGAGATACACAAAGAGAGTCTGAACAAATATCAATTAACCTTGACGGGTGCAAGTGAGTCATTCTTTTCTGAAATTATTCACAGAAACAACAATAATGCAAGGACATCATTTGCTATAGTGGAGAGATTAACACTAGAACTACCAGAGACCGATAATTTGACTGGATCCCCACGACTCTACCACAGAGCGGTCATTTGACAGGGTTGTTGTTATCTAGGACTGCTAATCAGTTGTGAATAGGTGCCTAAGTTCTGTAAATGTGGCAATTAGGGTAGACTGGAGACAGTTGCAACACTTTTTGCATTTGGCTCCATTACTCAAAAACCTTGTGGATACCTGTGTTAACAGATAAAACTATTTAAAGATGACTACAGGGAACAGATTATTCTAAATTTGTATTAAAATGTAAGCTGTCCAGTGTTGCAATTGTCCATGGGCCCAGGTGCAGTTGCAACACTGTTCGGGGATGATTGCAACCTGTTACAAATACGATACATTTTAATTTTGATAAAAATAATATAAAATACACAATATATAATAATATTAAAATAACACAATCAACAGTTTTTGCAACAGTCCCCAGTCTCCCCTACTTGTGAATCAGCAGTGTAGTGACCATATCATTCAAAGAATCAAACATTTAATGATCCAAAAATGTTTATTTTCATATTTAGGTAAAAAGATCCAAAAGAAAGTACAGAAACAATATAAAAATATACAAATATCCATTGTGTGTGTATGCGTGTGTGTGTGTGTGTGTGTGTGTATGTGTGTGTGTGTGTGTTAGAGAGTGGCCCATGTTTCACTTTTTCGGTTGACTGACTCGTTGGCACATCTCTGGCACTCCCACTCAAAGTCCTTTCTGCATCTTCCACAAGTATACTAATAGCAGTGTACACAGCGTGAAGTTGTACGATTGTTTTTACATAGGTTGGTCACCTGACACATGGCTCTTTTCCCTGGGGGTGGTGAGGCAGGTTGTTGCCGAAGAAGGTGCTCTTTCTCGGCCATCTTTCCTTGCATAAACTGCTTAGAAAGCTCATCTGCAAGATTTGCCCGGAAGTCCACCCTTCCCTCCCTCCCTCCAGTGCATGCCTGATAAAGCACGTGAGCATTCATTGCTGCCATGTCCACCATATTATAAAACACAGTAACTGGCCATTGATGGGTTCCTGAACGCACGGTGTACTGCCGAACCTTCTGGTCCATAATGTCCACGCCACACTTCATGACATTGTAGTCATTGACTGTGTTTGGCTTCCTCTTTCGGTTCTCCCCAATCTCAACTTTGCTGTGCATGGTACTGAGGATGCAGATGGTCTTCTTCTGCTTGGGTGCATCAACAGTGAGAGTCGTGCCAGTTGTTGAAAACACCTAAAAAGTAAGACCAAAAAAATTTGTTTTGTCATTGCAGGTTATACATACTATAATAGTGCATCAAAACTGGAGCTCTTGTTGCCAAGAAGGGAAAATAAACACTGCACTATCAACAGGGGTTAAAGTGCTGCAACATACCTGCGTGGTGAATTCGTTGCGCTCCAGTGGTGGTTTGGCTGATGGTGGAACCTCCCTACGAATCTTGTTTATGGTGCCAACAATTTAAGTTTTGCCGCAAACTTGTCAGTTTCTTATCACTGAAGGTGCCTTCTCTGTATTTTGTTCCCAAGAATCATTCAGAAGTAGAATTGTAAAATTATCACCTCTGTGTTTTGGAGAAAAAAATTCCTGAAAACAACATAAAATGAGACAAACGCATGTTTCTCAAATCGCTATACTACTTTGACCTATTTTTCTTCAAAAAATCTACAGAAGAATTATGACATATTTATTCTGGCTGTGCTATAGTTGAAAAGACTTTGGCATCACTTCTACCATTTTGGAGATATAAAATTCTAAAAGTGACACAAACGTGGATTTTGGAAAGACTGTGCACTGTATTTTGACTTATTTCTCCAAAACTCCACAGTAAAATTATTAAATATTTATTATGGATGTAGTATAGATAGCCCTGTACTAGAATCTGAAAAGACTTTTAGAAAACTAATGAGAAGTAAAAAGTAGTGAAAATAGCAGGGGCACGGGCTGGGAATTTCCCTCTGGGATCAATAAACTGTTATTTTTTTTACTGAATTGAATGTGACTGGCACTGTAACAAGGGTGTGAGTATGAAAGCTAAAAGATAATAAATAGACGGACAGGAAACACAAATCCAATTGCATGGACAAGTTCAGTTGACCAGATTCAAGACAGAGTAAGAGAGGAGAGGAGGAGTAGAGACCAGCCTGAAAGCCTGACAACTCCCAACACTCAAGCCCATTCCACTGGCCAGCTACATTTACAAATGAAAGGCAGCTAATTGTCAGTGATTCAGTCATTGTTCTCAAACGAAGCAGTCATTTGACCGGGCTGTGGCAGAGCAGCTGGGGATCAGAAAATACTGGGAGTTCTAGTGTTAACTCCTCCTGTTTCGGTAGCCCCCGAACTGAGCTCTATCAGGGCCTGTAATGAATTTGCCAGCTTCTTTACTGAAAAAATATTGAACATCAGAAGGTCAATTAGTACACCAGTTTCAACCCCACGACCGATGTTATGCTCAGTTAACACCCATGCTGAGAAAATGATATCCAAACAATAAACCAATCGAGCCTTGATGAAATTATTGGGAAACTAAGCTCTGCCACCTGCTGCTTGGATATCTTACCCACAGTTTATCTTAAAGTCCTTCCTGTCATCAGGTCAGATCTGATCCAAATAGTTAGCTCCTCCCTTCTGTCAAGTGTCTTCCCCCAAGCTTTAAAAGCAGAATTCACTAGCCAGGACCACGCCACAGATTAAGTTAACGATTCGCAAGCAAGAATGAAGCTACAAGTTAAGAATTTAAACAGTTTATTGAAGGCGTGGAGGATCGAAAGGTCTAGTGAGAGGCATCGTCGGAGACCCAGAGGAAGACTCAGTGTGGGGGCTCAGTCTTCAGGAAAATCGTCTTTCCGAGCCTGCTCAGGAGCCCAAAAAAGGTCTTGATAAAGTGATTAACTAATTAGCGAATGCGCCAGGCGTAAATCTGATTATTTTGGATCGATATGCCGAAGAGTGCTAGCGGGCTAGAATCTGGATTAATGTTGTCAGAGATCTCTTACGGGGGGCTGAGGTAGCTGCACCTTTGTGGATGGAATGAACGAAGGAGAATAAGGCGGAGAAGGCGGACCGGTTTAGAATCTGATGCAAGGGATTCGAGAACCAGAACCAGGTAGCTGAGCTTTTGATTCGGTGATGAACTGCGGGTTGAATGGTGAGGCGTTAGCGGATTATAGGGACTGAGGTCAGAACCCCAAGAAAGGTCTGAAGAGATTAGCAAAGCGGAGAATGGGCGTGAGGTAGATTGTTTAGATCCTTGCGGAAGTAGGTTTAATGTGCGGAAGGGGACCGATGGCCTAAAATTTCGATGATGTTTGCGATCCCTGATCATGTGGCTGAGATGCCAATGGAGACTGAATTAACAGAAAAGAATTCGGGTGAGACACTGGACTGGCGGAGAATCTGGCGACAGTCACTAGTGGATCAGAACCTGGTAGCAGGGCTATTCGATTCGCTTTTTTAGTTCTGTATAGCGGCAAGTCGTGAAGTTTTCTATGGAAGGAACCCCATCAGATTGCATTAAGCCATTGATGTAGGGTCTGGTCCCATTGATGCAGAACTGCAATCACGGCAGTTAATTAAGCAATCCCTCATACTGAGCAAGCATGAAGTGACGGTGGAGAGGAAAAACTCCCCTTTGGGAAAAAACCTCTGGCAGAACCTGGCTCAGTACAAGAAGCGGTCATATGCCGCGACCGTCTGAGAAAACAGAAGAGAAAGCATGGAGGATGCTCAGTCTCTTTGAGCATCAACTGAGCAGACGCTAACCAACAAGCGGTTGGAGCTTCTATGAAGAGAAGAACGCTGAGAGAAACAAGGCCAGTAATTGCCATTACAGCTCTGTTAGCAACAATCAAGTTAGATGGAGAATATAGCTTGATTATTAAGAGGTTTATACTTACCGGGCTTTATACTTACCTTTTTCTGGAACCAGAAGCGGGTCGAATGATAAGGTGTTAGCAGATAATCAGGACTGAAAATAGCAGGGGTTGGTTTGCGAGGGGCTGAAGTTAGGAATGAGGCGGAATAAGCGGATTCGGACGGAGATGCAGAGCTGGTCTGTTTTGCTTCTACATAAGATGTAAATGAGGGTGTCCTGACTGAAATTGAGATGTCAGAGAGGCTGGGATGAATGAAAAGTCGCGTATGGTTGAAGAGGGGGCCAACTGGGAACACGGGAAACCGAAGCAGGCGAGCAGCAGCGTGGACTGTGGAGGTAGGTCGATGAAGGGGGATAGATATGAGCGAAGCATAAGAATGCAACGGGTGAAAACATTGGAGGTGAGCCTAAGCGATGTGTAGCTGAGGGAGGTCCTAGCTTTAAAACCTTTCGATAACATATGTGGCTAAGATTGAGGGCTGGACAGGAGCTACCTGTCACCAGTTTAATGCAGAGGCTCATCCGTATCATAAGATTTGAGGGTAGGTATGCAGATTATCATGTATATAAACATATGTAGTATAAATATGATTGAACTGGAGTGAGATGAACTGGCAGGTTGACGGGAGAATAAGAATGAAAGACCAAACGTTACGTGAGAGGCCTTGAAGACGTTCCCGCCAGACAGGTAAACCTAGGGTACCAGGTGGACTTTAGAGATGCAGTGAGGTCGAGACGCTGAGGAGGCAATTGAAGATTGTGGCTAAAACTGCGAGGACTGGAGTTAATTTAAGGTCTGCAGTCGGAGCCTATGATCCGAATTTCAGGTGAGAGACTGTTGAAGATGGACTTCTGTAATGCGGCGGTGAGGTCGAGCCAAGGATCTGAATTTCTCTGCTGCAAACGACCATGGCTGTGCCCATTTGAGGTGGAGGACTGATGTTATTTTATTCATTTATGTCGCGTTTTTGTACTCAAGCCTTTATTCCTATGCATATAATTGAATTATGAACTAAATCACTTTATTAAATTGAAACGACATAGATTTCTACGCATGACTTAGACTTCTGTAGGAAAGACCTATGTCCGGAAAGGGAGTTTACATGCACCATGAACGGATTAACTATCAGAATATTTAACCTCTCGATTGGAAGGAAATTTGAACCGAATGAATTTGATTGGGTCAGAGTAATCTGAATAGCATGTTTAGATTAAGCAGTCAGGCTTTTGATGCGATTTATTGAGTCCAAGGAATGATGGGTTTACATCCCACCAGATTCCCCGGTGCAGGGCGACATGAGCGCTCTCCCCCGATAGGGGATGCCGTGGGTGCTGGGCTGAAGCCACAGAGAAGGGAATGAAGCCGCCCAATGAAGAAGCTTGAACGGCAGAAGCGGGAAGCTATGGACATAACGGGGATAGAGGAGATGAAAAGAGAAGGCCGAAAATGTAGCGTTGTAAGCGGAGCAGCTGAAGGGGATCCCCCTGAGCCTCTAAGTATGCTGAGGGTCACCCCGCTGTCCGGCCGGACATGTCGGAGCGGCAACAGAGAAGCGGCGAGCGCGAGGATATGCCCGGGTGCGAGGCACTGAAGCCTGGCGCGAGCTGAGAAGGGATGGAGGAGGAGCGTCCTGGGGCAGGTGAGCCGAAGCGGCGGCCAGAAGTTGCTGAGGAGATGGCTCAAGTCGGAGGATGAAGCTCAGAGGCAAGGCAGGTGAAGCGAGAGAAGCCCGGGGAAAAGGATCAGAATCCTGCTGGCTCGAGGGGAGCCGAGCGCGGCGAGAAATGTGGTGGACCGAGCGATTTGTGGATGTGTGGCCGGGGAAGTTAAGCTCCTCATCCGACTCGGATGGATCAATGGCGAGCATGAAAGCACCCATGCTTGATACGTGGGAGCAAGAACGTTGAGCAAGGTAAGCGAGCGAAACACGCCCGAAATTCCGAACTGGTCAAGAAAAAACGGACGGGATAGACGAGAAATGAGAAGCACACAGGGTTTACATCTGTATCGCAGCTTGATCAGGAACGTGAGAGAGGCCGGAGGTGCCAGGTGAGGCGAGTTTAGGGCTGATCAGGACGTGCGAAGGGGGTATGGGGCGTGTCCTTACTCCTGAACTTAAGTTAACTTTGTTAACTCCGTGTAATAAAACCAGTACTAAAATAGAAGAACCTAGACAGTACGTTAATGCAAAACTACAGGCAATCTCTAATCTCCCATTTATCTTTAAAATCATTGAAAAAGCTGTGTTCCAACAGTTAAATAGCTAACTGTGAAGCACTTTGAATTGCCTTGTGTTCTACAAATAAACTTGCCTAACAATGAACAACCACTCTGATATTTCTACCTGCCTGGTTTCCATACGCACCACATCACCGAGACTGCCCTCGTCAAAATTTTCAATTACATCCTTATAAACACTGACTGTGGTAAAACCACAGTACTGGTACTATTAGACCTCGGTGCGGCATTCAACACTGTTGATCATGAGATATAACTGGAACGTCTAGAGAGCTGGGTCAGACTCCGGCAGTGAGCAATGTTGTCAAGCTGAAGGATTGTTACCAGGCCTTAATGGCCTCTGGGACCCAGAAACAGCTGATAGATACCATCAGGCCAAGTGGAGTGCGGCTCGGAGAGACCATGGAGAACAAATTCTGTATAGCTTCGAAGTCATTCTGGGCCACCATCCAGCGTCTCAGGGGCGGAAGCGGTTTACAGTGGGGGATGGTGTGCTACTGACCCGATGTGGGACGTTTTGGGTCCGTGGATGGAATACTTCGAAGACCTCTTCAATCCTACCAGCAATTTGGCAGCAGGGTCTGGGGTCTTTGGGAGTGGGGCTCCAGTCTGTGGTGCTGAGTTCGTCAAAAAGCTCCTCTGTGGCAAGGCTCCGGGGATGGATGAGTTTCGCCCTGAGTTCCTCAAGGCTCTGTATCAGTTAATTCAGCTCTGCAAAAGTGCAAGGATATAGGGGGCATTTCCTTTGGATTGCCAGACCGGGGTGGTGGTCCCCCTGTTTAAAAAGGGGGGCCACAGAGTGTGTTCCAACTACAGGGTGATCACACTTCTGATCCTCCCTGGTAAGGTCTATTTGGGGGTTCTGGAGACGAGGGTCTGACGAATAGTCAAACCTCGGAATCAGGAAGAACAATGTGGTATGCGTCCTGGTCATGGAACACTGGGCCAGCTCTACACCCTCAGCACAGTCCTGGAGGGTGCGTGGGAGTTCGCCCAACTGGTCTACATGCGTTTTGTAGACTTGGAGAAGGCGTTCAACCGTGTCCCTTGGGGAGTCCTGTGGGGGTACTCCGGGACTATGGGCTACTTTGATAAGGGCTGTCAGGTCCCTGCATAACCAGTGTCAAAGCTTGGTTTGCATTCCCGGCAGTAAGTGGGCTTGTTTCCAGTGCGAGTTGGACTCCGCCATGGTTGCCCTTAGCACCGATCATGTGCATAACTTTTATGGACAGGGTTTCTAGGCGCAGCCAGGGTGGTGAGGAAATCCGTTTCGATGGCCTCAGGAATGGTAGGGTCTCTGCTTTTTGCAGATAATGTGTTCCTGTTGGCTTCATCGGAACGTATGCTACAGCCTTTTCTGGAGTAGTTCGCAGCTGAGTGTAAAGCGGCTGGGATGAGAATCAGCACCTACAAATCTGAGAACATGGTCTTGAGCTGGAAAAGGGGAGAGTGCTTTCTCCGGGAAATGAATTTCCTCGATTGGGTGGCTGGGCTCTCCCTGAGAAATAGGGTGAGAAGCTCAGTCATCCAGAGGGGGTCAGAGTGGAGCCACTACTCCTCCAGATCAAGAGGAGCCAGTTGAGGTGGCTCAGGCATCTGGTCAGGATGCCTCCTGGATGCCTCCCTGGTGAAGTGTTCCGGGCACGTCCCACCGGGAGGAGGCCCAGGGGAAGAGCCAGGACACGCTGGAGGGACTATGTCTCTCTGTTGGCCTGGAAACGCCTTGGGATTCCTCCCGAGGAACTGGTCCAAGTGGCTGGGGAGAGGGAAGTCTGGGTTTGTTGGCCTAAGCTACCCCTGCAATCCTGACCCCGGATAAGCGTATGACAATGGAAGGATGGATGCATAAGATAAACAGTACTTCTCTAAGACTGCTGAACAGGAGTGTATGAAGTCTTCAAAGAGGGTTAAATGTAACTATAGCTCATTTCTATGGCTACAAACTAAACTTCCCAGGCTATATGATGGTTAGATGTTGTAGACACTATAAAACTAGATTAATTAAAAGAATACATATTTGAAAAATGTAGAATGGATATTTATGACATGGAGGACAAATTATATGTATAAATATGGTGGGAACTATTTTGATTCTACATTCAAGACTGAAATTATTGCTGTATATTCTGGAGGAGTCAACTGAGGGTAGGTTTTAATACGCATTGACTTTTACTCCTTTTTGAACTCAACATGAAAGTTTTGTTTTTATCTTTGATTGTTACTCCTGCTTTTAGTTTTTTTGTTATTTTACTTTCTATTGAAATGCTGTTTACACATTTCATCATCAAAATAAGGCAAGAAGCTGCTACTGTCGACTTCAATATCAAGTGTTGTGTAGGCTCACACTTTTACTGCCTCAAAGATCCGCTCAGATGAAAGGTGAAAATATTTCTGCTACAAAATTAAAAACCCCAAATGAACGGGCCCATGATAATTGATCAGTTTCATAAAATTGCCCAAAGAGAGGAAATTATGTCTTGTGATAATTAGGAGAAAAAATACATTGACCAGTAGAAATTAAAATTTTCATTCAGTTTTTTTCATTCTTAATTTTTCTGCTTATAAATGTTTTTTTTTTTATATGTAAATTTTAGGCAGGTGTGAAAAAAGCTGCAAACATGGAAGTACATCATTTACAGTATTTTCTTCAGTCAACAAAAGGAAGTGAATGAACTTTTTTTTTTGGGGGGGGGTGGGTTGTTGGTGGGGGTTGGACAGGACGCCAGTCTGTCGCAGCAAAATAGAAATCAAACGTAAAATTATAATTCAGTGTGACAATTCTTAGTCTTTAAAACAATGTCAAGTCAAAAAAACTGTCTCAATTCTTCTAGGTCCACTTGCAGACAGTTTTTGAAGGAACTGGGCTGGTAGTTTGTTCCAAACATTTTGGAGAACTAACCACAGATCTTCTGTGGATGTAGTCTTTCTTAGATCCTTAGATTCTGTCTCTTCATGTAATCACTTCCAGGACTAGTGCCTATCTCTAGCTGTCGACGGGTAAGAGGGTGGTTACACCCTGAACAGATCGGCAGTCCATCGCAGAGCAACTCAGAGACAGACAGGACAAACAACCAGGCACGTACACACTTACACCTAAGGACAATTTAGAGAGACCAGTTAACCTAACAGTCATGTTTTTGGACTGTGAGAGGAAGCTGGAGTACCCGGAGGGAGACCACATATGCACAGGTAGAACATGCAAACTACATGCAGAAAGACAATGGGCTTGGGCAGGATTCATACCCAGGACCTTCTCGCTATAAGGCAACAGTGCTACCAAATGTATCATCATAAAGCCGAGAGAACTCCATTTGCAGAAACGCAGCTCCAAACAAGCAATAATGAGTATCATACAGACACTCATTATTGTATCGCTCTCCAGCCCTAAGATAAACAAACTGCCTTCTGCTGCAGCCAGATATTTCACATTTTGACTCATCAGTCCAGAGCTCCTGCTGCCATTTTTCTTCACCCCAGTTCATGTTTTCATGTTCTCTTAGTCTTGTTTCTACATCGGAGGTATGGCTGTTTGGCTGCAACTCTTCCATGAAGACCACCTCTGGCCAGACTTCACCAGACAGTAGATGGCTGTAACTGGGTCCCACTGGTTTTGACCTTGATGAAGGCCACATGCCGAAACGCGTCGATCTATTAATAAAGTTGTTTCTCTACGC
The DNA here is from genome assembly GCA_028564705.1 of Apricaphanius iberus. Taxonomy (NCBI): domain Eukaryota; kingdom Metazoa; phylum Chordata; class Actinopteri; order Cyprinodontiformes; family Aphaniidae; genus Apricaphanius; species Apricaphanius iberus. The sequence continues at coordinate 1,054,974 of JAPXFQ010002266.1, forward strand.
TTTCAAGAGTCGCCAGAGATTCCATTCCATCCCACAGTTTTTGGCCAATTCTGAGCTGATTACACTGCTGTATATCTTCTGATTTTGAAGGCTAATAGGCTTGATGTGTCTTTCATCTTCTTTTGTTGGTCAAGAACTGCATCTACGATCCTCTAAGTTTTTTTCTTTGTGCTTTTGAAGAGCTTGAACAGCACATCTAGAATCCCCAGTCTACTTTGAAATCTTTGTCTGGGAGAGACCTTACTCATGTAATAGAAATATCCTTGTGTCTTGTTGCTGAGCTCAATCTAGCCTTCCACAACCTCACTTTGGTAGCAGAGTTTGGATGTTCCTCACCCAGTTTTAAGCCTCCCAAACTGCTGTTTCAGTTAATGACTATGCTTCAACCTATGTGTGACACAGATTATCATTACCACATGTTTGGTATACTTGCTTGAACATCCACCTGACTATAATCCTACAAAATCCCTGACTTTGTGCAAGTGTGCCAGTAAGAATTGATGCTGGTTTGAAGGCAAAAGGTCATAACACCAAATGTCGATTTGACTTTCATTTTTCTTTTGTTTGCTCACTTTGCATTTTGTAAATTGATAAAAATAAGCAATCATCCTTTATATTAGTAAAAGTATTCTTTATTTGCAGCATTTTTTACACCTGCCTAAAACTTGTACACAATACTGTACATTTCTAATTTTGGCCATGTTGCAAGAATGTTGCAGGTTTATTCTCGACTTTAACAAATTCCTGATTTTATATGACAAAAGTTATCCAATGAGCAATTTCGGTAACATAAGTGAAATTAATATTGACTATGTTTGAATGTGCAAATGTGTATTTTCATTAACTCCTACACATTTATCATCTCTGTTATGCCTGTGCAGATCAATCACTGGAGAACTTGCCATGCAGACATGACTCAACATATGAATTCTGATCTTGATGGCTGACTAAGCCATGAGCCTTTCAAATTTATAGTGGAGGTCTAAAGGGCAACACACACCAGATGTGGATAAAAAAATAAAACACATTTCATTATTTTTCTGTCAAACTGCCCAAGGCTGATGTCCCGTAATCTATGTTGTCCCGGTGTGTTTCAGCACGGTGAGTCTAATATGTGCTTGAGGCACCAAATGGAACATGTTAATTACAGTGAAGCACCGCAGTGTTTCTGCTGTGAGTTTCCTTTAAAGTGAGAATCTGCATTTAATCGATAAAGAAATGCTAAATAGTAGCTAGCTGTACACGTGTGTAACAGCCTGACCACATAGCACACACCGCAATTTATTTTTATCCTTAGGAGAAAACAGCTACAAGCAAATCTGTTTCCATTAACTCCTAATCAGGTGTTAACTGTGCCATATTCTTAAAGAGAAACCTCTACATACACCTTACAAGATGTCCACAATAATAATCAGACTCATTTATGCTTTGGAAGTTGTTCATGCAGGCCTTCAGTCTGATTCTACAGAATAGCTACCAACCTTTTTAATAAGTAGATTTAAGGTGACTCGAAATGTTTCATTCTCTCAGTATTATTGGTTACATGTGACTTAAAAGGTCTTGTTCACTGAGAAACCATGCAATACTTTTACTTCTTGATGAACAATCTGTCACTCTAACTGGCATATGCATGGTGCACGTGAACATTTTCCCACATGCATTCACAGAGAGGAAACAGACGGCTAACGAGTAAGTCAGAAAAAGTCAGTCTCTTTTACATCCCAGTGAGGATTAGTATTCATGGTCTTGCCCACCTTGGCTTGCGACGGCCCACAGGAAGGCTGTTTTGATTTTGGGGCCAAAAGAGAGCAGAGTGTGTCTCTACTAGTAGAAGCTAACCTTTAGCAATTTCACTAAATGGCAAAATATGTTTGTACTTGTGATATTTGTGGACATAACACATTAGCTTTTGCATTTTTTACCTGAGAAGGAACATCTGATGAAGAAATGGTTGGAATTCATCTTTGAACTCAACCAGTGAAGTAAGTTAAGTTAGTTATTTGTTCAAAAGCAGCATAAAAATCACACTGATGTTAGCCAGTTAGAGGTGAGACGTTTACATGACAAGAATATTAATGAGTAAGATTCATAATCTTGTGGCTCCCACCCACCCTTCAGACAAACTCCAACCTCCTGAAACAAGAGCCCGAGAGCATTTTATCCACAGAAAACAACTCACAAGTCATTTATTCATACTAGAGACCACCGCAGATTTAGTGAAGAAAAAAACAGTAAATGAGACTTTTTAACTATACATTGCTTTATTCTCTTAATATATTTTTTTGCAGTTCTGTTTTATTCTTCATGTGTCTGAGCAAACGCACTACCTCTCTGAGCCATCCCTTGGACCACTGTGAGCAACAACAGAGGTGTGCACTGTAGTCATGCCAGCATCACATCCATCCAAGTTAGATGGGTTATTGAAATAATCTAATTGCAGATTCTGTCATTTCTGTGAGAATACTTTTAATTAAGTGTTGAGTTTGCATCTGGTTTTAGTCATTTATTTTTTACTTTTTTAATTTTATTGTAGTCTTATTTCCATATCTACCTCTATGTTTAATCTTGATCCTGGAAAAACCCTTATTTTCTGACCACACACTACCTCATCCCATCTCCAAAAAAAGTTCAGTAACTTTTAATAAATTATGTCAGAAGATTTCCATGCTCTGACTGGATGGTCAGAGCAGAGTTATCACTGCCATATCTTTATTAGCAAAGCACATTTAAAACAATCGGCGCACATGAAATTATTTTCACAAGGGCTTAAGGAGAATAAATTGATTTGGTCTCAAAAACCATGAATAATCAACTTTCAGGATCCCTATGGTGAAGAGATGCCAGCTAACTCCATTGTTACTCAGCTTGTCTCAGCAGATATATATACCGGGTTTAGAGTGTCCTTGAGTTTCTTGTTTTAATAATGATATTTAATAATGATGTTCGCTCAGCGCAAATTTACTTACATTAATAACAATTACAATTTATTAATCAGCTAATTGATAAATCAACAGTGATGCGTAATCTAATTACACCATATTGCAAAATATTACTTAATAAATCATTTATTTTAATTTCAGTTCAGGCTGGATTTTATTTATTTATTGTGATTAGCCATTCCCTGTATACTATGGGGAAGACGCAGCAACCAGTACAGTCTCACAGTGAAAGTCACTGTTAGTTGTTGTTTTTTCAATTGATAAAACAGAGTTGTTGTTTTTTTATTGCTAAAACAAACAAAAAAATTAGGTAACATTTTCACAACGTCCACTTCTGTCCCCAATCGCATGACTACATTTTTTACTACTTAAGATTTCCTTATAATACTAAAACTCTGACTTTCCTCTTTTTACACTCTGATGTCAATTTCACATTGCCTTGTTGTCAAAACATAGCACACAATCTTTCAGGTTTACATACACTTCTCACATAAAATCTTAAAGCATCAATCAACCTCACACAAATATTCATCCATCCATCCATCCATCATCTTCTGCTTATCCGGGTCGCGGGGGCAGTAGCCTAAGCAAAGAGGCCCAGACTTCCCTCTCCCCGGCTACTTGGGCCAGCTCCTCGGGAGGAATCCCGAGGCGTTCCCAGGCCAGCTGGGAGACATAATCCCTCCAGCGGGTCCTGGGTCTTCCCCTGGGTCTCCTCCCGGTGGGACGTGTCCAGAACACCTCACCAGGGAGGCGTCCAGGAGGCATCCTGACCAGATGCCTGAGCCACGTCTACTAGCTCCTCTCGATGTGGAGGAGCAGCGGCTCTACTCTGAGCCCCCTCCGGATGACCGAGCTTCTCACCCTATGTCTAAGGCAGAGCCCAGCCACCCTACGGAGGAAACTCATTTCAGCCGCCTGTATCCTCACAAATATTCAAAATCTCTAAACTTTCGGGTCTGGCGAGAAATTTGTAATCAAGGACTGCAGAAAGGAACCCACAGAGCCAGATCCCTCTGCTTCAAGCCATGGGGGAGGCTTGTGGAGATGTGGGCTTTGAGGCCTGCCAAGGCTTCATGCGGCACTCTTGGTGGTTTTTCCAGTGCTGTTTGGATCAGGAGGACATCGCCTGCGATGTCTTCTGGCCAGACAGAAAGCAGAGACATGATGCCCCATGATGCTTATGCTTGAATGGGGGGGGGACGTTTGAACATAAAATGTTTCGTCTGAAAATTTGTGTGATGTTTAAAGTTTATCTATGAGAGAAGTGGGTATTGTAAATGATTTAGCGTGTTCCATTTCTATAATTGTGTTTTCAATTTTGCTCTTTAGTGTTCCTTACATGCTCAGCCAAAAGCTGAGTTGTGTTTATTCAATGAATGGTATGTGTGTGTCATGTGGAAACATGGCTGTTTACCAAATGAAAACACAAGTTCCATTTTGTGAACATGTTAAGAGATTTGATGGTAAAGAGTTATTTTGCAAAGGGATGCCAGGGTTAAGCATTTTGTGTGTGATGTTTGGAGTTTTGTGTGTGCATTCAGTTTTGAAAAAAACCTACAGTTTTGAAAAAGTGTTTTAGCAATTGAAAAAAAAAAGTCACCACTGAGGTGCTTGGCCAGGTGACGCATATATTGGTCATTTAGCTCATGTAGTGTCATTTTGAATGGCACTGTTTTGAATTGGCAAACATGTGACTTTATGTCAGATTTTTCTGTCTTTAACAGAAAACCACATTCAGTGCATTTCGAAAATGTCATTTTGAATTACATATTGTTTGCAAAGCAGAAAATGTTTACAGTTTTGGAGACTTGAGGAGAGGTTTTGCTCTCTGTATTAGAGTTTTAAAAATTGTGCTATGCATTGCATTTAGTTTGTTAGCAATTGGAAAAAACTACAATAGTAAAAAAAAAGATTCTATATAGTCAATAATGCGGCTTTAAAAGTTGTGCACATGAAAAGAATTGCTGAGCTTTTAAAAACTGCACTATTAAAAATAGCCTGTCTGGTTGGCTATGAGTTCAGCAGGAGCAACATGGGTAGTGAGTGGTGTTTAACATGGACTCTAACACTGGTTATTTAAACATCTTTTAATTGAAACCCAGATATAATACTCTGTATTGAGTAAGGACATTTCTACACAGAATGTTACAATTGTTTACTCTAATTTTGTCTTGTTTCCATGTTAAAAAATATATTATTTTATGTTGTTTTAAGCTGAACATTGACATTTCAATTTGCATTTGTTAATGAAGGCAAACATTACAGGACAATACATACGATCGCTGGAAGCTTAACAAATGAAATAAAACAAAAGTAAATAAAAGATCTCATATGTGCTTTAATTCAGCAGTACTATTTTCATTTGGCAACAGAGGCACACACATTTAATTTGGACTTCATAAAAGGGCTTTCATATTTCTGCCACTAGCGCTCCCTGGAGCTAAAGTTCTTTCCAGCTTTCTCTGAGGTTTCTTATCCGCTGCAGGGACGCCCTATTCCAATAGCAACATTGCTTTTTTATGCACAGACTCCAAGAATGTTGCCTCTCAAAGTTAGTTGTTTGATCATCACCATTTTCCTGTTCATATTCATATTTTAAACAGATCGGTTTGCTGCAGGTTAAAAAAGCACAGAGTTTTAAGTTATCCACTATTTCATGTCATTTGATTAATTATTTCATTTTTTTTATGTGACATTTTATTTCCCATAGAATTTACAGAAAGATATCTCTGGGTGAGACATAATTTTAAAAAGCTAAGACCCTCATTACAGAAATATGCAAACCCTGAAATGAATGTTTAGTTGTGCATCTTTTGCAACATCTTCAGTTGACATTATTTGATTCCCCTGGCTTGCAGAGGTTCAAATCTGTCAAAGTATGATGACATTGATTATCCACAGAATCACCGACTTTCTGTTGGATTTAGAGCTAGACTTTGGCTCACTCTATGGACACATTGGATCTCCTTCTGGTAAAGCTATTAATTCCACTGTGATGCTGGAAACTTTGACATTTCTTCCTCTCTTGGTTTCATGAAGAGAATCAAAGGTTTTGGTTTTGTTTGTTTTTTTGTTTTCAAAAAGGGCTGTTATTTAAAACCTTTTAGAGTTTCACTGACTTTGAAAGTCAGTGATGAAAATAACCGCAGAGCATGATGCTGCCACTGCCATGTTTTACTGTTGCCATGATTATTTTTGTTTTTCCACTTGATAATTTATTAATCAATTGGGATCACAAGTGGGTCTAAATCCTACCTACATGTAGAATCAAAAGCTGCCTGGCAGGTCCAACCCATAATGATGCAATATAAAGAAATTGAAAAACAGATGAGAAACAAAGCTATTGATGTCTGCTGGTCTGGGATTGGTTGCAAAGCACTTGGGAAATCAAACTATAAGACTTTTATTCTGTTTTTTTGTGTTCGTGAAGAGGAATTGAATAAAATTGTTCCATGTTCTTTTGTATGGAAACATTTCATGTCCTGTTGAAGATTTTATTAGGTTATGGGGGGTTTTTTGTCCTCCTCTGTGAACATCATTCGGTGATTAGCTTAATTTACATAGACTTTTTCCTAAAGTCTTGCCCAGCTTTGCTTTTCAACTATCTTGATTTGTCTGAAAGACAGTTCAAGAATCTGCAGTTAAAACTTTGTTGTTATTCCACAAGCATCTCTCAGTGGAGAATCTGAAATCCTGCAGGCAGTGTGAAACCCTGACTCACAGTCTGATGAACATGTACAGACACACAGGCAGGGAGTTTCCAAGGGCAAAGGAACAAACTTTAATCCTTTTGACTCTGACCTCAGGCAACACTCAAGTTTTCTGTTTCTCTTTTATATTAAGGACCACACATGCACACACAGTGACACAAGGACGCTGAACATGCTGAATATGAGTTAATTCTCTAATCTGTAGACTACAGCACCCAACCCTCAAACACATAATGACATGTTTCTATTTCCTTCTCTGATTTCAGCACATTTCTCCCGTTTTATCTTCCTCTCTCGATCTCTCATTTTATTGATTTGCACCAGCTTATCTGTCATTATCCTTTCAGCAGAGCAATGGTGTAGCGAAGCACCACAGTCAGTTCATGTCAGCAGCTCTTCAACTGACTATTCAGAAAGAACGAGGTAATCCAGGGCACAACAAAGGCCAGCCTGCGGTCTGACCTTTATGTGCCACCAGCTGTGATTCACAACGGTGGGCTGATATCAGGGCAAAAGTACCCTGGACTCTTCTGTCTGTCAGTCACTGAGCTGCTACTGCTGCTGCTGTCTTTGCAGCACTGTCGATAATTTGCGGACAGCAGAGCTATAACTCACATATAGCGTTTCTATGAGGACTCGTTGAATTCCCTCAGCAGAACAGACAAAGACATTCTAGATGCATCACATACTGTATCAATTTGTAGGCACATCTTGGGGCCTGGAGGATGTCCCTATCAGAAACAAATGCAGGTGGCAGAAAGCGTTGGTACACAAAAATTAGGAGGTACCATAATTTCACTTTCATCCTGAGATGGTAAAGTCAAGCCTGAAATATTTTTGCCCCAATCAGAGCTGAGTCTCAATCCTCCAAAGACTAAATTAAACATTTTCTCATCAAATCGACATCTAGGTCACTTCTAACCCTGCATCACTGCAGGTTTTGATCTTTTAATAGCCAAGATATATTTTCATTTTAACAAAACTGTGAAACTATTTCTAAATCAACATTTAAAAAAAAATGTTTTTAATTCTGAATGACACAGATGTTTACATGTAGGTAGGACTGAGAGCCCTAGGAGATTGTTTATTCCTGCAGCCATAAGACTACTCAACAGAGATATAATTAATTGTAACAAAATCCACAAGACAGTGTTTTAGGTAAATAAATGACCATTAAAGTTCTAAATGAACAGAAAAGGGATTTTACTTTTATAACTGAGATGTTGTAATATAACAGCGAGAGAATGTCAGAGTTCGAGTTATATCAAGTTTACTTTAATCTAAAATGATTCAGTCATTTAATACAGTGTTTGCTTGGCGAGAAATTCATGTGGACAATAATTTGAAGCTGCAAATAATTTGAATAGATTGTGATGAGACATTCACATCCCATAATCTGCAAACTTCACTGGCTAATAATCCTTGAATTGAGTGAGTTTAAGTCTTCAGGTCACATACCCGCTTCATTTCGCCCGTCATTACATGAAAGAAAGACTCAAGTCTCAGACTACGAGTCCAAGTCATGTCTGAAATATTTTGTTTTTGCAACAACTCAGAATGAGAAACCCAAATCGCCGTTTCTGTTTCCCTGTACACTGTGACCATCCCATGTTGGTACATAATAGCATACAGCCATAATCCAAAATATGACCACTGAGAAATCCTAGTCTCTGGTGGTATGATGGAGAAAATGGGAGGGACTGTGATGATCATCACAATCAGGACACTGCATTTAAAAGCAATAGTCAACAGATAGGGAGAGGCAAAAGGTCTAATAACACTCTAAACTTATAGAAAGACTCAAAAAACATTAAAAAACATGACAATAAGAACAACAAGGGGACATAGAGCATACATAAGTACGCATACGGGTATAAAAGTACAAACACAGTTGATCTTAAAATAACTTAAGAAACTCGAAGGATCTGCAGTTCATACTATTTTCAATTCAGTTTTATTATATATCGCCATTTCACAACAAATGTCACCTCAAGGCACTTTACAAGAAAAGTTAATACAATACAATGTTTGATTTAGGAAATTAGAGAACCACAGAAGATTGTGTCGTGACTTCTCAGCAATCCCTCACACTTAGCAAGCATGAAGCGACAGTGGAAAGGAAAAACTCCTTTTTAACAGGAAGAAACCTCCAGCAGAACCAGGCTCAGCATAAGCGGTCATCTGCCGAGACCGTCTGGGGTTTAGAGAAGGCAGCAGAGACACAGAAAGAGCAACAGAACTGATGCAGAAGCAGAAGTTGGTAGCAGGACGTGGAGAACGTTCCTCCACTGGAATGCCATCTTAGTCAGGGTCGTCAAGCAGGGCGGGTCAGGAGCACCTACTGTAGGAAGAGACTAAGAGAAAACAGGTTAGCGCTTGCATTGACAGCTCAGCATGCAGTTGGGGAGAAGTAGGAAAAAAAGTAGCAACAGACCCTAATAATGTCCTCCAACAGCCTAGCCTAAAGCAGCATAGCTACTAACATTAACGTGTCTCCTAGCTACTAGGAGATCTAGCTACTAACACTCTACATGGCTTACAGTAATCTATCTCTACCTAGCTACTCTACCTGACTACTAACATTAACCTGTCTCTTCCTAGCTACCTGTCTAACCTGTCTCTAACTACCTATTAACATATCTCTAACTGTAAGCTTTGTCAAAGAGGAACGTTTTAAGCCTAGTTTTAAAGATAGTGGACTAGTGGATTCTACCAGATTATATGGAGAGAATCAAATACAAAACAAGAAACTTAAATTAGAGACAAAGCAATTAGAGCAAGAAAGTTATTGAACATTCTACTTAACTCAAATTGGCTAAAAAAAAAAAATTAAATCATAGCCCTAAAAATGGCCAAATCACTGTTGTGACCTCTGATGGCACAGGCCATCTGTCGAGGAGTATTGCAGGAATGTTGAGCTGTGCAAGCATGGCCTCCCGATGTTAGATACGGAAAGATATTAATTTTAATGTTCTCCAATATTCCTGATGATTTTAGGCTTGGAGGAACTGGTTGGGAGTCTGTGAAGACAAAAGAATAATGGTCTATTCACACCGCCCCAAACGGCAGCGTATGCAGCATCAAGATTACATGTTAAGTCTAAGGTTGAGGCAGTCAGACGGGCGTCGGAGTCTGTGCGGAGCTTTTTATACGTTGGCTACGTCAACCTTTCAAGTATTTCCTTTGTGAGCGTTGTTTGATGATGACAAAGCGTGTGGTCTGAATGCACCATAACATCTCTGTTTGTGACCATCCTGCATGTTCTCATGTGTAGAGCTCTCATCAGTACCAGACGGCATGTCCTGTCTTTCAGGTTTTTTTTTTAAACTAACAGCTGTGAGTTGCCCGACTCCACTTGAGATTTGTGAATATCTTGAAACGGCAAAGCAGGTTGGAGGCGAGGGTTTATGGCCTAAAGACTTTGTGAAAATGGATTTAACCTACAACTCTGTCAAAACAACAGATATATTCAATAACTAACAATGTAAACATAAATGTTTACATTGTTGTTGACTCACTTGTGCAGACAGTTCCACACAAAGCAGATTGCACTTGCATGAAAAATATTTATTCAAAGCATGTTCAATTTGTTTATATAGCAACATTTTCAGCAAATAGGCAATTTGAGGGGCTTTGGGGGATAAGGGGGAAAATGTAGCAACAGAACAACAATAAAAGCATAAAACACAACATCAAAGACAAAGAACAATGAAACATACTACTCTTATGACATTGCAGCTATTAATAATGAATGAATCAAAGACAGCTCTAAAAATATGATTTTTAGCTTTGATTTAAGGTAGCTCAGTGTTTCAGCAGCTTTTCACATGTCTGGAAGTTTGTTTCAGATAAGGGGAGCATAGAAACTTAAAACTGCTTCTTGGTGTTTTGTTCTGATTCTAGGGATGACAAGCAGACTGGAACCACAAGACCTGATTGGTGTGGGGGGTTGCTATGATCTAGATCTAGAACATACTTTGATTTAAGCCATTCGAGCCCGTGGTAGGACTTTAGAAATGGGGTGATGTGTTCTACTTTCATGGTTCTAGTGAGGACGCCAGCAGCAGCGTTCTGGATCAGCTGCAGCTGTCTGGTTGACTGATCGATTTGGGTAGACCTGTGAGGACGCTGTTGCAGTAAAGCCTAGTTTATACTTCTCGTTTTGACGGAGACAGATTGACGCAGCACCATTATCAGTCGACGCAAGGTCTTTCTTTCACCTAAGCAAGGACGGACGGAGTAGAGCCCCATTTTTTAACTATTTGTCAACGAAAAGTGTATGCCCATGATTGGTCAGTTAGGCAAAAGCCAGAGATCGTTTCACCAGAACAGGGTCTATAGTCGCTGTAATCAGTAGTTAATGCAGCACTTGGGCACTACATGCTTTATATTGAAAGGACAATTTAACAAATATGGTCTGTTGATGATTTGGTGTAGAGAAACAACAAAATGGGCTGCTGCATTTATTAACATGCATTTTTATAATATTCTTTTAGCTGCACTTCTAGTAAAAAGCTTTCCAGCTTAATCAAAATGTCTGTTTCTGTTTGTCATTGCTGCTTAAAGGAGGATTGTGTTCACAAGCTGAAGAAAAAAAACTTCACTCTCCATACCAGTTAACCTGAAACAGTAGGCAGACCCCCATGAAAAGTTAGAACCCCATTCTCTCCTGGTTGGGAATAGCTTTGCAATGCATAAAATCAACAGAGGACTATAAACGAAAAACATCTCAGTCAATAAGTCTGTGCATGTGTGCACAGTGGCTGACGGAGATGTATAAACTAGGCTTAAGCAATCTGAGTCAAGATAAACAGATGGATGAGCTTTCCGAAGTTGTGTTGCAACATTTTTCATTTAATCCAAGAAATCCTCTTCGGCTCGTAGAATGGTGACCTTGTTCTTATAGCACATCCATCCACTGAGTTTGTCTATGCACTCCTTTAGGGTTTGGATGGGTTCAATGTCACCTGGTGATATTGTAATGTAAAGCTGAGTGTCATCTGCATAGTTATGGTAACTAATCCAGTTACATTAGTTATTATTATTATCTTTTTTCACAGAAGCATGAAGATATTACATGGGAGGAGCCCCAGGATGGAGCCCTGGGTGACTCCACATGTGATTTCTCTTTTTTCTGATGAAAAGATTCCTATTGAAACAAAGAAATCCCTGTTCCTCAGATACGACTCAAACCAGCCAAGTAATGTGCCAGAGAGTACAACCCAGCACTCCCGTCGTTCCAGTAGTATTTTATGATCAACAGTGTCAAACGCACCACTGAGGTCCAACACAACCAGCACTGTGGTTCTGCCACAGTCTGTATTTATGTAGATGTCATTGAACAGTTTGACGAGGACAGTCTTTTTGCTGTGATGATCATGGAAACCAGACTGATGGATATGAAAGCGGTTGGTAATTGTTAGGAAACCATTTAACTGTTGAAACATCTTTTTTTATAATCTTGCCGATGAATGGGAGATTAGAGATTGGCCTGTAGTTCTGCACTAAAGTGTTGTCCTGGTTGTTTTTCTTTAGTAGTAGCTTGATAACTGCTGTTTTTAAAGCCTGGCGGAAGACGCCTGACAGGAGGGATGAGTTAACTATTTGAATCACATAAGACTTAAAGAAAGTTAAAACTTTGTTAAGAAAAACGTTAATAAGATACCGAGGCAGCAAGTGGAGGAGCTTGATTGGTTAATGATATTTTGTCCCACCGGAAAACACCTAGGAACTAGACTAAAATCTAGCAACCAGTAAGTGCATGGTGTATATACAGTACATAATTAGATGCATGATAATTAACTGATCCCAAATGTAGTAGAAAAACAGGTCATCATATTATCTATCAGAAGTTTAAAATGGAGCAAGATAAAATGTGCCAACGTAACATGTTGGATCCTGGCTACCTAACAGGATGATTCAGCACCATGGACAGCTCAGGGAGAGAGTTTACTCCACTCCCTAACTACAGGGGCAGGAGAAATCAGCACCAGGGACAGAGGTACGAAAGAAACCAGAGTTTTCCAAACTGCTTCCTTTTTACAACTTTATCCCCCTTGTTTTATGGACTAAATACATAACACAGAGCAAATACAGATATATTCTAAGGAGTTGTTAGGTAACAGCGTGGATCGTATTCCAATTAAGCTTGTGGTGGAAGTAGTCCAGGCTGGAAAGCTGATATTTTAGCTGCTATAGAAGGATGTTTCATCCTTATTAACAGTGTATTGTTTTTCTTAAGTCAAGTTCCATGTCAAATTCCAGCTGCCAGAGGAGGTGCAGTAAAGTGCTGGTTTGGATTGACTCTATAGTTTTTGATTCCATAATTAAGGGACGGCCCAATGCAATGCATGGAGGCAGTGCAAATCCATTGCAAAGCAATGTATTGCACTGCCTCCATGCAATTGCATGGGCAGTCCCTTATTACTATTCACTTCTAAACGGACTCTTTATTCTTTCACCGTTAATGCGGGTCGTACCGTAGCGTGCACCCCCACAATATATACATCAAAACGACCGGCTCGATCGTGTGAGGTGTGCTATTACTTTTATTGGCGATTGGAGTTACCATGGCGACGTAATTAGCGAAGAACCACCCCCAAAAACACCCATTGGAAATGAATGGAAAAACGGCCCAAAATCATGAAAAATCCACTATTTTTGAAGATTTACTGTGTAGCCATACAATAACTTAGCAACACCATTCGAAATCCAGATTGTAGCCACGTCCGTGCTGTGTTCAGCATTGAAGACCGCATGTCGATAGCTGTTACGGTTTTGTCACAATTTGACTTTGTTCGACCCAAAGTTTGCCCCAAATCGACATTTTTAGAGTGGAGCAGCTCGTTAAGCAGAGTGTGGAGTGATGAACTTTTGGAAGGTCCTCATCAAAATTTAACTCGACGTCACGGCCACATATTTCGCACTAGTGACATGATTTTCGGTCATGAAATAGAGCCACCCTTTGTGATTCTCAGGATCATTTCAAAATTTCCCTATGTCGCACGGTTTTCTCTCAGCGAGCTTTAGATCGCTCAAAGTGGAACCCAGTTTTAGGGCTTATCTCCTATAGTTTATCATTGTGGCTCCTCAGGACTTTGTGTAACAGAGAGATGTTCTTAGTCATTTTTCTCTCGTTCCCTCTCGGACTGTGAATAAGGTAGAGACTTCTGCTTTGGCATGAACGAAGACAAATGATACATCTCGCTCACACTTCAAGAATTTTTCCGATACCTTGTACGGTTTTCGAATGGGAACGATTTGTTCGGCGCACTTTTTGGAGTTTTTTCTTAAAATTGAAGCTCTTAATCATCTTAAGTGTTTGCACCTGCTGCAGTTTTCACTCACACTTGTTGCTGGGGAAACGGAGCACCTTTGATCAGAGTTCACTAAAGTTCATTCCACAGTATATACACATTGAAGGCCTATTAAACCCCACTTAAACACAGGTTATGCTATGCAGTACTATAGAGAGAAGTACTACAAACAAGTCCATGTGTCAGTCCATCTGTCTTTGTCTTTCTGACCATGTCTCTGTCTTTCTCAGTCCCCCTGTCTGCCTGTACCATTTCATCTGTGAATAAGATAGAGAGTTGTGCTTTGAAATAATTGAACACAAAGGATAAATATCGCTAACACTCCAATAATTTTCCTGATAGCTGCTATAGTTTTCGAATGGGAAAGGTTCGTTCGCAGCTGTTTAACACTCTGAACATGGAGAGGAGACAACAGAACATATGGCCTAAAAGTCAATGTTATATGTATGTTCGGATGGCGTAGTGGTTAAGGAAGAGGGTTTGCATCCCAGAGGTACTGGGTTCAAATCCAGGAGCGAGCAGCAAATAATTTTTCTTTGCTGAAAGCTGAACTGGGAGACGAGACAACAGATCATATGGCCTAAAACTCAATGCTGTATAACTGATGTTGTAGTGTAACTGTTAAGGAACAGGAATACAATGCAAGAGGTAGTGGGTTTGAATCCCAGGGGGAGCAATTTTTTTTTTTTCTTGTTTGAAAGCTGGAACCAAAATCCCTATGTTATACACAGTACTACATTGCACTTGTATGCATTTTAGTTGATTTCAGCTTTTCCAGTATATTTTCATACTAATCCTACTAATACTAATGACAACATGTTAGCTAGCATTAGCATGCTAGTTAGCATTATCATGCTAGCTGTTGTTAGCATTTTAGCTAATTTTAGCTTTTTGACTATATTTTTGTACTGAATGGGATTATAGTAATGCCAACATGTTAGCTAGCATTAGCATGATAGTTAGCATTAGCATGCTAGCTGTTGTTAGCATTTTAGCTAATTTTAGCTTTTTGACTATATTTTTTTACTGAATGGGTTTATAGTATTGCCAACATGTTAGCTAGCATTAGCATGCTAGTTAGCATTAGCATGCTAGCTGTTGTTAGCATTTTAGCTAATTTTAGCTTTTTGACTATATTTTGGTACTGAATGGGTTTATAGTAATGCCAACATGTTAGCTAACATTAGCATTAGCATGCTAGCTGTTGTTTAGCACCCACACCGTGGCCGTCCCTTCTCTAAATTTCCTGAAATTTTCTAGTTCTTTCTTCAAGTTGATTTGAAAAAATAAACTCGGACATTAATTACATCCTTCCATGCATTTTCCATTCGTGGGTTGCAAGAGGCTGGTGGGGTACACCCTAGACATGTTGTTAATCCATCACAGGACACAATTAACAGTCATGTCTTTGGACCGTAGGAGGAAGCCAGTGAACTCAGAGAGAACCCACAGAAGCACAAACAGAGAACATGCAAACCCCATGCAGAAGGACTGGAATTCAAACCCAGAACCTTAGTACTCCAAGACAACTTTGCCAACAAATGTGCCCCTGCGTAGTCCCCCATTACCTAGAACAGTAGTTAACCTTTTTGAGGTTTTCCAAGGTAGAATGAACAATTATAAAAGTTAGTTTGATGTCTTTTGTTTTCTGGAAGACAATTACAGCAGAATATTAATATATGACTAAGAAAAGTGTCACCCATAAACAAACATTACTTCAAGTTGTAAGAATTTGGTTTATTTCTCATCTTGATTTGATTTAGGTATGTGATATTTCCAAAGAGACACAGTAATACGATGGAGGGGAGGAACAACACACCATCCATAATATATTTCCTGTGTGTGTGGGACTCAAGATTGGAACATTTTTAGCTGAGCAAACTCCCTCAGAACTAAAGTATTACAGTAGTTTTTGAAATTCATCAGCTGTGCTCACTACTTTTGCACTACATTTATTCCTAAATAAACAAATAGGTCGTGTGAAAATATATGGCTAATAACCTGATGGATATTTGCTAATATAGTCTTCTGATGAAATCAGGAAATCAGTGACTGTATTTTCCTGCTTTAATCCACAGCTCCACCACGGTTATATGAAACAAACTGAGTCAGGCCCATGTGTTCAGAGCTCGGCAGAGGTTAAGTTGTACTAATGACAAAGTAATTAGTGAACCACTCAGGTGTTCAATCCTCTGATGTTGATGGTTCAGCTGCTCTGCTGGGGATCTGCTCTCATCTCGATTGTCACTTCTGCTTGTTTATGCTGGCAGGCCGGAGAGCCAACGCAAACAAAAGCCTGTTCCCTGAAGATTTGGATGCCAGGAATCAATAAATAGACTCGTTCATGTTGTATTGTGTGATTCTTATAAGAACATCCCTCTAATACTGTCTGGATCTGCTGTCACCGATTCCACTGGGTTTTATTATCCCCCTTACTTACTTACAAATGACAATGTAAGTTATTCCCTGCGCCTCTGCACTCATGACATTTCCTTACTTCATCTTGCTTGTCCTGAAAACATCTAGCTATATTATAACTTTCTGGCTGAAAGAGACAGACTTTACCGGAGCACCAGACATAAAGATGACCTTAAAACAGCGAAAGAGTTCAACTGGATTTAACACTGTGAGCAAAATAAAGATCCTTCCAAAAGAAGTCATTAGATTTTTCACACTTTCTCATATTTGAACCGCACACTTAAATTACATAATTTAAATTAATGCATTAGAATATAAAATTCTCCAAAATGTTTACAATACAAAATCTGAAACGTGTTTTATTCATTTGTATTGAGCCCCCTTTAATCTTTTACCCATTAATAAAAACTAAAGAAGCAAATTGCCTTCAGATGTCAGACAACCATCTCATCCAGAGTACATATGTGTGTGATTTAATGGAATAAATCCTAATGTTCCGTTTCTGGCCTCAGAAGTTCTTAAGAGAAAATTAGAGCAAAAACAGCATCATGAAGATGAGGACCATCCAGGTCAGGGAGGAATCTATGGGGAAATGTAAAGCAGGGTTAAAAACAATATCCAAAGCTTTCCACATCTCACGGAGATCTATTCAACCCATCATCTGAATATGGAATGAGGGTAGTCCACGGCAGACCTACATAAACATGAAGAATCAGAAACTGACAGGCCCAGCAAAAAGAACAAGAGAAGCAGCCAAGAGGCCCATGGTAACTCTGGAGGAGCTGCAGGGTCTCAAGTGGAAGAGTAAGTTGGAAGGATTTTGATATGAAATATGAAAATATGACCTTTATTGAAGAGTGTCCTGTGATGGACTGATGATCATCCAGGGTGTACCCCGCCTCTGGCCAATGACCGCTGGAGATGGACACATGTCCCCCCATGAGCCTACAAAGGATATATAGTATAGATAATGGATGAAGAGTGACAAGAAAAAAGCTATTGTTAAAGAAAATACAGATATAAGTCCTCGCTGCAGTTTACCTCGAGCTATGTAGAGGATGTGGGGGAAAATTTGGTCAAATAAGACCAAAATTGAGTTTTATGCCTTACATCCAGATTTACTTTTCTATCTAAACAATCCCAACAGATTGCATCAAGTCACTGACTGTCAGTGTTACCCTGATGATGCAGACTCCAACCACAGCAATAAATCATACTGAGCAAGCATGTAGCAACAGTGGAGAGGAAAAACTCCCCATTAACAGGAAGAATCCACCTGCAGAATCAGACCAGAACAAGGCTCAGTACGAACAGCCATCTACCGTGACTGTCTGGTGCTTTGAGAAAGAAGAGACACAGAAAGAAGAAAATGAACTGATGTAGTATCTGTTTGGTTTCTACAGTTTCTACAGTATATTTTAGTAAAAAGTTTATAGCAGGACATGGATGACATTCAGTTCTGGGAGCATCATCCCAGTTGATGCCTCCCTCCCACAAGGCATCACAGCTGAGCAGGACACCAGAGCAGGTGGAGCTTCTATGGAGAGAAAAACACTGGGAGAAAAAGGTTAATAGCCGTAAAAAAAACAGTAAATAATACAAGTTGAGAGAAGAGATCGAAGAGAGATCAAGACAAGAGAGAACACCCATCTCCAGTAAGTTCAAAATGATTGTTTGATGCCACTGCTCTCAGGGTGAAATTATTTGACTTGTAACTCTCTAGTATTCTTTCACAGGTGGCTTTTCACTATAAAAAGGAAAGAAGTGGAAAACACTTAGAAGTGATTCAAATGAACGTTAAAGAGTTTTATCATTGCTTGTGTTTTCCCTTTTCCCCCCACAGGTTGGCTCTATGAGCTGGCAAAGCGCCTGGGCACACCATACTTCCTGTCCCCTCTGTCGACACAGGCCCCGCCCACAGTGAGCAGCCTTCCAGCCAACAGCGCTCGGTGGAATGCGTCAGGGTCAGAGGTCAGCGGGCAGGGAACCTGGAACTCAAGCCAAGATTATGGGAACATTTCAGGATCGGGGGGTCTGAAGGTGTTTGGGGGTGGCCCATCGACCCGTAGCAGCTATGTAACCGCCCTCTACTTCGCTCTGAGCAGCCTGACCAGCGTGGGCTTTGGAAACGTTTCGGCCAATACTGATTCAGAGAAGATCTTCTCCATCTGCACCATGCTTATAGGAGGTAATCTGATTTCTAACTTTTGCTTGCATGTTAAGGTGAGCTGCAGAAATGTGAATCTCTCAGCAAAATATAATTACTCCGAAGTCTGATTTCATATTGCCTTAAACTGGTGAGAACCAGTTTAGAAAACGTCTCTTGAATTATCAGTTTGCTGATCAGGAAGTCAAACTTCATTCCCGTTTGCGTGGTTATGTACAGTACAGACCTAAAGTTTGGACACACCTTCTCATTTAATGCCTTTTCTTTATTTTCATGACTACATTGTAGATTCTCAATTAAGGGCATCAAAACTATGAATGAACACATATTGTATGGAATTACTGTATGCACTTAAACAAAAAGGATGAAATAACTGAATTCATGTGTTATATTCTAGATTCCTCAAAGTAGCCACCATTTACTCCTATTACTGCTTTGCATTCTCTTCATCTTCCAGTCACCAGAAATAGTTTTCCAACAGTCTTGAAGGAGTTCCCAGAGATGCTTAGTACTTGTTGGCCCTTTTTCCTTCACTCTGAGGTTCAGCTCACCCCAAATCATCTCCATTGGGTTCATGTCGGGTGACTTTGGAGGCCAGGTTATTTCACACTGTTTTGTAAAGTACTACATAATTCCATATGTGTTCATTCATAGTTTTGATGCCTTCAGTCAGAATCTACAATGTAGTCATGAAAATAAAGAAAACGCACTGAATGAGAAGGTGTGTCCAAGCGTTTGGTCTGTGTTGTATATATTTTAGTTTTTTAAAGCAAAGTGGTGAAAATGTATAATAATTCTGAAGTTGTTGTAAAGTTAGACTTTGAGCTTGAAAAAGTAAAAAGCTTTCTTGAAATTTAATGGAAGTTATTTTCGTGTTTTTTTCCGAATCAGACATTTCATTCATCTGCCTTCAGTTTTCTATTTTAACAATTGAGTTTGAGCTTGTAGTTTAAGGTATATTTTTTATGCCCTGAACGAAGAAATGTGTAAAGACCCATAATAAATTGCTAGAATACCACTGAAAAAGGGGTGATAGATCTATGTACAGAACTTTTTTTTTTAATCTGTCATCCATGCATAACACAGTCGCTACACAAAAAAAAGATTCCAGCTGCTTTGTTTCCCTTCGGCAATATTTTTATTCAATATCAATTAGGATGAATTTGATTATTGCCTGTGTTTGGGGAAAATGTGAGCCTAATATTTGTGTTATATAAATCATAACCTCCCAAATCCTCACTTTTACTTGATGGTGCTACAGAGTCAACAGCTACAGAGTTACATACCATACCATACCATTTTATTTATATAGCACTTTTAATATGACGAGTACAGTCAGCCAAAGCGCTGTACAGTAGGAATAAATGTGAAAAAAATTAACATAAAAATGTGTAAACATACAAATCCATACAGATTCACAAAAAAAGTATAACAGGGTAACAACAGTAAAAATAGTTATAAGTCATACAATCAATAGTTTAAAAAAAATGACAAACATTCCTAAAACAATTTATTGCACCAGGAGTTGCTAACAAGCTGTCTTGTATTAGAAGATGTTAGGGCTGGAGAAAAGCCAAGCTAAAATAGTGTCTCTTCAGGGCGAGTTTTAAAAACATTTATCGACGAGGATTGTTTAACCTTAAGTGGAAGCTCATTCCAAAGTCTCGCAGCTAGGTCTGGGTATCGATAGAAATTTTAAGAATCGATTCGATTCAATCTGATCCAGTTCGATATTGATATTGTGCAGTGCTATTAAAACCATTTTTTTTTAACTGTTATCTTAATTAAATGCATGAAATTCAATGACTTAACCCTGGGTGAGCAACAGTTCACCATGGGAAACTGTATTAGCCCTTTCAGATACAAAAATTAAAATTGCCGTCTAGACTTTTCCTTCCTATTTCAGCTGTAAAAAGGGCAAACTATTCTAAAAAAGAACATCGATTTTTGAACATGCGAATCAATTTGATTCGTTTTTTACAAGAATCGATTCAGAATCGATTTTATTCGATTATTTCAACACAGCTCTACTCGGAGCAATAATGGCAAAGGATCTTTCCCCATATAATTCAGAACATGCCTTCCGGACCTGCAGAAGAGGCTGATTGGCTGACCTTAGTGCACAGGAGGGGTGATATAGGTGGAGTAATTCAGACAAAGTACGTGGGAGCTAGACTGTTTAATGATTTGAAGACAGAAGGATCTTAAACTGAGTACGGACTAGAACTGGCAACCAGTGTAAATGACTAAAAACAGGTGTTATATTGGTTGTCTGGTTTGAAACCTCGCAGCTGCATTTGGTACAATCTGAAGACGGACGAGGGAAGCTCTAGAAAAACCCCAATCAAGGAGGAATTAGAGTAGTCAAGGTGGGAGGTAATGAAGGCATGGACAATAGACTCAAGATGTTTCTTAGACAGAACAGATTTTAGCTGACAGATCCATCTTAATTTCAAAGAGCATGATCTCAAAATTAAATTCATCTGCTGGTCCAATTTCATTGCTGAGTCTAGTTTAAATTACAGGTTGGTGATAACCTGACTAAATGAAAATGGGATCCCAGCTTCATCTGCAGGGCTTACCACGCTATTGTCAGATGGCGTGAACAAAACTGTCTCAGTCTTGGAATTATTTAAAAGGAGGAAGTTGGCTACAAGCCATTGCTTAACCTCATGTACGCAGTCCAGATTTGGTTGAGGGAACAGTTTGGTTTAAATGGTGCATAAAACTGGCAGTCATCAGCATAAAAGTGATAGGAAATCCTGTGTTTTCTGAAATTGTCACCCAATGGGAGGATATACAATGAAAATAGAAGGGGTCCCAAAATAAAACCCTGAGGGACACCCCATTTCAATGAAGCTGTAGATGACACCTGTCCTGGAGAATAACACAGAGGCTTCTATCCAAAAAATACAATCAGAACCACTGAAGGGCTGAACCGGTTAATTCTGCTAATTGTTCCATACACAATAACAGTGTGTTATGGTCTAGTGTGTCAAATGCAACCGAGAGATCGATGAGAAACATAAGGACAAAATAAACAGAATATGTTGCCATGAAGATGTTGGTTAAAACCTTTAAATGAACCGTTTCAGTGTCGTGCTCTGAAAAATGGATGGACCATACTTTGCTCCAGATATGCAAGAGGTTTTTGATAAACCACTTTCTCTAGGACCTTTAAAAAAATGGTACACCACCATCACCACACCATCAAGTATGTATAGTAAGTAAAACATTAAAAAGGAGGTTGAAAACCTTTGGACAGCCACTATAGTTTTCTCTGTTTTTGTTTCTGCAGGTTTAGCTTTAGTGTAAGGAAATGCATTTTCATGCAAAAAATAGACATAATTCAATTCAATTCAATTCAGTTTATTTATATAGCGCCATTTCACAACAGATGTCATCTCAAGGCACTTTACAAAAAGAGTTATTACAATACAATGTTTAATGTAGAAATTACAGAACCACAGAAGATTGCGTCGTGGAATTCTCAGCAATCCCTCATACTGAGCAAGCATGCAGCGACAGTGGGAAGGAAAAACTCCCTTTTAACAGGAAGAAACCTCCGGCAGAACCAGGCTCAGCACAAGCGGTTATCTGCCGCGACCGTCTGTGGCTTGGAGAATACACAACAGAGACACAGAAAGAGCAACAGAACCGATGCACAAGTTTGTTGCAGGACGTGGAGAATTTTCCGTCACTGCAATGCCATCTTAGTCAGGGTCGTCAAGCAGGGCTAATCCGGAGCACCTACTATAATAGAAAACAGGTTAGTGCTTGAATTGACAGCACATCATGCAGTTGGGGAGAAGTAGGAGAGAAAGTAGGAACAGACCCTAATAATGTCCTCCAACAGCCTAGCCTAAAGCAGCATAGCTACTAACATTAACCTGTCTCCTAGCTACTAGGAGACCTGGCTACCAACACTCTGTCTGAGTCCTCCTGACCCGTGGACGGTGTAGGGCCGGTAACGGCCCCCGTCATGCCGGGGTCTTCTCGGAGTCGGGTTGTTTGAGAATGCAGCCAGAAGTGGGTGGTAAACTCCATCTAAGGCTAAATACCGGCACGAGACCGATAGTCGACAACTATCTTAAGGAAAAATAGACAGAACTGAGAGGACAGAGTTGAAGAGGGCGAGAAACGTTTAAGAGATAAACGGGTGGGGTCCGCACAGTCTGCCCGGGGGATTCAACCCGGCAGGTAATGGGCGGCCGCACTGTGCGGGAGGATCCCCTTGAGGGACCTCTCTCCGGCGCTGGCTGGCCCCTGTGGGGCACATTTCTTCCGCGGCGGTAAGCCGCGACCGGCTCCGGATCTTTACCTGGCTTACATTAATCTATCTCTACCTAGCTACTCTACCTCTTCCTATCTCTTCCTAACTTTTGACACTCTGCCTGACTACTAACATTAACCTGTCTCTTCCTATCTACCTGTCTGACCTGACTCTAACTACCTATAAACATATCTCTAACTGTAAGCTTTGTCAAAGAGGAAAGTTTTTAGCCTAGTTTTAAAGATAGACAAATTGTCTGCTTCACGAACCAACCCTGGGAGCCGGTTCCATAGGAGGGGAGCCTGATAGCTGAAAGATCTGCCACCCATTCTACTTTTAGAAATCCTAGGAACTACCAGTAAACCTGCAGTCTGAGAGCGAAGGTCTCTGTTGGGAACATATGGAACAATCAGGTCTCTTATGTATGATGGAGCTAGATTATTAAGGGCTTTATATGTCAGAAGGAGGATCTTGAATTCTATTCTAGATTTTACTGGGAGCCAGTGAAGAGAAGCTAAAACAGGGGAAATGTGATCTCTTCTTTTAATATTCATCAGAATCCTAGCAGCAGCATTTTGAACTAACTGTAGACTTTTAATTGTATTCTGTGGACTACCTGATAATAGACAGTTACAGTAATCCAGCCTTGAAGTAACAAATGCATGGACTAGTTTTTCAGCATCAGTCCTGGACAGGATGGTTCTAATTTTTGCAATATTCCTAAGGTGAAAAAAGGAAATCCTACAGACTTCTTTAATGTGAGTTCTAAATGACATATCTTGGTCAAAAATGACACCGAGGTTTTTTGCTTTATTACTGGAGGCTAATTTAATGCCGTCCAGGTGAAGGGGCTGACTAAGTAGTTTCTTTTTCAGAGCTTCTGGTCCAAAGACGACAACTTCTGTTTTATCAGAATTTAGAAGCAAGAAGTTTAGAGTCATCCAAGTTTTTATGTCTTCCAGACATGCCTGTAGTCTACCTAACTGATTGGATTCATCAGGATTTATGGATAGATATAGCTGTGTATCATCTGCGTAACTATGGAATTTTATCCCATGCTGCCTAATTATTTTACCAATAGGAAGCATATATATAGTAAAGAGAATCGGCCCAAGCACTGAACCCTGTGGTACTCCGCAAGTAACTATTGAGGTTGAGGAAGATCTATTGTTTACCTGAACAAACTGAAATCTGTTAGACAAATAAGATTTAAACCAACCTAGTGCTGTTCCTATTATACCGACACTTTGAAGCCTTTCTATGAGAATATTGTGGTCAACAGTGTCAAAGGCAGCACTGAGATCTAACAGGACCAGAATGGTCACCAGTCCATTGTCTGAGGCTATGAGAATATCATTAGTAACCTTCACCAGAGCTGTTTCAGTGCTGTGATGAGCTCTAAAGCCTGACTGAAACTTCTCAAACAGCTCATTATTGTTTAAATGCTCACATATCTGGTGTGCAACTATTTTCTCAAGAATTTTAGATAAGAAGGGAAGATTAGATATCGGTCTATAGTTAATTAAGTCGTTTTGATCAAGAGAGGGTTTCTTAAGTAGAGGTTTAATTACAGCAATCTTAAACTCCTGTGGTACATATCCATTGACTAAGGATAGATTCATTATATTTAAAATTGGAGCAGCGATCAGAGGGAAAACTTCTTTTAAGAGTTTAGTTGGGATTGGGTCTAAAACGCAAGTTGAAGGTTTAGATGAAGCTAATAATTTTAGTACATCACAAAGTTCGGCTGCATTAAAGCAGTTTAAGCATATATTAGGTTCCACCATTTTTGAGGCTGCCTCATTAACTAAGGAGGAAGCAAGCATATTGGGAAGGTTCCCAATTATCTTATTCTTTATGGAGTCTATTTTATTTATAAAGAATTGCATGAAGTCGTCACTGCTTAGAGCTTGGGGAATGGTTGGCTCGATAGAGCTATGATCCTGTGTGAGTTTGGCAACTGTATTAAAAAGAAACCTAGGATTATTTTTATTCTCCTCGATTAAAGATGAATAATATGCTGTTCTAGCTGTGTGAAGGCTCTTTTTATATAGCAATAAACTATTTTTCCATATTAAAAAGGAATCATGTAAATGCGTGGAGCGCCATTTTCTCTCTAGTTTTCTAACATTCTGCTTTAGGGTACGTAGCTCTAAATTAAACCAGGGAGCTAATCTTCTATGGCTAGCCACCTTCCTTTTCAAGGGGGCAACTTTGTCTACATAATGGAATTAGGCCCTGAAGAACTTTAGGAAATTCAGTCTTCATAAGAGACAGACTAAATTCTCTGATTAATTAGGCTGATATTTTCCCGTTGTTGTTGTTTCCTTATTAGAAAAATAACAATAAGGGGCGAGTCTGTGGGTAGACAGAGTTGTTGTGGGAGTGTAGGCACTACTGCTTCCTGTCAATTAAAAAGCCACAGGCAGAACACAGCCTAATTGTGTTGATAGCAAACCTTCAAAATGAGCTCCTATGAACATTTTCAGGGCAACTAGTCTAATATTCTCGTCTGCATTGAGGAATCTCTCCTTATGAGGCTGAATACCAAACAGATTTTTATCTAATACGGTTCTGTTGTGCTCAATGTTACTAAACTCAAGTTATTTAATAAAAATTCCTAAAGCACCACAGGAATTCTCCTAAACACTTAAAAAAATGAAACAGTTCCCGTCAAGTTATATTCAGCCTAATTATGCCATCATGTCAATCTATTTTTCCAGATAAATTATATTGATTTCCTGCTCTGGGCCACTAATGGAGCTGTGGCCACCTGTAAGAACACAGCTTTTTTTCCTATAAGAAGTACCCCAGGACCAGAGGCTGCTCCTGCATCCATTCATCTTTCTATGTATCACGTGGCATTAAAGATTTTAATGAAGGCACATATTGAAGCTGGTAAAAGAAATTGTTGGGGTTTTATTTATTTATTTATTTATTTTTTGTTCCACCCACTTGTCCAACAGAGTGGTATTTCCCTTCATATTAATTATGCAACCCCTGGAATTCTCTTAAGACGGTGCAAGCACCAAGACACCATAGGAGAACACCTTCAAAAATTGATGGATGCAGTTTACACGTTCCCAGTCTCCACAGCAGAGTGTGGTAGGGGATTCAGCAAAGTCATAGCTATATTGACAGACGAGAGGAATGATAGAGAATGATAAAACAATCAACTATCTCTAAACAGAGCCCGACAGTGGTCAGGTGCAGTAATAATTTTGAGGAATAAGAATCTGACGAGGTCAGTAAAACATGTTTTATTAAGCTGTGCGCGGATTTGGACATCATGCTGGACCTTTCCTGAGCTTTAAACTGAAAAAATTCGTCATTCCTTTAACTTGTAAATAAGATGATGAAGCTATAGCCTACTTAAACTCAATAGTGACCAGGTTTGTTTCAACTCTGTGCACAACAAATGCAATAATTACTTTTTAGAAGACAAACCGATCCAATCTGAGCCGTTCAAAAAAATCACACATTATATAGGCCTATGTCTGTCTTGCCTCTGGGATGCATTGGGCTGGTGGTGCAGCATAATTACAACACCTTGCATTACAGAGATTTGAGTTACTCAGTTAGGCTACCTGTTCATACTGCATCCACTTTTGAATGTGAGTCTTTATTGAACGTAACATCGATCAGCATGCTGGAGGATTCGTACATAAAGAAAGTGTATGAGATCATGGAATACTGGTCAGTTCGGATAGTGATTGTATGAAAATTGCGCCAGTGGATGCACTATTCCAAAATCCACATAAGTTTGAGCCTATTTGGAGTGGACAATACACAAATTTATAAAAAATGCAAGGGACATGTCCCCAGCTAATGTCTCATATGTCTATACTTTCCTGCTGGACCCCAAATCGGTACGCACAGTTTAATAAGCCAAGGGTACCGATTTTCAAACCTGAAAATAATTTCTAAACCTGACCCCGGCTGAGTCCCTCTTGTCCAGAGATGGACTTTTTCCCCCAGAGAAAAATATGCAGAGTTGTGGGTCTGAGAGGGCAGATAAGGTGCTGCTGATGTTGCCGGAAAAAAAAAAAATAATCTTAAAAAATAATCTTACCTGCTATAATTATAAGTCAAGTGAATTCTTATCTTTAATTTGAATCATTTTAATATATTTTTATGTCAACAATAATCTTGTTTTCAAATTTTATTGTAAGTATTGAAAGGGTAAACATATGTGCAAGATGCCCAGCATACACAAATCTGATGTTATTTTTATGAATAAAAAGTTTAAAAAATACCCCCCCCTCCTGCTTTTTTCACAAATAGCATCCTGACTGTATATAATATTATAGATTCTATTAAAAACACTGGATTACAAGAGTCATGTTCCAGATTCAAGTTACAGACAGTCCAATTAGCATGTACTACACTCAGACTCAGTTATCAAATGCCAGAAGGTAAGAAGCTAATAGGTTACAATATATCCTGACTAAATTATGATAAATTACACCCAGGACGTGTTTATACTAGTTAATAGAAATGGATTATAAACAAAATGCTAACTTACCCAAAGCTCTGTGCAGCACTGAGAAGCACAGAGTTACTGTATCAAATGGTGTTTTGGACTGGGTACCTGTCAAACCAAAGTACAGCTTCATTAATCAGTCTGGATCTGACTGGTGAGCCGCTGCCCAGAGGCGCTGTGTGTTGTAACTAGAGAGTCTTTAAAATCAAAGTCTCCCAAAAGAGCCATGGGTTGATCTGCCTGCATGGCGGGTCATCATCAGTCTCTGTGTAAGTGAACTGTATATGTCCTGCTATCTGACACTACTTCTTCCTTTTTTTAGCTTGCTCAACTTTTTCGCTGTTGTTGATTGGCTGTGTAGAAGCTCACAGCAAAACTCAAAGACAGCTGAGAAATTTTCCCTACAACACCAGGAATCCCCAGGATGGAAACGGAGCCTTATGGTGCTTCAAAATTGTTTTTCTGGCTGTAAAAATAGAACATTTATTGAGGCTGAGGATTCTTTTTTAGTCTTAATCTATTTTAACTTTTTTTGTTTTAAAGTAACAACGTTTTTCTCAGCATAGCGTTTTCTAAATTCTCCTTTGAGTAAAACTGGGGTCCTTTCAAACAGTCCTTAATTCTACCACATCTTAAACAGAGCGAGTCATGGAGAACGCTTTACTCTGCCCACAGCACTGATGCATGCCGTGGTATTTGGTAACGTGACTGCCATCATCCAGAGGATGTATTCACGCCGCTCGCTGTACCACACCCGTACCAAGGACCTGAAGGACTTCATCAGGGTGCACCGGCTGCCCAAAGCCTTGGAGCAGCGCATGCTGGAGTGCTTTCAGACCACCTGGTCGGTTAACAACGGGATAGACGTCAATGAGGTACATTTGACACTTATCATGTATCTCTGCTCACATTAAAAGGAAATGAATGCCTCTTTTTTAAATGATGTCAGTCTTATGAGATCATTGTAATTGGTTTTTGAGATGTTTCAGTAAAAATGTGACTGTCCCAAATCCTCCTTGTATAAACCTTTTGAGTAAAGCTGCACAAAATATCAGATTGCAAAAAATATGTGCACACAGTTTCAAAATCACAAAGTACTGCTTGAAGTACGGTGGATCCCATGTTATTTGCAGGCATTAGGGACCACAGCCAGTAAACAGCTAGAATCTGCAAATACTTAAGACCCCCTTTAAAATGCTTAAAGCTGCCTGTTTTAATAATTCAATCACCAAATATACCTTTATATGCATTTATACACACAGTGGAAAAGCATGTTACCACTACCTTAGATACTAACATCTACATCCTCATCTCCGTTCTAAGGGGTACAACCAATCAGAACAAAGATCAATAAAAGGCTCTCCTGAACTGGCTGCTTCCCAAATACCAGCCAATAGCATGTCAATAAGCATTGCATGTTGGTACTTTAGCTTCCCACACTATGTTTTCTTTCAAATATCTTAGGTATGAAACGTTCAAATAAGTGGATTCCCTGCATATATTTTAGAGATACTATCCCCAGCAAAATTTGCAACAAAAGTGGATCTACAAATACTGAACTATGAGTTGGCAGGGTCCTTTAAAATACTTAGTATGACTATAGTTTAAAGGAGCAGGGACCTGGATTTCTAAAATAAATTATATTTGTGTTCAGTTTTGTAGTTGTATTGGGTAATGAAGCATTTTAAAACAAGTAAAATGAGCCCACCCATGTGTAATCCCAATATCTTGAACATTCTGTGTGCTCCAAAATAGTCTGCGATTCGGTGACCAAATATCCCGCGCTTACACACGGATGTAACGTCAATCTACAATTCTTGTGCGTTCTCGATTTAACAGGAAAAAGAAAGAGAAAGAACCAGGACTTCAGATGCGGTCAATTAAACACCATTACTTACTTAGTCACTAGACATGTTGCTTGTTGTCGTATAGCTGGAGATGTTTGCAATGTGCTGTGGCCTGAAAGTGCACTACGTCACTGATTTATTTACTTTTTGTGCAAGCTCCCGCGGCCGCCGCAGTCTTGAGTTTAATTTCTTCAATCCAGCCCCCTGCTCCTTTAAGTGCAGTGCATTCAAACTCTGTATATCAATGCCTGTTGGAAAGATTTCCACACTCGATGTGTATTTTTGTGGCTAAGACGATAAATCTCACAGAGTGGTGAGGACAATGAGGTAGAAAAAAAGAGAAGAGTCAGGAGAAAGTGGGTTAATCATCATAGACTACATTTACATGCAGCCATTATTTATGTTATGGTCGGGTTATGGTCACTATTTTGGTTTCTGAAACATTCGAGATAACCTAAACAGGTTATCTCGAATGCATGAGCAGAGAGAGTTAGAAAGAGAGCAGAGAGAGCTACTCCTCTAAACATGGGATTTGTATGCCAGATGGCTCATATTAGAAGTTCTTCTACTCAAAAGACCAAGATTACTTGTGAATAGAACATATGCAGAACACAAATCAATGCTCCTTTTGATGGGGATATACCGTTATGCGTTTACATGACCAAATATTGGGATTAGAGAAGTAGTAACCCAGGGGTAATATTCTGGTCTTTAAAACCCCTAATATGTGCATATTCAGGTTTTTGCCAGTCTTTACATGCCCATGCGTGACCGGGTTATTGCTAATATTCCTGTTTTGAACAGGTTATTGAATTTATGTAAATGCAGCCAATGATACAATTGCAGTATTCAGCAATCGTATTCAGTTTGATTCTCCTCACATCACTTCAGAAAAAAAAAAAACATTTTAAAGGGATGAGAGAGATTCCTTCAGATTTTATGGAGGTTTAATACACACTTGTTTGGGCAAACAAGGAGGAACAGCATTACACTGAACCGTGTAAAAGCTGACCTGTTTCCCAACAACTACACAGCCTTTTATAGGTTCAGTCAACCTTACTAATATCAATATCATATCAGTAAACATTTCTTTAGGCTGAATACTGTAGACTCCCAGGCGTCTTCGTCTGATAGGGCAGGCACAATCTCATAAAATGTCAGGAGTACAGTGTACCGAGGGTCATCTCAATGGCAACACAGGATGTAGGAATTTTAATATCACTTCATTTGACCTGACCTAGTATCATACGGTGTCATACAATCAGATTAATTCACTGTGTCATGAAGAAATAGCACACAGTACTGTCAGTATGTAAGAATACACAGAACACATCAATCTTAATATAAAGTTTACCATAACACACACTTTTAAGCAGTTTTGTCACAGCCAAGCTCCGAAATAACAGCACTGCCTTGATTTCCTCAAAATAGGCGCTTTGCTTTATTTAATGAATGTGTGAAAACTACAGACATAAAAAAACAACGATTTTAGATGCATAAAAAAAGTTAAACACGTGCTTTCACAGAAAAAAATATAATTACATGGTGGCTGCCAGCACTTTAAAAGTCCTAGGCAAATAGTCTTGCAGTCTTGTGCATTCTAAAAAAATATTTTAAAAAATCAAAACACCATGCATCAAAAAGTTGCATAATATTCCAACACAACTGTAACAACTTGTCTTGTACAACTTTTAAGTGATGTGGCTTCTGCAGAAGGCTCAGACAAAACGCTTTACATGTTTCTTCAAATGCAGGTCTTGCAGCATCTAAAAATTATAGCCGAATCTCACGATAATTGCTGCACAACAAAGATATTTCTTGTCCCAGATTAGACTAATGTTATTTTCAATAAAACAGCTTCACAATATCAACCACAACAATTTACAAGCAATAACATTCATAATCACAAAGATGAACAAACATTAAGCAGGAGGCGGTGGCGGGGATGGAACGGCCGCTGGGTGGAGCAGAGGAAGCAGCAGTAGCAGAGATGGAACAGCAGATGGTTTTCTCTTTTGAAAAACATAAAAATTAAAGTTAGGCAACCAACATTTTTGTGACCTGATCCTAACTGCTCCTCCTCAACATGGAGAAATTATGGGGTATAGACAACTATAACTCACTGCAGATATCCACCCGGTTCTCAACCGGGTGGATATTTTATAAATCACGGATGTTGCTTGTAGCGCAGCCTGGGTGTGTTGTGCCTGAATGCATAAGCAGTGTTATGAATTCACATGAACAGCTTCATAAATGGCTACACACCTTAGCATGTAGCTAGCATTCACTTACTGCTCTGGCCACTTCATCCGACGTCTTTATTGTTTGACTTGATCAGCTGCAAGAGTTAATCTCTCCGACAGTCCGCCTTGGTTCTGGCCAAAGTTTGGAAAGCAGACGGTGGATTGATGGTCACAAACAAACATGTTGTAGCTGGTTAGATGCAGGATTCTGGAGAGAAATTAAAGCCATTTCTGATGATTTAGCTGTTCTTTAGAAATGTCTACTAAAGTCCTGTAATCCTAGCAGCCATACGACTTAAACTCTGAGAAAGGGTGTGCGTGTGTGTTTAATCTGGAGGGGCGGCACAGATACGTATGGCACTTCCTAGTTTGACAGTGTTACGTAAAATACATCACCATGTCATGAGCCAGCCGTTTTCCAGGAGAGGGCGGTGCAGCTGCTCAGAGTGCAGGATTCAGGAGGATAACTGAGGAATGTGTGAATTAAGCTTAAAACCACTCTGCCAGGCATTTTTATGAGAAAATTGCACTACAACATGGTTGAAAGCTCCAAAAAATTGATTTTGCATGATACAGGACCTTTAAAGTGAATCCTGCTCAATTCACTTTATTGATATTGCACCAAGACATGTAAGGGTACATAAATTACAATGGCCCAAATTGCATGTAATTAGGTTTAATTCATCCCATTCAAATAAACTGGTTCCAAAAAAATGAAGAAAAATATGTACTGGTAATATTTCAGATGATCCAGGAAGGCAAACACAAACTACTGTTGGAAACTTAAAACTTGTGAAACTCCAATAGTCAAAAATTCATTGTTTAAAAATGAATAAACTTTTTCTCATGTTGGCTCCTGGATTTGTTGTCTACCTAAAAAACTGAAATTCCTCATCTGCAGAAATAAAAATGAAAAACTATTAAGGCAGGAACCACAGATAGCAAAATAACCGTTTTTAAAAAGTTTATTGAAAGTTTCTGGAGCGGGATGTATATGTCATTAGGGGAGGTACTGAAGCGGAGACACAGCACTGAGGAAGACAGGTGAATGGTTAATATTTCTCTTATGATTAGAGTTCTACATTTTTTCAGGGGAAGTGGATGATTTTATGTTCCAGTACGATGAGGAACTCCTGGAGGAGGTAAGCAGGAAAGACAGCGTTTGAGATTGGTTAGGAGCAGGTCAACTGAAGGATGTGTGATCTGGTGTCTCCTTGTTGTGATGAGAGTATTGTGTGAGTTTTGTGTGCATGGTCAACTCAAGGTAAGTGAAGGCTCCAACAGGTTATTAGCTCACACACAGCAAAGGGAGTTTTCTGTTTCCTGGTTGACTCATCTGCACTGACTGTTGGTTTGGGAATGGAAGTCAGAAGAGAGCCAGGATTTGGCCCAGCAGTGAGGAACAGGCATCCCTCCAGACTTGTGATATGAACTAAGGGGCTTCAGTCTCATAGGATTTCTGAGGAGATGCCAAGATGTCAAATTTTCTGTCTGAATAGGAGTTTTAAATGGAAATCTTTTTTTTTTCTTAATGGTCCTCATTTTTGCCAAATGTGACATTCAATTACTCACCCAGACAAGCTTGGAGCTACTTTGAGTCATTCTGGAGAAGTTTATATCCAGTCATGTTCAGCGTATATCTGGGAATGGGAGAAATTCCGGGCAGGAGATTGGCTGCCTGTAATAAGGGATTATCTGCATTATCTAATATGGATGTACACTCATCGCGACTAGATATAAACTTCTCCCAAAGGACTCCAATTAGAACACAATAGGGCACTAATGAAGCCGAAACCTAACCTCCACCAATAGGCGACACGCCAACGACCGTCATTAAGATGTGGAGCACAAAGGACCCAACGACATAATCAGTCTTAGAAAAGCCCTCCAAGAGGTTAAATAGCTGAGTCACCACACCAGTTAGTTGGACCAGTCCCAGCCTGGTCAGCATGAACTGATGAAGCCTCTTGGATAAGAGGTCAAACGTCTTCCAAGACAACTTACCAAGTCCAGTTGCGTTCGATTAAAATTTCCTTGAGATAACCATGACCTGGATGAATGAGAATATTCACAGGCAAAGGACTCCAAGTGGCTCCAAACTTGTCTGGGTGAGTAAATTAATGTAATATTTGCTAAAAAATAAGGTCCAGATTGAAAAAAATGAACTTTCTCTTTACGGTTTCTGAAGCTGAGGAAAGTCTGGAGAGAGCAACTAGACAACAAGCCTTAGATAAACAGTGAATAATGGTGGGGATGACAGTTTTACTCTTTGATGTAAGCAGTCTAGTGACAAAGTCTAGTGTCTTTCTAATGTCTAGTCTAGTCTGTGTGACCAGGGGCAACCTGGAGGGATCCTGCTGGTCGTCTGTAGGGATGGGTATCATTTAGGTTTTATCCGATATCGGTGCCAAACCGGTACTTTTGAAATGGTGCCAGTTCTTAAACGGTGCTTGAAATGGAGGTAGAACTAACCAAAATATATGAATAAACGTAACATTTGGATATCAGCAGTCTCTGTTAAATATCTTATAAATTAAATGTAATATAGACTTAGTAATCAAATGTCACACTTGACCATTTTCCATAACTAACACTCAGCAGATTCTCCAGTTCATCACAACAGGAAATAAACACTCTTATTGTGAAGATGTACAGAGCTATT
This sequence comes from Apricaphanius iberus, assembly GCA_028564705.1. NCBI lineage: Eukaryota > Metazoa > Chordata > Actinopteri > Cyprinodontiformes > Aphaniidae > Apricaphanius > Apricaphanius iberus. The sequence continues at coordinate 1,089,035 of JAPXFQ010002266.1, forward strand.
TCCTCTAATAGTTTGCACAATTTAAGTCCAAAAACATCACATTAACTGAATAATTTCGTATCTTTAACTCGTATCTTTCACTGTGAAATGTACTGAAGCTATACAATGAGTCAACATGCATAAATCAACATAAATACGGAGAATTTGAACAGCACCGCACACACTGCAAACTCTGTACCGCACACACCGGGGAGCTGACATCCGAAGCGGACGGATAATTCCCACAGAAAGCTTATGAAGTTATATCACCACAGAGCCAATATGCAAATAATAAAATATCAATGTAACAATGTCATTTAGTATCACAAACACATGCTGCTGCACAACAATCCGCAGTTTGGCTGGTTAGGAAGGAGAGCTGATGTGTTGCGGGCTGAATTATAAACAGGGTGGCGGTATTCTGTGTATGTGTTAATTGCACCAAAAAAAAAGAAAAAAAACAGCTAATTCTAGGAATGAATTGATCCACGTTGGTGCGTTAATTTCGACAGCCCTAACTTTTAGCAGTTTTTTTGCTAAAAGATAGCCCGGTCTGCCTTTTCTGGTGATATAGGGAATCACTCTTGGTTGATGGCCTGATGGAATCCAAAGTGCTTAACATGAGGGCGCCATTCATGGCTGCAAGCCCTTCAGTGACCTGGATGGACAGGTTGTACTGTAAACTACATTTCGTTGTTCCTCTGGTTTAATGACAATAAAGTTATTCATTCATTCATCTCCAGGAGAAAAATAACCGAAATAAAGCACTGAAATGTGTGCTGCTTTTCGGACTGGTTACCACGTTTATGTCAGAACCGATGCAATAATGGTACCTGATATCAGTACCCATCCCTAGTTGTCTGTGGGAGCTTTTATAAGGATTGCATGTGGAACAGGCAGAAACATATTTATTGACATCTTTATTAAGTGAAGGCCACCACAAGTAATGGTGAAACATTCCAATATTGTGGTTGTTTCCAGGATGACATGATAACTGGGATGCATGACCCTAATAGATGGTCCGGGCTCTGACAGAGGTGGGGACGTAAAGTTGGTTTGGAGGATCACCTCCTGGCTCCCTGTTAAGAGTTATGGGAAATTATTTCATATTTTGAACTGGTTTTGGTTGAGAAGCAATGTGTGGTGTAGCTGTCCTGTTTGTGCTCAAATGTCCTGCAGCAGCAAATGCAGCATGTTGATTAGGCTGATGAATCTGAAGTTCACCAACTGAGTCTGATGCCAAGGAGATCACACAGTGGGGCTTGTCATGGATTTTTTGGTTTTGGAGAACACGAGTGAACCCTAATAAAAGGTTTTCCCTGGAAGGAACCCTCCTTTTTAAAACACATAAAAACTGAACTCAAACCCTGTTACTGGGCTGGCCGTCCAAAGAAAACTCTGAACGGCCTTGTTGGTCCAACTAGGAAAAAGCTGCCTTCCAGAGGCCTAAGGGAATGGTGGTGCAGGTAAGCTAGCCATGTCAATGTTTTCTCTTGTTTGCCAAACCAGTTCTAAACAGCCATTGTTTTCTTACATCTCCCACATAAGAGTTATCTGTTAGTGTCTTTATTTTCCTCTAGTACATAACAATCCTGCTCGGAGAGTTGAGCTTCGTGAATGGCACCACCCAGGTCCCAGGTAAGGGATCAGCGATGCAGGTGGATGAGATTAGGAATGAATTACTTTACCCGTCAATGTAACCAGTGATACAACCAAATAGCCCTTCTGCACGACCTGTCCAAGAGAAAACATGCAGACATCACACACCGACACATCAAAACAAATATTTTTCAGCCTATACATTTAGATGATTCTCCAAAAGTTGTTGAAAAAAATGGTTTCAGTCTTCTTCAAGGCTGTTAGAGAAGATGAGAAAGTCATTTAGATAAACAAAGGCAAATTTATAGAGTAAGTCTCTGAATACTTCATTGAACAAATTCTGAAAAACAGCTCTGGCATTTGTGAGTCTGAATGGCATGACCAGACAGTCAAAGTGACCAGTGTGGGTTTTGAACACTGATGCCGATAACGTGTTACTTAGTAACGCGTTACTCCTGATATGACCACTTTTTCAGTAACGACTAATCTAACGTTTTACTATTTCCATACAGGTAATCTGATTAAAGTTACTTGTTCAAGCCACTGTGCGTTACTATTTTTGTAATTTTCTTGAGCAAAAATATATATTTGGTACATGGAAGCAAAACAACAGAACATAATGTAAACATACTGACATATACTTTAGCTGGATCAAACTACTCAAGCAGGAAACATCAGCTAGAACTAACCCATTACTAACTTAGTCCAGGACTAAAACTAACTAGGCCAAAATGGCTCAAAATTAAGACACACCAGGAGTAATGCCAGGCCTAAACCAGTCCAGGACTAAACAAGTACTGACATGTTTGTTATCCAGGTCTAACAAAGTTATGTTCAACATCATTTATAAAGGCCCAGCGGGTCATTAGTATAAGGACGAGGTGCAGACAATAAAACGAAGTCAACATACACACACATACATAAGGCATATTATTTTATTGCCCTGTTTAGTTTTCTTGATATAAAATATTAAAATATAAATTTTGTCAACTCATTGTAGCTAAAGGTAACTACACACATGTTTAATTGAATTGTATTTATTTTTTTTCTCTGTGGCATTCATATTAAGAATGTCAAGTTGGACACAATAGATCGTCGCAGCAGCACTGTCACTTCACAGAACACACGGCAAACTGATTATGTAATTTCTGAGGCATGCCCATTACTTTTTCTTTGTGAAGTTATCATCATGTGGAGAACACGTGTAGGTAAGACATGTTTAGAGGTTCAATATTTAGAATTTTCGCGCTCAGGCTCACCTTGTTGAGATGGGGCTGAGATGGGGACTGGGGCCGTGGGGGAAGGAGGACGTGGGTGTGCAGCTGCAGATAAATCTGTGTCTATTAGACATGATAACCCAGAGACAGCAGATATGTTATTATTGTTGGATGTAAATCATAATTCAGCAATTATTATACTAAGATAACTAGATAAAAGGATGTCACGTAGCAATGAAAATAAGATAAGCCTGAAAGTGTTAAAATACAGGAAAAGAGCAAGCTGCCTTTCTTTTTGAAAAACTGTGTGACATATGGTCAACTTTGGAGTTCTGTCTTCTCTTTTCCTTCTTTTCTTTCCGTTTTTGATATCCTGACAGGCATGCGTGTGTAACTGTCGATGTGCGCTGTGTCATTGCAAGTGCATTCAAGCAATTGACACTATAGTAGTGAGTGTAGCTTGGACAGCTTGTTAAATGTTAAATCTATGGTCAAAACAGGCAAAATACACATTGAGTACATCAGGGGACCTAGCACATTTAGCATATGTATTAAAAAAGAAAAGAAATATGAAAAGAAATAGGGGGTCTGCTCCTCTGTGCCTTTCATCAGCCTGGGCCCTTAGAATAATCCTAACCTTCCACCCCTTTATGGCGCCCATGCCCACATGTAGGCCAGGCAACGCCTCCCTTTGCTGCATTTTCCAAAATGGATATGTAGCTGGCGAAGTACTTTGGCCAGACTTTGACTAGGCCAGTCCAACACATTCATTTGACATTTTATTAATCATTCTGAGATGGTTTTAACTTAGGGCCACATACTGATGTGCATTCATGATTTTTTAGCTAGAGATTGGAATTCATGAATCCAATAAATATATCCGGTTGTCCAGGTCTTAAAGTGGTAAAGCAGCCGCAAATCATCATTCTAAAACCACCATGTTTGACAGTAGGTATGCTGTTGTATTTCTAAAATGATTTAATAGATTTACATCAGGTGTAACACAACACACCTTCCAAAATTCACCACACATAAATCCACAGAATATTTTCACAAAAGTGTTGGATCATCAATATGATTTTGCCAGAAGTTAGACAGGCCTTTTGTGATCGTCTTGTGCAGGCGTGGGTTTATCTTTTTAAAGTATAGTAGGTATGGAAAGTATTCAGAACTTTACATTTTTCACTCTCTATTTCAGTGTAGCCATTTTCTAAAATCAAAAAGGTTCATGTTATTTTTCATTAATTTACACTATTTAGACACTTTGTAGTGACAAACATATTTAACTCACCTGCTGTCCATTTCTTCTGATCCTCTTTGAGATGGTTCTGCTCCTTCATTACAGTCCAGCTGTGTTTAATTAAACTGATTGAACTTGATTAGGAGAGACACACAGCTGTCTATATAAGACCTTGTAGCTCACAGTGCATGTCAGAGCAAATGAGAATCATAAGGTTGAAGGAACTTTTCAAAGAGTTGAGTGAACTGAAGAATTGTGGCAAGGCACAGATCTGGCCAAGGGTACAACATAATTTCTGCAGCCATCCAGACGGCCATCCAGCCAAACTGAGCTATCAGGGGAGAAGAGCCTAGGTGAGCGAGTTAAAGAAGAACCCAAAGATCTGTGTCTGAGCTCCAGAGATGCAGTAAGGAGATGGTAGAAAGTTCCACCAAGTCATCTATCACTGCATCCTGTCCTTGCATCATTTCAACAATGAACAAATTCCTTCTTCGCCTTTAGATAAATTTAATTGAAGCTTTAAGGATTAATGTTACTGATATTAGACATTGGAGCTTAAATGTGTTGGATATTTAAATAACATTATTGTCTATCTGGTTATCTAGGTAATATTAAATTAATAATTCATTAATTATTGATTTAATTATTCCTTGAAGTTATTAAACGGGGCACCAGCCGGGGTTTAGCCCAGCAAATATATGTTTTCAAAGTTACTCTACCAGGTAGAATTTATCTGAGGGGTGATGTGCTTGGCAAATAATCAAACACACTCAAGTATAAAGAAGCAAAGGGATTTGATTCAGTTTAACAGCTTTAATGACTAAAAATGATCCACACAAAACAAACTGATTTCACTCTCGGCTAATTAGGTCTTCGCTAACGGCTAAGCTAAATGGTTAGGCTACATGCTACGTAAACCAACTAAAAAGATGGTGGACAAACGAACATCAACAAGACCACGTCACGGAGAGTTTCCTGAAAGTCCATGCGTCGTAACTCGCACGCACGCGTAGAGAAGACGTACGAACGTGAACGAGCAAAATGACGAATGGTGGGGGTTTTATTACCTGGGAAATTTACTTTGTGGTCTCTCTCAAACAAAGAGACCTTGTGGCACTTATCACTGACCTAGCTTTTGGCTAACAAAGAGCTGTGAATTTAAGGGTTACGAGTTAACACGGACGACGTTCGACTCTGTTCATCTCTCAGAAACTTTCCGGTTCGTGGCTCGACACCGAGATCAAAGCAAAATATCGCTTACCATCAAACACTGCTTGCTTACTCATAAAAGGAAAACACAGGAACTTCAAACACAACACTGAGTAAAGGAACGTTTACAGAAGCATGCATGCATAAGGGAAAAGTAATCTAGAGTTTGCTCCACCCAGACCTTCAAATAAGAAGGAACCATCTTATTTTGAGAAGTCCAGGAGGGATTGATTGCAGAAAAGTAAATCCTTTTGATTGCGACGGAAAAACACGCAAGAAAAAAGGGGAAAATTTAGTCCATTCGTTGGATGTGGAAAAGAGGGAGCGGAAGAGACTCTGATGGCAACTCAGAGCTCGGAGGAGGTTTTTTCTGCAGAAAACGGGGTTTTGAGATAGGCTGCTTGCGTCCAGCGCTCGCACCAGATGGGGGGGGCCCAATCTCTTATTGCTCAAAGCTGAGGCTATCGCACTTGAAAGTACGCGTTACAGAAGCGATTGCTTGTTTATCTCCTTAAAGCCCAACTTGAGTTGAACCAGAGACAGCAAACTCTTCCTGGTTGGTGTTTTTAAAAACTGCGGGGCTCCTCCTGCGGTTCCGGGCATCCAGTCAGATTGGAGGAGAGCTGCAGTGGTGTTGATTGAGTGATGTTTCAACCAACCGACATGGTGGGACTTATCAGAGCCCAACCCTCCAGAGAGAGAGAGAAAAGAGAAAATCTCACTTGACCGGGGTGCGTCGCTGTTTTCCGGCTATAGGGTTTCCTTATTTTCACAATACTCTTCCGCTTCTGACGACGGCAGGAAGCCAGCGCAATGGGAATGCTGTATTCTGTAGAACCCCCTTTTATATCAGCCTGTGAATATTCTCATTCATCCAGGTCATGGTTATCTCAAGGAGATTTCAATCGAACGCAACTGGACTTGGTAATTTGTCTTGGAAGACCTTTCACCACTTATCCAAGAGGCTTCATCAGTTCATGCTCGCCGCTGACCAGGCTGGGACTGGTCCAACTAACCCTTTTATATTATTTCATATATTCAGGAGTCAGACCCAACAAATGGATTGATGTATTTCATGTGAAGATCTTTTTCCTCCACATACTTTTCTTTGACAGTGCAACAAAGACAAATATCTTCAGTGTTTCCCACAGATTTGAAAGCAATGTGTGGTGGTGGGGTTACCGCACGCTTGTGACTATAGTTAACTTTCTAAAGATTGCGCAATCGCTTGATTGCCAAGGGTCGGGACCTACAGTAACATCAACACTATGAAACTATTGTATTCAGAATAAAATGTTTTATAGCACTTTTTAATCTTTGATTGTTTGTTAAAAGCATACTTGCCAAACTTGAGACCTCAGAATTGGGGAGACATTCAAACAGTCCGGGGAGGTTAAAAAAGAAATATTAAATACTTTTAAGTACTTGAATTTGAACTAGAATTTAACCGTATTTATTTATTTTACAAAATAACATTCCACACAGCGGTATACAAAGTGCTGCTGCTACATAAAATAATGAAGGTGGACTCTAATATAAGCCGTCCTAATTATGCTTCCATCCATCCAAACATATTTTTAAATCAATAAATCAATGGAGGTGCGCAATGAAGCGCGACTTGGGGTCCCGCGACACTTCAGAAGCAGATTTGCGTTGCGAAAAAGCTTTTCTGCCTGATTCGCGCGAACAATTTGCTCTACAGATGCGATGGAAAATTCGCGCTGCTTTTTATGTGATGCATTTTGTGCATTCGCGCTCATGGCATATATCGCTCGAGTTGGAAAAATCTGAACTCCAGCCTCAAATCGCGCCGCGACAACCAATCAGGGGACAGAGTTTCAGTGATTCTGTGTCTGTCATGGAGTCACAGCCTCAGCAGGACATGGAGGAAATACTGATAAACACCGTGGCTAATCACCCCAAGCTACGTACATGACACAAGCTGTTTTCAATACAGAGACAGAAATAAAAAAATAAACCATTTAGACAGGAATGCTCTTAAAAGAGCCGTTGTTGCTGTAAAAGAACCTCTCGGCCTAGAATTCAGCCTTGAAACGGCCTCCTCACCTGGTTTCCTGGTAGTAGTTCCCGCAACACGTCCCACGTTGCTCAAATATTATAAAGTTTTACGAGCCACAGACAGATGGACAGATGCTCAGAAAATGTAGTTGGTGTGTTTCGGCAGGCGAAGCTTGGACCTTCCCGGCACAAACTGGGCGAGCGGGTCACGTCTTCCAGGCGGCGAGGAGCCGGTGTTTATGAGAGGCTCGCTGCTGTTTATGGATCCCTCCGCCGTAGCTAGACTGTATCTGTAGCTCACCAAACCCCCAGTGCAGCGGTCCCAGCTCTACCGGAGGCCAGGCCGAACACGTAATCCACTCTGTCTTCCGTCAGCTCGGTCCATAATCCACCGCAGATGCACTCTGGCCCCAGCTCCACTGAAGGCCAGTTCGCGCGTGAAAATACCATATTTGAAGCGCGACCAGTTCGCGTTGTACACGCTTCAAGGTGCGAATGTGCACGCGAACAGCTAGGCGTGTGTCGCGCTTGATATTGGCTCCTATCGCATTCAGTGTGGACACACCAGAAGAAGCGCTAGCCACTGCTGCTGCAGTCGGCTTTATACCTTTAGCTGCCAGATGGCTCATTGTATTGTTTGGGATACCTTCTCTTCAAGTGAGTAAACAAGTTTATGGTGTTGCGATCACTTGCCTTGACGCTCTCCTTGCAAAATTGTTTGTTTCCTCTTTGTCGTCTGGTGAAAAACCAAACCAGTTCCATTCAACGGATGAGGACTTCGACTTCGGAACGAAAACTTCATTTACGCTCTCAGACGCGGCAACGCCATGCTTGTTTACAGGTTGCGCACATGCAAAGGGGGGAGGGAGGAGAGGGACGGGGGTAATTCTCTTAGAGCAGGGAGAGAGCGGAGGATTTTAATCGCACACAAAGGCAGAAATACAGCAGCAGAACTGTGAATCGGCATCAAACGATCTCCCAGAAATGACAGATCGTCACACGTGTAGATCGCTTCACGGTCTTAAATCGTCAAATCGCACACCCCTAGCAAGTATGCCCATGTTTGCAGTGCCTCCTAACCCGGAAAAACAGTTTAATATCCCACCCCGCTCACTCTTGGCTAAGGACTAAATCCAAACATCGGGCAAACTCTCTGCCTGCAGAAATATCCCCCTGCTGTCACGCAGACACAAGCTGTCTGAGAAAGAGGAAGAGGCGGAGGTGTTGCAGTTGCAGTCGGTATTATTAGAGGTGTGCGTAAAAAAGAAGTACAAGACGCAAAATGTGGTGTTCGGAGTTTAACCTGTGGTGCACCGCCACACATCCGTCTATGTGTGGGAAACACTGATCTTTTTTTTAAAGTACAGTAACAGCTCTCTTACAGTATTTTGTCTCTAACCAGGTTTTTTTGCAAAATTCTTCGTAGTTTCTAATCCAACAATCCATCATTATATATTTCGTTAAGCCCTGTAAAAGCCATCCTATGTTTTCTGTGACCCAGCTATGTTTTCTCCTAATGTAACATAATTAAAGACGTTTTTACGACAAATTCAGTCCTCTAAAACCTCGAGTCAAATCTTTAGACAGTACAGCTGTTAAACATGAACTTCTTGGCTTCACAGCTGCTGAAGGACTTCCCAGATGAGCTGCGGGCCGACATCGCCATGCACCTGAACAAGGAGTTGCTGCAGCTGCCCCTGTTTGAGTCAGCCAGCAGGGGATGCCTGCGCTCGCTCTCCCTCATCATCAAGACCTCTTTCTGCGCTCCTGGAGAGTTCCTCATCCGGCAGGGGGATGCCCTGCAGGCCATCTACTTTGTCTGCTCAGGCTCCATGGAGGTGCTGAAAGATAACACTGTGCTGGCTATACTGGGTGAGTCTATGAACACATGGAAGACATCATAGTCTTTCACACAGATAATAAACTGTCTCTTAAACATTTATTCTTCAAAGATGATGCACTCAGTAGCTGTTTGTCCTGTTAACTTTTACTTTCTTTGACATATAAAGTAGACGTACATCAGTTCTTCTGTTCGTTCTGTTTCTTCTCTGTCTTCTCAAACCCCCAGATGGTCGTTGCAGATGACCGCTCATACTGAGCCAGGGTTTGGTGGGGGCTTCTTTCTGTTAAAGGGGGGTTTCTTCTCCACTGTCTCTACATGCATGCTCCGTATGAAAGATTGTTGAGGGATTGTTGTGGTTGGAGTCTGCATCAACGGGGCAAAAACTCAATTCAATGACCCACCGAGCACCGTGACGGCTCAAAAGCCACGGTGCCGTCCACTTGGACCAATCAAGTGATGCCAAGGGCTGTCAATCATCACAAACACTGTGTGCTCGTGCTCGTAACTACGCGCATGCTCAGTTTTCTGTTTACACGGAGCCTCGGAATTAAGCCATTAGTCCCAGGCGCAGCCATGGAAAAACACTCAATTCAGGAGCAGAAGATACCGATTTCAAACCAAAAAAGCATCCCCACCTCCCATAACTCCATTGTTGACCCTCTGGTTGTTTTCTCTCTCTCCTCCACGTCTTGGCCATTGACCTGGCGCGTGCACGGAAAAGTAAGCGTGGCTTCTAGACCAATCAGAAAGGGAGGTGGAGGGAGCTTGGGTCGTTTTTTTTCAAATCATGTCCTTCTTTGTCTTTTTTCTGACAAAGTCCAGACTATCACTTTAATTAATGTCTATTTATGGACGTCTAAAGTTTGCCAGACGTTTATTTTTATACCAAATTTATACACCATTAGAGAATCTAGACGTTGTATAGATGTCTATTAAATGTATTATAGCCTCATGATATTCTAATAAATCCAGCTTTTACAATCTATTATATTAATCATAAAAAAACTATTAGAATTTAATTAAAGTTGTGAAATTGAATGTTAAATCAGGTTCTCTAAAAAAAAAAAAGGGGGGGGGGGGCAAATTTAACCTGTGATCCTTTCCTTTATGTTATGCAAGGATGTTATGACAATGATCTTTTAAAAAGGTTTTAGTAACACTATGCTTATTTTACCACTGGATAAAATACATCCCTTGATGTTATAATTTACCAAACTATCCTACTGTAATGTAAATCAATACATTTTCCAAACATTATGAAACGACAAACATATGAATGTGCAATATACATGTTTAATTTCAACACATTTGTAAATATACATTGCAATAAAATAAAGGCACAAACTCAAATATATAATATTACCAATATAAAAAAAACTTTTGCTTATTTAATTTAAACAAAGATTGTGGTGAAAAACAAGTAGTCTAATCTACAAAATTACTAAAATAAAATAAAAATATAAGTTTTTGGATGTAAAACATTTACGAAATAAAAACAAAAATTAGGCGAAAACATATTTACAAATATACAAAAACTCTGGGAAACTGCATCAACCTAAACCAAAATGTAAAAAAAAATATATTACACCATTGGTGTCCTGGGCCTATTATAGCTCCCTCCACCACTTCGAGCTGGGGCCTGTTTGAAATGTGCAGCCATTGCTGAGCTGATCATATACTCTGTGGCCTCTTTGAAAGTTTTCTGAACAGATTCTGCAAACAAAGCAATGGAATAAATGAAAAAATATTGTAAGAGTCACAGAGATATTATCCATTAAGACAAGGTACGTGGTTTCAAAGGACATTTCAGTTTTATGGCAATTTAATTGCAACTTAGCATGAGAGCTATAGCTAGCCTGTTAGCTATGCTGCAAACGGATAACGATTAAATTAACAAACATTGCAGGACAACACAACATTCCAATAACGTATCTCTTAGCATTCACCTATATGCGGCCCATCAAGGTGTATTTGAAGAAACAAAGTTTTCTTACATGTAGTGGTCCCAATGAGAGTAAAATAACTTGGTCCGGACGACTCCGATATGCTCAGATCACCATCAACGACGATTACACCGAGCGGAACTCTAAGTGTGTTGCTGCCTCCTAGTGGTGAGGGAGGGGTACCACTAAAATAACTCAATAGATGTTTAAACCTGGTTTTAATATAAATATTGAATCAACATCTAAATCAAGGCTAAATCTAAACTTTACTGTATATTGATCAATGGTAATTCAAATTATCTAAGTCCAATATTTGGACACCAGTTGTGCAACTTAAAGTAATTTTTTGATTACTGTTCATTTTTTAATGCATTTAATTAAATAATCTAAATTTGGTCTTAAAAGAGACGTTGTGACGTATTTATGTAGTAGTCTAAATTGAGCCTAAATCTAAACTACAATGTACATTGATGAATGATAAAATGATAAAAAGATTTATCCAGCACTTGGCCATCATTTACACAATTTACTGTTATTTTTTTATTTCATGTTCATTAATTAATTAATTTAGTTGTGTCATCTAGATTCAGGCTAACATATAGACCGATTAGAGAGGGGCTAATTTGAATTTAGACGACACGTCTAATAGACATCTATTGCTCAGTGGGTGACTCAATGCAATCTGCTGGGATTCCTTAAATAGAAAACTTTTTATCTGACTGGAATATTGGTATGATTTTATTGAAATGACTTTTCTCGTAAAGTGCCTTGAGATGACATCTGTAGTGAATCGGTGCTACATAAATTAATTGAATTAAAAGATTGGATTGTAGACAAGCATTCTGGTTGCAGCAGAACCGATAACTGTGCAGTAAAATGTTATTTATTTCAGTGCTTGTTGCACATCTTCACTCAGGTGGCCACCAAATGCGGCCAGCATCTTATTGTATCAGCAGAGAAACACTGCTGAACAGACTGTGTGTACTCTCACCTTACACAGACAGAAACGTAGCAGAGTTTGTTCATATCCTTCAGAAAAATACATCCTAAGATTAAACAACCAATGGAAAAAGTAAGTACAACAGTACTACTTTAGTCCGCTGTTGGATACATGATGACACTCATATGCAATAAAGATTATATAAAACCATTGATTTTTATTACTACAGTGTTTCATATTTAATGAATATTTAATGTTTGATATTTCCTGATCATTTAAGGAGTGATCCAGTGAGACGCGTTAGGGTGTGTTTTTGTACGTGTGTGTTAAAGTACCTATTTTATGAGACTGAGGTTCTGTGCATAAGGAATGGACCACAGAAATGGACATGATCTATTGGTTCAATGATTTCAGCCAGAATACTTTTACAACACCTTTTTAGGTTTCACCCAAGCAGAGCAGCTCTGTCTGTGTTTTAATGAATATTAGGTGATGAAGATAGCAGGGAGAGTTGTGCTTGAAGCTAAATAGCTGTTTGCACCAAAGAGCTTATCAGCTAGGCTGGTCCAAACACAGAGAGTCGGGGCTAGGAGTTCATTCTGCAGGAACCCTGTTAGATTCAGGGGGGAATTGGTGTGAAGGTTGATGTTGCTCTATGATTGAATATAAGACATCAATATTATCATCTTTAACTCTTAAGGCGCCAGATTCTTCTATAAAATATTCAATTTTAACATCACTAGTTCAAAAGCGTATAGCTGTAATGTAGTTATAGATAAAGGCATACTGTAAATGAGAAAAATCTTCAGTACGAGCCAAAGTTTGTGATGGGAGCAAATTCACACATCTAATTTGCATATTATGATGTAATCAATGTGTTGACGATATTGGATTGCATGACTTTTACACCTTTATCTTTTTACATTTTTAAAAATGTTTCTTTTATAAATAACATTTAACATGATATGTAATCAATGGGTTCAGACCCCTCAGACCCCATTTTTTCAGTCTCGATACCGATGCCTGTATTTTGTGTATCTGTCGATCTGATCCGACACTATTGCTGAATTAATAAACTGTTTAACTTCCAGCTATATCTTCCTTGAAGAGACTAAAGGCACAAAACTTTACCAAGACAAACTAACAGTTATGACATATAAAATTACCACATAATTAAAATTTCAAGTGAAAATTTAACCTTTTCTGTGAATTTATTGCAGATTTTCCTGATTTTGAGTATTGGTTAATGGTATTTGTTAAGATACCCAATACCAGCATGCATATCGGTGCATCCCTACCACAGTGAGGTCAGAATTCCTCCTGGATGCCTCCCTGGTGAGGTGTTCCAGGTACGTCCCACCGGGAGGAGACCCAGAAGAAGACCCTGGACACTAGCCTGGGAATGCCTTGGGATTCCTCCCGAGGAACTGGCCCAAGTGGCTGGGGAGAGGAAAGTCTGGGTCTCTCTGTTTAAGCTGTTCCCCCTGCAACCCGACCCCGGATGAAGCGGAAGAAAAATCAAAAACAAAGGATGTCCCGAAAATAACAATTAGACTCATCAAAATGTCTGATCCACTGGTGATACTCTTCCTAATCTTTCAGACAAACCCTGCCATCATCATTGTCATTTGCAGCGGGACAGGGAACTTTACTGCTGCTGGCTAGCTTATTAGTTTTCTCCTGCATTTTCTACCGCGTCTGCTGCTATATCCACAGAATTTAACAATCATGCTTCCCCTGTCAAGATTAGCGGTGTTGTGATCCCCCCTGCTACCCCATCACCTACCTGCCTCCCACCTGGACACCGAGATGTGCATTATTGGGCCCGGTTTGTGGGGTTTGTTGCTGTCATGCTGAACGGGACTGGCTTTTGCTGAGCACTATTGGAACATCACCTTTTTCCTCCCTGGACAACTGAACATCTTGATCAGAGGGTGAATATTCCTCTTCAGAATCTGAATCAGCCATTACTTGATGGTGGGGAACTCAGCAATGAACAGATGTCTTGGCATCGTAATTTTTATCTTCTAAAACTCCATCTGTGACTCCAGCCACTATTCCCCCTTCTCCTCCATTGGTCGCGCTGGTCAAAAACCTGATTTACTATAAAGGTTTCCATGGTAACACAACCAAAACTGATTTTATTAAACAAGAGCAAAGCTAGCAGAGCCCAGGACAATGCAACACATCACCACGTGCAACTTAGTCCCTACTCCCTACCAGTCGGTGGCAGTAATGTACCAATTTGTTGTGTGGTAGCCGCCAATAAGTATCACAATGAAAAAAAAGAATAGATCTGCTGTACTTTTTAGGCTAATATGAACATGCTAATGGTACTTATGATGAAAACTTGAGAAATACACATAATGAAAGAAATGACCATGGTGTTCAGCTTCATTTCTCCACTGTGCCCTCTAGTGGAAACATGCAGCTCCAAACAGAGAAAAACCCACCAGACAAACACAATGACACAGATTCCTGACAAATCTATTTATTCTAAAGCTAGTTTTTGTCTATGTTTGCCATAACTGTCCTGCTTGTACACCCAGATAAGTCCGACTTTCCATATCAAACCTAAACTGTCACCCTCAGATGAGGGCACATTCATTACAATGTTAAGGAACAAGCCAGGAGCCATAAAGGCTCATGCATAACGTAAACCAGAAGATACAGGAAGCCAGTTCAACATCAATATGGACTGAAGGAGGATCCAGACACTGCCAAAAGCTGCCAACATGTATGAGCTAAATGCCTCCGAGAAAAAAAAAAGTCTGATGGACAATATTTTGATTGGATCACAAAAACTTTATCTAAATGCAGATATTGTCCTGGTCTGAAGCCACTCAGAAACAGAGGTACAAAAAACTCTAATTGGTTATACTTTACTCTGAAAAACAATGGTGCCACTTTGCTGCAATGCGGAGGCAGCATCAAGCAGCCTTTGAATCATACATACGAGGTCACGTCTGGCTTGGTGGCACAAATGGTGCAATTTTCTTGCCTGGCCATACCAAAACTGTGCATTCACAAGACCGACCTTAGCAGCAGTATTAACCCAGAATGAGAACAAGGTTTGTCTTATGAAACAGGATTTTTCCTCAAATCTTTGGTTACACAATTAACTGGACAAAGCTGGAGGCAATCACTCTTCTCTAAATATGCCTGCCAGCAATTAGAGAAACATGGCATGTTTTTAGGTCTGACATATTATCATCTGGCTTAGATAAAATAATGATTGTTTTAAAATAAAAGACATTGCAGAATAGGATGAAAGAGATATTTCACTTAGTGGATTTAACTTCAAAAAAATTATTTTACAGTTTACTATTTTCTGTGTTTTTTTACCTTTGCCATTTCCCCTTTTTGTTGAGAAATTATAAAATGCGTATAATTATATTTATAATGATATAATATAATATAAGTCTGGAGAGGTAAAATATTTAAAACCAGTTCAAATTTTGCATGCAACTTTAACTCTTTTGCTTTCACCTTCACTGGTTTGATTCCTCTTTTTCATTCTTGTAATTACTGGTAACTAAATAAAGCACGTAAGAAAGGCCAGCTCAGTCCTAGAATGAGAAATAACATCACAGTGTCTTCCAACCTGTGCATGAAGCTGGAGAACTTCTCCAGTGTCAGGCTGCTGTATTCTAGGTGCACAATGAAGCATTTTACAGATCCTTCCTACCAGCAGTTAAATCATCTGGGATCCCAGATGATAAATGAGATATGTCAGCTTCATCTTCATTTATGCATATACCATTGGGTATATGCACAGCTTATTCTATAGAATCTGCTGTATACATGTCAATGAAAGAACTGACTGAAATTATATTAAAATTGTTCAAATTCAGAGGAAAATAAAAGACAGACCTCAATTCACATGCAACATTCCTTAAAAGCAATGCCTGCTGTATGGATATATTCCTCTATTCAATTACACCTGATTATTCCCAGCTCCTTGGGTATAAGGTCTCTGTCATAGAGATGCACAGAGAGTTTTCCTGGTGACTACAATCAGAGGGTTTTTAGTCAATCAGACAGCTGCAGCTGATCCAGAACGCTGCTGATGGTGTTCTCACTAGAACCAGGAAAGTAGAACACATCACCCCAGTTCTAAAGTCCTTCCACTGGCTCTAAATACTCCTACTGATTTATAAATCACTAAATGCTTTAGCACCAATTTATGTTGAAAACCTGTTGTCACCATACCAACTGTTATCGATAAAAATTAACAAAGGATTAAAGAGAATTCCTTCAGCAGTTTAATACTGACTGGTTGGGAAGCAGGACAGCATACACAGTACAACTGCATAGACTCACCCTCTTCCCCCAACCTGATACAGAATTATATAGGATTCAATAATCATAAGACTATCAGCCTTCCATCAGATACAGCTCCGAAGCCCAGCAGGACGGCATCAGTGGCCCAAATAGGAAACGAGTCATCTTGCTTATGTCAGCAGCATCCATAGATATCTGGCGGTCGCCATGTGAACCTAACGTCCAGGGCTGAAGATTGCACACACATATCTCTGAAGCCTAACAGATTGTCCTGGCATGTCCTCAAGCATACACTGTCATTCTATCATATTTGATTAACAGAACAGAACAAAACAGAACAATCGTTATCCACAATACACATGAGAGATTATCCAGTTGAAACCTGTCGTTAGTTGTTACTATTATCAGTTGAACTATTTTGAGTTAACTGATAGTCAACAACCAACTGTTTCGGGTTTGCTTAGATTTAAATGAAGATTCCCTCTCGCCCTATATGAAAATCAGAGTAATTCAGCTTCAGCTTACTTAATCAGTAGATATGCTTAATTACCCCTGAATCTTTTGGCAATATTAGCTTTCAGTCCCCTCTGCTCTCATGTAGTAAACCTCACGCCCAACTATTTTGGGTTCTCTTCAATTTAGGTTAAAGCATATATTTTCAATTCTATAACTAATCTAATTTTCATACACCCTATATAAAAAAATCTGAGTAATTCAGTCTCAGCTTACTTAAACAGTATATATGTGTAAATACCTCTGAATCTTTCAGCAATCTGTTATATAATGAAAACTCTCTGTTCTGATTAATATAGTTCGCTAAGGTCCGTTCAGCCCCGGACACTAACTTGACCTCGTCTTAATACTTTAAGCAATACATATATTTATATTTATTTATGCAGATTCAATAGATAGAGCTAAGAAGCTGTCACGCGTTTATGCTGCATGGAGGATGACGGACCCAGGCGCAGAAGCAGAGTTCAAAGGTGAGGTGCTCTTTTAAAGGAATGCAGCAACACAAGGCGAGATGATACACACAAATGTACGACAATGATCCAGCGAGGACTGAAGCGCTCGTTGGAGCTTAAATAGGGGGAGACAAGAAGGAACACAGGTGAAAACAATAGGAAGTGAACACAGGTGCAATTCGTGTTAGTGGACCTTGATAATGATGTACCCATTTAATTAATTAACAACCTTTCCTTTCATACAGCCATTCATACGAGACAACAAGAAATGATACACCACCTAGATGTATCGGAGTACGAGTTACTTATGGACCCTCCTGGTTTCCTGGGGCCTCATTTATCAAGCGTACTTACACACAGATCCGTGCGTATGTCATGCGTAGGAACAATTCTACGCATTGTGTGGTATTTATCAATTTGTACTTGTGCGTCGAAATGTTCCTAAATATAAGTACAGTTCTGATTGTTAGTACGCACAGCATCTACTGTTAGAACAGAGGAACTACAACTCTGAAATAGTTTTACTTTGACAGAATATTTCTCTCAGCAGTTTATCGCCTCCACCAACGAGCTCATGTTAGCGTCTGTCTATGTTATAACAGAATAACGTAAAAGTTATTCACGGATTAGCAATAAACTTTCAGGAAATGTTTGAAATTGGCCAAGAAATAAGTAATTTAATGTTGCGGATGATCATGCATGGCGATCCTGTCACTGCGCCGCAGACCCCCCCTCCCGTTTATTTGTTTATTTATTACACCGAGCGCTTCAGCTTAATGAGATTTTGTCACATATTTAATTAAAAGATTTGCAAACTGCACCGTGATACTAAATGTTCCTGCTTATCAGTGAAGCAGATAGTCCTTTTTTCCTTGCATACTGATGGCAGCACAAGCCGTGTCTCCAATTACGCACGGCCACAAAACACTCAAACATTATGATCTGAACACCCTCTGTATTAGATCTGCTCCAGCTGTGTACTGAGAGATGTTGTACTGTATTTATTTTAATACAGAAACATTTTTTTTCCAATTTCCAACAGGAACATCTCCACTATCCCGTCCGCATTTACTGCCCCTTATCTTTGTCCCAGGCGGAGTTATCTTTAAAAGAGGAATTTAGCTTAGAGTTTGAAAATAAAGACAAAGATAACACAAAACATAAAATAGATATTTTGCGGGAATGCTGGAAATAAATATATATAGAAAAGTTTTCATTATGATTTGAAAAAAGAGAAATTGGAACTAGCTAAAATCAGTGTGAGCAAGTCAGAGCTTCAGAAATTGGCCACAAATTTGTAATTATTGCACCTCTAATTATTGAAGAAAACTCTGTTAGTCAACATTTGGTGTTGAATGTGAAACAAAAAGTTATATTATCTAATTGAAAAACAATCCAATTGGAGACTATATGTTCAGGCAAACTATTGCTCCTGCCAAAACAATCATTTCTTTAGCTGGCTCTCACTGGTGGAAATCTAATTTAGTTGGGATGTGAGTCAAAGCCTCTGTAGCACAAATCCAGGAAGCAGCTTTCCTGATTCAGGTTGTGTGAATGTGTAGCAAACTAATACAGCATACGGAATAAGACCAGTGAGAGGGTGACAGGCCTGCTTATACATTCATGGCAGAGACAGATGTGCATGTTTATACAAAGGTCAACATGTACTGGATTAATGGTGTGTGTGTGTGGTGGTGGTAGTGGAGGGGGGGGGGGGTTCCTTGAAATGCCTGCCCCTCAGCCTGTACTTGGGGGTATGTGGTACAGACGGTATGTGGTGTGCTGCAGGTGTTAATAATAAATCGATGTTGCATTATTAAAACACCATCATTATTATTAGAGAACAGCAGAGCCCATGAAGCCATTAGCCTGTGAACGGACTATTCTTCCAAAAAGGATCCACTTTCCTCATTGGTAACAAAAACCAATCCACTCTCTCCTTCCTTCACGTCTGAACATTTCAGTGCAACTGCACAACCCATAATAGAGATGGTTGAAAACATTAATTTCCAGTTAGTAAACCTTTAAATATGAGACTCCTGAGGAGGAGGAAGGTGGTCAGAACCCTTGACTGACTGACAGATCTGCAGAAGGACTTGGTAGCAGCAGTCAGTGAGCTTTCAGTTTCCACAGCAAGGCAGACACCAAACACACTGAATCCAAAGACATACACAACCACTGACTAAAAAAATAAGTCAGCTTCAGATTGTTCACAAGTTTATGAATAAGCCAAAGAGGTTTCGGCCTTCTGTTTTGTGAAGCAATGTATCAGAACTGGAGCTTTCCAGAGCTGTGGCTCAGAGGCATGTCTAGAGGAAGAATAATGAAGCACAAGCTGAAAAGAACATTGTGCTGCAGTATGGTAGTGCCCCGGTGGATCCCTGGGGCTGCCCTCCCTCCTTCCTCTGCAACAGAAGAGAACCCTTGATCTGTGCAACCAGCCAGCCGCAGGGTGAGACTCAAAAGACTGTTCTGATGAGAAGATTAAAAATGTAAGATATCTCTATATGATTGAAATTAGAAGCACGAGTTTAGCCAACAGTATTGCTACATGTTACTCAAGTTTTTCACTTCTCTAAGAAAATAATCCATTTATTTTACTGGTTACTTACTTTCAAAAGTAATTGGTTACTTTGATCATTACTTAACTTAGTTACTTCTCAAAAACATGATGCACAATATGCTGCATGGGCCTTTCAGCCTAATTCTATTCTCCCTACAAATTTTATTTTATGAAATGTAATGAAGTGAAATGGTCTCTTTTTAAAACTTGTTTTACTGGTTTCACTATTTTATCATCATGCACATGGCATCAAGCAAAAATGAAGCTAAATGCAACAGTCTCTGATTTCAAGAATTTTAACATTTAAACCTGTTTTCTGAACACTACCTATGGAAGCTTATCTTGACAGAGCTTATTTTTTTCAAGTGAACGCAAAATGCTTACCATATTTTAAGAATATAAGAATTTAAAGTCTTCTGTTTATCTATATTTCTGTAAAATCCATCATATAAAAAAAACTTTTTGTGTGTTTTCACTCCATTCAAATTAACAGATGTACTGCAATTTGCAGACTCTAAGGTCCACCTGAATATAAGCCACACCAGCCAGTTTTAGGGAAAAACACAAATGTGTACAAATACAAGCCTATTATAAACCACCGGTGTTTTAACATTTAATTACCATATTTAAGGGTTTGTGCAGAGGGAATTGACGGGAAAGGGATTGGTGGTTTGGGGAAGCTTCCATTTTATTAACATTTCAACATGATTTCAAACCTGCTCTGTAGAGCAACGGACGTTACCTGTTCCTCTCCTAAAATTACTCTTTTAAAATTAATGTGCTGTCGATATCTTCTAGAACAGACTCGATGGCAGAATCTACACATCTCAGTTCTCCAGCGGCAGCCATCGTTGTTGTAAACAAATTCAACCCAGGCGCTCTTTGGTGACAGTTGATTGCGTTACGGTTGTTCACCTGTCAATCATTGTAAGCCAAATTTGATTGGTCTGAACAGATCTTGTCCGGCATAATTGCTCCTCAACGGAGGAATGCCAGACCGAACTTCCAGACCATGTTGTGGGAGGGACTAGGTTCGGCTGGCACCCAGGCTACATAGATTGACCATTCGCTGTAAAAATCCATATATAAGCCACCCCATTTTATAAGTCGTACGATTCAAAGCCTGGGAAAAAAGTAGTGGCTCATAGTCAGGAAATTACGATACAATATAGAATACAACAATGAAAATAATTAAAGTCTCCTCCTGACTGTGTTTCGAATTGTTAGCATTTGCATCTCTTAAGACTTGGTGAAGTGCAGAGAGGAGTATTAAGGTGTTTTCAAAATCTATTTTTACCTGTGTGGCAGGAGGGGGCAGTCTGAGAATTGCCCGGTGAAATCTGTCCTTGTCAGACACGTGACCTTCCTAGCAACCACGACCCTTTGGCGCCATCTTGAGTGTAACTGTCTCACATTGCTAGGAGAAGCTACAGTAAATCTACTGAAGAAGCTGAAGTTTGAGAAACACGCTCCAGTCACAATCATGGATAAAAAGGACGAATTACTTACAGGGATAAATTTGTGAAGGAGGCTAAGGATAAATATTTTTTTTGTCTACGATCCACAATGTAGATCCATATGACCTCAGAGGAAACAAAATGAGCTCAGACGTTTTCTTACTGCCTCCATCCACTGTAATGAACGTAACAAAATATCTTGTGTTTGGAATCAAACACATATATATACACATATCAACAGTACTAAAATTACAAATGAATGGTTGTCTCTGCCAAGGTAGCTAAGCTTGGTTCAAGTTGGTGTTTTTTTTTAGTTGGACATGGCCACGGTTAGCTTGTTTCTATGGGATTTGCTTAATTCTTTAACCATGGGCATGAACGTGCCATATGCATAACCTGCTATCTCCTGCTCTGCATGTTACGTCTTGTTGGTTTAAACATCTGTATGTTTTAATGCACACTCATACATCATTGTCATTAAACAAATACTCAAAATAAGTAATAACATCTAATAATTTTGTTATTGTAATCCCTTACCTGTAACTTGAAAAATTAATTGCAGTAATGCATAACTTTTAATGTGTTACTACCCCTCACTGAATGCTACTCTATGCGTTTGCTGTTTTGAAAAGAACAGCAAAAACTTTTTTAATACACTCAAAATATCCACCTGTCGTTTATAAATGGTCCAAGGTTCCCAGAGGCATATTTGCTGGCTTATGATGGAAATAATTTGTTAAAAAATATTTTGAATCTAATTTGAACAAACTACTAAAGACATTTGTCCTGAAGGGGTTGAATAATCTTGAGACAGCAGAAGACATCAAAAGTGTCATTTTTTGTGATTAATTTGGAGAATCCATTGTAGCATTAGTTGTTTAGTTGTTGGGTAACAGTGCAGGCTAAATCATTTTAAGTTCAGCTGTAGCTGTATTAAGAGGTGTTTGAATCGACACCTGGGTTAATATGCTCTTAATTAAATGAAATGGAATCATGATGAAACGAGGACCAGGAGCAGGGGCTGAGATATAACACCTCCAGCTGCCTGTCAATTTGTGCCTAAATTGACCTTTACTTTGACCGTCGCACAAAATCACAATGAGTATAATTTTGCATTACTTAAAGCTGAATTAAGAGCATGTGACAGCAATAAAAACAGTGACCTTTCATTCTCTACCACTGCCTGCTCGAGAAAATATGTGTCTGTGAAATACTACTGCCTGTCCCACAGTGTCGACATCTCTCTGTGCTGCTTTATATTCAATTTAACAGCAATAGATCTGAAAAATTGGATGAGAAATTACGGCAAAAACCTTAAAGTGATAATCTACTCTGGGCTTAAGAGTCAGTGACACTGACAAAATGAACGTCTTTGAAAAGCTTTCATTCCCCATCTTCATCACTCTCACCCACACCTCCCAAAATCAGACAGACGCACACACTTAAATGTCACTTCCAAGTATTCGTCTCCGGCTCATTTTAACACTTTATTGTTATTAAGAGCAAAAGCTTTCTCTGCAGAAGCTGTTGCATTTGGCACCCGCTGCCTCCTATCATCTCCCTGAAAAGACAACGATGGGGAGGGTTAGGTGATGTGAAAAAGAAAGTGAGGCAGAGGGAGATTATGGAGAGCCCATCAGCACATAGTGGGGGGGGGGGGGTCGAAGCAGGAGATGAGGAATGATTAGTGTCTAAAAGCTGAGTAAGACAATTAAACCTTTCTTAATGTCCCAGCATAATAAAATGTTCTGTCACAGTTAGTGGTGAGGGGAACAGCAGGAGGGTGTGGAGTTGTTCAGAGAATTCCTCCTCATCCTTATCCTCCTCTCCTCAGTTCACACATGGAAGGGAGCAGCCACCCCTATCTGGTTTCCTTACTACATTTATGTTTCCTCTTAACTCATTCTTCAGGTTCTCTTTCCATTTTTTTCTTCTTTTTTTGCCGTGCTTTTGCACAGCACCAAGTCTTTGTCAGATTTCTTTTTATCCAAAAGCTGCCAAGGCTTTGTCTGTCAAATGGCTTCCAAATTACAGTTTCCCTCTATAGACAGTGATACATTTATTTTATTTTTGACCTCACTCTATTGGTAATGTAACTCTGATGAATGGAGAAGATTTGTCCTGAAACCATTCTGCATTGATCCTGCTCCTGAAAGGCCACAAGAAAGAAGGAAAATATGAGTTGTCAGGAAATATGAATGACACTTGGAAAGTCTTTCAGCAGAGCTTTCAACTGTATGTCCCTGCAGTTGGACTGGATGAAGAGAAGGACCAACACAAATGGTTGCTGGTCGTACTGTGCTTGATGTATTCGATATGTTCGTCTTTACTGGTGACCTGCCGAGGTTTTGGAAGTTTGAGAAGTGCTGTATGCCACAAAACAAAAAAACCAAGAAGCTTATAAGGAGGACCTACTAACAACTGGGAAGGATGTTTATGTGATGCACGGTTTGTTTTGGTTGAAGAGGATTGGCAGCTTGTTATTGGCCTCAAAGCAAGTGAAAGAATGAGCCAAATTTAAAGGATGCATGTCATTGTTGAACTATTCTTAGCACAGAGCACACAAGAGAAAAACACAAAAACAGTCAACAAAAGAGAGAGTGAAAAAAATACAAATATTTTTTTTCATGGTGTTTGATGCCTGCCAAACAAATGTAAAATACAGTTAAAAGACAATACTGAACCAGTGATACACCCGGCCAGGAAAGTACCAGAAGCACTAAAAGAAAGACTGTAATAGAACTACAAAAAATTAAAGGGATCATGAGAGGGGTTAAAGAACTAACAGACTAAATTCTCTCGTTATAGTGGAGAAGAATGGGCTCTAAGATTATGCATCAACCTGAGAAATTTGATGAGGTGGATCAAATAGGAACAATTCAAGTTAGCCACAAAGTCAGACATTACAAGTTGCATGGCAGAAGCACGCTTCTTTTCAAAATTAGATGTGTCGTCTTGATTTTACCAAAATTAACTGGATGAGGAAAGCGCAAATATGTTAACACAAGACATTATTTCTTTTTCCTTTTTGGATCACATCAGCACCTAAAGTTTTCCACCAAACTTTACAACAGAAGTTTGATAGGATGGAAGGAGTTTGAGTTATTCTGGATAAGGTGGTTTATATGGGGAGCCACACTGAAGGAACACAATTAAAGTTTCGCTGCAGCAGCATGATGAAGCATGGTTTCAAGTTGTTTAAACTTCTCAAACCATGACAACAGCAGAAAGGAACTCTGCAGATACAGAAAGAGATGTTAGGAGCAGTTTTTTGGATGTGAAACATTTCACAAATATTTTTATGGAAGAGATTAGGTGTTAGAGACTGATCATAAGCCTCTTATCTTTATATGAACAAAGCCTTTGGGAGAAGCACCACCACAGATTCAATGCCTGTTGCGTTGTCTGCAAAAGTACAGTCTGAAGTTTGAGTTCACGCCTGGAAAACATCTTATGGCTGACACACTCAGCAGAGTTTCTTTAAGTTGGTCTGATCCAAATAATACTGAGCAGGATGTGCAAGCAGATGTGGATTTTATGGAAAAGCATAGAAATATGGAAAGAAATAGCAAAACAAACATCTGACAATGGGGAGCCGCAAAAAGTAATGAACTGTTCATGATTGGAGCTCTAATGAAAGGTAAAAGAATTATCTAACCACTTTTGAGGCATGCAAAAATGCTACTAATCATTTATGAAGGTAATCTGGGCTAAAGGCCAACCAATATATTCAATTTGTTCTATATAATTTGTTCTATATAATAAAAAATTAAAAAAGCTGATATAAAAAAACAGATTAAGCACCTGTGTGGCCCACTGCAGCCACTACTTGATTGAAGGAAGGACCCCCACACACTCAGAACCGCCATGAGGCAACCCAGTCATATTTTACTCCTAAATTTGCTGTTTAATCTTTAACTGCACTATTTTTATATTTGTTTTATATTTTATAGATTTTATTATTTACTACCAAGTGGTAGTGTGCTTTACTTTTTGGTGGTTCCACCTAAACCAACTATTTGCAACATTATTCTGGTTACTGTTTGAATTTATTTTATTTTGTATACTTAAATAAACTTAAGTCTGTTTTATTTTCCATTGGTCTGAAAGTTTATATGGGGCGCAAGGTGAGTGATCAATTGTCTCTCACAATCATTAAGCTGGCAAAAGGTGTGTATATATATATATATATATATATATATATATATATATATATATATATATATATATATACATATATCTCCATCCATTTTCTGAACTACTTGTTCCTCAAGGGGTCGCGGGGGTGCTGGTGCCTATCTCCAGCTGTCAACGGGCGAGAGGCGGGGTACACCCTGGACAGGTCGCCAGTCCATCACAGATATATATATATATATATATATAAAATTCCCCTCTCGCCCACTGTGTGCCTCTACCAGAGGCATGGGAGCTTGAGGTTCCTCCTCAGTATGTTTACTGTTCCAAGTTTTTCCCATTTCTGGACTGAGATGTCTGAGGTTGTTCCAGGGATCTGATGGAGCCATTCCTCCAGTTTTGGAGGTCACTGCCCCGAGTGCTCCCATTACCACAAGTACTACTGTGACCTTCCAAGCCTTCTCTAGCTCCTCTCTGAGCCCTTGGTATTTCTCAAGTTTCTGATGTTCCTTCTTCTTGATGTTACCATCACTTGGTATTGCCACATCCACCACAACAGCTTTCCTCTGCTCTTTTTTAACCACCACACTGTCCGGTTGGTTAACCATTACCATGCCTGTCTGTGTTTCCCACTTTGACCTGGGGTTTTCCAGTTCATACTCCGCACAGATGTTTCTGTATACTATGCCAGCCACTTGGTCATAAAATTCCATGTATGCTTTCCCTGCCAGCATTTTACACCCTGCTGTTATGTGCTAGATTGTATCAGATGACTATTTGCACAGCCTACACTTCGGGTCTTGTCTGGTGTGGTAGATCTGGTCCTCTATCGCTTTGAAGCTCAGAGCCTGCTCCTGTGCTGCCAGGATGAGTGCCTCTGTGGTGTCCTATAGGCCAGCCCCCTTTAGCCATTTGTAGGATTTCTTGAGATAAGCCACTTCAGTTATGTTCCGTCCCATGCCACTACATCCCATGTAGTGGCTTGTCCTCCCATGATGGTTCCTCCTCCAGAACCTCCTCATCTTGCCATTGTCTCAGGCATTCACTGAGTACATCATCCCTTGAGGCCTTTTCCTTGATGTACTTATGGAGCTTGGATGTTTCATCTTGGATAGTGGCTCTCACACTCATCAGTCCTCTGCCTCCTTCCTTAAGGCGTGCATACAGTCTTAGGGTGCTGGATTTGGGATGGAACCCGCCATGCATGGTGAGGAGCTTTCGTTTCTTAATATCTGTGGTCTGTATCTCATCCTTTGGACATCTTATTATTCCGGCAGGGTATCTGATCATTGGCAGGGCGTAGCTGTCAATTGCTTGTTTCAGTGGCTCTCAGCGACGACACATGCTTTTTCTCTCCCTCCTCCTCCTGTGTCTAATCCCACTGCTCTATGTCCTGTGCCTCTATCTGGAGTGTCTTTTTTGCATTTTTCTCCGAACCAAAACTGAATAAGCGAAAGATGGAAAAGGTCAGCTGGTCTCTGAATGCTATTGATAAAATCTACTCAACTCTACAAAGCACCGGAAAAGGCATGTGGGTTATGGAAGATATCTGGCTATTTGGATTTATGTAGATCGGGTTCCTGCTGATTGGAATAGGCATGTACTGGATCTGCAGCAAAATGGAGCAACAAATACCGAAATTGGAGACAGTTCTGGAAGCGATTAGAAGGCTGAAGGAGCAGTGTGAAGCGCGGATTCGTGCTGATGGTACTCAGAACCTCACGCTTGGTGAGCTTGAGCACAGGCTAGACGCTGCAAGAGGCGATCTAGCTGGCGCTTGGGACTCACTTGCAATTGTCATCGGACTTGGAGAAACTGTCAGTGTGGATTGGTGCAACTGGAAATTAATGGAGTAATCTGGAATTTAATTTGGTTGAATTAGACTATAAAGGAAACCGCTGACAGACTGAAGAGGTAGAGAGGAAATTTGCTCTCCCTGGTATCCAAATAATTATTGTTTTGGCTCCCATGAAGACCTTCGACTTGGTCCACAATCAAATGCCCGTGAAAGGAATGTTAACAGAGTATCCTCCCCCCCCTACGTACACCGGCATCTACTGACGCACACACTGACATGGATTCAGACACACACACTAACACACACACACCGTCTCGCTGTATCCAAAGGCTCTCTCCTGCACCAGGAAGCTGGATAACAGCGTGCCTCGATGGCAGCATCTTAACCTGTGGACTGGAGCCATTCCCTTCCACGTGTCTTTGTTAATGTTTGAATATGTGCTTAAATGTTTAGGTGTGGTTTTTTTCTATTACCTGTTTTTTGACTCTTGACTAAGGATCAAAACACTTGTGAACGCTTTTTCCCCCCACCGTAATGATCTTGGACAAGTCGTACTGTAAACTGCAAATTCCTTGTATGTTTGTCATACTTGGCCATTAAAGCTGATTCTGATTGTTCTTTCCATTGAGCTGGCTCATTGTAGGTATTTGGCTGTTGCTGATTCCCTTGTTGCCTGTTCAAGGTTGCCATTTGCCTGCGGTATTCCCAGATACTTGTAATTGTCCTCATTGTCTGCTGTTGTTCCCTCTGGGAGTGAGACCCCTTCAGTGTGACCTACCTTGCCTCGCTTTGTGACCATCCTACTACATGTTTCAAGCCCGAATGACATCCAGATGTCATTACTGTAGATCCCGGTGGTGTGGATTGGGGAATCAATGTCCCGTTCGCTCTTAGCATACAGCTTGATGTCCTCCATGTAGAGGCGGTGGCTGATCGTAGCTCTGTTCTTGAGCAGGTATCCATAGCCAGTCTTGTTAATTATTTGGCTTAGGGGATGCAGATTTATGCAGAACAGCAGTGGGGACAGAGCATCACCTTGGTATATGCCACATTTGATGGACACTTGTGCAAGTCGCTTGCCATTGGACTCAGCGGTGGTTCTCCACAACCTCATCAAGTTCGCAATGAATGCTCCAACAGTCCTGTTGATGTTGTACAGCTTCAAGCATTCATTGATCCATTTATGTGGCATAAAGTTGTAGGCTTTGTTAGAATCATCATGTTCATGTTGATCCATGTGCCTGCTTTTCTTAGCCTTGATGATGCCTGACATGAGCAGGTTATTGGGCGATAGTTGGATGGGACTGAACCTTTGGTGGGATCCTTCTGGATCAGGATTGTTAGCCCTTTGGTCAGCCATTCTGGGTGAGTCCCATCTCTTAGGAGCTGGTTCAGTTGTGCTGCCAGCTGCTCATGGAGTGCTGTGAGTTTCTTTAGCCAGTAGATATGGATCATGTCAGAGCCTGGTGCTGTCCAGTTTTTCATACCTGAGACTCTTTCTTGGATATGTGCCACTGTTATGGTAACTGGATTCTGATCATGGAGGTTGCTGTGCTCCTCTCTCAGAGAGGCCAGCCATTGAGCACTGCTGTAATGTGCTGCCTCCTTCTCCCATATGCTCTTCCACTATCTTTCAGTTTCCAGCCTTGGTGGGTCTACGTACACTGCTGCTATGCCCTGTCACTGGGCGTACACCTTTGCTGGTACTGTAGCAAACAGCCTGTTTATTCGTCTGGCTTCATTGTCTTTCTTGTACCTCTTTAGGCGATAGGCCAAGGCTTGGAGTCTTTGTTTGGCAGTTCCGAGTGCTTCAGGTATGGACATCTTCGGTATTGGTCATTTCATTGCACCTCTCTGGGCCTCCGTCAACTGACTTACTTCTCTCCGAGCTACCTTAATGTTAGCTTCCAGCTGTCTTTTCCATGGTGGGTATTTGTTCTCACGGTTGTTCTTATAGCCAAGCATCTCTAGGATCATTGCGGCTGAAGTGTATATCAACTCATTGTTTCAGTGATTGATGTGGTAGGGATCGCTCTCAATGCTGCATTCACTGTTTCCAGGAGACTTTCCGAGGGTACTTCAATTAGCCATTGTGTCTTGCGCCCATTCTCGCCATGATCTTATCTTTTAGGTTGTTGGTATAACCTCCCCTCTGACCTGGCGTCCTGTCTCCTTGCCGTAGCATTTGTGTTGTATCTCGTCAATCTGAAGTTGTGAAAGCAATTGCCGTTTGCGGATGTTGCTACACTGAGCTACTAGGTGTTTTGTTGTCAACTGTGGGTATTGAAGTAACCATTCAGCCCACATTCTTGTTGTAACCTCTCTGATTAGGGTTACTTGAGTAGTAGCATTCCAACAGAGCCATATTCTCGCATTTCCATTTCCGCCTGGTTGTTGTTCCAGTAGCCCAGTAGCCTCAAGGTGCCCTGGTCCTCTAGCACCTGACAGAGACCTTGTTTGTCCAGGCGACATCTGAGCCAGCATCTCATGCATTTCATTGTCTCTTTTTTCATGGTATGAGGAAGCGTGAAGGGTTTTGCCCAACGACCCAAATAATCAGCCTGAATAATTGGTTTTAGATATTGGCCATCAGTGACCAAATAAATAAAAAAGTCATTATCAGCATCGGTCTTAAAAAAACATATCGGTCGGCCTCTAATCTGGGCATCAAAAAAAGCAAAAATAGAGCCAGGGCGTTCATTTATTGGCCAAACATGAATGACACAGATAGTAGCAACAAAAGGAGCCACTCAATGCATGACAAACCTGACAAGTCTTGGAGAAAAGTGGGAACCAACCATCTTTTCCATCTAGAAGGGAGATTACCTTCTTATGAGTGATTAATGACTCAAACTACCTAGAAGTTGCCCTTTTGATGGATCTACAAAGCAGGTAATAAAGCACTGCAAGGCAATCTTCACAAGATGAGTATTCCAGTAACAGTGTTGAGTGATAACAGACCACAGTTCAACAGTCAGAAATTCAAGGACTTTGCTGAAAAACATGGATTTGTCTACGTAATTTCAGCCCCACTGTATCCTTAGTCTAATTGGTTAACAGAAAAGGGGTCCAGATTGTCAAGAGAGTCTTTTAAAAAGGCAGCGGAAGATAAAAGTAACCCTGATTAACTACAGAGCTTCTCCACTGGAAAGTGGGAATCACCAGTTCAACTTCTGATGCAGAGAGAGTAAAGAATATGTCTAGATTTGGCATCACATCTGCTGAAAGAAACCAAGGATACTGTTAAAAGCAAAACAAAGTCAAGCATACAGGACGGCAAAATCAGTATAACCACTTACCAAAGAGGATTTAATCCAAGTAAGATGTGATGGAAAATAGGGAGTGGTTGCTAAGGTGATCAAAGAAACAACAGTCAAGGTCATGTGATTACGAAAATACACTGGGAATAAATCGTCGTCACCTACTCAAAGTGCTGAACACTATTTTTGAAGAACTTGAATAATAAAAGCAATGATGGACTAGTAACATGTTCAAGTCCAAAGGAGAGTCTATCCAGTTATCCACCTGTTACATCTGCTTATTAACAAAATGGAACACATAGGGTAGCAATACAAGACAGGACAATTATAAAGCCTAAGATTCTGACTGAAGAATGCTACTTATGTCTACAAGCTCTTTACCTCTGGTTATGTTGTAAAAAATTACACCGAGAAGCTTTAGAGTTTTGGAAGAAAATAATAAAATCCAAACTACAGAGTTGGTTTATGTTTTTATAGCATTTTTGTATTATAATCTTCACGTCATCGTTTTTTTCACTAATGGGGTTAGAAAACCTGTGTCACTTCTTTTTGCTGTACCTAATAAAGATATTCCATTAATCAAATGTGAGACCTCAAAATGCTTAGTAAAATAAAACATACAGACTGCTGTGTCTACTTTAGGTGTGATTGTTCTTGGAATGACAGTCTTCTTCTGCATGCCTCTGATGGTCGTAACTTTGCCCATCTTTAGTCCTCGAAAGGACCTGCTGCACAGGGAATTCTTTTATGGAATGTGGAATCCTGAGTTTCCATGTACTAATGATGAAAGTTGTATGCAAGAAAGATCTGTTTCTAAAATAGTTTCTCCAAGACGTGTGGGTCCAGAGTGTGAAAAATGGCAGCTAACATTTCTACAGACCCAAAACATCAGCTTTTACCTTCTGTTTCCCTAATGAACACAACAAACACCTTACAGCCTGAGTAGTCAGCTACTGTGCTATGAAACAAAAGCTAATTATGCCCTCAGCAATTCTTTTTTACCTTTAACATGTAAAAAATAGATTGAAAATACATCAACATATTGTTTATCCATATTTTATTTCCCCTTAAGTTTAAGATTCATTCTTAATGTCTGAATGCTATGTGAGTTGTATGCGAACACAGGGTTGGCCTTCAAAGCTGATTCTGGTTCAGGCAAAAAGCATCATACTGTGCTTTCAAAGTCATTACTTCACTAAAGCGTTTTGTAATCAGTTAGGGGAAAATATTGATGTGTTTAATAACTCATATAGTCAAGTTTCTATTAAGTATCTTGGCCCACATGCAAAAGACCACTAGGGAGACCAGTAGTAAAACAATATATATGCTTCATTGAAACAACGATAAAGTGATGAAGAAGGTTGTAGGATACGGGAACACTCACAGGGAAACAGAAATCAGAGGTACCGCAGGGAGAGTAGTCCAAAGGTGAGATCAGAGCTTGAAATGGGTTTAATTGTTTTACGGTACTGTGGTAACATTTATTTGGTCGATGGGAGATGGAATGTCAGGGAGGGAGAGCAAGAAGTCCAAGATGTCTGCAGGAGTTTCCTGCCAAGTTCCAGGAGATGACCTAACCCGAGACAGAGGACCAGAAACGAAGGGCGTGCAGGCAGAGCACAAGACCGAGCGTGGATGACAGGAGAACTAGGTGCTTGAAGGGGCTCAGAGGAGCTGCAGCTGGGCAGGTGCAGCGAGGTGGCTCCGCCCCCTTAACTCAGACAAGACCTCTGATGGAATTGTCCATAGCAGGGGTGAATGTGCAGGAAGCAGGCGGGCACAACACTAACACTCCAGAATCCTAACACATACTGTTTTTTGTGGAAAAGCATTCAAATCATTTCTCCTAATGTATAGAATTTCCTCCAAAATAAGCTACATTTAAAGGAGCCTGTTTCATTGAGAAGTTTTAACAGATTTTACTTTTGCAGCCTTTGATATTTTAATGTTTTAAATTTTTTATGCATGTGTTGTACTTTTGTGCTGTTTTGAGCTGCTATGATTTTGGCCAGGACAGCCTTGTAAAAAAGTGTTTAAATATTTATCAAAGTCAAGGCAAGTTGTTTGAGAAGATCTAAACTGTTTTGTGTTATGTTGGAAAAAAGTACCGTCTTCTGAAAGCTGGAGGTAATTACGTCACAAGGAAAGGAAAAATAACAAGCTGAAAAAATGCTAACCAATGAGCTTTTCTTAATTCATAGGAAATCAGCAGGGTGTGATTTATAAATCAACATTCATTTAGGGAATGCATAATTCTACAGTCTTCCTGCAGCCTCGGTCATGGCTTGATGTTTTTATTTAGGACCTGAAGGTAGAGTGAAGCAAACAAATAGTGGGGGGCAGGATACATAAAGTGAGTGACTCCTAAGTGAACTAACATTTATCGCAACTAAGAGCATAGGATGTGGAATCTTAAATGAAACCTGGGGAAGCTCAGTGAACATGGCAACCAGGCATGACCAGGAGCAACCAGGATGGTAGGAGCAAACAGAAGAACCAAAGTTTAAACAGCAAAAATGCCTATTAAGCCAACAATCAAAGCGAAAAACTTACTTTACATCTACCTTTTCCTGGATTCATTCCATCAGGTAAAGGAGATCTGATTGGTTCGGACTCTCTGACAAAGGAGCAGGTGATCAAAACCAACGCCAACGTCAAAGCCCTGACCTACTGTGACCTGCAGTACATCAGCCTGAAGGGCCTCCGTGAGGTCCTGCGCCTCTACCCAGAGTATGCTCAGAAGTTCATCAGCGAGATCCAGCACGACCTCACGTACAATCTCCGAGAGGGCCACGGGGCGGATGTAAGTACCCTCCGTCCCTTGGTACAGCCCGTTGTGATACATGAATCGCTAAATATATATGTTTTCCCTTTTATTTTTAAAGCGGTTTCATTTTGGGCACATTTACCCTATGTGGCGTCAGGTGTTCAGTCCAAATGAATCTGAGTAAACCTGGCTCTGTTCCCTTGTTGCCATGAATCCCGTTTACAAGCAGCTCAAGGTGTTGTTGAAAGCTTCTGAGCAGAATTCAAAATCAGAAGTCTAATTTTAAAGATTCATGACTTTTTTATTGTAATATTCATCTATGTATAGAATCATAAATGCTGCATTGACTTAAATTTCATCTGGTACTGATGATCAGTTGCATGTGACACTCTTTGGAGAAAGAATATAAGTTTTTGGTGTTAGGAAATTAAAAACCGTAAGATATATCTGAAGCCTTAATCAAAAAAGTGGAAAAAAGAACAAAATAATCCACCTCCTCTTATGCTGAGCCTTTCAAAAGAAATATAGACCAAACATTAACATTTGGATGCATTTTTAACCCCAGACTTCAGCATATTCCATTGGAATTTCACGTGGAAGGAAAATTATACATATTTTAATTATGTTTTTACTATTATAAATCTGAAAAGTTTGCTATGGATTTATTCTCACCACTCTAACCCAGGCTTTGAACAGCTCCACCACATGGCCTTCTACAAGACATCTACCTTACATGTGTATGAAGGTGCTTAGGTAAAGTGAGACAAAAAACGGATTCCCTTGACCCTCATGTGAAATGCTGTGTGGGAGAAAATAAGCACTACACCAGAGCTCATTTTGACTAATGGGGTCAAAAAAATAAATTCAAAAAAATAGCTTTCCCCCACAGTTTTTAACGTGATAATAATGACATATTCAGTAATACTTCATTTTCATTCTTTTTTGTTAAAATTCACTAATATATGTATTAATTATGAACATTTCACCTAATGTGTCCTGTTGCTGAATCTGTGCTCCACTTGTGTTTAAAGAGGCTGAATTTGTGTATGTTGCTACTGAAGAGTGGAATTACAAGAGTCTGTTCAACTAAAGTAAATCAGGGAAGATTTCTCCAGTTTAAGTGATCCGGATTGGGAAAGACTATCTGAATGACGGCTCATCTGATCACTACAGTGGGAATAAATCCTGTAGA
Source organism: Apricaphanius iberus (assembly GCA_028564705.1). NCBI lineage: Eukaryota > Metazoa > Chordata > Actinopteri > Cyprinodontiformes > Aphaniidae > Apricaphanius > Apricaphanius iberus. The sequence continues at coordinate 1,123,444 of JAPXFQ010002266.1, forward strand.
CTGCGTTCTTTCTGCATCATTTGTTAGGCTCCCGTGATCTTTCACCGCCGCTCTGTGTCCGCTGCAGTCACAGATGCGCTCCAAAGCCTCAGTAACTCTTGCTGTCAGCTCCCGATAGCAAGACAAGTGCAGTGTCCAGGTCTGAGATGATGCTCAGATGGGAATCTTTTCTTGATTGATTCAGTTTGAAATCTGTTTGTAATGTTGCAAATGTCTGCACATTTCCAACAAAGCGGTCAGGGTGTGAATTTTAATCTGTCAAAATGACGAACAGCCTTCTGATTTTTCCGTTACAGCTACAAGGTCAAACCGGTGGAATAAGTAAAATATTCAGTTAATGCAAACCACTAACACACCATTCCCACAATAAAACATGGTGTTACAAGCATCATGCTGTGGGAATCCTTTTTTCTTAACAGGGTAAGGGAAGCTTGTCAGCGTTACGCATAAAGCTATATTTAGGGTAATAGAATTAAAGATTGCAAAAGACTTGATACTGTGGTGGAGGTTCATCTACCAACAGGACAACGACCCTAAACGTACGGACAGAGATATAATAAGAAGATTAAGATCAATAAGAATAATCAAATTTTATTTCATTTCACAACTATTCACTGCTGTGTGTTGGGCAAACATAAAATTCCTAAAATACATTTTCTTAATGGTGTTATTATGATAAAATGTAAAGAAGTTTCAAGAAATAAACTTATAAATACTGCTTTGTGTCATTTATGGTCTATCTACAAATATACAAAAAAAAACTATAACTGATGATGAGGATCTTGGTTGCAACTTAGCAACCAACGTACCAACTTCGAGAAGACAACAGCACCATTTAAAACTTCTTGTCATAACATGGAGAAATCTAGTGACCAAACAGGCTCGTGTTAAGAGGGGTCTCATGGATAAAAGCTGTGTCTGACCCCTCTACCATATCACAATTTGACACTCCTGTAGCTTTCTAAAGCCTCCATCTAAAGTCCTGCCATTGAGCACGCTGACTGAACTCTCTGCTGCAGCAGCAGCAGATGAAGAAAAAAAAACAGGAACCAGAATAACTGAGTGCTGCTGTTTGAAGCTCTCCTGTTGCTAAATATAGAGGGGGGGGGGAGCACGGGTTCTCCCTGACTGGCTCCCCCTCCTCTGTTGCTGCTAAGATTGGATCCTGCGCGCTAAAAATAGAACAGCCAGTCAAGGAGGAGATGAGGGGGAGGTAGAACTTGTCTGATCTCATTTTTTTCTCCTCCTCTCCTTCTCCACTGCAGTGGAGCTGTTTGCTTCTCCAGGGCACTGCACACTTGCTGCAGAGCGTGAGCACCTATGCTTGTGAACCCTATCTTGACAGATGTGCAATCTGCTGACCATATATCAGGATTTAGACTGCAGATGTCTATCTCATATATTTATATGTGCAAATACATAAATACATCTGTTGCTGACCACCTGAGCAAACACTGCAGACATGCCAGCCGTGCACACAGGTTGATCACCTGATTGATCCAAAAACATAATAGAGGAACTAGGGTTGTAAAGTTCAATCGAAGTTACCTCGCTGTGAACTTATCATTCACCTGCTGACATGATATTACTTCAAGTTCTGTCCTCCTGTGCTCTTTAACTTCTGTATAAGGAAAATGACGAGTGAGATCTGCCCTGCACACACACACGCACGCACACACACACACACTTACACACACCATTGTGCCACTTGCTGCATACAAACTTGTAAAATATCACGTTTTTCCCCATTGCAAGAATGTGTGCAGAGTTTTCATTTCTCCCCACACGTGGTTAGCCTTCTGAATAAAATCCCAGCTCCACCACCCAAACCCTCGCACACGCCTTCACACGGGAGCTGTAGACTTATCACACCCCCGCATCGCAGAGAGCTCCTTGGTTTCCTGCGGAGCTGGGAGCTAAGATTAGAAGCAGAGAGCTAAAAATAAACCTGGCTGCCACAGAGGAGGGGGACAAAAACGGGAGAATGCTGAGCCAGCAGGGATGGAATGGAAAGAGTGAGAGTTGATTAAGAGATGATGGGAGTGGGAGAGTAGACTGGGGAAATGGGGAAGGAGACGGGCGTTGGCTTGTCTGGTGCAGAGCGTGATCAAAGTGACACACATCTCATCATGTAGGCAGTAAAACAAGGAGATGTAATAAAGTTTTGGGTGATATAAGAGCGAAGCTCCTGGAAGAGAAATGTCTACTTCATCTTCACTTTTCCTTCCATAAAACATCCTGATCCTGTCTGTGTGACGCTGTTTTTACTTTTTTTCTGGCTTTTTCAGGTTGACGAAGGTCATTTCCATATTGCCTGATTTCAATGTTTTAAGGTCTAAAAGACATAAAAAAGAAAGATGTGATGGAAATGTGCTGGCTCAGTGGTAGAGTAGTTGGCTTGCAATCTGAGGGTCGTAGGTTAAATTCCAGCTTCCTCCAGTCACACGTCGCTGTGCCCCTAGGCAAGGCACTTAACCCCAAAAATTCTACATCGTCAAGCGCTTTGAGTGGTCAATATGACTAGAAAAGCGCTATATAAGTTCAGTCCATTTACCATTTAAGATCATTACCATTATGGATGAAATGCCTCTAATCTTTACCAACTTAAAAAAGTACCTCAAAGTATTTGGGTCTTTGTTTTAACAGTAAGCAGCCGTTGCTGGGCGAAAGGCGGGGTCCACCCTGGACAGATCAACAGTCCACTTTGGGGGAACATAGAGACACAGGACAAACAACCATGCACACACCTAACTTTCATATTTGATTCAGGAACCCTTAATCAGACCCCAGGCAAGAACTCAAACCCAGGACCTTCTCAGTGCTACCAGCTTAACCACTGTCTTACCCTTACTAGATAAACTGTATTTGAAATCCAGTTCAAACACACAAAGTGCTCCAAATAAAACATTATTAGTCGTCTTTATTGGGGATGGGGTTTTCCCTCTCACACATTTCTTCTTTTGACATGTTGGTAAAGCAGCATCAATCTTTAAAACACTGTACATGATTAAAATTTGTAAGCAGGGTCTTGACTACTGCAGACCTTTCTACAGAGAGCAGCAGAGAGATTTAAAAGCTGTTCATACAGGGATCTACCATTACACCAAACATTCTTCAATAGGATTTAAAAGTAGTGGCCTAGTCAACACATGTCATTCAGCATGCTAAATTTCATGACATGACAAAAAAGCTGAAACGGTTTGTCTAGTTGTGCAAAACAGCTTCCACATGAACCAGAATACTACCTCACTAGCTCCCTTTGGACACATGGGACCAAAGTAGAGCTGGTTGCTACATTCAGACTGTAGGAAATCTTTGTATTTCCTTTAACTTTTTCCTAGAACCATTATAGCTCCTGGTCTGAGGCAGGGTCTTCCGTGGTTGCATCAAGACTCATACGATGTATGTGTTTGGTCAGCTCATAAACTATGACCCATAAGCTAGATTTCCACTTCTTAAAGCCGTACCATTTAAAACAGGAAATAAAATTAGAAAAAAATTAAACAAAACTGTTTCGTCACATAGATCTCTATCAAGGTCCCTGACTCATGTGCGAATGGAACCTGAAAAGGTTCCCCCTAGGAAGGGTAATTATAAGAACTAAATTCTAAGAGGATGGTTCTAAGAACTGTGTTCTTAGAACTTCTCTGTCAGAAAGTAGCTAACATACTGCACCATCTTTGGACAAAAAGCATACAGCATACTCCTTCTCAGAATAAACATTTCCTAGGAACTGTCAAGCATGGTGGTGCAGGGGTGATGATCTGGGCTTGTACTGTGGCCATTAACTCCTTGGTAAACTCAAGGGTTCCTGTGACAAATGTGAGGTCATGTGTAACAGCTAAAGCTTGGCCCAAACCGGGTGTTCAACCTGAAAAGTGTCCCTAGCAAAGCAGCAAACCCGAAAAAGGAAAAGAAAAGAGTCAAAGTTTTGTAATGGTTTATTTAAAGTTCAGACCTCAGCCTGATTAGAATGCTGTGGTGGGACTTTTAGAGAGCTGAGAAGATGCACAGATGTCTGCAAGCCTCAGTGAACTCCAGCAGCCTTATCATGAAGGACCAGCTTTTCTTCATTACATTATAAGAGACAAAGTCTGGCTAAAAATAATCACTGATGTTTATTGGTACTAAAGGCCACTAAAATATGAGATAAACCTTGTTGCTTTTTTAAAATCAAAATATGTGTTAGCAGAATATTGCTGAGTGAAATATATTGCAATATACTTTTTTTTTCAAGGACTCAAAGTATATTTGATCATAAAAAGTATAAATTTAAGAATATCAATGGTTTCCTCATCCCTGGGTCCTTCAGAGTGTGGCTGCAGAGCTTCACCTTCCCCTGCATCAGTCAGCCATTTAAGGAAAAATATCTCCTGACTCTATATGGGCAATTCAGCATCAGCCAGATTACAAAATAAAGACACATTAGTGCAGCCAACATACTACAGTTTATGGACATAAACACCTGCTTCTTGGCACATTTTCATCCACACAGTGATGGGAAAAAAATCATTTCAATAAAGGGAATTTTAGAGCAGCAATGTGGTTGTCTCTGAAGAAGAGCCCTTAACATCTACTATCCGAATGTCCCCCTGTACACTCCAGCTTTGGACAGCTCTCATTCAAATGATGTCTTTGCTCCAACAGTTTTTACAGACTCCAAGGGATCTCATCACCCATTTTATTCAAGATAAACACTTCCAGAACCCATTACTGCATCACATTTTTTTCTGACGATAATTATCGTCCACCTAAAGATGACATAATCAATGAGCTTCTGTAAATTTTGTGACATACAGTAGGGAGAACAAGTATTTGATCCACTGCTGATTTTTGACGTTTTCCCACTAACAAAGCATGGAGAAGTCTGTAATTTGTATCTCTTCAACTGTGAGGGACAGAATCTAAAACGAAAATGTAGAAAATCACATTGCAATAATTAATTTCCATTTTATTACATGACTTAAGTATTTGATACATCAGACAAAATAGAACTCAATATTTGGTACAGAAACCTTTGTTTGCAATTACAGCGAGCAGACGTTTTCTGTAGTTCTTCACCAGGTTTGCACAAACTATAACAGGGATTTTGGCTCACTCCTCCATACAGATCTTTTCCAGAGCGTTCAGGTTTCAGGGCTGTTGCTGGGCAACACAGACTTTCAGCTCTCTCCAAAGATTTTCTATTAGATTCAGGTCTGGAGACTGGCTAGGCCACTCCAGGACCTTTAGATATTCCTACAGAGTCGATCCTTAGTTGCCCTGGCTGTGTGTTTCGGGTCGTTGTCATACTGGAAGACCCAGCCGCGACCCATCTTCAATGCTCTTACTGAGGGAAGGAGATCGTTGGCAAAGATGTCACAATACATGGCCCCATCCTCCCCTCAATACACTGCAGTTGTCCCATCCCCTTTTGAGAAAAGTATCCCCAAAGAATGATGCTTCTACCTCCATGCTGTACAGTTGGGATATGTGTAATCATCCTTCTTCTTTCTCCAAACACGGCAAGTGGAGTTTGGACCAGAAAGCTCCACTTTTGTCTCATCAGACCACATGACCTTCTCCCATTCCTAATCTGGATCATCCAGATGGTCATTGGCGCATTGACATGCGCTGGCCTGAGCAGGAGGACCTTGCATGCACTGCAGAATTTTAATCCATGACGGCGGAGTCTGTTACTGATGGTTTTCTTTGAGACTGTGGTCCCAGTTATATTCAGGTCATAGACCAGGTCCTGCTGTGTAGTTCTGGGTTCATCCCTCACCGTCCTCATGATCATTGATGCCCCATGAGGAGAGATATTGCATGCCGCTCTAGAATGAGGGAGACTGGCCATCTTCCTGAACTTCTTCCATTTTCTAATTATTACACCAACAGTTGTTTTACCAAGCTGCTTGCCTATTGTCCTGTAGCCCATCCCAGCCTTGTGCAGTTCTACAATTTTATCCCTGATGCCCTTGCACAGCTCTCTGGTCTTAGCCATTGTGGAGAGGTTGGAGTTAGTTTGAGTGTGTGGACAGGTGTCTTTTATACAGGTAACGAGTTCAAACAGGTGCAGTTAATACAGGTAATGAGTGGAGAACAAGAGGGCTTCTTAAAGAAGAACTAACAGGTCTGTGGGAGCCTAAATTCTAACTGGTTGATAGGTGATCAAATACTTATGTCATGCAATAAAATGGAAGTGATTTTCTGCATTTTTGTTTTAGGTTCTGTCCCTCATAGTTGAGGAGTACCTTTGGTACAATTACAGACCTCTACATGCTTTGTAAGTGGGAAAAGTTCAAAAATCAGCAGTGTATCAAAAACCTGTTCTCCCCACTGTATTTACATTTATCGTTCTTATGATGAGGGCTTAAACTTTTATTAAATCAAAAAGTTACGTTGTAACGTGTATAAGAGCTGTATGAAATTTTAGAGGGGACAAAATATTCACTCAGATTTTTAAAAAGTACAAATATATGTAATCATGTATTAAAACTCTACTGTAAGTTAATCAATGACTTTTCTTTAGACTAATTTCATTAACAGTGAAATGAGAATTTTGGAATCAAGCTCCTGAAATACCGTTTGATTCACTTTTTGATGTGAACAACCTAAAAGACTGTAGTTTTTCTTCAAACTGATGCATTTTTAAGGTACACTGTAATATCTCAATGCATTAGGAGGATGTTTCTAAAGTGCTTTTTTCTGTCTACACATTGTCTCTTTGATTTATGCAAGGCAACATTTCTAGAAAAAATTTGATTTTTTCTTTCATTTCCACCAAAGCTTTTACCTTGAATGTCCCAGACGTAGAAATACATGAAAAAAGTGCAACCTTCTAGATCATTGTTTCCCAACCTTTTCTGACTTGTTGACCTCCAGAGCCGTTTTCTCACACCACAAGTTAGCCAAATGTGTTGACGATTCTCCTGAAGCAGAATGTACAACCAAATGAAAAATTAAAATAGTTTTGATTAAATCTCTCTAACTTGAACATTTATTTCTCATGGATGGATCGATTGATGGATGGATGGATATACACAGTGGGGCAAGTTGTCCCACTTAAAAACATGAGAGAGGCCTGTCATTTTCATTATAGGTACTGTATACCTCAACTATGGGGGACAAAATTTATATTTGGTCAATAACAAAAGTTAATCTTTATACTTTGTTATATACCATTTGTTGGCAGTGACAGAGGTCAAACATTTCCGCAAGTCTTCAGCAGGTTTCCACACACTGTTGCTGGTATTTTGGCCCATTCCTCCATGCAGATCTCCTCTAAAGGTGGGTGTCTAGGCTCAGGGCTGGCCCTAAACAATTTGGTGCCCTAGGCAATATTTTAAGTAGCGCCCCCTTGCATTGCAGTACAGTACTTGCACTGCTAGGGTACATATACTCACAAGAAACTTTATAGCTTTCTTTTAGACATTCTTTTATTTAAATAAAACAATTGCACATTCAAAATACTAATTATAATAATAATAATTAAAGAAATAAATAAAAAAATGAACTCAACATATTAAATACAATATAGATAGCTTACATAAAGTATTACATTTAAATACTCCCGAAATGAAAAGTGTAAACAAGTGACATTAACTTAAATACAATGGAAATACTGCACTGTGCAAAATTAGTATCTTGTCTATCTATCTTATCTTATCTATCTTCTTATCTATCTTCTTTTATGTATCTATCTATCTTATATATCTTATCTACTAGTATATTTAAGTAGGCACAAAAATAGTATACAACAAGGATTTGAATAAAAAAAATGAAAAGATGATCTTTAAAAGAGCTCTATTGGTGTTTTTGGTCCTGCCTTAAATTACTAATAATACTAATAATACAGGAACTACACCACCACCTCCTTAATCTTACTTGACTTGCTACAGCTTGACTTTCCTGGATTTTTTTTAGGCAAAGTCATCTAAACCATCATCATATGACAACCTCCGGTCCACGGTACAGTTCGGTACATGTTTTGTGGAGAAAGAGACTTCTTTCTTAAAACCCAAAACAAATATTATATTTTTTGGGGAAGTGGGAACAAAAGAAGAATGTCACAGTTAACTTAACCCGCTCACAGTTACAGGTTTGGGCGGGTCAAAGCCATCAGAATACAACATAAATGAGATGTACGTCTCTCTGGGATTATGGTTCACACACAGAATGTTTTCTGTATTTTATTGTATTGTTCTTTAAACAAGAACGCATCTGACCACACTGACACAGGTGGCGAATATTCTTCGTGTGCCCGCTGCTCAAAGGGAATTTGTGTGTGCATTAATGAATTTAGCGCAGCACATCTCCTCTTTGCTTCGCGCTCCGGCGCACCGCAAAGAGGAGAAGAACACAGTGCAACCCGGCGCCTCTGAATGCTGGAGCCCGCCCGAGCAGAAAGCGCTCAAGTCGGGGAGAAATTTTAGCAGCGCCTCACACCAGGGCTGATTTCCGAAAAAAGCGCAACCGACCCGTGTACGTTTTTTTGCTGCTCACCGCTCCGTGATGCACGCATTTTGGAGAGGAGGCCGTGTCTCTATGCCAACCAGCTGCTTGAGTGGGTAACAGCGAGCTGGTTGTTGCACCTGTTTCTGGGAGCGCGGCGCAGTTTGGTAACGTCGGGCCGACGGTAACTAATTACCAGCACAAAATCAATGACAGTACCGAAGTCCCGCGGTACAGGAAGACGGATTGTCCCGTGCAGGGCGTACCGAACGGTCCGGTACTTTACCCTGTCCCGTTGCATCCCTACTATTTATAGATTAGCTAACCATGTATGCTAATAGCGAATGGCATTATTGATCATCATCTTTCTGTAACATCAAAATAATATCAACATCATCTTTACTGTAACAGTACCTTTGTCTTTGTCACGTTTTTCCTCCTCTTTTCTTTTCTTCCTCCCCTGGTCACCAGATAATTTGGGACGCTTTGACATATTAACTTTTTTTGACGCAATAAAAATGAAAGCCGAATGTCGGGTAAAAGAAGTCTGATTGGTGGAGGTGGTGGTTTCCCATCCTGGTTTGTGGTGCCTCATGTTTTGTTCTGCACCGTGAGCTAAGTGTATGTGTGATCCCTTCAAGGCCCCACTGGTCGTATTATAGCAGTACTTAACAGTTAAAGTCAATGCCATGTAAAGCTGTAGACTGTAGACTGTAAAAGTCCTCATTGTGATACACTTGTTGCAGTGTCAAGTACAATAACAGCGGGAAGTTCTTAACGCGTCTCTGGCGCCCCCTTGGTATGTGGCGCCCTTAGCATTTGCCTATACTGCCTATGCCTCGGGCCAGCCCTGTCTAGGCCTGTTTAGGCATAACCTGTGGTGTCCCTGTATTTGGGGCCGGTTGAAAGCTTGAAAGCTGGATTTCGATCAGGAAAACCAATATGAATTATATTCTGCTAACAATAGATGGTATTATCCGTGAAACTGTTTGACTACTAAAAGTGTTGGGTCAAGGTGGAACATTTAACCAAATATTAGCCGGGCTGAATTAATATATTTCACTATCTATGTATAATGTTGACCCTGGGTGGACGGGAGAAAGCCCAAAACATTTTTATTTTTGGATAATAGCCTGGAGTAGAGCTTGAACAATTAAGCTTCTACAAGAGGGGACAGAGCAGATTGGACTGCTAGAGGAAGCTTAGGTCCTTCATGGTTTGCAGTAAGATGTTGACAATCTTCTTTAAGTCTGTTGAGGACATAGACTGTAAAAACAATAGACTAACCCTCGGGTGACGTCACCCATAGGTTTCTGAAGAGCAGAAAATAAAGCCAACTGGGCGGTTCCCAACGCCGCCATCTTGTCCGCATCACTGGCCTCGTCACTCTTAGAAAATCCACAAAAGAGGTGGAGGTGAGAGTAGCTCTGTAGTCTTCCAGCCTGATCTAGCCGACTCCCGTTCTCTGATGCCGCGGCTTCTTGGTCCTGCTAACTTTGCTGCGCTGCTTGTACCCGACTGGTCGCCTGCTCCAACCGGCGTGTAGAAACAGATTACAGCTCCGATCGGTTCTCCATTCCTCTTGGCGACCTGACAGAAATTCTCACCCCCACTGCTGGTGAAGCTTCAGCCCGTATCAATCCTCCCCAAAGCAGAGACATCCTGGACAGTCTGTTACTGTAATCAATACCACTGCAAGCCATTTTTGTCCATTAAGAGCAGATTAACATCCAAAACTGAATAAAAACTGCAAAGGCAACTGATAGTGGAGTTCAGAAACATGAAGTGGCTGAAGTCTTTACGTTAGTCCCAGGCTGTGAAGGCCTTCCACTGGCAAGCATGGGGGGACAAGCAGACTACAGTACAAACTATTAGCCACCATTAGCCACTGTTAGCCACTAGAGTTAGCCTAGATGGTCCTGTCAATCCAATGGACACACCCCTATTAATTCATAATTTCAAGATTAAATTATATCTAAATGGACGAATTAGAAAAAAATTCAACCCCTCAGAGTTGTCATGACGGTAAACCTTACCTATTAAACCTAAAATGTTTTTTTGAACAAAGTTGGCCTTTTAAACATGGGAGTCAATGGGAATTATCCCCTTTTTGGAGCCAGCCCCCAGCGGATGAAGGAGGAACTGCAATTTCGACCACTTCCTGGTTGGCTTCACATTGTGCGGGCGGAGTTTGCCCCTTAGTTGAGGAGATTATAATCTCTTCTCCATCATCTTCTGGGATAGCAGCATCAGAACCGGTGACTTTAAAATGCTCAATATTCTTAATTGATTAAACAAGAACATTACAGACAATTCTGATCATCCTCTTCATCAGACTGTCATACAACAACAGTGTCTTCACTCAGAGGCTTCTTCAGAACCGCTGTAATAAAGACATCTACAGAAAATTCTTCCTGCCCACAGCCATCAGCATCTATAGCAACTCTTTGAAGAAGCTTGTGCAATATGAATGACAAATACATTTAATTTCTGTCTGGAATCAACAAAATATTTTTTCATTGAATTTAATTATGCATTTGGCTGCATAGTGGAGCAGTTGGTATCACTGTTGCCATGCAGCAAAAAGGTCCTGGGTTTGAATCCCGGCCTGGAGACGTTCTCCCTGTGCATGCGTAGCTTTTTGATGAGTATTTCTGCCATCTAGATCAGTGTCATACAAAAATTGTTTGGCTCGTGATGAAGAGGAGAATCAAACAAAAACTTCGAACTGCTTAAATCTGGTATTTTGCAGAGACACACCGACTCTGCAACAGTTGGTGAAATTTTCTCCCCTATTTCTCTTTTCCAGATTTTAAACCACTTAACCAACCGCAGCTACAGAGATAATTATTATATGTACAGTAGATGTGTTAAATGTAGCGCATCAAAATGAGCAAACTCTTGTGTTTGCCTGACACCTGGTGGTACAACAAAAAACACTACAGTCCTTTTAACTATATCAGGTAGTCTGATGCTTTTACACTCTTAGGAAGCAACTTTTGGCCAGACTGATATGCCTCTGGCTCTGGTCACATGACCTCAGCTGACACTCTTACCCTCCTGTTTCTCAGAAGGACTGGGAGAGCAACGGTGGCCTGGTGAAGAAGCTACCATCCATCCGTGAAGATGAGGAGGGCGATGAGGAGCAGAGTTCTGTATCCCGGGCTCCTCGCTCTCCGCTCCATCTCAGCAGGGGCCTTAGCTCACCTCTGCGCTCTCCCCTCCTGGCTCCACGGCCTTTCCGTGCTCCCTCAGAGCACTTACGGCCCTCCACACTGCAGATACCGGTGGTTAGTTTCAGCAGCGCTCCAGCGGAGCTCAGCCCCAGGTAACACACAAACCTAAACACACTAACACACTCTCTGTAGGTGCAAACGGTAGTCACAAAAATGAGCAATGTGACTTCCAGACACGGCCTCAGAGCCACAGAAAGAATTTCACAAACTGCAGTAGACTCTGCAGCCATCTGTGTCTGGCTGCCATGGTAACCAGTAGATTTCATAGCTGGTGGATCTTATGGGACCTGGCTGCAGTGTGAAGGGTTTTATAGTGCAACGGAATGGCATGCATGCCATGTAGCCATGTTGAAATGTGGAGAGATTAATAGCACTCGAGCATGGTTATAATAAACACAAACACGTGCTGTATTTACTGCCCCCTCACACCTGATTGACATTCTTCACATGCATCTACATTTTAATCCTCTTTATCCTGCAAAGATTTGTGGACGGCATCGAAACAGAGAGCAATTCCATCTCCTCGCAGAAGTTTGAGTTCAGTCCCAGCCTGTCACCTACAGCTCCACCCTCCCCGTACGCAGGTAAAGCAGACACACCATCAGTGGTGTTTGAAGCCTCATACTGAGCCCATTTCTGGGAGCTTAATATTAAAGCATCTATATTCATGCTGTCTGTAGGGATCCGTGAGCATTCTGAGATCAAGCAGAGCGTGACAAAGCTTACAGAGGAGGTAAGTGCTGATCCAAAGCACCATGACTGTAGCTTTTTTTTACTATTGACTGAGATTAGTAGTCCAGAAAGGTGAAATGTTTTCTTTTCCAGAAAGTAAAGGCCCAATTCAGTACATATTTCATTCAGTCCAATTTAATTTTATTGTGACAGTTCACAACAAATGTCATTTCAAAGTATTTTATGAACTGATCCAACACATCCATCCAGTATCAATATGAACCTAATGCATGTGGGTCATGAAGGGGGGTTCTTATCCCAATGGGTCCTCGCTGAAGGATGACATGAGAATTGATTTTATTTCACAATCTCCTGCCAATAGAAAGAAATCATCTTGTCCCAATCCCAGAAAACCATGAAAAATAAAGTTCCATACCGACCCAAGCCCAGTAACATCATTCCCAGTCCCTCCCAGTTCCAGCAAGTGTTTTTTGGGAGGCTTCCTAAACAAAATCACAAAACAATCTAAATTCAAACTCTGATTTGCAGAAACACTGCATTATTTTATTGTCATTAACTTGAGGTTTTAGTAAACTTGATTAGGTTGTTACAGTTCTGGTGTTTTTACTCTGTCACTGACAACTCTAATCCAATATATTACTTATTCTTTGTCTTAGTGAATGCATCTAGGGCCAGAGGTCAGGTAAAAGATCCACCTTATTGTTCCATCATAATGTTACTGATAAAGATGTGTCAGATCATCAGATGACAGACATCAGACCAGCAAGATATCTACTGGATGTTCTGGCATTGAGTGACTCCTTCATGTTTTACAAGTCGGTTCTTCAGGAGCTGAACAAGAAGTGTGAAGATGACGTGCTGGAGAGATAAAACTGTGCTGAATATTATTTAAGGTGTTAGTTAGAAGGGTTGGGTAGGGAATGCTCGAGTCAGCTCTTGTTCCCTCCATGTTCTGGCCAGACATTTCATTTTAATTCAGTTTATTTATGTGGCACCAATTCACAACAGATGTCACCTCAAGGCACTTTACAAGAAAAGTAATTTCAGTACAATCATGCAAACATTCCAATCAGTTAAAAAGATTTCTATTTAAGAAATCCAAGAGTAAGTCATTGGCTGGCATTTGTGCCCCGTTGACGCAGACTCAAACCACAGCAGTCACCTATACTGAGCAAGCAACAGAGGAGAGGAAAATCTCCACTTTAACAGGAAAAAACCTCCAGCAGAATCAGTACAAGAGGCCATCTGCCACGACTGTCTGGGGGGTCGAGAAATACAAAGAGAACATAACAACACAGAAAAAAAACTACGTTTTAAGTTGAAATAACACCAAAAACTATAACTGGACAGTAGTAAAAGAGAAAAGCAGCAGAATAAAGAAAAGTGGTCAGTCTGTTCTGCAACAGTCTAAAGTCCAGTTTATGCTTCTCCGACCGCAAATTTGTACTCGGACGCAGACGTATTGATGGAGACGTTTTTCGCTTATGGTTCTCCATTTTTCTCCTCTCCTCTCCATTGTTTTTCAGCGTTGCTCGACCAGGAGAGCAGGGGGCGCTAACTTTTCATGCCATCTCTGCTTACTATCACAGCATCGTTACAGTTTTTTTCTAGGCTTGTGAACGCATTTCTTCCTCAAGGAGCAATGGACGACAGAAAGTAATTGATTACGCTGTAAAGCTTTTCACTAGAGGTGCAGCTCATAGAATACTCAAAAAACACATGGAAACAAACCCAGCAGCCTTTGTTGTTGTTTTCCTACACCTCCTTGGGTTCAAAATCGCTATAAAACCAGATTAGATAAATTATCCTTTCACTATAAAGCATGTAGTGCCCAAACTCTGCATTAACTACTGATTACAATGAATAAAGAGCCCTGTTCTGGTGAAGTAATCTCTGGCTGTTACCAATCAGATGCATACGCTCTCCGTTGACGGATAGTTAAAAAACGGGGCTCTATTCCGTGCGTCCTTGCGTAGGTGAGGGATGGGACTTGCAACGATGGATAATGCCGTTGCGTCAATCCGTGTCCATCAAAACGGAGAAGCATAAACTGGGCTTTAGCTTTTCTCTCCGAGGAATGTCCCGAACTTGTCTAGTTGAAATGTGCCTAATGGTGAGCAGGCTAATGGCATGGTAGTTCTTACACTGTCACCATTTGAGCATGCAATCCCACAGCCGCCCAACCACCATTGTGATGTACTGTATGCCGTGTCTGTATGTTTTTCTCTTGGAAGGCGGTGCTGGATGGCAATTTCGTAGTACCATTGTTCACAATGCATGCTCATCTACACTCATAGACACCTCAAGTGTTTTGGAAAGGCGGGGGAGAGCCTACAAATGCACAGGAAGAACAAGCTAACTTCGTGCAGAACCAGAACACTTCATGCGTTCATCACTTCATTGTTATTGCGCAGTGCTTACTTTTCATGTCTGCATTCCCACCGCAAACAGGACTCTACGGAAGCGTGCGGGGACGCTGTGGTGGCGTCATACTGCAGGAACAAGGAAGTGTAAAAACAAAAAAACGCGCTGCTTGCTGCTTGCTGCCAACTTCACGTGGACCTACTAACTCAAGTTAATGGCTGGAGCAGAGAACTAGTTGTTTTTGTAGTTGCTGTTGCAGAGGTGACGTTATGAGTTCAGCCAATGAAACGACTAAGCTGTGTGACGCCTGTGTCACCATCCCAACCGTACCCGGACCACCCTGCCCTGGTCCAGAAGCTGAAAGCGGACCACCTCCAGCCCGGTACGGTCCTGCTCTGTGGGCCGCTTTGACAGTGGGAACAGCCAAAAATGCTATCACCGCACTGCTCTGTGGAAACGGGGCACAAGTGACTGCTGTTCACGATAATGGTGTTTGTTACTGAGTCCAACTATTGTAGTGTCATGTGCTTACACATCAATATGCAGATCGGTACAGAGCTTAGGCTTCTGTGTCTTGTGTCGGGGGGGTTCTTTTGGTACCTTGTCTTCGCACTTAGCGGCATCTTACACAAATATGAATGACAAAATTTCTTCAATAAGCGAATGTGATCGTGATAAACCATGACCTGATCGTCTGCTGTGTGTTCTCTGTCTCCTTCTCATCCAGATGAACTCTCTCTCCAAACAAGTGTCCACCCTCAGTCAGGAGCTGCAAGAAATGGTTCGCCTGCTTAAGCCTCTCCTTCAAGCTGCCCCACACCCAATCCTGACAAGCATGGTGCCAAACCTGACCGTGCCTGAGGGGAGCGCCAGCCGGCTGTTGTCCACCTCCTGGTTCACGGCACCACCCGCGGCAGAGCCTTGTTCCCCTCAGAGAGCAGACGCTCACTCTCTGCTGGATAGCGGAGATGCAGGGGGAGAGGGTTTGCCACGATGCCTTCTCCCAATCCCTCACTCACCAAAAAGGCCTGATTCCTCTCCATCAGCATCAGCAATGCCCACAAACAGCCCCATAGGGGATAATATGGAGAAAACAACTGTTTCAAACTTCCCCTCAGCTAAGGATGAACCTCTGAAGGGCCCCTTATCGTCCCAAAGCCCCCAGGTGTCCCCCAACAACGTGACCCTCTTACCTTCACTGCAGGACCAACCTCCTCTGCCCTCTAATACCCCTTCTCCATCACTCTCCTTCTCTGTCTCCCTTACCTCCTCGCCATCATTTTCTCCTTGCCCATCTCGGCCCACCAGCTGTGGCAGTAGAGGCCTGCTGCCCCCTCCCCACTTTCAGGACACACCTCCTCCTCCATCGTCCCACTGCTCAGCTCCCTCATCCGTCTCCTCTTCTCCTGGGGGTCACCGCCTCAGGCCGTCCCTTTCCATCCCCATCACATCCACTGCAGCTCCCTTCCATCCCTCCACGCTATCCCTCCCCTTATCTCTGGACTTTGGGAGTTTGACAAAGCGAGATGCTCAGACTCCAACGAGGAGTAACCCACAGAGACGCCACGAGGAAGTGAGAGCCACAGCGAATCCCCAGGAGGTGGAGATGCAGGAGTGGGGGCGACAGGGAGAGGAGAGGAAAACCTCCACAGAGGACTTCAGTTTCATTGACGAGGAGGATCCTGCGTTGTAAGCGGAGTAGCAGCGAACAAAACGATGGCGAGAAGAACGTCGGCAGAGAAAGCCGGGAGAGAAACTGATCAGCAGCAGGAAGCTGGTCAATCTGAGACAGGAAGCCTGAGAGGTGGACCCACAGTCTGCTGTTAGTGTATCATCCACTGATCAACCACCGATTATTAACAGCACAAATCCCACGGATCTGTGGCATGGGGGGGTCACCCTCACCTCCAGACACACACAGAACCACAGATCATTTCTATTCCCATTCTGGGGCGTATTTCACAATCTCCCATCTGAATCTGCAGAATGTTTTTAAATAGATGTCTCCCTCTGAAGAGGCAGGGCAAACATGCAACTCCCAAACCAGTGGGTCCAAGTCAGCATACCTGGAATGTAAAGTCGCTCATTCTCATTCCAGTTTTTATTTCCTAAAGGAAGGCACATAAACACAAACTCAACAGAAAGGCCCGGTTCTCTCACGGTGTAATCAAAGTACTCTGTACCTTTAGGTTATCTGCCAAAGACAAAAACAAAATGAACGTTTAGTTTCTTTACCACCTGGCTCCTTCTATAAGGTGCTTCTCAACAATAGAAAATAAAAACTTTATCATTTCATGTAACAAGTAAAACTCATATATTACAGAGATTCATTTTGTATATTTCAAATGTTTCTGTTTGCTTTAATTAATTGTTACATACAGCAAAAGTAAACCCTAAACTACTTTACAGAAAATTTGGATATTACTTTGAACCAATAGAAAAGGATTTTAATACAGAAATATTAGCCTACTCACGTTTATTCAATAATTCTGCATGAATTACTGTGATGATATGGAATGGCATGATCAACCTGCGGTTCTGATTAGGTGTTCAGGAAGCCCAGGTTGCTTTGATAGCGGTCTTCAGGTAATCTGGATTTTTGGCTCGGGTGTCTTTCATGTTCCTCCTACAGAGGCTCATAGATTCTCTATGGAGCTTGGATCCGACTAGTTTGCTGTCCAATGAGTGATTGGTCATTGAAGCAGGTTTAGTACATTTGGCAGTGTGGCCAGGAACCAAGTCCTGCTGGAAAAGGAAACCAGCATCCCCAAGCGCCCAGAGAGAGTTCATGCACGTACTGGGAGAACATGCAAACTACATGCAGAAAGGACCTCAGGATTTGAACCCATGACCCTCTTCTTACCAGCAACTGTGGACCCTTCATTTAATCATGAAATAAAACTTTATGAATTTGGTCCAAAAAAGCCCAGTCCTCTTTTTAAAGTCCTGGAACTATGCTTCTCAGGTTTAGGAGTAGCTTAACAGACACTTGTAGCCCAATGGCTTAGCTACATCTATGGTGTCAATTTACCTTCGTTAAGATGAGTGTGCAATTCATAACAAACTGAGCATTAAACAGGTTGGGTAGAGGGGTAAAATGACACTGTGGCAAGTAAAATAGTTATCAAGAGCACAGGAAGTTTGTAATACAATCACAGTTTTTCCAAAATCTGTTCTTACTTTCACAAAATCTTTCTGGGTTTTTTCTTCCTACACTTGCTTATCTCATTTCTGCCCTCTCACTTCTGAACGCTGCGATCTCTTGCTTCTCTGGCTGTACTCTCTCGTGAAATGATGTCACAGATCCAGACAAGACTAGACGATGCACGATTTTCCTTCCCAAATTTCTGGTCTGCTTTTTACTGTCAAATTAAAAAGAAAAGCATGCTCATTTTCTCAGAATCTAATTTAAGATTTATTTATTTCTTACAAAATGAGTTATTATTGTTAGTGACATTTTTGTGTAATCATACAATCTGATTTGTAATACTTTTTTTACACTGAGTCTCTCAAATTAATATTGTAATAGTGACAAATAAAATGAAAATAAATAAATTCCTTCCTGTGACTATATGAGATATGGTAGTCAGAAACAACTCCGTTGTGGTTACAGAATCTCTGGCTGAAATTAGAAATGGAGATTCAGACTACCAGATTTTGGAAACAATTCAGCCTCAACGAGTCTATCCAAATTAGAAAATAACTAATTACCAGACAGTTCCCTTAAGTTTTGCACTAACACCTTATTTTAGGATGACATTTTTATTTACAAAAATCAAAACTTTTAGTTCAGTCCTAAAACACTTCAGTCATATTATGTTTACTTAAAAATAGACTTTTAATTTTAACATATTCAAATTGTTCCATCTCTCTGTTGTTAAATAGAAGAGTTAAATGTTAAACTGCAGATTGGCTTTTGATGTCCACCGTTGCAAAAAATGACTTAATGTTGGGAAATACAGAGGTCAAAAGAAATAATTACATTCCGTATTTGAAAATCGAGAAAATGAGCATGCTTTTCTTCAAACTTATGGTTGATTTTATATTTTATATCTGATGCACCTTTTCAGCCCACACTCAACTTTGTTTGAATACAGTAACTAAAAAGTATTCATCTCCTTGGATGTTTTACACTTTTTTATCGTTTTTACAAATCAATCATGATCAAGAAAATTTGCTGTAAGAAAAAATGTAAAAATCATATTGGTGTCAAATTGAAAACTTATTTCTACAAAGTAATGACAATTATATACAAATATTTAACATAAATTTCAGATTTCATAGATATTCATTCAGTATTTGTATCCCAACAGGCAGTCTGTGTGGGCTAAGCTTTGACTTGGCCAATCCAAAACCTCCACCTTGTTGTCAGACCATCTCTGTGTAGCTACAGCTGGATGCTTCAGGTTAGAATAGAAGCTTTATTGTTGTTATATAACAATGCAACATACATTTCTTTTGGTAGCATCTCTTGTAGCAGCTCCATGTCACAAGTATAAAAAGTTTAAAAGAAAAATTAAGGTAACACATAATAAATTAAAAGTGCAGTAAAATACTATATATATATAATAGGAAAACTTAGTAGTCTGTTTCATGGTGTGGAAGGTAGTGTGTGTGTGTGGTTAGTTGAGGTGCAGAATCATGGTTCATGTAGCAGACTTTTCACAGCCATGAGGAATAAGCTGTGTTTAAGTCTGTTTGTGTTTTTGGGTTATTGTCCTGATGGATAATAAACGTTCTCTGAAGCCATAGATCTCTGGCTGATGGAAAATAATCGTCCTGCAGATTTTTCTAGATTTTGCTGCATTCAGTGTACCTTCTAATGATGAATAATGATGACCATTGATTGGACCTTCCAGACGCAGGTCTCTTTTTACCACAATCACTGGAACTGCATTCATTGGGAGGCTACTAGCACAAATTGACCTGACCTTTGTTGAATTAGGTCAGTCATTTAAAAAAGCGTAAATATTTATGCAGTCACATATTTTATGTTGCATATATTGTATTTAATCATAATTTTGTTGAAATTAGTTTTCACTTTGTCTTTAAAGGACCTTTTTGTGAAACATTTTTAAAATCAGATCTTTTTGGTCGTAATTTATTTGTTAAAGCAATAAAACGGTAAAACATCCAAGGGGGTGACAACTTTTGATATGGTCTCTATGCTTTGATTCAGCACGCTTTGAACAACCAGTTTCTTTAACAGTGACATTTGACCCTCTATGTGGAAGATGTCAGGGACTGCACATCTGTCATGTTAGCAGTCTTCCCAATGATTATGTAGGCTAAAATATTATATTTCTGTATCAAAAGCCCATCTTTACTGTTCTATTTACATTCTCCAATAAACTTCCACTTAGGGGTTTCATCAGCTGCAGCCCATGATTGTCAAAATTAACAGATGTGAATGCTTGGAATACATCAATATGAATCTAATAAATAGTTTTCGTTTTTGAAATAAATTGCTGAAATAAGACTTTTCAATGATAGTTTTTAAAGCAGCCTATTTAGATTGTAGATCCATTTTCCCCTAAGCTTTAGCCATCCAGCCATTCGTGCCTTCTCCATGTGCAGACTTCCCCTCAGTCAGCCCAACTTTAGTCAGAAAAAGCCATTAATCTCACCTACTGAGAACACTTGCACCATCCTCTATTTAGGCTCTCGCTTTTTCCGTGCAAAGGAGCAGCAGCGGGTTTGTACCGCTCATCATGTGGAACCTTTCACAGTTCTTATGTAGCACACGCATATCATCTCGACCCCAAGCGGAGCTGGTATGAGAAGTCAGCCTGGAGCTAGAACTACATCCAGACTGGAACACTACAGAAGTCTCAGGACCTCCGTTTGTTTTACAGAGGTGTTTTGGGCACCACCCATTTCTTGTAATATAGATTTCTGTTTCCTCTTTGTTACAAAAACAGCAAAGGTGACTTTCTTGGACTTTTTACACACTGGAAGACAAACCTCCTTGGCACCATGTGGGTGGGTGGGGGGTATGTGGTTGGTTGCAGTGAGATGTGTGGGGTGTATTCTATAGGGATTTAAATCAAATGCATGTTTTTTATTATTATTTTTGCATGAAAAACGTGCCTGCTTTTGAGCTGTTCAGGCCAGAAGGCTCATGGGACAGAAAAGTGCGGCTGCTGGGTTTCAGATGTATTTTATTACAGACTGCTGTTACATACAAATTTCAACTGGAAATACATACATAATAATAAAGAAGTGTTGTTTTGTAAGAGTTGACTCTCGGGGTTCTTATTTTTATGGAGAAAAACAAAAAATTCACAACAACATGTAAGAATTCAAGTCAAGGTAAACCCAAGTAGCTCCTTCTGATTTGGGTCTAATTGGGTTTACATGACGGATAAAAGTGATTTGTTTTGGAAAAGTTGGTGCCGACCAGTAGGGGCACCACAGATCACAAGTACTGATATTACTTGGAGTTTGTGTAGCATCTGACAGTTAAAATTGTAAAAGGAGGATTTATTATAGGCATTTTAAAATGGCAGCAGTCCTGGACAGTTTTAGAGGGATCACATTGTGCGTTTGTGAGAGGCTGGTTCAGTTCATTTATATAGCACCAATTCACAAGAGATGTCATCTCATGGCACTTTACAAGAAAAGTAATTTTAATACAATGATAAAAACATTTGGCCCCGTTGATGCCAAATTTCCAACCACAGCAATCCCTCATACCGAGCAAGCATGTAGCTACAGTGGAGAGAAAAACTCCCCAGTAATGGGAAGAAACCTCCAGCAGAACCTGAACCAGACTCAGTGCAAGCACCCATCTTCCACGATCGTCCGGGAGTTTGAGAAGACAGAGCAGAGAGAAAAAGAACAAAAAGAATTAAGGTAGGAGTACTTTTTATATATAAAAAGTAAATAGTTGACATCACGACACGGAGGATGTTGGTTGCATGTAAGCCATAGGTATGTCACAATAACCAATGGTTACAAAAAAGCACCACTAACAGAAACAAAATAAATAAGGCAATGAAAGTGATCAGAGAACTTCAGCAACTGTCTCAAACACCCCAAACCCACTTGTAGATAGATAGATAGATAGATAGATAGATACTTTATTCATCTCCAAGAGAAATTCACAGTTCCAGCAGCTTACGGGAACACAGGGGCATGCAGGGAAAATACAGTATAAAAATTTAAAAGAAGAACTAAGGTAAAATATAATGGTATAAAAAAGTATAATGTCTGCCAGTCCAGTTCAGGTGCAGTTGTGCAGATGTCAGTATACAGAAACACTTGAGTAATGGTCAGTTTGTACATACTTAGAGTCCAACTTGTAGATCTGTGTGTATGATAAAGTGCATGTGTGACCGAAGGTGCATGGTGTGATTAGCATTAAGTCCAGTGTTCTATGGTTGATTTTATCGCCCTCCCCCTAGAGTTGTTGAAGAGCCGCATGGCGTGGGGGAGGAACGATTTCTTCAGTCTGTCAGTGGAGCAGGACAATGACAGCAGTCTGTCACTGTAGCTGCTCCTCTGCCTGGAGATGGCGTTGTGCAGTGGATGGTGTGGACTGTCTATGATGGACAGTAGCCTGTTCAGAGTCCGTTTATCTGCCATAGATGTAAGGCTGTCCAGCTCTGTGCCAACAACAGTACCCGCCTTCCTCACCAGTTTGTTCAGGCGTCCAGCGTCCTTCTTCTTGAGGCTGCCCCCCCAACACACCACTGCGTACATGAGGGCGCTCGCAACTACAGACTGGTAGAAGATCTGTAGCAACTTCTTGCAGATGTTGAAGGACGCCAGCCTTCTGAGGAAGTACAGACGGCTCTGTCCTTTCCTGCACAGGGCGTCTGTGTTGGCAGTCCAGTCCAGTTTGTCATCCAGCTGCACTCCCAGGTATTTGTAGGTGTGAACCACCTCCACACAGTCACCTTTGATGTTGACAGGCTCAAGGTGCGGCCTGATTCTCCTAAAGTCCACCACCATCTCCTTGGTCTTGGTGGCGTTTAGGAGCAGGTGGTTAAAGTCGCACCACGTGACAAAACGTTGGATCAGCTCCCTGTATTCCTCCTCCTGTCCACTCCTGATACAGCCAACGATAGCTGTGTCGTCCGCGAACTTCTGCACGTGGCAGAGCTCCGAGTTGTACTGGAAGTCGGACGTGTACAGGGTGAACAGGACCGGAGAGAGCACAGTTCCCTGCGGTGCTCCAGTGTTGCTGGTAACAGTGTCGGACCTGCAGTCCCCCAGTCGAACGTACTGAGGTCTGCCGGTCAGATAGTCTGTAATCCATGCCACCAGGTCTGATCCTACTCCCATCTCTGTCAGTTTGTGCCTGAGGAGCAGAGGCTGGATGGTGTTAAAGGCGCTCGAGAAGTCCAAAAATGTAATCCTCACAGCACCACTGCCTCTGTCCAGGTGAGAGAGAGAGCGGTGAAGCAAGAAGATGATGGCATCCTCCACTCCAACCTTCTCTCTGTAAGCGAACTGCAGAGGGTCGAGAGCGTGGTGGGTCTGTTGCCTCAGGTGATGGAGCAGCAGCCGTTCCATGGTCTTCATCACATGGGACGTCAGGGCGACCGGCCTGAAGTCGTTCAGCTCCCCAGGATGTGGTTTCTTGGGGACTGGAATGATGCAGGATGTCTTCCACAGCTGGGGGACCCTCCCCTGTCCCAGGCTCAGGTTGAAGATACGCTGTAGGGGGTGTCCCAGTTCCTGCGCACAGGTCTTCAGTAGTCTGGGGGAGACCCCATCTGGACCTGTAGCTTTGCCGGGGCGTAGCCTCCTCAGCTCTCCACATACCTGAGCTGCTGTGATGGTGGGTGGTGTGAGCGGGGGAGGGGAGGTGTCCTCCTCTGTGCTGGAGATGGCTTGTGGGGTTGGGTGGGTGGGGGTTGCTGTGCTCGTAGGTGCAGGGAGATCAAACCTATTAAAAAACTGGTTTAACTGGTTTGCTCTTCCCACATCAGCCTCAATGGGGGCTCCTTTCTTTGAGCTGCAGCCAGTGATGGTCTTCATCCCCTCCCATACCTCCCTCATGCTGTTGTTCTGCATCCTCTGTTCTATTTGTTCTTTGTAATGTCACTTGTAAGTGCCATGCCAACACACATTAAAGCAGCTTGCAAATCAAGGACTTACATTCATGCACCACAAGTTATAGTTCCTGGCTAAATTAATACCTTTAAACCTTCTTAGTTTTTGTTACATTATATCGGGGGAGGCAAGGGATTTCCTCGAGGAAAAAAGGTTTGGAACCACTGTTGCTTTGAATCTCAGTCTCAAATCTTTTCCAGCCTCAAACAGATTCTTCTGCCAGGATTTGAATATATTTAGCTCCATCTGTCTTCTTCCAACCAGTTTTCCTATCCATTCTGGAAAAAACATTCCCCCAGTAAGATTATCTCACGACAATGTTTCACAATGGGGATAGGGTGCTCAGTGGAAGTTCTCCAACACAGATAGCAGTGTTTGCTGAGTGTTGGCTGTGCTGTGTCCTGTTGCAAACTACAAATATGATTTTTTTTAGGAAGGCTTTCTGTTAATAATGGAATTATTAAAAAAAACAAAAAGAGACAATGATATATCAGACTAATGAGAGATTTTCTTCCTTCAGAGCTTTGGATTTCTGCATCTCTCCTAGAGTTGCGACGGGCCTCTTGGCTGCTTCTCTTCCTGTCTTGGCCTTGCCTTGCTAGGTTAAAAGACCATACTGCGTTTTCCCTAGGTTCTCCCAGAGCTCTGTTCCTCTGTCTTTATGATCCTCTTGGTCCTCTGATGTTCTCTAACAGACCTATAAAGCCTTATTAGAAAAGCTTTATTTAAAGCTTAAAAAATACAATTCATTCAATTCAAATCAGAAATACTTTAATTATCCCAGAGGGAAACTAAGTGCTGTTGTAGCTCATACTAATTTATTCTTCGAGGAGTTGTTGGAGACCATGAAGGCTGTGGGCAGGAAGGATTTCCTGTAGCAGTCTGTGTTGCAGTGAAACTGAAGACGCTCTGTGTAGGATAGTATCACGCAGAGGATGCTCAGGGTTGTCCTTTTTTAAATGAAGAATCCTTTGCATCATTATCTCTAGTTGTTCCACAGGTGTCCCCAAAACAAAACAAGCCTTTATCGGGTTGTTGAGCCGTTTTAAGTCCCTGCAACCCCAAACGATAATGGATGAAAAGATGACACTCTCCATCACAGGCTTGTAGAAGATTTGCAGCATCTTGCTGTCCAGTCTGCTGTCCCTTTTTGTAAACTCTTCACTGTTGATTATCCAGTCCAGTCTATTGTCCAGGTAAACTCAGATGTATCTGTACTCTTCAACCACCTCCACTTCTTCTCCCTTGATGGAGACAGTCTTTGACTTGTCTCTGTTTCATCTGAATTCTACTATCATCTCCTTTGTTTTGTTCACATTCATGGCAAGATGATTGTTTCCACACCATGCCACAAAGCGCTCCACCAGCTCTCTGTATTCAGCTTCTTCACCATCTCTGATACACCCGACAATTGCAGAGTCGTCTGAGTATTTCTGCAGATGACAGGTCTCTGTTTTATACTGGAAGTCTGAGGTGTACAGAGTGAAAAGTATAGTGAGTACAGTACCCTGTGGTGCTCCTGTGCTGCTGATCAGCTGGTTTGACACACAATCCTTCAGTCTAACAAACTGTGGTCTGTTTGTCAGGTAGTCATTGGTCCAGCTGATTGTTGAGGCATCCACCTGTGTCTTCAGGAGTTTCTGACAAAGCAAATCAGGCTGAATTGTGTTAAATGCACTGGAGAAATCAAAGAACATGATTCTCACAGTGCTGCCTGCTTTTTCCAGATGACAGTGAGTTGGTTGAAGCAGGTTGATGATGGCATCTTCAACACCAACTCCATGGTGATAAGAAAGCTGCTGGGGGTCCTGATAAGTTCTAGTTTGCTTTCTCAGGTGGGGTAACAGGAGTCTCTCCAGGACCTTCATGATGTGGGATGTCAGGGCAGCAGGTCTGTAGTCATTGATGACTGATGGGTGAGTTTTCTTTGGTACTGGAACAAGGCAGGATGTCTTCCACAACACTGTAACCTTCTCCTGGGTCAGGCTAAGGTAGAAGAGGTGCTGCAGAATCCCACAGAGCTGCTCTGCACAGGTCTTCAGGACTCTGGGGCTGACACCATCTGGACCTGCAGCCTTCTTCTAGTTCAATTTCTCCAACTGCCTCTTCACCTGACTTTTAGAAAAAGATAGGTGGGAGAGTGAGGTAAAGGGGGTAGCAGCATCTCCTGACTTGGTCGAAGACAAAGTATCAATACTTCCATCTATCCAGTCCTTCCTGTGCTTAAAGCCTGTGATCTTTTTCATTCCAGACCAGACATCTATTATATTGTTCCTCTGTAGTTTGTTCTCCAGCTTCTTCCTGTAAGCCTCTTTGCCGTCTCTGATCTTGACTTTAAGTTGCTTCTGTATACTTAATTTTTATTTTTATTCTATTTTATTTATTTGCACAATGAATAGGTATATACAAGACAAAAAATACTTTAACATACAGTGCAGGAACAGCATATAAGTGGAGAAATTTTTGCAAAAACCATATTAGCAATTAGGTTTGCAACAATACTTTTTTCAAAACGTATACCGTACCGATACTTGGATCAGAGTACTTACCAATACAGAGTACCAATGCCGATACTGCTACCACACAAAAACGTGCTATCAATTAGGAGTCATATTTTATTTTCTTCTCTCTTACAACAAATGATGGTGAATTAGATACAATAATAAAATATTAATAAAAATGACCACAGAACTTAAATTTAAAAGTTAAAAACTAAAATCTTCAGTGAACTTATTGCTGGGTTTCCACAGCTTAATCGTATCAGTTCATGGTATTGGTTAACTCCACTTTGGAAGCAGAGTCTGGGGACTTTGGGTCGGGCTCTCCAATCTCTGTAGCTGAGTTCACTGAGGTCGTTAAAAAGCACCAGGGTTGGATGAGATTCTCCCTGAGTTCCTCAAGTCTCTGAATGTTGCGGGGCTGTGTTGGTTAACGGGGCTCTGCAATATTAGGTGGATATCTGAGGGCAGTCCCCTTGGGTTGGCAGACCGGGGTGGTGGTGGTCCCCCTATTAAAGGAACAATGTGATTTTCATGCTGGCCATGGAACACTGGACTAGTTCTACACCCTCAGCAGGGTCCTGGAGGGTACATGGTAGTTTTCCCAACCAGTCTACATGTGTTTTGTAGACTTGGAGAAGACGTTCAACCGTTTTCCTCAGGGAATCCGGTGGGGGGTTCTCAGGGATATATGGGTTACCCCTTTAATACAGGCTGTTAGGTCACTGTCTTACTAGTGTCAGAGTTTGGTTCACATTACCGGCAATAGGCCGGGCTCATTTCCAGTGACAGATTGACTCCGCCACGGTTCCCCTTTGTCATAGATTCTGTTCATAACTATTATGGACAGGATTTCTAGGCGCAGCAAAAGAATTGAGGGATCCTTTTCGGTAGCCTCAGGATTGGTCGGGTCTCTGCTTTTCACAGATGGTGTGGTCCTATTGGCTTCATCAAAACTCAATGTACAACTTTTGCTGGAGTGTTTCGCAGCGTCTGATGCAGCTGGGATGAGATTCAGCACCTCTAAAGCTGAGACCATGGTCTTGAGCCAGAAAAAGGGTAGGGTCGCCCTCTGGGTCAGGCATGAGGTCCTTCAAATGGAGTAGTTCAAGTATCTGGTGGTCTTGTTCACAAATGAGGGGGGGGGGGGGGAATAGAGCGGGAGATTCATAGGCGGATTGGTAAGGTGTCTGCATTTATACGGGTGTTGTACCGGTCTGTCGTGGTGAAGAGAGCTGAATCGAAAGGCAAGAGGGAAGTCTGGGTCTCTCTGCTTAAGCTGCTGCCTCCACGACCCGACCCTGGATAAGCGGAAGATAATGGATAGATGGAATCGGGTACCAAGCTTAGATCCTCAAACCCTTTGTGAGATCAAATGCTAGTGTGGTTGGCCTTGAGTTCGTTCTAATACTACAACTCATTTAGCTGGGGTGAGTCAGCAGTTCCTGACAGAAGAAGGCATTGATGATGCTATGGATCGGCATCGACTGTCCATCCAGGAGTCGGTGGAGTCCAGGTCTGGGAGGAGGTCCCTCTGGAGACCATCCTCCACCTCATCGGGAGCATGCCCAGGTGTTGTAGGGAGGTCCGTAAAGGCACGTGGAGGCCACACCCGGTACTGAGCCTCATTTTGACTTGTTTTAAGGACGTTACATCGAAGTCGGATCAGCCTATATTGGGATTTTCCAGTAGTAGCCACATAGAAGTTCCCATCCCATTCAGCTGCCAGCAGATTCCCAGCACAGTTCCAGCAGACTTCCAGCGGCTGGAGTGACCCCCACCATCTCCTGTCATAGACCTGTGAAGGACCAGCCAAGGACCCATCTTGGAAACAGGAGAACCCTTAAACCGCTACTACTGTATATTTTACTATAGCTAACATTGTAATAATGGTTCCTGACGTACATTTAGCATTGTAGCTGAGTTTTAACATACTAAATGGAGCAAGTTAAACTTACTTAGACTTTAAACCTCAATTCAAGTTTCGACCATAGTTCATACAAACTGCAAAAGCCAAGTACTCTTGAAAAACAAGACTGCTGATTGGATATTATCATTTTCTGCAGACACAAGTTGTATAGTTCACAATTTCTGATCTCCGTCTTACACTTACAAACAGCTTAATCACAGTATCAGACTCGTGCAGTTGAGCTCTGAACCCCACAGAGAATTATAATATGGACAACAGATTTTTGGACCATTTCATTACAGTGGCATATATAGAGGAACAAACTACTTTCTTTTTCAGCCATTTAAGCTTTAAACCTGAATCCATAGATCTTGTTGAACCCAACCCAGCAACAGAACCTCCTATTGGGCTTCAACTGATATGCACCACGAGGCAGGTCCCTTTTAAATTTCCTAAAATTTTCTAGTTTAACCTCAGTAGTTTAAAACTGAGCAAATTTGATATATAAGAAGCTCTGTATCATTTTCCATCAATACATTTATAGTTATAACATGACAAAATGTGAAAAAGTACAAGTATGTGATTACTTTTGCAAGGCACTGAATGTCCAAACTAGGCCATTCTTTCTGGGTGCTAACCAGATTGTGTCTGTGAATTTTATTAACAGTCAGAAGCCAAGTTTCTGGAGAACGTACAGAGAAGCTGCGTGTAACAACGGAAGCACTGACACAATCACATGATCAGACGATGCGTAAAACATGATCACTGATCTTAATTACTTTTATTTCACTGCAGATGAACCATTACGATTTAATGTTTAGCTGGGCAGCTTCATTTTGTCAAATCGTTTCCTTTACTTCAAGCCAGCATAACATTCTAAAAAATATTAGAAAGAGGCCATTTTGGGCCTGACATCTTAGTCTGAGTCAACAATACAGAGTTACTTTGTTAGTTTTTCATGACGAAGCCCTTTTTTAGCCTTACTCAGGCGTAATAACCATAGATACAGTTCAATTAATTCCAGATTTTTTTCCTTAAGAAATTAACCCAAATCCAAAAGAAAGAACTGGCCTGTTTCCATCACCACTTCTTAAAGTCTGGCATGAATCAGGAACGAATACATTTAGCAACCCAGGCCCCTATTGATCTGGGTCTGAAACGAAATCTATAAAGTCTTCTTACAGAAGAAATAACACAACACAAGTCAATCTGCATATATTTCCTTTTGTAACATTCATTCTATCAGAGCTTCGTTAAGGTGTAAAATGTCAGAGGGCAGCACTAAAACCCTCCTGGATGGAGGAGAGATTCGACACCAGAGCGTTAGGTTCAGACAAGTGCTCGATTCTGCTGCGGTGGTTGGTGACTGGAGCTGTAGGAGGAGGGCGGCCATCTTAGATTGTCCTTCCTATAAACGCTTCTCCTGTCCATGAATTCATTCTGACAAGCACACAGAGAATGGATGGGATGGAGGGGCGCTACAGAGATAGCAATGGTAAATCCTAAGCTTGTTCGATAATAACGGAGCAGATCAGATTAAGCGCTACCAGATCTGGAACTACATTTCCCATGGGGACTGTAAGGACGCCGAGCAGAGGTGACATGCTTCAAGTGCAAGCAGCCTCTTCATAGTCACAAAACAGAAACGTACAAATCCGGGTCCTTGTATTTGTTTTCATTTTTCACCCCTGCAGACAAAACTCAGGGTTCAATCAGCCTGCGGCTCTAACTATTCGGAAATCATGGTGCAGAGGGAGTGGATGAAGTCAATGGGCAGAGAAAGGGAAAATAAAAATCCAAAAATATATATTTATGTTTAAATTTATATATATATTTACGAGGTATATGTCCACAAAAAAATAAACACCCAAAGTTTCAAAATAGGCATTTCTTTCAAATATATCCTTGCTAGTGATGCCTTAGGTAGACAATAATATTAACAGCAATACTACTCCAAAACCAGGAAGTTCTCCTGTCCTGAATCTCCACCCTCAGGAGTCCAAAAGAAGCCACCTGTGTGGCGCCGGTGTCAGACGATCTGACGTCACCTCAACCAAAAAAGGAGCAGAGGAGAAAACTTCCCTAACTTCTCCAACAACCAGACTCTCAGCGCCGTCCTCCAGGACGAGCTAGGGCTGAGGCTGGGAGGCAGGAAAAATGTGGGCCACAGGTCCAAAAAAATAATTAGAACAAAAAGGTGTCTCTGTGCAAGTCTCAGTATTAAACCGAAAATAAACCCCGGAGGGAAAGGCAGGCGTCCTCTAGACGATTGTTAGTTCGGCTGGCAGTAGAGGATCGCAGTCCACTGTAGTCACGCTAGGTATTGCTGCAACGCTGTCTTCGCCCTGACAAACACAGAAACATATCATCAGAAAATAATATTTGGTAATTCAGCAGGAGCGGGATTTTCTGGGCTTTTGCCCACCTGTCGCTGAGGTTGGGATCGACTGACTGCGTCAGTTTGTGCAGGATGTCCACAAAGCCCATCTCCCTCAGCTTGTCCTGACGATCCTGAGAACCTATCACACAACAGAGACAGCTTTAAACTTTTTAGCATTCACATGGCATTGATTCTGCTACCATAAAAAAGGTACTGATTGCCTATTTTTAAATCATTCAGACTGGTATCAGGAAGAGAAAAACTTTCACAAGTGCCCCAAGTGGTCAGATATTAATCTATCAAATTATTCCGGCAAATTATGCCATCAGCGTCACCTTCCGTTTCAAGCACCCAGCATCCAGAGGTAAGGGGAGCGTCTGCATGAGATTAAGGGATGTTACGGTGTAACTAGTACCATACTTAAAGCCTGCCACACACAAGAGGAATCTGCTGGGCCAACAGTCATTCAAGGCCTTTTGCTCAGCAGACAGCTCGCTGTGTGCGGCTAATTTTTGGTGAGTTTTCTGCCTCATGAGGCGCTGAGGTGAAAATCAAACAGAAACTCTCTGTGTGTACTCTCTGTGAGCTGTCTGCTGAGCAGACATATTCAAGCGACCAATCAGAACGCGGTCTCCAATTACATGATTCCAAGATGGCGGCCCCCATCCGTCAGAAAAATGAATGACGCAGAGATGGATACGGAGGAAATGCCGCTACTCATTTTGTTGATGAAGCGTCGTTGCATTAAATAAACAGGTATGGTGAAATTTTTGGTGAAATGTCCACAAGTCTTTATCTTCTAAAATGCAATCTTCTTCAAGGGCTGCCATCTTGGAATCATGTGATCAGAGACCTATGTCAAGTCCATAGTATGGCAATCCTGAATGCCTTATGTCTTCACAGTAGCCTTGAAATGAAAGGCATGAGTGTGTTTGGGTTATAACAACAGAAGGCCAGGAAATACTTTTTAAAATGATGTGGGACATTTTTCACTTTTCACTCTAAGCTTCTTCATTGAAAAAACTCAAACTAGGAAAAAACATTTCCTCTTATTTCTCAACAAAACATGTAACATGGAAAGATTACTGCAATTCTTTTTGAATTAAAATGTCAATTTAAGAGTGCCTTAATGTTGGTATTTAAGAGAAGAAAACAAGTGAAACAAAGACTAAATCTACTATATCTAATACATTATTCTTTATTTTGTCATGAGAATCCTGCTGAATGGCAGTAAGTAATGTCTGGCCTAGCTTAATCCTTTCAACAGAAACTTTTTAAGTGTTCATTTAATTTTTACATTGATCTTAAAGCTGATACCAATTATTATTCCATCAGAAATTTTAATTGAAGCCCCGTCCCCTCTGAAACTTTTTCAACTTTATCTGGGATGCCATCTAATGCGTCTGCATCTGCAGGGGGGCAGATAACGCAACGTCTGTTTCTTTCTGTAATGAAGTGCAAATGTTTACTGAACTGCATTTCTGAATTAAAACAACTGATGTCAGAGGGGCAAAGACACATCATTTTATTTCAATATGATGATTTTGGGATTCAAAATCTCTTTGGTGTTCTTCATATTTCAAGGTGAATAGCAAAATGTCCTGTGGTGTGACTGTAACATTGATGACTTATCAAATGTAAATATTAGTAAAATAAAGCAGATATGTTAGGAGCATCTAATAAATGCCTTGGTATTATCTTGTATGTATTTACTTAATTAACTTAAGTTTTAAAAATTCTGAAAAGTACTAAAATGATATTTACAGTACATTTTTGTTTTGTAGTACAAATGCTGTCCTGCAATTTTTGGTAGTCTTGTGGTGTGACTGATCTAGTTTGAGAAAATAGAAAAATATATTTTTAAAGAATCATATTCTGGGTTAAAACTATGAACTTATTCAGTTACTGTATTGCCCAAGGTCAGTCTAATATAGCGATGACTCAAAATGTTCGCAAAGGTGAAAAAGTCATGTGGTGTCACATAATTAAGTCAGACGTCTAGCTAGATTCTCGTCTGTTATGTTTGCAATATTAAACATAAATCTATCACTGTCTCTATATATTAAACAAATTTAGTAAATATTATCGATACTATAACTATATTATACATATCTTAAACAAAAGTATATATGTCTTCATTATACATAATATACATGTATTAAACATAAATATATATCTGCCTTCATGTTTGTTGTATGTGTTTGATGATTTTATCATGATTTTTATTATTTTAGCATGATTTTATTGACTTTCTCTTTAGAAACTTAAAGTTAAAAATATAAATGAATGGTCTTTATGGCTGGGTCTGATTTGACGCCTCCAAAACGTTAATTATTTAGTATGTCTTGTTCACTATGTTTTTAGCTTAAATTCTTACACTATAAAAATAAGATTGTACTGATATTTTCATACAGTGCCTCATTTCCTCATGTGGTGTGACAGTATATCCTGTAGCGTGACATCACTTCAAACACAATTAAATAACTTTTACTATGTTAACTAGATTAAATTATATAATTATTATATGCATTTGAAAACATTACAAAATATAACTTTATAAAAAATAAAAATTTTCAAATATTTTTTCTCATTTTACACAACATTTCCACTGGAGTGAGTGGTAAAAGACGGCGCAAGTAAAGAATATAATCGAAAAACAGCTGTGAAAAAAATATATGCAGAATTTTAATGTTAAACTTAACCTTTTAAACTTAAAACATACCTAAATTTTATTTGAAATTAATATTTAAATATTAGAATGTTATAGTAATGCCATGTCACACCGCAGGACATATTTTGCCTGGAGCTGTGAGAAAAGCTTAATAAATTACATAATGAGGGAAAAAAAATAAATCTATTAACCTCTAATAGTTTCAAAAACAACAGAATTTGAACTTTACAAATTCATACAATTCTCAAGCATTTTATAACTTTGTTTTAAAAAATGCTGTTTCAACCTTATTTGTAATCTACCCAGGTATTTTTTCAAAAAAGTCCATACCATAAAGTCATCTGAAAGATAAAAATATTCCTGCTAGGAGTAGTTCTTACCGTCCTCCTCGTTCCAGATCAGGTTTGAGACACAGAAGGTGGCGGCTAGCTGCAGCTTCACATTCGAGTGTCCCTGTGCGAAGAGAGGACGTGAAGGCACTCAGAGACACACAGTCTTACTGAAGCAATGTTTCATCAGCTGCTGAAAGCCATGCTTTCCCAACAACGTGCACAACTTTAATCCCAACCGTTTCCTGAAATCCTGAATCAATAGTTTTATTCAACCTTTTTATTTCAGTTTTAATCATAAAAGCTCTACATGAAATAGCATCAAGGCATTTCAATGCCAATAATACACATATAAAACAGTTCTAATAGAACTAAATGAAATAATGTCTCCAAGTGAATAAATGTATTTAAATGAGGCTGAAAACCTGATTCCAGATACAGATTGTGTTAACATTAAACTCAACAGTGAAGAGCAGCGGACCACATCTGTACTCTACCATGTAGTATTTCACTTTCTGGAGCATGTCATCGTTCGTCATGATGAGCTCCTTGGCTGTGTTTCCATCGGCGACGTTGGCGAGGATGCACAGTGTCTAAAACAAAGAAAGATACAGGGTCAGGTTTCACTGGACCACCTGGTGCTGGGATCATCTGAAGCGTCTGCAGCTTTACAGTTGCTGACTACAAATCCAGCCAAGATGAAACCGCTGTACAGCAGCAGGATGAAGTGCTGCAGAAAAATCCTGGCACACACGCTCACCTGCTCTTTGACCTCTATGCTGTGCTCGGCTTCCAGGATCAGGGTCACTGCCTGCATGATCTGCTTCCCATGAGAGCTCATGATCTGGTCAATGTGCTGACAACGTGAGAGGGAAGCAAGGGGAGGTCAGTGGTTAAGATTCATGAGGAATAGAATTCACATTCAGCACATTATGGGTCAAGGAGAAGTGTTCTCAGACATGAGACTCTGAGTGCAGCACTAACTGGGCTATCAATCCATTCATCAAGACACCGTCAATGTAAACTCACCTCTAATTGGTGTGTAAGGGTTCTTTATATGCCTTGTTGTTCAGTTATCAATCGTTTGGTCTCCTAGGAAATTCACTACTGCCTTCTTCCCATATTCAGTCAAAAGGAATAGATGCCCAAGTGCAGTGTGCATAACACAAATAGTGTAGACCAAAGTGTGAACCATGGAGGGCTGATGATGCTGAAGCTTGCATCTTCCTGTCAGCTTATAATTCGGTGCTAAATGAGAGCTAGCTCAGTGGTTTTATAAGGAGTCTGGTGTTTATTTGACCATTTGAGGCTCAAAGTCTTTAATATTTAGACTGGTCAGACTTCAACTGAATAAATCCACACGTAATAGGATTTTATGAAACATAATCTAAGTTAAAGGTTAGATATGGAACATGAAAACAGTAGCAACATCTAGTTTATCTAGGTTGTAGTTACAACAAAGTAAAAATATTTCCAGCTTTTGGGTTGCCAGGTTTGCTGCTGATACGCCCAGTGAGCAACCTGAACTGTGTCCAGTGAGGAATGTATTTTAGGAGTTTAAATCCCAGCTAATGTTGGCAAAGTTAGCTAGTGAGTTAGCTTACCGATCCATGAGGAAAGTCGCAGTTTCTGCGTGTGTTTGATGGCGTAAAAATGTTTTATGTGGGTCCATCTAGTGTAGGCTTCACCTAAAACTACTCTAGTTTCTGTTGTTCTGCGGTCACTCCTCTCCTGAGACGGATAACAATATCTCTGGGTCTCTTTTTTCGTTTTGAAAACACAAGCAGACTCTTCTGTGTGTTTTTGTGAATTTCTTACCGGGCGCGTTGACAGCAGATTACGCAGCAAACCGAGAGTCTTCATCAGCACGTTGGTGTCGGGGTCAGAGAGCAGACGGAACAGCTGCTCCGTGCCCAGACACCGGACAA
Organism: Apricaphanius iberus; assembly: GCA_028564705.1. NCBI lineage: Eukaryota > Metazoa > Chordata > Actinopteri > Cyprinodontiformes > Aphaniidae > Apricaphanius > Apricaphanius iberus. The sequence goes on from JAPXFQ010002266.1 coordinate 1,158,948, forward strand.
TCTCTACCTTCACCTTCTGGTCCGCCTGGAATGCCATGTTCTTTAAAACACAAACGCGTTCAGTCTTTCTGCATCATGGGTGAAAACTCTTTACATGTATAAATATTAGGGCTGTAACGGTACAAGTACTCCCATTAAAGTTTTTCGGTACAGTGCTGTTGTTTCGGTATGCTCGTGAACTGAACAAATCCAGCTGTTTTCTACCAGAAAACATGCAGAATGTTTATGTGAGAAACTCAGAGCGCAGTGCAACGTTCTGCAGCTCAACTTTCAAAAAGTGACACAAGAGTTTAGTGATAGCTCCCAGCTTAATGCTTTGAACTAGGTTGTTCAAAGCATTAAAGCAATGCCAAAAGGATTTAAGCATGTTTTATTCTCCAATATGGGGAAAGTTTGATGTAAACATTTCGAAACTTTAACACTGACTGACTGAGTGGTTATATGGTTTTCTGTTCTGGCTAGGTCTGCATGTACTATTCGATTTATTCGTTTTAAAATCCAATAAAGTCTCCAGTCAGTTCTATACCTTCAACGTTTTTAAATTATAGAACAAAACGACATAATTTCATGAATTAAAAAAGGAATAAATTTAGAAAAAGTTTTTTGCTTAATGTTGATCACAGTAAAACATTTAAAAAAAAAGTTAGATGTACATTTGTGTCCGATCCATGATTTTTTGTACCATTACACCCCTAATGTACATCAAGATTTTATCAGATTAAGGGTTTTTCTCCATGTGGGAAAACATAAAAAGGTTTGATGCAGTTATTAATTCTAGGGGTGTCACAATCTCGTTTTTGTAATGAAAATCAAAAATCACATTACGACCTTGCACATTGAAATCCAAAAGAGGATTTCAATGTGCAAGTCCATCTAATCACAAAGAACCACACATTGCATTTTCCCTAAGAAGTAACTCTCACCAGTTATCATACAACTCACAACACCTGGTAACATTTGAACTGCCTGTATCACATCCCCCGTGATCAGAGCGCACGTCTACAGGGTACATTAGCTGATGCTTGCTAGTAGCTAAGCTACAGCTCGACCAGGGCTAAAATAGAACAAGCAGGGGGACCGGGACCACTGCTTCTACTCTCAAAGCACCAGTGAAGAAATTTTGAGTTCCCTGCGAGTTAAGTCCACATTCGATTTAGACAATACTGTTTCACTTTTATTGTAAATAAATTATTTCAATTTGACCATTAATGCCTAATGTGATAAATTACACAAGAAGAATAAAAATTGCACCAATTTTGTCTATTAAAATAAGACTTACAGCACGAAATGTAATGAATAAAACCAATGGTCGCAGACTAGTCTAAAAATGACATTGGGCTCAGTAATGTATACGGAAATAAATAAATAATATAAAAATTGAGAATCGAATCGTTACCCTAAAAATCGAAAATCATATTGAGGATTTGAAGAATCGTGACACCCCTAATTAATTCTATAATCATCTAGAAGTTTTCTCCTTACCATCAGGGCCCAGATGCCATTTACCCTCAAAGCAGGGCTGTCACTCTGAGTAAGACTGCATAGTAACTCAATGACTCCAGACTCCAGGATGGGCTGTTAGAAACAAGTTCATTTAAAGATCAACTTCTGACTGATGTACTGTCCATCAGATTTAACATTTCCTTAATTTACACATGGGCCACACATTATTCAAGCTGTGAAGCCAAGAGACTGGGGAGCTGAGGGTTCCTTTAAAAATCAAAGGACATTATCACCTCTTTACTTGGTGAGAACTCCAGCAGTAGGTTGCATAGTGTTGAAGAAGCCATGACCAGGACCTCATCTGGGGCGTTCTGCAGCAGCTACACACAAACACATCATTATCACATCATTTAGAACGCACGCAGCCTGAGACCTAAGATCCGATGGGCAAGAAAGGTGGTGAACATATATATATAAACTGACCTTCATGAGGGGTTTCCACACAGCATGATCGTGAAAGCTGGTCCTTAGTTGCTGCACTGACCGTGAAAGACTATGAAGACATCTGCAGGAAGCGGCACATATGAATAAACTGTAATGTCGTCGATTTGGTTTGATGCTTTTACTGATTCATCTGCCTCTCACAATAACTAATTTAGCTGCCCCAGAAATTATTGTGATAAATATTGTCACTTTCAGACCATTTTCAACTAATGTAATAATGCATGTACAGCTTCTGAACGATCAATAAACTTTTTAGTTTTTAAAAACATTTACTTACCACAGTAACTGGAAGAGATTTCTGATATTCCACACAAATTAACACATCCGCCAAAAACAATAAGACTAATGAAGCACTGAGTGCAGGCCTAGGCAGCTCAGTTCCCCCACCCCCAGTGTTTCCCAACTGTGCTCAAAGCACACTGCCCTGCATGTTTTAGATGTGTCCCTACTCCAGCAGGCCTGGTATCAGTTGGTGGCTGATTAAGAGGCTTTGGCTGAACTCTAATGCGTTAAAGCATGTAAAACCTGCAGGGCAGTGTGCCTAGAGGACCAGGGTCGGGAAGCAGTGCACTGAGGTATACTGAGGTGAAAAGACCTCCAGCTTGATTTGGTGTGACGGGAGTTTCATTGTCTTATCTGTTTGCAGTGAGAGAGTGAAACCAAAGTCAAATTTCCTGTTTGTGCTCAAGATGTTGGGCAATAAATCTGATTTTGATCCTGAAATGAGACTGAGTTTATGTCATGGTAAGAGCTTATTGATTTCATCGGCTTTTTATCTTAATATTCTAAAATAAAGTAGATCAAGTTTGTTTTTGTACTGATAACTTATTAATCATAATCTCAAAATCACAAAACTTTAAGCTTTTTTTGTCACGTTAACAATTATCTGAAAATCATCTTAAATAATTAAACTGTAGCATAGTAAATTCAAATTCTTATCCCTTTATCTCGAGATAAACCAAACCTGACCTTGTTTAGACATGAGATCAGTTATCAATTTAAGAAATATCAAGCTGTTTTTTTCAAGATTACATGCAACTCATGTTCTCAAAAACGGAACCCTTTTTTCTCAAGATTAGACAATTTGTGATATTAAAGAAATATTGGCTTGTTATAACCCAAAAATGTTTAAGTGATTGACTGACATAAGCTAGAGCACAATTGTATATTGGCCGTAATGTGACACATGGTTTTCACAAGCTGATAAAATAAACCTGGCATGCATTTCTGGTGTAATCTCATTAGAAATGCAGGTGTCCTGTTTCTGGCCTCAGAGGTTCTTTAGAGAACAATCAGCAGCATAAAGACCAAGGAGCAGAGGGACGACTTTAAAACACTACTCTGTGTTTTTTAACGATTTAATTTAAAAACATTTTGAGAAAGTCCTTCAAGCATATTTTATACTTCCTCTAGCTTCTTCCAGTCTGTGTAGGAACCCTGGACATAAAACCACCACATGAACTTACAGTAACTCATCAATATTTCAGGCACAATCAAAACCCTGAGGGGATAAAAATGGGCCTGAAGATAGAGAAATGATCTTCACTGTAAAACCACATCATTTAAGATAGAACTAGAAAAGCACCTCTGCCAAGGCAGGCCAGTGTTGTCATCTAACTGTATGTTTTTCAGATTCCTTAAAAAAATGCCTTTAGCAGTTGGACTCACACTGCCATCAATGTTAGTTTAATACTTCATCATAAAAATCCCATTTTTAGTAATGCTGGTTTTCTGATCACCCCCAGATTCTAAACACTTGTTCATGGTCTCATTGCAGACATTCCATGAAAATGTCATCATCAAAATCCACCACCCACTTTCTGAATTATTTTGCTAACTAAAAAACAAAGTCCGTCCTCAGAGTGGAAGACAAAATTCAGAGTCTCACCTCACCGCTGCCAACCGCACTTTAATGCTGGATTCTGACAGGCCGCTAACTATTCGGTCCATCATGTTCTCCGTCTCTGTGATCTAAAGAAACAGAGAAAAGGGTATGCATTACAAAATGTGTCCATTTCATCACATATGCAGAGAGACAGAAAAAGAACAGCTTATAGAACCTTTTTGCGAATGTCCTCGTCATTTGAGCCCAGGGAGGCGTAGAGCTTGAAAGCAGCTTGTCTCAGCTCATGTGCATGTTTAAGATCGTGGTCCAGCTGCAGAGGACAGCAAGGTGGACAAGTGCAAAATTTCAATGAGGTCAGCCTTCATTTTTATTCACAAAAGCTTCTGAAAAACATTTAACAGTCATTCAAAACGAAGCCATCCAAAACAAATTATATATGTAAATATATATATATATATATATATATATATATATATACATATATAACCCAACATCTGTGCACTCACCTATGAATTAGCAGTTTTGAAAGATGTTTACTACTGTTTGATGGCAAGGCTATGAGTATAGAACCAGATAGAGTTGTGGAGGTCACCTCTTGGGTTGAAACGGATCAAAGAAATACTCAGTTTGTTTTCCTATTTTCATTTAATTTGGCTCATTTGCTCAATGCTAGAATGTGAAGCTGAACTCAGACAAACACAAGCAAAAAAAACCAAAAACGAGCATTTTGATTCGATATCTAAATCCACTGAGATTCCTTTTCATTAAGACCACTTTGAAAACATCATAAAATCATCAAAAATATATAATTTCCTGTTGTTCAGGTGTTTTAGCAGTGATTAATATTAACCACAGGTTATTACAGGATTATTTAATCTGTGGTGACAACCTCTTTCTTGGCCACATTAATGAATAAAGAAGTCAGGATGTACTGGCAGAAAGTTAAAACCACGGAAGCACATTCATGTTTTACATTATAACATGAGGCCAAATAGTTCTCATATAAACATCAATAATTTCCACTATTTTTGTTTATATTCAAGCAAATATGCAGGTTAAACATGCTGAAAGCTTTGCACCGATCCAAGATGACAACCATTTTCCCACAAACAACAAAATATGAAATCTTTCTCCAGTAGGTGTGGGAAATATAGCTAACTTCACAGAATCTTGTAACAAGTGATCCGAACTATCAGTTTCATGCAATCAGCTGGAAAAGTCGTGCTTAGACCCACCCTCTTGATGTCAGTGATGGCCGACACAGAGCTGGGGTACTTGAAGTAGTCGGCCAGCATGGCCACTAGGTGGTCGGTGGTGCTGGCGATCCTCTGCAGCTCCACGTCTGGCTCCATCAGGTAAGCAAGCGTCTCGGCACCCTCCACTCTCTCCTCGAGTAAATGCTCCTTACTGCACATCCGCACGAGGCAGGGCAACGTCTGCACACACAACGACACGTCAGGTCAAACAGCAGAGATGGGTCACTGACAGTAGTTAGAACCACTGAGGTTCAAAACCTGACCTTTAGTACTATGCAGCTGTCGTCTGTCCTGATGGCGCCTGCTCGACACATGTAGGTCAGACTGGAAGGCAAACAGCAGTCACATTAAGGTCTACAACTAATGCGCTCATGTATCAGAGTAGAGGGAAAAGCCATTACAACAGTCACCATTTAGCCGCTGTTAGCTGCATCTCGACAGATTGATCCCTTTGCATCATTTTAACAAAAACCTGAGTGAGCTGCTCCCCATCCACCAGCACTGACAACAAAACACCAATCAGATTATAGAAAGGGAGAACAACAGCAGGAAAAACAAAACCAGGAGAGAATCTCACCATTCACCAGTGTCATGGAGACCTGAGTGTTCTCATAGGCCAGGACAGAAAAACACTTTAACGCTTGCATCCGGACCTGAGGAGGCAACCACACAGAAGATGATGCACACAGCCCCAGCAGTGAGAGCAGATCACCGAAGCTCTCTGGAAGAACACCATACCTTATACGAGGAGGAAATAAGCAGAGGGGCGATATTCTGGATGGCGCCATGATTATAAAGAACCGTCTGGTGCTCTGGGGTCTGCAGACAAACAAATGCCATCTCTTTATTTGGGAGAAATGTGTGTGTGTCAATTGGTTTAGAAGTATGTCATGTGACTGATTGAACCAGCTGGGCAGATGAGCCGGTCTGTGCCTTTTTATCTCTTGCTTTCCTGCATTTCTTTTTAAGCTTGAAAAAAGCCCAGAAGGGTCAAAACTTTGCTATTAAATAAAGTATAGTCTTTTTTTGTTAGCAGTGCGCAGGTCTCTTTATTTTTTTTCATCTGCAGACAAACAGCAATGGATTGTGGTCCGTCTGTGGGTCTGACTGAGTCCTTCGTGTCCATGTGTGACCAAATACCTTACAACAGTGGGAGAAGATCTGAGTGATGTACTCCTGGGTTCTCTGGGAGTTGCAGAGTAGAGACATCAGATGGGGAATCACAGTGGGATCCTTAAACAGAACAAACAACACACCATCTGTGCATGGCTTACAACCAGAACAGAAAGCAGAGAACATATACTAATTAGGGTGGAACGCTAAATGTATTTGTATTTTTAGTTATGGCCAGGTAAGTTCGACACCAAAGAGTACTGAATGAATCCAGCTGTTTTCTCCCTGAACACATGCCAAATGTTAATGTGGGGGACTCTGAGCGCAGTGCAACAATCTGCAACTTTAAAAGGAAACAGCCAAACAAAACAGGAAGGACTCCCAGCAATCACTAAACTCTGTAAGCTGGGGACCTTCATGGTTTCTACTGCAGCTACAGTAGAAAAACAAAGATTGAGCGAACCGAAACTTTGTCAGCGAACGCATCTTTCAAGAGCAATAAGGTCCATAACACACTCTGCACTGGACTGAATGACTCATCAGAAACAAGCTGAATGGAAACATCACTAATACTGGAGAAAAACCAGCAAACTCTTGATCTTTGATAAAGCACAAGTCGGAGGAATCCCAATTGATGAGAAGGTATTTTCCCAACAGCTGAGTATGCTGCATTCAAGTACAGTTGGAAGACTAGGATTCAAAATATCAAAACGACTCCAAAGTAATTTAAGCATTTTTTATTTTAAAAAATGAGCAAAGTATTATTTAAACATTTCTAAACATATCCAATGAAATCTCCAGTCAGTTCCAAAACTTTATCAAGTTATAGAACATAATAAAGTCCTTCAGGGAGTAAACACAGTTTGTTCTAGAGCGCCCCCTGGATCCAAAATAACATCAGGGTGGACAGAGTCTCCCACCCCACGCATGGAGATGTGGCTGAGCTCCTTCAGCGACAGACTGCTGCATCCTAGATGCATGGAGTTTTCACAGCTCCTTACTCCTGTTAGACTTTACAACTGTTCCCAACAAACCCACTAATGTTTACATCCCTGCTGTAATCTGCACTTTTTGAGTCATTTCATTTACATTTTTGCAGCTCCTGTTGCACATCTGTTTTTCTCATTTTAGATTCTGTTCAGTCTGCAGATTTGAAAACTGATGCTGAAAGATATGTTTGACTCGGAGGGCGTGAATACATATGCATGCCACACTCTTCAGATTTTCCATTTGCATAAAATACTTAAAACCATTTAAAACTGTCATTTGCTTCACAAGTATGCTAAATGCTGTGCAGATCTAGAAAATACTTGAGGTTTATGGTTGCAATGTAACAAAATGCAGACAAGTTAAAGCAGTATGAAGAGTTTTCCAGGCGCTTTAATCGTGTGCTGCATTAGAGCCAGGTGGAATGTGACCTACTGTATACAGCAGCTGCACTGGAGTAACTGGACTGATGAAGACAGTTCTGAGACATCGAAGACAGGCTTCAGTGAAGATCAGGTCCGGAGACAAGAGACCTGCAGAGCACAAGGGACGAGAGGTCAGTCTTTGATTTCTTATCTACATGCATCATAATGTGGGGTTTTTCTGGCTTGACCTTGGAGCAGAGTGGGGATGATGTGGCAGTCCACCAAGGACTTGATGTTGTTCTCTGTGCCCATGGCCAGACTGCCCAGCACCACGGCGCATTCGGTCCTCAGCTGCAGGCTTGATGAGCTTTGCTGAAGCAGGTAAAGTAGCCTGGAAGCAGTGAGAGAAGAAAACCTTCCAATACCGTCACCTAAAAGGAACGACACAAGCTGTACCTGCAACCAATACTTCTGTTGTTTCCATTCTAGGTTTATTAGATCATCTAAATTAATGAATAAGCAGAAGCAGATTTCATATTGTGTTTAACCAACGCCTCATTGGTCCCCTGAACAATTCTGACTTTGCTTCCATGTAAACGGACCGAGATGGGGCAGACCATGTGTAGGTGAAAAGCTCACACAGCTCTACTGATGTTCAAATAATAAAAACGTTGGGATTATTACAAAGAAGCAGTTCAAAGGTAAAATCTGACATTAAATCTGCTTTAGATGGGGTTATAACAGAATTTAGAGACCAATGTTCCAGCCCCATTATGTCTCATATACTACTAAATGTTAATTAGATAACACACAAGGAAGAAAGGGTTAAAACCCAACATTTAGACCAGACAGCACAGGTGATCTATGCTAAAGTATGATTTTTAAACATCAGGAAAAGAGCAGCATTATCACTGCAGCTTCTTTACAAGCATATTTTACTAACGCACACAAAAAATCAGCTAAGAGACGTGTAGAGTACCTCGGTACAGCTCCCAGGACGATCAGATTGGCCTTCTGCTTGTTATTTCCTATGACGGCATTCTTCATGTCACTAATAAAAGTAAAGAAAATAGGAATCACAAAAAGATAGATAGATAGATGACAGTATTTTTTGTAGACAGTAATTACCCCCCCCCTTAGGTTTTCAGATTGAATGCACATTTTGATTTGCTCCATCTCAGTTAAATTTTTGATATGAACTTTAACATAAGACAAAGACAACAAGAGGCAATACATAATCCAGCTTTCAAACAAAGCTATCCAAATCAAGCTGGCCCTGTTTAAAACTAGAATAACCTAGCAACAGGTTAGTCAAAGATCCTAAAGATTCTGAGAATCCTCTCAGAGAGCTCCTAACTTAACCTAAAAATTCCTCACCAGGAGTTTTAGCTTAGAGGTGATTCCAGAACATTTTCAGTGAACTCTGAGCAAGGAATGGATGGGAAATCCTATCTTAGTGAGGAAATGTGGTTGACCCCGTTGCTAGGTATGAGTCATCATTTCAAAAGCCGTGATTGGTTGATCCTACAAGTTTGATCAAAATTAACTTTTGGTGATAATGAGCAAAGAATGTACCCTCAAATCAATAAACATAATTATACACTCTAATCTTATGCAGACTGTAATTGTAAATAATATTTCACATTCAAAAAAATATCTGGAAAATGAATAGTAAGTAGGGGTTATAGCCTAACATTAGAATCTAAAATATGTGAAAACTTAAGTTCATTACACCCTGTTCAAATAATGATTCATGTCTTACTCATATTAATATCCTAGCTGGCATATTTTGTACTTTCACTCCCATATGGACCCCATTTGAAACAAGATGGCCTATCTCAAGGGGCTGTCCTTAATGAAGTAGAAATAGCAACATTACAACTCAGTGTGGTCTACAAACACACGGAGGTTTTCTGGAGGATTTCGGTTTAATTTTTGTGTGTAGTAACTAAGTTTCTTTGTAAATATTTTTTTTCAAAATTCAAATTTCTAAAGTTTTAAAAAAATTTGCAGAATTATTTAAATCAAATACATTTAAATGAATAAAAATATTAATATAAATTATAACACCTTTTAATTCACAAAAATGTTCATTATATCTAAAAATTTAATTGGTTAAATCAGTCCCACAGGATGACAGTTCCTATACCAAACCTAACAGTGAACATGTGTTGCTGTTAAAGTCCCAGCAGAGTTCAGCAAACTCCACTTTTCTCCATTTGTCTGCTAAACAACCAGCCAAGATGAACACAGTTACTAATGGTTAGGGAGTCTCTGTGACCCATAGATTTTGGTTTTTACCGAATTTCTCCCACAGTGGAACTTTTAGGCATGTTTTACCTCCATTATGCTCACTGTGTAAGGTGCCACTATAAAAAATGTGTGCATAGCAATTTTTCTTTTAAATTTTAAATTATATTTTCATCTAGGAACAGAAAATTCTAATATCAATGATAAAGGTAGGCTTTAAAATATGTGCTGCCTGTCAGACAGCCCCTTGGTTCCCATGTTTAAAGCGCTTTACAAAGATGGAGGAACCTGCAAACTTTATTGTTTTATTTTTATTATTTTACAGAAAACATTTACAATCATACAGTCTGTAAATGAGTTTCCTACATCGATACGACATTGAGATTGTTTCTTTTTTTACTTATGTAATCCATAATGTCCCATGATGCTTTAATTAAGCTCAACATTAGGGAAAGAGATGAAAATATATGTCATCAGTTACTGATAATTTTCATTATATTTTTTTTCCCCATTTCATATTTAAACAAATGCTTTTAATTTGAAACTTTATAACTAAATAAAGTCAAACTTAAACATTTTAGTTAGTCAATATATTATTTAGATATCAAAACATTTTCCCAGTAATAACGAAAATAAATTAGATAGTTAAATAGATAGTTAAATAGTTAATGTCAAAATTGCTTCAGCATTTATAATAAAAGGTATTGTCAAAGGTACTAATAATTTTCTCAGAAGTGATTTTGTATTTGCCATTTCGTTGCTTATTTTCATACAGAAGGATTGGTCAAAAAAAATTATGACTATGAATAAAATCAGGAAGATTTGTCTTACAGATGATGCTTAATGGAATAAATTCAGCTGTGCAAGTCTTACATGACTCCCTGCAGCACTTTCTGTGGGTCAGGGTCGAACAGTCGGTCAACATAATGGCGACTTGTGGCAGTGACTTCCTGTATGGAGACAAAACCAAAAATATTACTAACAGAATCCAGAAAAAGGTACTCAGACACTTTGGAAGCTACGGTAGCTAGCAAAAAGCAATCACACCTCTTGAACTTGTGTTTCACAGGGATTGTATGTGACCAACACAACGTAGTGCTTATTTGAGAATTTAAAGAAAAATCATCCATGGTCTCCAAATAAATAAATAAAAAACGATCATTAAAGTGTGGCATGCATATTTTGTCAATGCCTTTATTCCATCAGTCGGGTCAGGGAGGAAGTTGTGTACAAGTTTAAAGCAGGGTCAGGTCTAAAACAACATCCTAAGGTTTGAACATTTCACAGAGCTTTATTTGATTCTTCATCTGAAAACGAGTGTGGCACATCTGCACAACTATCCTGTTTGCTACGAGACCCAAATTAAACTGTTTAGCCTACATCATAAACACTATATGCAGTACCCTGAACCCTCCATCTCCCACTGCAGCATTATCCTGTGAGGACATGTTTCTTCAGCAGGGACTGGAAGGTCGGTCAGTACTGGTGGGAAGATTGATGGGGCTAAATTAGGGCAATCCTGGAGGAAAACCTGCAGCTGTAGTTACAATGAAAAGTGGTTTTACTATGCATAAAATAAAATTTTAAAAAAACGCAAGCAACACTTTTGGATTTTGATTGCAAATAATTTTGTAAAAAACTTCCATTATTATCCTGGGCTGCGTGGACAATCGTCGCCGCGTGGTGAGCGTCCTGGTGAGTATCCCTGTTGCCGTTTACGGCTTGGAGTTTGTGTTTACGTGTCTGGTTTTTGGCGAGACGTTTAATCATACTACACGGCCAGTTTTGTGGCTTGTTTTACTTTCTGAAACAACGCTGCCGTGTTTGGCTGTTGCGTTTGTGTTTATCTTTGTGATTCGGCAGTGGTTCTGTGTCCCCTGCTCGCTTTGTTTTTTGTCTCCACCAGTTGCGTGCTCGCTTGTGTGGTTTTTACTTTTTCGGGTCGTGAGTGACGTTTACGGCGGAATCGGCCCGAAGTCATGCTGGGCTCTACCTGCTGCAGGGACTGTGTAGCCCCGCTGGCCTTGGACGACGGGCATGATCTGTGCGCCTCATGCCTCGGTGTTGGTCACCTTCGGGAGGGCCTCACCGAGGCTGCTTGCATGGACTGCCGTGTGATGCCGCTGTCAATGCGTGAGGCAGGGCGCTTGCCTCAATGCAGGAGGTATCCAGGTTTGGGCTGGACCGCATGCCGTCCGTCGAACCTGCGTTGACCTCACTAATAGTGTCTCCAGATGAAGTGAGGTGTCCGCGTCCTCAGTGTCGTGCTACGGATGAGCCCTTGTGCAAGGCGTACGAGGCCAGTGCTCGTATGGGGCGCATTGGGAATTCCATGTCCCTTATCCCGGTCCACTAGGGGTCGTGGGGGACGCAAGTGAGACCCGCAGGCCGGTTGTCAGTCGTTTCACCCCGGAACAACTCCTATATTGGGCTACCCACACCCGGGACGCCTGGGTGTTGACTACGTTGTTACAGTTCCGCCGCCGGCCTCCGGTTTCTGGCCCGGTCCGGGTCACTCACATCCACGACCCGGCCGAAGCCCAGGCACTACAACTGGAAATTGTGACCTTGCTGCACAAGGGCGCGATTGTGCCTGTGGATCCCCTGCGGGATCCGGGGGTTTTTTATTCACGTTATTTTCTGGTCCCAAAAAAGACCGGGGATCTGCGTTCCGTGTTGGACCTGAGGGGTCTCAACAGGTTTTTAAAGGTCTTGCCATTCCACATGTTGCGCACCACGGAAGTGCTTCGCGCTATATCGATGGGCGAATGGTTCACCATCATCTATCTGAAAGATGCGTATTTCCACGTCCTGATCGCTCCTCCTCATTGGAGGTTTCTGCTCTTCGTGTTTGGAGGGCACCATTATCAATTCAGGGTCCTTCCGTTCGAGCTCTCACTGTCCCACCGTGTGTTCACGCGATTTGTAGGGGCGGCATTGGCACCGTTACAGGCACAGGGTTTGAAGATACTTCCCTACATAGATGATTGACTGGTTTGTGCGGCGTCCTGCGCACAGGCTATTCTGGACATGAAGACGGTCCTCGCGCATGTACGCCGGTTGGGGCTCAGTGTAGAGCAACTTGGTTCCGACGCAGGCCACGGTTTTTCTGGGGATTGCTCTCGACACCGTCTCCATGACCGCGCGACCCTCCCCTCGGCGGGTCGAGGATATCATGGAGGCCCTCTCTGCATTTCAAGGGGCCAGCAGGTTGCCTTTCATCAAATTCCTGCGGCTCCGAGGTAAGCTTCTGTCTGTTTCCAGTGTGGTTCCCTTGGGACTGCTCCGTCTGCGCCCCCTACAAATATGGCTGAAAGGTCAGCATCTACATCCGTCTCGACTGTCACGCTGGCGTCTGCTGTTGTTGGTGTCGTGTCAGTGTCTGGTGACTCTGGCTCCGTGGAGGGACAGGCTTTGGCTCGAGCACGGTGTCAAACTGGGAGCTTGTCCGTCTCGGCGAGAAGTTGTGTGTACGGATGCGTCGTCCACGGGCTGGGGTGCGACGTGGCAAGCCCGGGTGACGCAGGGTGCATGGTCCCCTCAGTCGAGGCGGGAACACATAAATGTCTTGGAGCTGCTTGTGGTGCATCTCGCACTTCGTCGTTTCCTACCATATCTGCAGGGCCGACATGTATTAATAAGGTCGGACAACACGTCTGTGGTCTACCACATCAACCACATGGGGGGAACGGGGTCAGTCAGGTTGACGCAGGTGGCGGGGCGTCTACTGACATGGGCGTGGCCTCGATTGGCGGGGTTACGTGCGACTCACATACCGGGACCGCAAAATCAGGTGGCCGATTTCCTGTCGGTCTGTGTCCCGGCCGGGGAGTGGATGCTCCATCCGGAGGTATTAGACCTGATTTGGAGGTCCTTCAGCAGGGCGGAGGTGGATCTCTTCGCTTCGAGAGAAGCGACCCATTGCCCACTCTGGTTCTCTCTAGCGGAAGCCTCCAGCCCGATGGGCCAGGACGCGCTGGCACACGACTGGCCACTTGTTCTGCTGTACGCCTTCCCACCGCTGCCTCTCATTTTCCCAATGCTTCTCCGGGTCCTTTCAGGAGGGACACCAGCTCCTTCTGGTGGCTCCATTCTGGCCCGGGAGGACTTGGTTTCCGCTGCTGCGCAGGCTTTGCTGCAACTCGCCGATGTCTCTCCCTTGCCGGGCAGACCTGGTGTCCCAAATGATTGGCCAGGTGTTACAACCCGAGCCCACTCGCCTCCAGCCCTGGGTCCGGCCGCTGCAAGGCCCGGCATAAAGTTTTCAGTCTTCGACGGTGGCGTCGGTCACACTATTCGCAATGCTCGGGCGCCATCCACAAGCTTGTTATATGCAAACAGGTGGAAACTGTTTGATGAGTGGTGTCGTGACCGTGGGCTGGACCCCATACGCTGTCCTGTCCCGGCCGTCCTCTTATTCGTGCAGGACCTGCTCGATAAGGGGTGGTCTCCTACTACCCTGAAGGTATATGTGGCGGCTATTTCGTGTTGACACGTTGACGTGAACGGCGCTACTGTAGGTAGCAATAAAATGGTCTCCTGGTTTTTGAGGGCCGCGCTGAGACTGCATCCCCCCAGACGCCACGTAGTGCCTTCGTGGGAACTGGACGTGTTGCTCACGGCCCTGCGGTTAGCGCCGTTTGAACAGATAGAGGTGAGCCTAAAGTGGTTGTCCATGAAGACTGCATTCCTCTTGGCGATGGTCTCGGCCAAGCGGGTGAGTGAATTGCAGGCCTTCTCTATTAGGGACTCCTGCTTCCGATGGAACCCTGATGGTTCGGGGGTTATTCTCTGGCCTGATCCTTCTATTGTTCCCAAGGTGCTCTCTGCGAGTCCTGTCGGGCCCTTACAACTCGCCCGCATTGACTCTGACCCCGAGCATCTGTGCCCTGTCCGCTCGCTGGCCGAGTACGTGAGGGCGACCGCGGCGATACGTAAGTCGGATCAACTATTTGGGTGCTTCGCGGGACCCCGAATGGGTCATGCGCTATCAAAAAAGCATTTGTCGCAATGGGTCGTCTGTGTTATAACTGACGCTTACGCCAGGTGTCGCCGGCCGCTGCCTGCAGGTGTGAGGTGTCATTCCACCAGTGGCGTCTCCACTTCCTGGGCTGCGATGACTGGCGTACCCCTGGAGACGGTTTGTGCTGCGGCTTCATGGACGTCTTCAAACACCTTTACCCGTTTCTACAGGGTGAATGTGGCTACTCCGTATCCGTTGGAGGGCGTCCTCCGTCAGCACAGCTCTTGAATGAGGTGAGTGTCTTTGGGTCCGTGGATTCCTCGGGACCTTGATGACATTAGTCATTCAGTGCTTGAAGCACCGCCTCTGGCGGTCAGAAGGGATGAAATAGAACGCAAGTTACGTATGTAACTATGGTTCT
Source organism: Apricaphanius iberus (assembly GCA_028564705.1). Taxonomy (NCBI): domain Eukaryota; kingdom Metazoa; phylum Chordata; class Actinopteri; order Cyprinodontiformes; family Aphaniidae; genus Apricaphanius; species Apricaphanius iberus. The sequence goes on from JAPXFQ010002266.1 coordinate 1,174,096, forward strand.
ATGAATCCCGAATGACCGCCAGAGCATTCAGTCCCTCGGAATCCTCTCGTTGTGCGAGAAGATTGTGGGACTGTGTTTCCGGTGTCACGTGAATTTATAGACTCACGTAGGTCACCGGATGTCACAGGTGACTGTGTTGTTATTATTTTCTCGACCTGGGCATGCTCAAGAATGATCATTCAGTGCTTGAAGCACCGCCTCTGGAGGTCATTCGGGATTCATAGAACCATAGTTACATACGTAACTTGCGTTCAACCTTCTCCATGTTGTCTTACACAATGCAAACAGCAACAGTGCAGATTCTACAGACAGAGCTAATAAACTTAAATCATTTCCAGCAGAATCTGTTTTTTCCCCCCATGCTGAACACATAAGCAGCCTTTCACTAATAGAACAGCAGCAACATGACCTTTACAATGATAAATCAGAAAACATTTTATTGCTTGCCAAAGTAAAAGCAATCATGTGCTCTGATACATACTCAGGTCTCCATTCCCTCACAACGCTGATTTCTATGCCGTTTAACGCGGCTTCATGTGATACCAGAAAACTTGTTTATTCCACTGACTGATTGGACCAGAACCTTCCTCATGACCCCAGAGAAGCAAAGGTCCGCCAGCTGAGCACAGCGATCCTGTTGGCTGGCTCCTGGTGCCACACAAACACCGACACACACACATGAACTGGCTGCACCTGCAACAGCATGGCTCTACTCATTTCTGCTTGTACTATTACATAATTCTTTGATCGCATATAGTTGTCATATGCATATCAAAGGAATTACGCATGCCCAAAAACACAGAAACATAACCATAACGTTAGATTGTGTATAGCTAAAACTGGTGCGTCTCCCGATTGTTTCTTTCAACCTCATATAACCCAACTTTAGCTATATAAAACACAGCAGCCATTAGCGCTATTTAAGATGATTCGCGGCATCCTAAAATGGCAACACCTTTGCCTGTTTTCAATCTCTTGGAATTATGAGATCATAAAAGTATATGCTGCGTTAGCTTAAGAGCTGCTAACTTCAACACCGCTAGCTTAACAACCCCAAGTTTATAAATGTTAAGCTAATTAAGGGGTGCAGTGATTAAAGTCAAATGATAGCAGCTAGTAGGAGTAGAAATGAACGACAGAGACCGGCTTACTTCAATGCTTTGTGCGATATGTGAACCTGTTAAAACAGTTTGGTCACTTTCACTTTGCAGCTAGCTGCAAACTCATTCCAAATGACACTGACATGACAGCTCCAGCGCTCGTTTCATTTGTTTTTAGGCGAAAACCGGTGGGACGTGCATCCGTGAAACAAATCCACTATTAACAGTGTTTCAACTGTTTCCACCCGCCTGAGCGAGGTTGGGGGTAAAAAGGAACGTCCCCACCAACAGCTAGGTAGGCGCACAGCTAGTCCCGTTTAGCCTGTTAGCTAATGGGGGGTTGAGCCCTTTCTACTTCTTAATGACAGTTTCCATGGTATCAAGCGCTTGATGTTGGGAGGAGAATTTTGCAAACTGGCTGAAATTATGAGAGCGAGACTCACAGACAGAACACTGATGCGGAGAGGGGCCTCCAACAAGCACGCCATCTCTCTTCCTCCAAGCGGGCGCCCCAATCGGCGCAGCACTCCGCGGACACTCCGCCCCCCAGAGCAGCTTCGAACGGCTTTAAAAAGTAACTTCGGCCGTTCCAGGAGGTTTTCCTCGAGTTCTCCTTCCCTAATCACACATGAGCATCCGCTGTGACAACAGCGACTAGATACAGAACCAAACACAGCCTGGTTGTGTTGGCGAGCTGTCTGACAATCTGTGGCTTTACCAATTAGGTAAATGTTGTTTATAAGTGTGACGCGCCTCGTCTTTCTTTCCAGCCAGATTCGATACTTCACAAAGATCCTACCAGCGTTTTTTTTAAATAAAGTTACGAAATGTAAAAAAACTATTTTATTTTATTCAAAGATTAAATTTAGAAACCGAGGTGGTAAACATGAATAAAATATAATAAACCACAGAATGATAGAATCTGCTACTAAGTTTAAAAACATGCTCAAGGAAGTGATGCGCATGCGCATTGAGCTGTAAGAGCAAGGTGGGAAAATTCGGTCTTTCGGTGTGGACTGTGGATTTGTGGCAAAGCCGTGTGTTTAAGAATACATTAGAATCTCTATGGACCATTTCTGGGGACAGATAACCCCATCAGCTAAAACCTGATCTATGTAAGTACCGAATACCTGCTTTTGGCTGCGTTGTTTCGTCATAAAACGTCCTTACCTCGGTTGTCTTGCTAGCTGACGCATGTTTGGTTTATAGCTGTAGAACTTCAGCTGCTGATAATCCATCTGCCTGAGTGGGAATGTTCTTAGTACATGACGTTTTGCTAAAACTATACTTTGAGAAATCGCAGCAGCAGTTCAGTTTGTGTTAGAAAAACTAGATATTCGTGTTTGTGTAGTTATTAAAGCGAAACAAGTCCAAACTAATGCTTGCTTTAAACAGATTATATTCAATATGTGCGTTGGTTTTCAGAACATCTACCGCCCCTAAATTACTGAGCCGGAAGGTTATTTTGGTCAGGCAGATGTTTACAAAGCCAAAAAAATCCCTCTTTAAATACAAGTTTATGGTAGCGCCGTCCAACAAAATAATTAGTCATTTATAGAGAAATATAAATGTAACAATGTAATAATTAAAAAGACAGGCTCGAAAAATCAATTATTCAGACAACACAGCTATATATCAGCAGTATGTGTGCCATCATTATTTAATATTAGATTAGTGGTTTAAACTTAATTCGCATTGGTTTATGCTTGTACTCAAATGGTTTTTGTAGGTTAATAAACTGCATGTCATATTAATTTTGTCCTTGTAATCCATGATGCAGAAGGAAATTGTATATTAATGGTCATTTAAAATAACTCCATCAGCCTATTTTATTCTTTCAGTTTGTGTTGAAAGAGAAGCTGTTTAGAGGCCGTGTTGTGCCGCTTAAGACATAAAAAATATTTAGATGTTTTATCCTCATCGCATCGCTCAAGTTTATGGAGTTATATGTGAGTTCAGCAATAGTATAGTTAATGATCATTTAGTAATACTGATATTACTTTTAATCTGTTTGTTAATTATTACTATACAGTTTGAGATTTACTAAGATTTGACACTTGGATGTTTGTGTCAGAGTTTCTACACAGACCTGAATATTCTTTTAAAATCTGGAACTTTTATTAATGCTTTCTTTAAGATACTGCTGATAATGCTTTCTTTTTCTTTGGAAAACATTCGTTGTAACTTATATCATTCAAGTATCACCAAAGAGTTGCTGCGGAGGATGAGGCTGTGTGCAGGAATGGTCTCTGGTAGCAGTCAGTCTTGCTGTGAATCTCCAGGAGCCTCTGACTAAAGACTGTTGCTGTATGAGCATGGCCATCAAGATGTGCTAACAGATCAATATCCATGCAGCAGAGATGATGAACAGCAGTATCATCACCTGGATGACACCATCAGTTGTTGGGAAGCTCTGCTAATCCACCTCATTGCTTTTGCCACTCCTCTTCAAACCTCCGTCTGGCTGTATGCCAGAAAGCCGAGCAGAGAGACGTTGAAGTAGTGGATAAGGTCCTTGTCCGTCACGATGGATCCACGATGCTTTGTTTTGGTCGCCACATGCGTCTGGCGAGTGGACGTGATGTTTTTTTAGAATCGAGTCGTTGACACCTCGCTGTAGGCCTAAAAGAGATGGTTTGAACTTCCTCCTTCTCTCTCTCCTCTTTAGTCCTGCTCTGCATACATTAAGACTCCTTCTCAACTCCTCTGGGATTTGGGTTCATAGTTGATACTAATCAGCTGCTCTCAGTTGTAACAACAACCTTGTTCTCATGGTTACACATCATAAAAACTTCAGCATGTAAAAACAAAAATCTTTCCAGCTGCAGAGTTTCCAGAACCAAGAAGGAATAGAATTAGTTGATCAAAAAAATAACTTGCTGAATGAACAAATCAGAGCTAAAGTAACAGAAGTGCTCCATCATGCTACCACCACGGTCTAGAAAGGAGTTACCATGTGAGGAATAATTATCAGCACAAAGCTCTGACGTCAGTTTGTCACTTTTTACACCTTTAGCCATGAGTAGAGATATTTTCTCTGTGTTGTGGAAAAAATTATTTGACCGTCTTTTTTTTTTATGCAGCTCACTGGACCGTCCAGCAACGAGAATATCAGCTGAGCCGAATCACAGGGTGGATGTGAGTTTCTGAAGACTTCTGGAGCTCCTCTGTTCATGCAGCATGAAGATCGCAGTCGAAGGCTGTTGCCACGGGGAACTGGACAAGATCTACGAGACGATTGAGTATCTGGAGAAAAAGGAAGCCGTCAAAGTGGACCTGCTGCTCTGCTGCGGAGACTTCCAGGCCGTGCGAAATGAAGGAGACATGAAGTGCATGGCAGTACCTGCCAAGTACAGGACGATGCAAACGTTTTACAAGTCAGTTTTTTGCTCGTTAATGGAGAGGAAGATTAAAACTAGAAGCTGCTGAAATCTAATCTAACTGTTCCAGATATTACTCTGGGGAGAGGAAGGCTCCAGTACTCACCATCTTTATCGGAGGGAACCACGAGGCTTCCAACCACCTGCAGGAGCTGCCGTATGGAGGTTGGGTTGCTCCCAACATTTACTACCTCGGTAAGGACCAGGGCCCTCATTTAGAAAGCTCATTTACACACAACACAGGGTCTGATAACTGGGTAAGCCACTTTCTACGCCAAGTTTGGAACTTAGAGAAAAAAACTTGGCAGAAAAATGTGTGTAACTTTAAGCACACTACGGACTTTGCTGCTTACGAACTGTTTGGACACGGAGGAGACTGGCAGCGTGGCCGCTGAGATAGAAACATGGTGAATTTAAGCCACATTTTCAGTCTGGTACAGCTTCACACACACAGGAACACACAACCAACAGTCATCCCACACCGCATCGCTGAACTGAGAAATCAAATGAGAATCTGAAAGAAAACATGTTGCATTTAAGGATTATCTCACAGTATGTTCATATGTTTGTCTTCACATTGTATAGAAATTGAACATAGTGCATTAGTTGTGAGAATAATAGTAAGTACACTATTTTATGGTCATGTATACGAATATACTCCAGTGACTGCATGATGGATGCGCTGGTGCTCAATGAAGATCAGCATCTGGATGGGTCCATGATTATGAGTGGCTGATGTAGATTCCATAAGCAGCCCTATTAGATCTAAACTGATCTGAACTGGACCCGGTAGGAGATCTACTGACCCGCTAGAACATCACAAACTTGAAACACAGCTTGTGGAGTTTGTATGTTCTCCCCAGGCTTCCTTGAGTAGCTAATGTTAGCTACTCCCACAAAAACATGCATCAGTTCTGGGCTGTATACTGCCTCCTCCTGGCTGACTGGGGCGCCTGAAGGGTTGGGGAGGATCTGGCTGGAATAACGTGATCCTTCCACACACTCGGTCCAGCTGGGGAAACCCTGCCTCCTTCAGGTAAAAAGAAGGGCCTGCCCACTCCTCAGGCAAGAAGGAGGCTTGAGCTTCAGTGCAGGGCCCTCCCACAGTTAGCAGAGAGAGAGAGCAATGCCCAGAACTGTAACTAGGTAGGAGCACTGGGTGATAAATAATGGGAAAAACTGTGGGATAAAAATATATAAAAAAAAAAAAAAGCACAGCTTGTTTTTTATTAGGCTTTGAATACATAGGAGTGCTGAAACCCACCTTATTCTTTAATTTCGTTTTTATTTGCTTTTATTCCAGTCTTATTGTTGCTTCAAGAAGTAATCATATAATTTAAACTTTTCAATTTATTATTCTTATCGCTTTTGTTGCTGCTTATTTTTTTTGATCTTTTTACTCTTTGTTACACGTTTTCTGATTATGTGATCTAGGTTACGCTGGTGTCGTTCGCTATAAAGGGATCAGGATTGGTGGCCTGTCTGGAATCTTTAAATCACACGACTACAGAAAAGGTTTGTTTATATTATTCTACCTTATTTATTACATTCAGAGGCTTTTTTCCTGACATAGTGTGTCTTCTATAAGGGCACCATGAATTCCCTCCATATAATCCCGAAACTCTTCGGAGTGTGTACCACATCAGGAATATGGAGGTGTTTAAACTGAAACAGGTATTTAATATCCAGCTACAACTTCTTAAGATTTTAGTTTTCAATTTTTTATTTTTTTCCTTCTGATAACTAAATCACTGTTTCCAAAAAAAGATCCAGATGCCTATAGACATTTTCATGAGCCATGACTGGCCTCGAGGAATCTATCACTATGGAAACACGGAGGATTTGTTGCGTAAGAAGAAGTTTCTGCGGCAGGAAGTGGAGACAAACACACTGGGAAGTCCGGCTGCTGAGGAGCTGCTGGCTCATCTGCAGCCCAGCTACTGGTTCTCTGCCCATCTTCATGTGAAGTTCGCTGCTGTCGTGCAGCATCCAGTAAGTTGACCCGTATTCTCCACATGGCTGTAATAGTGCTCATTTAGTCCACATATAAACTTGGTTGTCTTCTTCACAGGCTAAGGATAAAGCAACCCCACGTGTCACCAAGTTCCTGTCTCTGGATAAATGTCTCCCCTACAGAGAGTTTCTGCAGGTCAGAGGAAGTTTCCTTCTCACATATCGTATATTTGTTGAGTATGGGTTTACAGTCTGCCTGTATATCTTTGTGTGTGCTTCAGATTGTGGATATTCCAGACAGATCCAGCTCATCTGAGGGTCTGGAATATGACCCAGAGTGGTTTGCTGTTCTGAAAGCCACCAACAGTTTACAAGTGACAACTCCTCAGCGCTGGAACCCTCCAGAGAATAACGGCTTGCATGAACGGTACACACATGTTCCACACACAAATCACCCATAATAGACTGACATCATCCCAGCATGCACTTGCATTGTTTCTGTAAACAGATAACTTCATATAAAAATGAGACATGTGCAGAGAAACTGGCTGTTAACCTGAAGTGGATCATTTTCAACTTGACTGGGTGTTTAGAACATCAGAAATCAGTAATAGTTAGCGAAGAAAGAAAACTCCACTGTCAGAATCGACTAGGCTTTTAAAGCTAACAGAAAACATATCGCAATATATTGTCGTGATACGTATCGCATCGCCTGATTCTTGCCAATACACATCCCTAGTTAGGACATGTTTATGGTTTATTTAGTGAGACTTAGAGCAGATGAGAGGAAGGCTGAACCTCATCTGGCAGAGTTGCTTGGTTTTGTCTTCATCCACATTGATCTAGAACATGCTGGATGGAGGAACGTAGGCAGTCTTCATGTAAAGATCGTTATGTTAATAAAGCCTGAGACTGCTATTCATATTAGCTCTGTTAATAGCAAAATATATGACTTTTAAGACCATTTAAAATGTGCTTACATTGTTTCTGCAAATTCAATTTAGAATAATTTTATTTTCCTAAAGGTACTATAAATAAGTATAACCACAAATAAAAATATAAAAACTTTAAATGTCTTCCTCACACATGCCCCAGCAATACCCTGGTCAGTAGAATGAGCTCTGGCCTTTTTACCACGGTTGCCTCTATATGCTTGTAAAGTCACTTAAATAGCGGGTGTTCGGGTCGAAAAACAGTTTTTTTTCCCGACTGCTCTCCAGGGGAGTGTGAGTAATGCCGTCATGCGCGTTCACACTCAGGTGTGGCGTTCACTATCTCCATCATAAACAGGTGCGGAGTGAGAGGTAACTGAAGGATGACTAACAGAGCAGAGAGCAGCTTTAGAAGCAGTAAAACTCCAGCCCAGACCCCAAACTAAACTTCCACAACAGGAACATTTCTGAGCTCAGTTAAAGTCATCGCTATAAATCAGTAAATTGTCCAGGATGGAACTGACCCAGCTGTTGGTTCGTTCAATCTCACACAGCATGTCTGCCTCATGCATGAGCTTATCATTCAGGCTGCAGTTATGCCTTTGGCCTGAGGGGGCAGTCATGAGCAACAAACTTTAAAACTTCTCAAAGTTGCTTTAAGGGAAATTAAATGTAACTCAGGTCATCTAAGTATCTTCAAAGTCATTGTGGATTGTGCTGTGGACAGGAATCATCTGTGGTAGCAGTCAGTCTTGCAGTGAATGTGAAGAGGCCTCTGACTGAAGACTGTTGATCTGTGACTGTCATGACAAGCTATCCAGGCATCAGAGACGATATTTCAGTAGTTTGGAAGCACTGCTTATCCACCTCCTTTGCTTTTGCTGCTCTCTTATAAACTGTCTGCTGAGCACTCAGTACATTTCCAATCATGTCTAAATGGAGCTTTTGCCAATAATCGGACTAATGGATTAGCCCGAATTGAGGGTCAAGTCCCAGTTTACATGTCACTCAGAAAATCCAATTTATTAATTGAAGTGCATTCAGCTCTGCGACACTAGGTGGCGGCATGCACCGTTTCAGCCTGACTTTCTCCCGTGTCACACAGATAGTAAACAAATGCTAAAGTCAATGAAGCAGACTAGGGCTGGATGATAATTTGATAGCAGTATATATCGATCGATAGACGTGTGGTGCAATAGAAAAAAAAGTTAGAAAAAAAGTTTCCCCTCATTTTTTTATTATAGCCCATCAGGTATCTTAATACAACAATCATTACTTGCTCCAAACGAATCATTAACAATGACCCACACAGCTCCATTAGCCACCCTCTCTCCTTTAGAACCACAAAAAGGATGAAATAATTTGAGCTGAAACAGAATTTTTTACTAGTCCCTAAGCGAACCATCACTGTAGCTTCGCCGCGCTCAGACGTCACAGCAAAGGAGCAGTGGAGGAAGTTGTTCCCGATAAATGTTTCAGAGGCTCCTGTAAAGGTTGCGTCTCGTTTTGAACCGATCCTCCACGCACTAAAACACTAAACGTAGCAATAATGAAGGAAATATAAAACTACGGTCAGCTGTTTTAAGCAGGACTCTCCTCTGCCGTCTCGCTACGAATCTCCTACAGAGAGTCACAGAAAACGTACCCAGGTCGCGTTGCTAACATCTGTGGATGTTAAAATCCCCCCTCGGTTCTGCTCCTGGTCCTCAAAAGGGAAAAAACGCTTTAAAAATACACCTAAAATATACTTTTTACATTGTGATTTTTTAAAAATCGATAAATGCAGGAAATGAGCAAAGAGGAAAGGAATGAACGACAACAACGCTGCAGGACAGAACATTTAGTAACTACTGCAATTGTGTTGATTGTGTTACATTCGTTGTTGCTGCTTGTTGTGTTGTTACGTTTCTTCACCTCCTGAAGTGGGAGAGCCAGAGCTTCTTAAAGCTCAGCTGGTGGTGACAGCGTTTACATGCAGAAGCATATTATCTGGGTAGCTTGGTCTGACTTCTCAAACTCTAGTTGGGTTTGACTTAAGTCGACCTAAGGTGTGTACATGCGTTTCAAAAGTCCGATTTTAGTCGGACTAAGGCGATCATTCTGATTTCTCTTGCTGCGTGTAAACACACAGGGAATCCAGTTTAGTAATGTGAGCTCTGTCAGAGGCCCAACAGGTGACAGGCAGGGTACACCTGGACAGGTCACCAGTCCTTCAGTGTCTTAATGTGTGTGTCGTTATTTATTAGCAAAATTACTCAAAATTAAAACCCTAAAATGCATCTTTAAGGATCAATAGAGTCTCGACTCTGTTTTTTGATCCTCTTCTCTGATGTGCTGTACCATGACTGAATCAAACCCTCAGTCTGGAGAGCAGAACCGTCGTCAGTGAGTTTACTACGTCATCTCACTGTAAGACTAATCCTGGAAGCTAGAGTTGAAATGGAAGCACAGGAGGAGGAAAGTTCTCAGGGTTAGTTTCTTCTGTAAGAAGACCCAGGAGCAGACAGATTTAGCTGGCTGTGGCCGGTCGTTTCTCCTGCTGCTGTTTGATCTGTGGACGGTCTCTAACCACCAGGTGGGACTTCAGAGCTTCAGAGACCGACATGATGCAGGTGGTGGAGGACCTCAGCGGGGAACTCTGCATTCCAGACAACTTCAGCCGTACAGTGCCGCCGTATGACCCCAGCAACCCTCAGCCGCACGCCCCCCCGAGCTACAACACCAATCCACAAACCACAGAGCTCTGCGCCAAGCTGGGCCTCACAGACATCTACGCTAAGGTCGGACAGCGAGGCGCTGAGATGGGCAGGTCTCAGAGCAGCGCCACAGGGGAGGAGGAGGAGGAGGAAAGTGTGGATGAACCCAGCGAGTATCTAACTGATACTTCAGGGTTGTCCAGTTCTTTTAACCCTGATGAGATCACCATAGAGGATGAATGGGAGGAAGAGGAGGAAGAGGTCGGTGGAACCAAAGCGACAGACTTACCCTCTGATATCATCACCCCCAGTCGAATGGTTCTGCCAGAGCCCAAATCCAGCTTCTCCTCATCCCACCGTTCCCCCCTGATGAACCTGCCTCCACCCTCCCACTCCACCCCCAGAGCTGCTGCTCAGCCAGAGGCCCAACAGGAAGCGCTGAGTGACGGCGCTGATGATGATGAGGAGGAGGAGGCTGCTGCCCGCATCCTGAAACGGAGCAGCAACGAAGGAGGGGCCACGCCCAGAATCAAACGCAGGAACCAGGTCATTTACCAGAGCAGGGACGATGACGAGTGTGAGGCTTAGCGCTCTTTATTACGGTCTCATTTTATGTGTTTTAAACATGGCCAGAACATTTTAGGTAAAAATGATTTGAGTTACTTTTTTGTACCAGAAATTTCTGATTTAATTCAACGATTAAAGAAGGTGAAAATGTTTTTAAAATAATTTTAGAACAGCCAATAAAACTAAAGATATGTCAAATGCAGCTGCCCACTTAGAATCAGCATTTTCTATGTAAAGCAGCAGTAATGCTGAACTTTCTGCAAACCTTCAAGCAATAAATGAAATCTCTTGTCATGGGGATAAAATACTGGTAGTGTCCAACTAATAGAAAGTTGTTTTTGTTTGTTTTGCATATTCTCCAACATACTTATTAGTTTCAGATAATTGTGTAAGCTGCAATAATCACACCTCGAACAATACTCTAGGTAAAATCGTACCAACCTCACTTCCTGAAAACCTTCTAAACCCTGATTATGATGTAAATCATTGGACTCCTGTTTTTTATTGTGTTTGAAATAAAATAGAACAAAACAACTCTTAGTGTTGAGCTCATTCCAGCTATGAATTCTGGTATGTAAACCATTTTTCTATAACCGTGGATTAAAATGTCATTTTCAGTCACATTCTAGATTATAGTTATTTCTTTGCAGTTAAAAACCCTCAAAACCAAGTAGAGATCATGTCTACCAGTTCTGGAGTTTTCTTTCCCCACCTGGTGCTTCAAAAGGAGGAGAAAAAGTGCTGCGGGGTTTTGGATATATATATTAGTTATCAGTCCAATAGAAAACAAAGGAATAACACCATCCCCCTATGAATTAAAACTAACTTGACTACATACACAAATATTAAACACACAACCCCAGAATCAGAAAAAGTTGGGACAGTGTGAAAAATGCTAATTAAAAACAGAAGTAATGATTTTTAAATTTACTTTAACTTGATATGAACACAAGATATTTCATGTTTTGTCTTGTCATCTTTTTCATTTGTAAATCTACACCCTTTTCTGTCATTCAGACCTGCAATATGTTACAATAAAGGAGCAATTTTGGGCTAAACTGGTTAAATAATGATGGGATTTGAAACAGGTGATTGTAATGATTTGGTACAAAAGCAGCATCCAGAAAGGTCTAGTCCTGTCAACAGTGCAAAACATGATTAAAAGATTGAAGGAATCTGGAGGAGTTTCAGTGCGTAAAGGACAACGGTGCCAGGCTAAACTGAACAACCGTGATCTCCGATCCCTCAGGCGACACAGCATCACAAATCGTTATTCATCTATCAGCGGTATCACCACATGGGCTCAGGACTACTTTGGTAAACCTTCATCAAATATCACAATACGTAGTTACATCCATAAATACCGGGTAAAACTGTACTGTGCCAAAAGGAAGCCCTATTTTAACAGTGTGCAGAAGCACTGTGGACTTCTCTGGGCTGGGAGGCATCCGGGATGGACCGTCATACAGTGGAAACATGGACTGTGGTCAGATGAATCAGGATTTCAGGTATTTTATGGGAGAAATGGACGCCGTGTTCAAGAAGAAAAGGATCATCCAGACTGCTACCAGCACCAAGTCCTAAAGCCAGGGTCTGTCATGTTATGGGCTTGACCTTCTGTGATGGAACCATTACTGCTGAAAAGTATAGATTTTGGAGCTCAATATGCTGCATTCAAGAAGACATCTGTTCCAGGAACGCCCATATATATTCCATAAAGACAATACAAAACCAGATTCTGCATATATTATAAAGTCCTGTCTGCACAGGAAGAGGGTACAGGTAGTTGACTGGCCTGCCTGCAGTCCCACCTGTCTCCAGCAGATAATGTGTGGCGCATTTAGAAGCACAAAGTGTGATGACAAAGACCCCGAAGTGTTGGCCGCCTGTTTGCAGGAAGAATGGGACAAAATTATACCTGAAACATTTCATTATTTGGTGTCTTCAGCCTAAATGTCTTAAAGTGTTGAGGAAAGGAATGGCGACTTTACAAAGTGGTAAATGCTTTACTGTTCCAACTTGTTTTGAAATATGTTCCAAGAACCAAAATAGGAATACGTTTTTATTTTGAAAACAAAATTGAGGAAACACCTTCAGGTGCTGTGGTATTGTTTTCAAATACACCTCAAAGAAAATTGAACAAAGTGCCGTTTTTAGTTTCATTTTAGTTTAACATATTACCCAACTTTTTCTGATTTGAGGTTTTAGTGTCTTCTACTGGTTGTTTATGGACGAAAAAATGTCATAAGATTAAAATATTGAAACTTTTAATATTTAAATATGTTTACATTTTTCTGGAACTGAAAACCAAATTCAGCAGAGCGCTATGCTCCTTCAGTTTATAGCGTTTATGCTGCGTTTATGCAGCGTTTATGCTGCGTTTATGTAGCGTTTATGCTGCGTTTATGTAGCGTTTATGCTGCGTTTATGCTGCGTTTATGCAGCGTTTATGCAGCGTTTATGCTGCGTTTATGCAGCGTTTATGCAGCGTTTATGCTGCGTTTATGCAGCGTTTATGCTGCGTTTATGCAGCGTTTATGCAGCGTTTATGCTGCGTTTATGCAGCGTTTATGCAGCGTTTATGCTGCGTTTATGCTGCGTTTATGCTGCGTTTATGTAGCGTTTATGCTGCGTTTATGCAGCGTTTATGTAGCGTTTATGCTGCGTTTATGCAGCGTTTATGCTGCGTTTATGCAGCGTTTATGCTGCGTTTATGCAGCGTTTATGCTGCGTTTATGCAGCGTTTATGTAGCGTTTATGCTGCGTTTATGTAGCGTTTATGCTGCGTTTATGCTGCGTTTATGCTGCGTTTATGCTGCATTTATGCTGCGTTTATGCAGCGTTTATGCTGCGTTTATGCTGCGTTTATGCATTTACAGGGGCGTCCCCAGCTCTTCAGGGAGCATCTCCTACCCCGTCCATCTACTCAAACATCTCTTTTTCTGCTCCACAGCCTCTCTGACTAATGGTTTTCCTCCCAAGCAGCTTATACTCAGCATCAACATTAACTGCATGTTTTGTCCTCATTTTTAAGACTCTAAACTCATCTGTCAATGCAAAAAAGATTTGAAAGAAGTTGAAAAAGATTGTTCAACAAATGATCACACTGGTCACTAAAATTGGTTTAAATCAAATAGATTTATAACACTGATTAGAGTCCTTTGAACAATCCATTCCAGGTTACAAGTGTGATCTGCTAGAATCAACATACACTTTCATTAAAATAACAGTATATGACATACAGTGTCTTTGACGAGAACTCTACATCCATTCAACAAGCCGTTACAGTGTAGTTTAACAAGGCGCCATGTTTTAAATACGAGCCAGTGCCAGAGAAGTGCTCTTCCTGCACCGTCTACAAAATCCACAAACCAAAGGAAAAGAAAAGTAGGCACTTCTGTTCTTGTGTATCACCAATTATTTCCTGTTCTCTTCAGCCCGGCCTGACAGCTACCAAACACATTTAGTTTCAAGAGCGCTGTCTGAAAGTAAGTTATTCATTAAACCATCTAAAATCACTGTGACAACAGACAAAAGATGGAGAAAAGATCTGACAGAGCAACGAGTTGTTTTACATCTTCCTCCACAGAATAAAACCACCTCAGGACTTCAATAATCTGAGGAGAGAACTTGTACATGCACAGAAGCAGACACCACAGTGCTGCCATTCTACCAGCTCCAGAAACTAATCACAGCAGGATTTGGGTATTTGATGCCAATCTGAACTCGCTGGGCTTCCTGCTGCAGACTTCAGGTTTCCAGCCTAATCTTCAGTGTCCAACATACCCTCCACATCAAGGCCATAGGGCTGTGGTAAAGTTTCTTTATCATTACTCATGCACTACACTGCAGGGAATTTTTCAACATTGCATCATAAATACCTACAATACAAACAGGCTTAGCTGTGTGTGAGTTTACATGTTGGTCTCATGTAGTAAATTTAAGTTTCTATCTAGACTACACAACATGATTGGGACAGGCTGGAAAGTTACAGCCAGAAGGCAATGAAGTCTAAACCATCCCACTAGAAACTTAACAAAGGTGACACATTTTTCTGGGAGAGGAGTTGGTAAGTTCACGCATGACGGAAGGGGTACGGATCATTCCAGGACAGTGGTAGGGGACAGTATTCACAGCTGAGTTTGATCAGTTAAGAATGAGACAAAGCAAGCATCACAAAGAAGAAGAAGAAGAAGAAAGCTCCCTTTCTGCTTATTTTCGCCTTTTGGTCCACTCACAACCATGTGCGGTTCAGTTTAGGCCTTTTTATGCAACAGGACTGTGGCTGAACTGATGCAAGGCAGAGAGAAACAGGATTTTTCACAATTAGTGCTGAATAGTACTACCAGCTTGCCACTCCCTTCCATATTTCATTTTCCGCTTCTCAACGTCGGTCTTTGCCTGTGACGTCCTGAAACACACTAGAAGGTCAAGCTGCCCTTCATTCATCTGGCATCAATCTTCTGCTTTCCCCATTCCTTTGAGTTTCTGTCTGCTTGGACAGGAGGATGTGGAGGAGGTGAGTGGATACAAGGGGTCCTAACATCAGGCTCACCCCTGCACGTTGCTTCAACACGACGTGATGATTCCAGGGCTGTGGTGGAGAGGAGGGGGCGGGGAGGGGAAAACGTAGCTGGGTGGCTCTGGAGGGTTAGTTTCCACCGCAGCAGGCCCGGGTGGAGTGGGCATCTGGATCCTGGAGGTTGACTCCCCGATGTCGTGCTGCATGCGTCGGGTTCTGGGTGTCTGTTTTTGGCATCTTTTTTGCTACAGCAGAGTAAATGACAGTTGTAACTGGATTAATAAAATATGGCACTAATATTCCAGGTGAGCAATCCATTTATGAAAGAGCCAATTAGATCAAAGTCAAATCTGATACAAGGTGTCTCACCAATAGCCAAGAAAAGCTCATTGACGTTCATCGCTGTCTTGGCAGACGTCTCCATGAACAGCAAGCCGGTGTCCTCAGAGTAAGTCTGGGCTTCCTTCATAACACAGAGACGTGCAGGAAGGACACTTAGTCAGGGACAATGTCTCTCCTTATTGTGGAAGTGTAATGAATTTGGCATAATCCCCCTCTCACCTTGAATGTATGTTTTAGAAGATGTTACCTGGGATAAACCACCCTAGCAATATAACCATTCTAACATGAAGTAATGATAAATACTGATAAGGTCATTATAGTGGGGACTTTAACATCCATGTGGAAACTGAAAGTCATACCCTAAGCACAACCGTCATTACCTTCTCAAACTCAATTAGATTAATGAAAAAAATTAAATGCAGGAACCCACCCCATCTAGTTCTCATACTTTGGTCCTTGTACTGACATTGGACATTGAGTGTGAAGAAATAACAGTACCAACCCAGCCCAATATCCATGTCCAGTCTGACAGTGTTTTAATAAATGTTGACTTTATTTCAACTAACAGCCTTCAACCTGAAAGAAAATATTAATTATAGTGGAGTTTTATCAAACAATGCTGTAACAGTTTTAAAGGATCTGGTACCTTCTTCATTTTCTCAGGATCTCAGAGAAACCCAACAGAGGACAGCGATTTAATCTCCAAAACATAGCTTTACTTCCTAACTGCGATTTGATGTCGCAGATGGCTACTTGTACAGGTTCCTGCTCTGCTGGAGGTTTATTCCTATTAAAATTGAGTTTTTCTTCTCCACTGCTGCTACATGAACGCTCAGTATGGGGGATCTTCACTGCATCTTGTTTGTGTTTTACAAGGCATGGAATGCTGGCTTCAAGGTTTCCTGGGATTTCCTTCTATTT
Organism: Apricaphanius iberus; assembly: GCA_028564705.1. Lineage (NCBI taxonomy): Eukaryota > Metazoa > Chordata > Actinopteri > Cyprinodontiformes > Aphaniidae > Apricaphanius > Apricaphanius iberus. The sequence goes on from JAPXFQ010002266.1 coordinate 1,190,509, forward strand.
TTAACTAGACAATGTAAAGTCCCTCTATGCTCAAAGACGGAGGAAGTACCAGTACAATAATGGACCGACCGTACAGCACCTATGACCCGTCTCCAAAGAGAACCTGTACAGAATTCTGAATTTCTGCCAAAGTCGTCCTAATGTGTTGATAGAGAGAATAAAAATGGACAAAAATGCCAATGAAGAAATGTAATTGGGAGAGTAGTACCTCGTATTCTACTAGTCTCTTTTCAGCCAGGTCCGCCTTGTTTCCAGCCAGAGCGATGACTATGTTAGGGCTCGCCTGCCTTTGCAGCTCCTTCACCCAGGCCTTTGCTCTCTCGAAGGTCTCCTGCAACAACCCCACCAGAGGTCAAATAAAGATCTTTACACAGAGCAGCTGATAAATAATTTATTCTTTGCCTCAACATACTGGTTTAGTGATATCAAAGACGACGATAGCAGCCTGAGCTCCGCGGTAGTACATGGGAGCCAGGCTGTGGTATCGCTCCTGTCCCGCTGTGTCCCAGATCTCAAACTTCACTGTTGTGTCATCTAGACACACAGACTGAGCCAAGAACGCAGCTGGAGAAATACAAGGAGAAAAGAGCAACGCGTGAACACAAGGAACATCTCCTCATCCCTCATACGGCACAACCACCTCTGCACCTCACCTCCTATAGTCGTCTCCTGGAACTCATCGAACTGCCCCTTGACGAAGCGCAGCACCAGGCTGGACTTGCCCACAGCCATGTCTCCCAGCAGCACCAGCTTGAACTGGCAGATCTTGGTCTGCGGTAGCGTGCCGTTGGATCGGCCCCCGCTCCCTCTGGAGCTCATATCGACCTGTGTTGGAGACGGCTGGCAGGCGGGGCTTCCTCCCTGGACTGCTGGTCTGACTGGGACCCAAGTGGTCACAAATGCTGGGCTGGGCTCTTTCCTGGTGCTTTTCTGTGTGCAAAAGGGAAAAACTTCAACTTATTTTCAGTTAATCACAACAACAGGTCTTGTACATAATAAAATCCCTGGCTTTAATATTCACTGCTCTAAATCTGAGGAGCAGAAATCTGATCAGTGCTAAGTTTTAGTTTTCATCTTTAACTCTGAACTGCTGTGTCGCTCTCACTCAAAGAAATCTGAAGAAATGTCAATAACAGAGAATATCCGTTTTTGGGAGGAAGAATCTAGAAAACAGTGGGAGGGAGAGAACCATCCTTTAGCTCATGTGATTCTAAACAACAAATTACTTTGCTATATCACTACTGTGACAGGCCCCACATACTTCAACAAATGGCACACAACACAAACGAGCAAAGAAAGACTAAAGTATAGTTTATACCTCTCTGACAGCAACCAGGCCCCAAGACGCAGAAGTATGCACGGAAACGGTTTTCGTTTATAGTTGTGGATTTTTGTGTGTTGAAGCAATTCCCCACCAGGACAGCAGGGGGTGCTAACCTTTAATGACGGGTCTGCCTACCGTTGCAGTGTCGTAACTGGTTAAATAGTTTATTTTCTTCAGCCTGTGAACACATTCCCCCAATGGACGACAGAAAGTACATTTTTATTGAGCTGTAACGCCTTTTACTGGTAGTGCAGCATATAGAATCCTCTAGAAACAAACACAGCATTCTGTTTTGTTGTTTTCATACACCACCTTGTGTTCAAAATCGCCAAAAGACCGGATCAGATCAATTATCCTTTCAATATAAAGCATATAGTGGCCAAACGCTGCATTGGCTACTGATTACAGCGACTATAGAGCGCCGTTCTGGTGAAACGATCTCTGGTTGTTACTGAAACTGACCAATCAGATGCATACACTCTCCGTTGACAGAGACAGATGGTTAGAAAATGGGCCTCTACTCTGTCCGTTGTTGCATAGGTGACGGAAAGCCCTTGCCTTACAGATAATGGCGTTGCATCAACATGTCTCCATCGAAAGGGGAAGCATAAACTGGACTTTAGTCCCTGATACAACATTTAACAGAATCCCGTTCAACAGGAACATTTCTGAAGAAGTCCTGGCACGGCCGTTTCACTCTGTCACTGATGCTATTTTATCCCATTATGGCCCAGTTTGGGTCAAGGTGGATCCGTCAGAAAGAAGGCTTCACATACCACAAAGGAGAACCTCTATAGGCAGAGCAGTTCAGTCCCCTATGGTTGAGTTAGATGTAACTTTAAACTTATGTATTGCCGCCATGTTCTTTAAAGAGAAATAAATTCTCTTGGCAGCAACTTCTACTGTCATGTGCTTCTCTGATCAGTGTGCTCTTTGACCTTTGGCTTTATGGGACTGATAACTTTCATGAACATATCAGATTTCTTAGTCATCCTTCTTCCTGCTGCTATGTGGACATATATAAAAACGACCAATAGCCAGTCCCAAATGGAAGAGCAGCAACATTTGCTTCTCGGTCCTGAACTCTTCCTGCCTCATCACTGGGGCAACATCTGAATCCACCTCAGTCAGGCCAGCCGACCCAAACGCGCTTTTAAAGATTAGCTTCGCACATACATGGTGCATTACGGTAATGGAGCATTGCAGACCTTTCAGAGGAAATCTAATATATGACCTACCTATAATGTATCTGAAATTTACTGTAAATAAATGGAGAAATACCACGTCAAATTGTGTCTATCTAGACTAGGTGTTTGTGTCTTTATCAGGGATTTATTTCCCCAAAATCTTTATAACATAACAACAAACTGTTAAGATAATGTTAAATGGTCTCCTATAATATAACCACAATACTTTATAATTTTACAGCAAATTTTTGTAGATAGACCCAGATTTAGTGTAGCATAATCAAAATCCAGGTAATGCTCATTAGTTGTTTTTTTCCATCTGTTAAAGGAAAGTAGAAACAGTACCATTGTTTAAAGCAAACGAATGTATTATATTTAGAAAATATTTTATTTAAAAAAAGATCTCTGCATCTGGAGATTTCCCCCAAAAATGAACCAGACTAGCTCCACAGTTCTCTTCTTGGATTCTCGGCTGATTTCTTTTGTTTCTCCCCTATGATTTAACCTCAGACACTCACCAAAAATTGTGCATGTTTTTTTTTACAGGGTTTATGTAAACTTTGTAAACTATATAAGAACAATAAAAAATCCTGCGATTGAAAACCAGCAGTCATATTGATGATTTCTGATCAATTATTGTGGGAAACATTTATATGTTCAGCATGACGGCTGCATTCAGGGTAAACAATTGAATGTCTGCAGATGAATCCAGCTGAAGTGACAGCTCTAAAGAGAAAATAGTGGGACTCCCTGTTGTGTCAGCGTTTATTTTGTAGTTTAAGAAGTTTAGCATGATTCTAAATGAAGAAGTTGCGTTTCATTTATTCTGCCTTGTAAAAAAATTTAAAATCTTTAAGTTAAAAAGAAAGAAAACCATTTATGTAGGAATATTGCGACTGTTAATAACTGCAAAAATAGTGTTTCATCTGAACAGTAAGTGTGGGTAAGAAATGGGTGTTTTAATAAGGAACAGACGGGGGCAAAAATGACACAAATGCTTATTCTGGAAGGGTATTATGAGGTAGTTTGACCTGCTGTTCCTCCAAAAATCTACAGGAAAATAATGACATATTTATTTTGTTTACATAAGCTCATGAAAGTTTGTTGGCAACTCTTATGAGATTGGAGAAATAAATTCCAAAAAATGACACAAAAAATGACAAAACGACATTCTAGATTGGCCTAATTTTTACAAGGTATTTCTCCAAAACTTTACAGTAAAATTATAGATCATTTATTGTGGTTTACAGTATAGCTGACCCTTTACTAGAATCCAAAGAAAGTATAACCTCTCAGCATTTTGCAGTAGGCTAATAAATTCCTGGAAAAAAATGACAAAAATGGCTTCCCTGGGTAAGCATAATGCTATACTGTGATTTGGCATTTCTGCACATATTTACAGTAGAACTATGAAATATTTACGTCGGATATAGAATGGAAAAGTAGTAGGTAGGTCATTCATAAACATTTCTCTGATTAAAGCCTCTTCGTTTAGTCGTTTTCAGCCTGAGAGGCCGCCCCATTTCTCTACTACCGTAATACACGATATATGTGCGAAATGAATCTTCATAAGAGCGTCAGCGGTCTGAATCCTCCTGAGCCGCAAACCAACAGAGCATCAGATTTTGTGGAAGATTTAAACATGTTAAGTTATTTCTAGTCTCAAACTGTTTTATATCAAATATTCAAACTGAAAGATGGTGTTTTACCGTGACTGTCCTTTATGACAGCTACGCCGTCTTACACAAGGAACACGAGTTTAAAACGCAGGACCGACCGGAGACATTTTCACACAGACGTTGGTTCTCGCAGAGCTCTGATTCAGGGTGGAGGTCTGTCTCAGCACGGCTTGGATGCCGCGTCTCCCTGACACCACGGTGGGGTGAGGAGGACCTCCGGGAGTCTGTAGGCAGGTCGTTACGACGCTACGGTTCCTCCCGCTATCAACCTTCTCTTATCTCACGGTGTGAGCTAACGACCCACACCGCCGCCGACCGACCGGCCGGCCGGGGTCCAGACCGGACGGTTTTCGGTCCACACACCTCAGGACCAAAACCACACATTCCCACTCCTTCCACCCACTCAGCGTGTTCTTAGTGAAGCCACAGCAGCAGGATATTTACCGTGCTAAAGCATCAGCAGACGTCCCAGCCTTTTCTGTTGACAGTCGAGTTATCAGCTGCTGCTACAAGACAAACGTTAGCGCTTCCTGGAACCAGGCGCATGCGCGCTGAGCGCCGCATTGTCAGACTGACATGAAGGGAAATGAAAGCAAAAGCTTCTTTACTCTATTTGTGCTCTGTTTATTGAGTTATTAAGCAAAAAAGCACACAGAAATAAGGCAAACGGAAATTAGTTATTCTAGACGAAGGAGAATTAAGGCAGGGCCTGTCAAGTCCTATTTTAAATAGATCTTTGGTTGTTGATCATTTTAGAGGAATAGCTGAAAATCAGATTTTGAAATCCAAAAATTCCTGGTTAGGGTTATGTCCAAGTTATATTTAGCAAAAAAACTGGTACTTTTGAAGACCATATATAAATATAGTTTTATTCTTCACAATGTTCATTTGTGGGAAAATTTCTCCTTTTAGAGATGCGCCTATATTTTCCCTTTAAATCAGGAGGAGCCTCAAGGGGCCATTAGAATAGAATAGAATCAGCCTTTACTCAAAAGCAGGACTGGGTGCACCCAAATCTCCCTAAACCCTCTTCTTCATGTCCATTATGACAAGAGTTCACATAAATTACTCCTACTGATACTAACATAGTTACCAGATTTACTTCACAGGCTACCAATCAAAGGCTATTGCCAAATAAGTGGATACCAAATAAAAAAAACAGGTACCCTTCATGAAAACACAAAGCAAGCAATAAAGCAAGAAACAAGCAAGGTTTTTCAGGACCTTTTCTGTATAACTTACATAGAGTCAACCAAAATTATATGAAAATGTCTAACCGTAACCGGTTTTAGGAGTAATTTACAGATTTTTGGTGAAATAAGGTTTTGTAGAAACTCAGATTGGGATTACAACCCAATGCTCTAAAACCATAAACATTGACTTTTTAGTTCTTTCATAGAGGTTAAATTGTGAATCGAAGTAAAATCCCCCAAAAAACATTACCAGATGTTCAAGAAATTAGACTGGGTGATTACCAAAAGAACACTGCACAAAAGCAGTCCAGGTTCTTTTAATCCTAAAATCTCTGAAACCTAAAGTCATAAAACTATCACTTCCATTGATCGGTTTGGGCAAAGATCAAATCATCAACTCCAATTTCTTTCTGCACAGCTTCCTAACCATATGGCCAGACGGAATGGTAAAAAGGAGTGGTAAAAGCAAATGAGGAGGATTAGTAGTGCTTGCCAACAACTGATGGGATTATCCAGGACAGGTTAGTGTATAATATTGACTCTGATGTCTCCATATTTAGCTGTTAGCCTGTCATGAAGGTCATGAGACTGCCATACAGCAACAGTCATCAATCATCGCAAGACTGACTGCTACTGTAAATCCCTCCTCCCAACATATCACAGCATCTCTTTGAAGATACTTCAATGACGTGAGTTAGATTTAATTTACTTTTGGACAGTTAAATAGGTTTTAACTGAATCTGGTAATGTTGCTCTGTCTTGGGGAAGTTATGCTTCCCTCGAAACATAAATGTTGTACAACCTTCAAACAAAAATGGCCTAGAACCATAAAAAGTTTAACCCAGAAGGGCTAAAATATAAAAAAAAAATATCCTTCCTTCCTTCCAAATTTTAGCTTGCTAATTAAATATTTAGTCATAAAAATTGACATTTTAAATAAAAAAACATGGTGAAAATTTGAATAAAAATAAAAGTAATTATTTTTCTCTTATGCCAGGTTAAATAATCAGCATGTGAGGACACAGGGCTGTGTCTCTGACACGCTGGTCTGCAGTCTGTTGGCACCGTTCCTCTTCACCCTCTACACTGCTGACTTCTCCATCAACTCCCCACGCTGCCACCTACAGAAGTTCTCTGATGACTCTGCCATAGTTGGACTCATTACAGGTGATGACGACTCAGAGTACAGACACTGATGCTCTTTACAGGAAGGGTCAGAGGTCAGAGCAGACTCTACCTGCTGAGGAGGCTGAGGTCATTTGGAGTCCAGGGAGCGCTGTTAAGGACCTTCTATGACTCTGTGGTGGCCTCCGTCATTTTTTACAGTACTGTATGTTGGAGCAGCAGTTTATCGACAGCTGAGAGGAAGAGGTTGGATAAACTCATCAGGAAGGCCAGCTCTGTTCTAGGATGCAGCCTGGATCCAGTGCAGGTGGTGGGAGACAGAAGGACTCTGGCTAAAATAACATCTCTGATGGACAGAGTCTCCCACCCCATGCATGGAAATGTTGCTGAACTGCAGAGCTCCTTCAGTGACAGACTGCTGCATCCTAGATGCATGAAGAAGCTTTTCCGCAGGTCCTTCCTCCCTGCAGCTGTCAGACTTTACAACAAAAACTGCTTCCAACAAATATAAATATTTTACACCTGCACTGTATCTTACATTTTGCACTAAACAGCCACACTGCTATAATTTGCACATTATTTCCACATGATGTACATATTCTGTGTCGATGTACATATTCTGTGTCGATGTACATATTCTGTGTATTATTGTATTTTTTTGTATATATTTTTCTCTTCTGTTACATATGTTGTATATTTGTTGTTTCTTTGGCTGCTGTTTACGACCGAATTTCCCCTGGTGGGACTATTAAAGGATTTTTCTATTCTGTTCTATAACTCAAATTAATGCTGTCAAATTTGACAATGTAACTTTACAAACAACGCCCTTAATGGCTACCTGATTTTTACCCTGGTAGAAGTAGTGGAAGTGGAGAGGAGAAGAAAATGGGACACGATCCTGGAAAATGTTTGGGAGGTTTATTCTCATCTCCTCAACCATGGAACAAACTTCCTAATAACCTGAGGTGAGCAGAAACTTTTGCCATTTTTTACCTGGTTTCTTATCATAGTTTTTATATTTAGTTTTAATCCTTCTTTTTTGTGGGTTGTATTGAAAATATTTTGTTTTTTAAGTTAATTATTTTTGTTTTAATGTCCTTATTAACCCGTGAAAGCATTTTTGAATCGCTTAGTATGGTGACGTAGAATCAACTTCCCCCTCCACGCCGTAGGATGGCGTCCGAGAGCCACAGAGGAGGAACTCGGAAGTGAGAGCCACGTGGCGGATGTTTGTGTTATTGCTGAGGGAGTTATCTTATTGAAGAGAGAGAACACTAATGTTTAAAGATCCATACATGATGACGCGTTATTCTGTCCGGTGATGTGGTCCACGGAAGAAGAAGAAGTCTGCCGTGGAAAGCTTGATGCTGTCGTCATGGCAACACGAGTCACAACGCAGCAGAGAAAGAATGGCAGCGACACGGCGGCAAGTTCAGCCTCTTCAATAAGACAAAGCCCTCTTTCTCTAACTGTAATCTGTGTAAAATGAATGTGACACAGTTCATAAGCAGCTCTGCATTTTACATAATAATACAGTATTAAGTTCTGCTTCATAAAGGTTCCAAGATTGGAGAGGTTGCTCACCGTTTTCCTCCTCTCACTGAGGGAGAAGACATACAATAATTTCTATGTACATTTCGTTTTGTTTAACGTTTACATTAATTATTTAATAAATCAGCTCATTAATTTAAGAATTTTAACCTATTATGTCGTGTAATTTGTATTATTTTTTGATAAAATCCTATTTAGCTATTTTTGGTTTCTATTGATCATTTCATATTTTAAAAAGCTCATATATCTACATTTTGGTTTTCCTCTGTTTGCTCTCTGTTGTAATTTCAGAATAAAAGAACAAATTCACGCTCCATAATGAAATGTTTCTAGAGAAGCAGATTTAATGCTGGTTGAAAGAATAAAATAGCTTTTATTGTCATTAAATAAGAAATTGTGTTAAATGAAAATAAAGATTTTGTAGGTGTCTCCATTAAAAAAAGAAAGCAAGGCACTATTAAAATACTAAAGAAAAGTATGCTATAAAACCGCAGAAATAAAATAGATTGTGTTTTTGAGCTAGATTTGCAATTGTCTACTAAGTTTCTATGTTGCTGTTGTGCTACAAAGTTATTTTGTTTGCATTAAAAAAAAATAGACCAACAGTGTATGACATGAAGGTCACATGACTGGCATCTTCTTTCTCAATTCTAGCATGTTCCACTAAGTGATCTAACTACTAAACACTCTCTAAATTAGTTCTAAAATTAGTCACCTGTGCATGACATTATGAATGTACGTATTTATGCATAGAAGTCATTTGAGAACAAAGGACTTTGTACAACAGATCCTCCTCCATTGTGGTTCTGATGCTGCTTGTTTCATCTCTCTCCTCAGGTTCAGGGAACCAACGACAGCAGCGTGCTGAGCAAGGCATCGGCTGCAGCGCACGGCTACTTCAGGGACCCTTTCATCCAACACTTTGTATGTAAAGTGGCTCGAAGATCCCCGCTCATCAACCGGTGAGAAGAGGTCCGACTGGACTAGCCGAGGTGCTGCTCTCTTCTGGATGCAGTCGGCCAACCTTTGACGCGTGTCTGCATGTTTTAGGGGCTACTTGGTGCGATGGAGAGCTGTGGATCACTGTGTGAGGCAGTTCCTTCAAATCACTGCCAAGCGTCCTCACAGACAGGCAGGTTCAGTTGTTCCTGTCAGTTTGGGGACAGTAGACGGTTCTTCTTCTCTGTGCTTCATTATCTCGTCTTCGGTTGCTGCAGATTGTGTCGCTCGGCGCCGGCTTCGACTCCCTGTATTTCCGCCTCCATGCAGAAGGAGTTCTGGACAGAACCGACATGTTCGAGGTGGATTTCCCTGAAGTTGCACAGCGCAAAGCTGCTCTGGTTGCTTCTAATATAGAACTGAGGGGGATGTTAGACTCCTGCCTGCCTCCTGACCAAGGTGTTTAAAGGGAAGGAGACGTCATCGAGGTATAGCTTCTGTAGCTGTTCTGTAATAATCCTGTATCCGCTCTCAGGACCCGTCTACATGTCCAGCAGCCAGTACCGCCTGTTGGGGGTGGACGTCAGGGAGGAGTCCCAGATGGAGGAGGCTCTGAGTGCAGCTGGTCTGGACTGGGCCGCTCCCACCCTGATCCTGTCTGAAGTGGTGCTAACCTACATGGATACTCGCTGGTACAGCAGAGACTGAGACAGAACGGCGTTCGTCGAAGCCTGAGGTTCAAACGCTGCTGTGTGTCTCGCAGGTCGGACGCTGTGATCCGCTGGGCGGCCAAGCTCCTGCCACAGTCCCTCTTTGTGATGTACGAGCAGATCCACCCACACGATCCTTTCGGCCGCGTCATGCAGGAGCATTTCCTGAAGCTCAATTCAACTCTGCATGCGTTGCAGCGTTACCCAGACCTCTCTGCACAGAGACGGCGCTTCCTGGACAAGGCCAGTACAAACACTCACACACACAAATTGCTGTAAGTCACACATTTGTTACAAACTAGAATGTATTTCATAGTCAGGGTGGCGCAGTGGTTAGCACTGTTGCCTTCCAGGGTCTTTCTGCAAGCATGTTCTCGCCTGTAGACAGCTGGAGATAGGCACCAGCCCCCCCGCGACCCCTGGAGGACTGGATGGATGGGTTCTTACAGGGTCTAAAAAGCCTTAATAACATTGAATTTATGAATTTGGAAATTATGCGTTAAAAATATTTTTTAAAGGCTTGCATTTTGATCTCTAGGTCTTAAAAATTTGTGCTGTAGTTAACCTCTTCATATTGCATTTTTCCTCAAAAGTTTAATTGGTCATCAACCATGATTATTTTTATTAAAAACTACGGCTGGGTATCAATTCAAATTTCAAGAATCGATTATGATGATCCGATCCAATTAAATCTGAATCGGTTAGATATAGATATGGGTCAGCGCTATTAAAAAGTTTTTTTTTAGCAGTCATCTTAATTATATCCTTGCAATTCTCTGGGTAACAGTTTACCAGCAAAATAGTTTATTAACACTTTCAGAACTAAGCCTTAAAACTGTTGTCTGGATTTTTTATTCCTACTTTAGCTGTAAAAAAGGGCAAACTATGTAAAATTATTAAACAGATTTTTGAATCGATTTTTCAAAACCAAAAAATGTCAGCACAGCCCTATAAATAATGAAGCATAAATAAAGAGTGGTGTGGCCAATTATTGAGAAAACAGCAAAGCCTTGATTAAAATATTTGGAACATGTGACGTCTTCAGTAAATTAAGATTAACATGTAAAAATAATTAAATAAAAAAAAACACTTAACATTGTTAGTCAAACTTTCTTGTGGCCTGTGTTCTTTTGTTTTTATTCCACATTCCACATATGAACACAAGTTCAGTTATTTTGTTTTCCTCAGCTGGTAGGGCTGTGAAATAGGCAATGAAATGGTTATTAATTTTTATATAATGATCTTAAAAAGGTTTTAAAAAGTCTTGAACATAATTTAAAGTAGGATCCCTGATTTTGATTTTATGTAATAGACCAACATAGAGTTGAAACATCACATTGAGCTGGGAAGGAAATCTGAGAAGCAGCCAAGAGGCTCATGGTTACTCTGGAGGAGCTGCAGAGATTCCCAGCTCTGATTGGAGAATCTGCTGACAGGACTACTCCTCCTCCTCCTCCACAAATCTGACGTTGATGAGAAAGTTGCTAAATGAAAGCCGTTGTTAATAGAAAGTCATTTAAAACCACAGCAGCAGTTCACCAGGAGTCCTGCAGAGGAGCCAGATAGGATGAAAACGGAGCTTTTTAGTCCACTTACAAAACACTACATGGGGAGAAAAACAGTATCTTCCATCATCCTCTATCATCCTGTGGAGATGCTTCTCCTTGGCAGGTTTAGGGAGCATGAGGTGATGATGAAGATGGATGAAGCTATGCTCAGAAACCCGTTACAAGTTCTGATCAGAGCTCCACATGCAGATGAAGACAGGATGAACTGATCTCATGTCTGTGAAACTCTGAGAGTTTATTCCAGTGTTTCCTTGAGGTTGTCTTCATCTCTGTCTGATTAGGTCATCCATACTGTTTCCCACATCATGATGCTGCCCTCACTGTGCTTAACAGTAATGATAGTGTAGGTGGGATGATAAGATGTTGACTTGTTGGGAATTTCTGTAAAATCAGGTTGACAAAAAACATAGATATTATTCATACAGCACAGACCAAAAGTTTGGACACACCTTCTTATTCAATGAGTTTTCTTTATTTTCATGACTATTTACATTGTAGATTATCACTGAAGGCATCAAAACTATGAATGAACACATATGGAATTATGTAGTACTTTTCCAAAAAGTGTGAAATAACCTGGCCTCCAAAGTAACCGGACCTGAACCCAATGGAGATGATTTGGTGAGCTGAAGCGCAGAGTGAAGGACAAAGGACCAACAAGCACTAAGCATCTCTGGGAACTCCTTCAAGACTGTTGGAAAACTATTTCTGGTGACTACCTCTGGAAGCTGAAGAGAATGCAAAGCAGTAATCAGAGCAAAGGGTGGCTACTTTGAGGAATTTAAAATATAACACATGGATTCAGTTATTTCACCCTTTGTTTGTTTAAATACATACAGTAATTCAATACATCATGTGTTCATTCATAGTTTGGATGCCCTTAATTGAGAATCTACAATGTAGTCATGAAAATAAAGAAAAGGCATTGAATGAGAAAGTGTGTCCAAACTTTTGGTCTGTACTGTATATACAGTGGGGCAAAAAAGTATTTAGTCAGGCTCCAATTTAACAAGTTCTCCTAAAGTAACAAACGCTACCATCAGTAACACACAGAAGTGTCCCCCTGCTTAAGCCAGTGCATGTCCAGGCCCGTCTGAAGTTCGCTAGAGAGCATCTGGATGATCCAGAAGAGGACTTGGAGAATGTCATATAGTCATATGAAACCAAAATAGAACTTTTCGGTAAAAAGTCTACGTGTCGTGTTTGGAGGAGAAAGAACACTGAGTTGCATCCAAAGAACACCATAGCAGCTGTCAAGCATGGGGGTGGAAGCATCATGCTGTGGGTCTGTTTTTCTGCAAAGGCTGATCCGCGTAAAGGAAAGAATAAATGGGGTCATGTATGGTAACATATTGAATGAAAACCTCAATCAGCAAGGGCATGAAGATGAAACATATCTGGGTCTTTCAGCATGACAATGATCCTAAACACATCGCCATGGTAACAAAGGAGTGGCTTCCTGTAAAGCATTTCAAGGTCCTGGATTGGCCGAGCCAGTCTTCAGATCTCAACCCCATAGAAAGTCCAAAATGATCCCTGCTGTAGAGGAGATCTGATTGGAGGAATGGGCCAAAATACCAGAAACAGTGGAAACCTGCTGAAGACTTACAGGAATAGTTTGACCTCGGTCACTGCCAGCAAAGGGTTTATAACAAAGTATTGAGATGAACTTTTGTTATTGACCAAATACTTATTTTCCAGCATCATTTACAAATAAATTCTTTAAAAATCAGACCGTGATTTTCTGGATTTGTTTGTTTGTTTTGTCTCTCATGTTTGCTGTGTGTGCTCTCTGTCCCCAGGGCTGGGAGCAGTGTGTGTGTCTGGATATGAATGATTTCTATCTGGGGCTGGTCCCCCAGGAGGAGCGGGACAGAATAGAAAGCCTGGAACCATTTGATGAGCATGAGGTCAGCCGGAATCCTCCGTAAGGTAAAGCTCTCTGGTGATTAAAGATGGCCGTACCCATTCAATCCCCCCCCCCCAGGAATGGCACCAGAAGTGCTCCCACTACTTCATCCTGACTGCATCTCGAGGGCCTTTGTTGGAACAGGCTCTGCTCATTCAGGCCACAGGTAGTGAAGCTTCAGTGTCCGCTTCAAACCGCTGCATCTGTCTAAAACCTTCTACCTAAACTGGTCTAAATGTGTCAGTGTCTCCGGTGGCGTCCATCAGTCTGAGCTGGAGCTCCACAGCGCTGAAGGTGCGTCCGGTCCCAGTGTGTTTGGAGGGCTTAGGGATGGCCTCAGTGTGGATGACGTCAGAGAGGGTGCTGCTCACTGGAGGATCCAGCAGAGGTGGCAGGGTGACAGAGTCCAGATGCCTTCTCAGAGACGAGCAGGGCTGGAGGTCCATCAGTGTTAAATCATCATCAGACCTGGGTCAGATCCAGCTTTCCTCCACACCTCCACAGATTGAGCTGAGCTCCACCCGAGAGGTTTGGTAAATATTTCCTTCTCTGCCTGCAGGCGTGCGCCTCTATCACACCGTCACCCCCATTCCTGGAGCAGCAGGAGGAGGAGGAGGAGCAGTGGTGTACGGTGGCCGCTCCTCACCACTCAGACCCAACTGTGACCTGTTTAAACTCAGGTTTGACCCAACTGTTGCTGAGGCAACGCGTCCAGATGCAGAGGAGCTTCAGGTGGAGCCAATGATCTGTACGGGAACTCCTCCTCCACCCAGATGGAGACACACTGCTACAGTGGTCCGGCACAGAGGTGAGCTGATGCTAAACCTGTCCTCCTCTGGTGTCCTCCTCTGGTGTCCTCCTCTGGTGTCCTCCAGGACATCTTCATAGTTAGAGCTGTCTCTTGCTGTCTTGAAGACGTTAGACCTCTCAGGATTCTTCCGTTCTGTAACTTATGGTGCGTTTCCACTCCCTCTGTCTGGGAAAGTGATGTCACTCTCATGCCTTCCTACAATTGGCCTGTTGGTGTGTGTGATGTCACAGATTAGCGCGTGACCGAACAATGAACAGCCAGCAACAATAGCAAGCTGGTACTTTTTACTTCTTAAAGTTAAATATCGAGACGTCTGCACAGAATAATGAGGTGAAGATCTGTCTGTCCTGTTTGACCGACCCCAGGAAACTCAACCATGTCACAGCAGCTCTTAAATCATTGCTCCTTGTTCATAAAAGTTCAAACCTTGTTTTAAACTAATATTATTGATGTATTGGTCAGTTTTTTGTGGCTACATACATTTCAGTTATTTCTCAGTTTTCCCTGGACCGGGAAACTTTATTTGTACATCAGACGTTCAACAACAAGGTAATTCAAGGTGTGTTACATGATTTGTAAAAAAAAAAAAAAAAATTATAAAATACAATGTTTAAGACACAAAACATATGACATCCCAACTATTATTAATCCATTCCACAAAGGCAACTCTAAACAGGTGAGTTTTAGGTTTGGTTTAAAGCAGCTCAGTGTTTCAGCAGCTCTGTAGTGGTCAGGAAGTTTGTTCCACGTATAGAAACTGAAAGCTGCTTCTCCATGTTTGGTTCTGGTTCTAAGGATGATTAATAAACTACAGATGGAGGACCTGATTGGTCTGGGTGGTTGCGGTAGTGACAGCAGGTCTTTAACATATTTTGGTGCTAAACTATTCAGTGATTTATAAACTATGAGTATTTATACGTCTATTCTCTGAGCTACAGGGAGCCAGTGGAAGGACTTATGAACTGGGGTGATGTGTTCTACTTTCCTGGTTCTAGTGAGAACACGAGCAGCAGCGTTCTGGATCAGCTGCAGATGTCTGATTGATTTTTTAGGCAGACCTGTGAGGACGCTGTTGCAGTAATCAATCTGACTAAAGATGAACGCATGGATGAGTTTTTCTGGGTCTCCTTGTGTCATCAGTACTTTAATCCTATAAATGTTCTTCAGCTGATAGAAAGCTGACCTTGTTATTGCCTTTATGTGACCCTGGAGGTTCAGGTCTGAGTCCATTATTACATCCAGGTTACAGGCCTGATCAGTAGTTTCTAGCTGGATTAACTGAAGCTGTGTGCTGACTCTGGATCGTTCCTCCTTAGGTCCAAAAATAACTACTTCTGTTTTGTTTCTGTTTAGCTGGAGAAAGTTCTCGGACATCCATGCAATAAATAAAGAAACTTTTACTTCACTCTTTTTGTTTTCTTTCTCTCTCTTTTACTGTGTTTAGGAGGTTCTCCCCATTGGTTGCTTTTCTCCTCCCATCTCCACGCTTTCTGTGATGTTTTCTTTCTACTCCATGGTATATAACACCAACAACAATCCATTTTTATTTCAGAGCACCTCTCTGAACCCAAGGACGCTTTAGAACAAACATAAAAACATACGTAAAGAATTCATAAAATACACATAAAATTGAAGTAATGAGCTGTGGTCATAATGAGTAGGTTTGTTTAACCCTTTGATGTGCAACTCATCAAACCCTTCCAATGCACAACATGGGTCAAAAATTCCTTTTTCTTTGTTCTGTCTTTTGAAATCAATTTAGGACATGATTGATTATTCCAAGTATTCTTGAAATGTCTTTTTTTGGATAACCACAGATCATTATTTCCATTTTTCCTTTCATACTTTATGAATAAAAATACTTTTATATTGGTATATCAAAGTTACACTCATTCACAGTCATCCAAGTGTGATTTAAAATGAAAGGACTTAATACGTAATAATAAATTGTTTAAAGTAGTTATTTTTGCAGTGAACAGGGCCAAACATTTATGTATTTTACACTTGCAACATGTTTATTTTCATTTTGTCACAAATAACATAACATGACTAGTGAGTTTAACTGTATCAGTATGGTGGCCTTGTCAATTTGATTTTACAGCAGATCCACAAACTCAAGCTGTGATTGTCCATACAGTAAGAAAGGGAAACATGAAAATGATTATTTGTGGTACACAAAAACGCGATTTTTATCACATTCTTGGAAGGGTAACTGATAAAAATGAATTTATTTCAAAGAAATGCCATAGAAACACTGAGCTACAAAAGAAATAACAGAAAATGGATATGGGTCATTTTGGACCCATGTTGCGCATTAGAGGGTTTTTTTATTCAAAAAGTAAGAGGAAAAAATAAAGTAATCATGTTTGATGGTCTAAAACAAGTTATTTGAGGAATACCTTGACTACTGAATGATGAGAATAATTTATTGCAGAGATTAAAATAAAAAACCTCAGCCGGGTCACTTTTGACCCATGTTGAGCATCAAAGGGTTAAACAGAAATATTTTAGGCTTGGACTTGAAGAGTGGAAGATTTTTTTTTATAAATCTAGTGGAAGAGTGAGTTCCAGAGTTGTGGAGCAGAGAGTCTGAAAGCTCTGTACCTGGTGGTGGTGAGACGGGGAATAGGAAGGATCTACTGGGTGTCAGGAGGGACGATGTTGATGAGATCACTGAGAAAGGCTGGAGCAGAGATATTTGAAAGCAAAGATGATGATTTGGAATAAATTGGAGGCCAGTGGAGTTGATGGAGAGTGGGACTGATGTGGTATTTAGGGGGTCATTATAAGAGCTGCAGATTTAAGAACTGATTTATTTTTCTCTATCATTTTGTCATCTTATTCCTGTATCTTTCTGTTTTTTAGTTCTTCATCTCATTTCTTTACTTTTTCCCGTCTGTTGCCTACCTGCCACCATTCTTCCTCTGCTGTCTGAAGCTCAAACCTGTTTCCTGTTTATGGCAGACAGAGACTTCCTGTTTGTGTTTGGTGGGAAGAACCAATCAGATTGTGCTCTGGGTGACAGCAGCTTCCTGAGGCTGGACCAGCAGCACTGGACTCAGGTTTGTAAAACTGTTGCTAAACTTCTTCTCACTGATTCAGTGAGTTTTCCTCTGTGTTTCATGACTTGATATACCATCATTTGTCCACATGATCCACAGTTTCCAGTAGAGGGCGACGTACCAGCGGCTCGTCATTCTCACTCCGCTTGTTCATATGAAGGAGGCGTTGTTGTGTTTGGAGGACTGAGCGGAGACGGGGTTCCTTTGGGGGATACCAGCCTCTTGATGCCCACAGAACTAGGCTTCCGTTGGACGCGGACAGCCGTGCGGCCGCCTCCTGTTCCCAGGTCAGATCTTTCTCTACGACCCTTTAAACAACGTTAGACCACACAGGAATCGAACCCTCTCTTGCTGTGTGTGTTTCAGATACTCTCACTGTGCTCATGTGTTTGGTGATAAGCTGATTGTGGTGGGTGGAGTCTGGATGCATTCAGATGGTGTTCCCGGCGTTGTCATCATCAGCCTGACCACGTACAGCAGCATGGAGTTCAGGCTGGACACGGTCAGTTTCCACTCTGGGTCTGCTGCAAAGTGGTCCCAAAGTACAACCTTCACCACATTGTTCCCTCTAAAGCCTAGTTTCTACTACGTAACGGAGACGGATTAACGCATCGACATCCATCAAAGCCAGGGCTCTCCATCACCAACGCTACAATGGACGGAGTAGAGGTCCATTTATCGTTTCCATCAACAGAGAGCGTATGTGCGTCAGTGATTGGTCAGCTCATCAACAGCCAGAAATGGTTTCACCAGAACGGGGCTCTATAGTCGCTGTAATCAGTAGTTAATGCAGCGTTTTGCCACTACATGCTTTATATTGAAAGTATAATTAATGGAATCTGTTCTTTTGGCGATTTTGAACACAAGGAGTTGTAGTTTGTGTGGAGCTGTTTTTGTTTCCGTGTGTTTTTAGAGGATTTAATGAGCTGCTCTTCTAGTAAAAAGCTTTCCAGCTTAATCAAAACGTACTTACGTCTGTCGTCTATTGCTCCTTAAAGGGGGGATGCGCTCAGACTGAAGAAAAAAACGGAACTCTACAAATGCAAACGCTGCATTAACTACTGATTACAGCAACTATAGAGCCACGTTCTTGTGAAGTCATCTCTGGTTGTTGATGAGCTGACCAATCACAGACATACGCTCTCGGTTGATGGAGACGGATAAATGGGCCTCTACTCCGTGCGTTCTTGCGTACGTGACAGAGAGCCCTTGTGTCGACGAATAATGGCGTTGCATCAAACTGTCTCCGTCAAAACGGAGAAGCATAAACTGGCCTTAAAGGCGCTCCTGCAAACTGCTGTCACGGTCTTTGCTCCCAGAAAATCTATGCTGGGAACAAAAAAGCCCGAAAACAACCTGAAGTAAAAGTAAATTGAATGAGTAATTCATTCTGTGCTATTTTGCGCTGTCAGTCATATCCATAACAACGTGGCCGAGACACACCGACACAACATAGTAACTATGCTGCTGTCATGGCCTTCCATTTTTTTAGATAGATGTTTACACCATTGTGTATCAAATTCAACATTTTTGTGCTTATCGGATTTCATTTTTTTTTTAAACAGTCTAAACAGGACAATTCCAGTTTGTTTTTCGAATCCAAATGAGATCTCTTCCATATGTTATACTAACTCAGAAACATGCCCAATATTTCATAAAGCGTCTGCAGTCTGAACGCTCATGTCACATTTCAGCCTGTTCAGCGTCTGCATCTCTGCACCATATTTCCCCCCTTCTTTCATTACAACTTCAATTACTTGTTCTTAATTTTATCAGCTCAACATGCAAAACATGCACAACTGAATAACATGCGTTTATATGTCTGAAAGTTATTTATAGTCAGTTAACTTTTTTTTTTGTGGGGGTGGGGGGGTGGGGGTGGGTTATGCAGTTATCCAAATTAGGCAAAGTTAAAATACATTTAAAATTGCAATAAAATCAGACAACCTCAACACTTTTTTCCTCAATTTCTTCTGTAATTAAATAGAAATTAGATGCAATAAAAAGGAAATTAAGTATTTAAAAATAATCCACTGTGATTTTCTTCATTTTTGTTTTAGATTCTGTCCCTCACAGTTGAAGAGTGTCTTTAAAACAAATTAGACCTCAACATGCTTTGGAAGTGGGAAAACATACTTAAATACTTGTTTTCCCCACTGTATGGACCAGGGCTGCTAATAAATCTCTTTGCTTCTATAGCAGCACATTAAATGCATCTGATTAATGGATCCTCAGTAAAAACATGAGGTTATAAAGCATACTGATGCATGTTGAAACCACACCAAGCAGGAAAGACATCACCAGTAATTTTATGGATGCCACTGTTGCTGGACATCAATCTGGGGTTATAAAGTCACATTGAGAGCATGGTGGTGGAGGTGTGATGATGTGGGTTTGCTTTGCATAAGTCAAATATGAGGTATACTGACAGCTGAAAAAAAATGCTACACCCTAGTACACTCTGGGACAATGCCAGCAGCTCAGTCAAAGTCCAAACTTCAGCCTGTTTGAAATACCGTGTTGAACTGTTGCACCATTATAAAGTAGGTCACAGAGAGTCATGGAGTCAGAAAGTAAAGAGGTGATTTTTACTTTAGGTTGTCTACAAGCTGCTAATTTTTCCACACAGCTTTTCTATTTTCCTCCCCAATAACTAATGACTGATTGTGATTTTGACAGTGCTGCTAAAAAGCAGATCGTTTTAGGATGATCTGCTGTTTATCTCACAGGACTCTATTTAGCCTGACTCTGTTTCTACTGTCTGACTGTGTCTGCAGAGCTCTGTGCCCTGGCCTCTGATGCTCCACTCGTTCTGCTCCAGGCTGGTGGACCCAGAAGAACCAGAGCTGCTGCTGATCGGAGGGGGTGGGAACTGTTTCTCCTTCGGGACGCATCTGAACCCTCAGCCTGTCTCTGTGCATCTGCAGCCTTCATTAGTTTAAGACCTGATAAATTTGTCAGTTTCACTGTTTTGTTTCGAAGCAGTATCTTCAGTCCTGACTTAAGTCATCATATATGTATATAGATGTAATTATGCTTTTTGAATAAAGGTCAGATGAAACATTTAAATCCACATTATGTTAGATTTTATGGGTTTTACAGCCAAAGCAGAGATTGTTGAGTTCAGCATTTTTATGTTCATGTTGGTTCTTCTAAAAAAGATCCACCCAACGCCAAGGCTGCGCTCAGAAATCCTGAACATTATCAGTGACAAAAGGCAATCCTGGTGAAGTCCGACTGATGCATGCACTGTACCGATCTGTCATGGTGAAGAGAGAGCTGAACTGAAAGGCAAAGCTCTGGGTTTACTGGTCCGTCTACATTCCTACCCTCATCTATGGTCACGAACGCTGGGTGGTGACCGAAAGAACGAGATCACGGATACAGGCGGCTGAAATGAGTTTCCTCCGTAGGGTGGCTGGGCTCTCCCTTAGAGATAGGGTGAGAAGCTCGGTCATCCAGAGGGGCTCAGAGTAGAGCCGCTGCTCCTCCACATCGAGAGGAGCTAGTAGACGTGGCTCGGGCATCTGGTCAGGATGCCTCCTGGACGCCTTTCTGGTGAGGTGTTCTGGGCACGTCCCACTGGGAGGAGACCCAGGGCAAGACCCAGGACTCGCTGGAGGGATTATGTCTCCCAGCTGGTCTGGGAACGCCTCGGGATTCCTCCCGAGGAGCTGGCCCAAGTAGCCGGGGAGAGGGAAGTCTGGGTCTCTCTGCTTAGGGTACTGCCCCCACCAGCCAACCCCGGATAAGGAGAGGATAATGGATAGATTATTTTTTGTTCTTCATAGTTCATCAAAAGCACTTCTGATACACTCTTGTTTCTTTCCTGTACAAATTGAATTCAGGAAGACTGACCCATAGAATATAAGCACTGCTGTGATTGGTCAGATCTTGCTCCCTGATTTTATTGCATGCTAACCATAGACTGTATATATTATTACTACCTGGTCTTATCGTTTACATCAAAAAACAATTCATACCACCTAAACCTTTTCACATTTTGTCACATTACAACCAGATAACTCTGTTTATTTTAGTTGTATACTCAGTAGTGATGATTGGGAAGGGGAAGGATTTCAATATTTTGTACAAATAAAATTCCTGGTTATTATGCATAGAGAAACAGCTGGTATGATAACATCGTTTAAAACCTAATGATTGTCTTACTAAAATAAAAATAAACTTCATCACTACACTTCCTCCCTTGTTGTCATGTCTGACAAAGTGGAGCAGATCAAGAGAAAGCACATTTGGGTTTTCACAGCAGGACAATGTTCCAAATCACAGCCAACTTCACTACTGAATGATTTCAGTGGGGGAAATAATGATTTGACTGACTGATTTTGTAAGTTTGTCCAATGACAAAGAAATGAAAAGTCTCAGAACATTATCATTTTAATGGTAGTTTTATTTTAACAGTGACAGAAAGCGTATTAAAAGGAAAATTGAAAAAGTAACTTTAAATAAAAGAGAAACAGCTTTGCTTTTCATTGAGTGAAATAAGCATTTAAACACCTACCAACCGATACGAGTTCTGGCTCCCGCCGGGTGGTTAGACGCTCCTACTCAATTAGTCACCCTCATTACCAAAGAGCTGTCCAAGGATGTCAGAGACACAATGGTAGACCTGCAGAAGGCTGGAATGGGCTAGAAAACCATTAGCGAGAAGGTGACGACTGTTGATGCATTTATTCAAAAATAAAAAGAGTAAATCCCTAGAATCAGAACCAAACGTGGAGAAGCACATTTCAGTTTCTATGCCCCACAAATCTGGAACAAACTTCCTGATGACTGCAAAGTGTTTTCCAGTTTTCGCTTAAAAATGAAGCCTTGAGTTTAGTTGTGAGGCCTGCGCTAAACTCTTTAGTTGTTTGCCTGAGGAAAAATAAACGTGTGAGGTTACAGCTAAAACCTTTTGTTGTTGTGGGCTTTCTAGGACTTCTTTGGCCTGAAAAATGGACGGTTCAGTTGAGTCCCTTTGTTGTTGAGACAAACTTTTTGAGTTGTACTGGTTGTGGACACTGGTGCATCCTAGGACAGGATGTCTCCACATGACATACATTTTCTTTTTATGCTTTTCCTGAATTACTGGTTTTAATCAAATGCTATTTTTTTTTTCATTTGATTCTCATGTTTCCTGTTTTTTCATAATTCTGCTGTTTTCACTTTACATACTTTTATCATATGTTTGGTTTCTTTACCACCCAATCATGTAAAGCACCTTGAATACTTTGTGTTAAGCGTGTGCTGTACAAATAAAATTGCCTTGTCTCTCTAACCAGGAGCTGACAGCGTTTTGAAGAGTGTCTGAGGCTTTGGAGCGCATCGCTCCCTAGAGCCCAGTGTCATACCAACCACAGGTGCATGCTGGGGGATTTACTCTTGCTGACGTGACACCTTGTGTCAGATAACAGCTCTTTCAATCTCTCCAACGTCTGATCACTTCGATATCCAAACTTCAGCTGAAGTGGCGCTTAATTCCAGCCTCCACCCGTTAGAAGTCATCTGTCGGAGGCAAAAATCATAAACCTCATCATAACCTCTGCAGCAATCTCACGGTCTGATGAGGCACAAGCAGGAGAGCATTTCTATTCCATGCGTTAGATCAGGCCACAGTACGTGAACTTCTATTCTACTTTTATATGTAGTTCTCTGTTCAAGATTAATATTATTTAAAATGAATAAAAAAAACATCATTGAATGTTAGAATTTCAAAAATGAATGACCAGCACACAAATAGTCCAAACAGGTTTTAGTTTTATTTGAACAACTTCTAGAAAAGAAGAGTAGCTGACAAACAGTCCTCAGCATGTTGTACTGCATCAGGAACTGGTATGAAAATCATCAGACACTCGATAATGGAGATTGTCAGGGCTGCCTGAGCTCATCGTCTGGTACAATGATAATACTGGAGGCCAGACTCAGTCTCATAGGCAGAACGTAAAACACTGACTATATATGTGCTCATCTGTTCACCATCATTTTAACCCAACCATCTGTTATAGAAAGGCTTTTCATCCAAAGCTCGCTTTCATATCAGTGCCTAAAGTCACCTTACACACACACACACACACACAGAAAAACCTGGAGATACTCCTTTGTTTATTACCAGTAAGTAAAAGCATGTAGGTATGATTTTAACGGTACACAAGACGCTCAATATTTCTGGTTTCGGTCTCATCATGAGAAATCTTGGCAGTAAATTTAAACAAAAGAAAATCTACAGTCTCGAAGGAATAGAAGAAAAAAAAAATCTCTCTCTAGACTTTCTCATTCAAAGCAGAATCTGTCTCACATCAGGGTCATGTTAAAGGATAAGTTCACACAATAACTGGATTTCTAATGGCAACTCTGTCACTTTTCAAGGCATTTTAAATCGTATCTGTATTCAAATAGCAATGGTAAAAGTCAGTAATGTATTTTCAAATCATGTCAAGGTTTTTATTATACTGAACAGAACCAACAAATGTCCAAAGAGTAAAAGCCAAGGCCAAGAGTCTTCAAGTACGATTTTATTAACAAACGAGTCATTTTGAGGTTTTGGTGAACTTATTCTTTAAAACATCATTACTGGAATTTACAAACAGAAACTGTTAGAAAAGAAAGCATGTGGCTCAACATCAAGGCACTGGACATGTTAGAGACGATGGCACGTTGCTGGTAGGCAGACAGACAGGCAGAGGGAAGGACAGTGGTCAAGGCCCTGTGGAACTGTACATTTAAGTGCTGGCAGTATCTGTACCATCAGGATGAAGGTAATAAATAGTACAAAGAACTGGGCTATAAACACATTTTCAACACAAGAGACATTTGGTCGTTGTCTGGGAATCTAAAAACTGTGCTACTCGGAATTGTAACGTGTGCAAACATGCACAACCAGGTGGTGCACATGGAGTGATCAAAGTGCAGGAGGCCGTTTAAGACTGCAGGACAAAAACGCATTAATCTATGATAATCTCATCATTCATCCACATCTGCACAAATACTGCGTCCATCAACAGGTACACCTCTGTTCCCTCAACTCCTCACATCGTTTAAAGAATCGCCCGAGTTGTCTGGATTAGAGATCCACTGATGTGACGTATCCAAGACCAACGCCCATGCAGATATTTTCATATCAGGGCAGGGCTGTAACGGTATGGAACAATCACAGTTCACCTACATATTTGGAATTTTAAAATTTCAGTGCGGTACGTGTTTGTTACACTTTAATCAAGAAAAATGAATATAAATGTGTAAAACTTTTTTTTTTTTTTGTAGTTTGATCAGAATTAGGAACTTTTTCTGAATTCCTTTCTTTAAATTTGTTAAATTTGGTTTAAGTATGTTCTGAATTAAAAGAAAGGTTTAAATTATAGAACTGTCTGAAAATTTGATTAGATTTTTAAATCGTTTGTAACATAGTCCAAGCAGACATAGCCAGAGTAGAAAACAATATAACCAATTGAAGAGTTCATATTTTGACTTTTCTAAATGATATTTTGCCCATATTTGACAATAAAACATACATTACTGTGGAATGTTTTTAATACTTTGACAGCCAGTTGCACTTGGATGCATAATGTGCAGCTGTTGGGAAATCCCTTCTCCAGCAGACAATCAGGTGAATTGCCTTTTTTATAACAAGGAATCAGGAGTTTAGTCTGATTGGATGCTACTGGTAGCCATGGTGGTGTCAGCTGGTTTTTCTCCAGTAATAGTAATGTTTCCATTCAGTTTGACATATTTTAAGGTGAGTCATTCAGTTCAGTGCAAGTTATGGACCTTATTGCTGTTAAAAGATGCGTTAGCTGACAAAGTTCTGGTTTGGTCCAGCTTCCTGTGTCTACTGTAGCTGCATGAGAAACCATTAATTTTCCCAAACAGCAGAATTGGGACTTTTTGTTCCGTTTTGGTGTCACCTTTTTAAACGTACGCTGTGGAACACTGCACTGCACGCTGAGTTCTGCACATCAGAATTCTGCCTGTGTTCAGGTAGAAAACCGGTGGATTCGTTTGGTTGACGTGTGTACCGAACTGACAGGACTGTGCCATAAAAATTTGAATCCGAAAACATTTACCGTTACATCCCTAACATTTAAACCAACATGGGAGCTAATGGGATTTCATTTAGGCAAATGCAGAAGCTAGTATGTTGGTTAGCGTAAAGTAGCATTTATGTTAGCTGCATAGCACAGCCATAGGCTTTGACTTAAACCAACTAGAAAATTAAGTTCTGGTTAAAAACACTTCATCTTAGAAGCAGCAGAGTAAGAGGGAGTGTTTAAGGTCAGCGCAGGCACTTTTTCTTATTTGGAGTGAGATTTATCTGGGCAGTGTGAGAAATAGTCTCACTCCAATAGAGTGAGAGTTGGCACCACACTGATAACGTACCGTATAATAACATTATTCATATTCAGTTAAAATGCTAACTAATAATGCAATGATGTGTGATGTTTTAAATTGATGGAACTGAGATGTACCCGTCATGATAAGTCCTCTCTCCTGGTGAACATCTAAACTACTAATCATCTCATTTAGGCTGTACTGTTCACATTCAGGACACATATCATCAAACCAAACAGCCAACTCCAAACTTGTGCTTTAGCTGGTAAAACATTTCAAAAAGTACCTGCTCATGTAACCCTTCAGTACATGGTAGCTATGCATGGAAGTCAAATATTTGGTACAACAGGTTTAAAAAAGCTTAAAATTACACTTGAATTTCTTAATAATCTTCATTACTGTGTAAAAACAGTTCAAATGGCTTTTTAAAAGAAAACTGGTCTGAGAGTGAAATGGCTTTGCCATACGGGGGTGAAGTACCGAGGTTAGATTGGATGTGAGCACCCGTGTGTGTGGGGATGAACCATGGTGCCAACAGCAGTCCTGATCCAACTCTTTGTTTGTGGACCCAGCTGGTCGCTGCAGCCACCGGTCCAGGAAGAGTCCAAGGAGACCTCCGTGTCAGAGGATATGAGTGAAGATGTGGAGCCCCAAGGGTTCATGCTTTACCAACTCAACTATATTATCTGTTTAAAACTAAAATAATGACTACTAATACTTCTTTTTAACATACATTTCCATCATTCTTGGATGTTTAGCATAATCAAGCAAGTCCTCTTATTGCTGTCAAAGTTACACAAGCACATAAACAGGTTTTCAACTATCAGATCCCAAACATTTTCCCTGAAAACTTACATTTAGATAATGTTCTATTTTACTGTATCTGTAGGTGGTGTGTTTCCACTGTGAGGTTTCAAAACCAGGCTGTCCATGCTGACAGAGGTCCACTCTGTGCTATAACCTGATACAACCATCACTGATCTAGAGAGAAGCATCCCTCCTCACAGGAACCCCAGAGGCCAGAATCAGATCAAAATAAACGGACCAATCCAGCAATGAGTTCAGATTGTTCTGTAGCGCTTACAGTATAAAAGCTACGCAGTCCGCCTAGACATGTTCGACTGGAATGCATTTTAAATGAACTGCTTCAATCCTGACATCCTATTTAGCCACCGAGTGGATGAAACAAAAGGCTTGGATTTTTAGCAATAACTATAGCAGAGATTAGAAAGATCTCTGGATGGGATTCCAAGCTGGACTTCTGCTGCATTAACAGCTCATCATTTTACAGTGATTAGACTCTGAAACAGAGTTCTACTCCCTCAAAGTCAAGTGAACCTTGAAATATTCACAAAGCTGCAGTAGTTAATTTCCCTTCTGCTTTTAGCCTTAAAATCTGCAAATAAAAACCAATCCTGAGGTGTTATGATTGTTTCATTTGTATATAGGAATAAATGCTGTAAAATATTAGATATATATAACAGTTTAAACCCCTGATCACCCCTCTCATTTTTCAAGAAATATTTGTTGAAAAGTTGTTCAATTCTAATAAACAAATCTGAATACTTATTTGTGTAAAACCCTTTACTTGACAGTGGATAGTGTAGAAATGGGGAGAGAAATAGGGAAGACATGCAGCAAAGGGTCCATGTGAACAGGACCTGAACCCAGGACGACCGAGCCGAAACATTTTGGAATATTAATGTAACAACCAGAGTCTGGCTTTATAAAAACCCACCCTCCTGTTTTTAGGGTGGGTTTTAGTCAAGCTAAAACCAAAGTATGAACTGTCAAGGAGTTATGCTTCCACAGTGGAAACATAAATCTAAAATGTTATCTTTTATCTGCACTGATCAGTCAAAACCCTCTTCCAAGAAGATCTACAGATTCCTCCTTCAGCCATGTTTTTAAGCTATATATATATATATTTTTTTTTTTTGCAATAATCTAATAAAAAGAATTAGGGCAAAAAGTTATTAATTTCATTTTCCATGAGGTATGAAGTCTTTCACAGAATCTTCTGCAATTCAACTAAATTTGGTTATTAGAAAACAGATTTAAATGAAAGTTTGAGTTAAAGAAGCAAAGAAAAATGTTAAAAATTACTTATAAATTACAATTAATTAGAAATCATTTTTGAGATCATTATTTTCTATTTTTATGTAAATGTAAATTATATATGTAAATGATAATTGTAAAGTTGCGTATGTATTTATACTGAATCCCTTGGAGCTCCACTACAACAAATGTCCACTCTGCCTCACAAACAGATCGTTCTGCTGAGAAGTCTGCGTAAAGAGCTGGAGGTAAGAAGCCGGGGTCTGGTCAGAGAAGCATCAAAAGGTCTCAGAGTCCTCAGAGTCATTCTCAGTAGTTCCCTCGCTGGAAGGTCCCGAGGGGTTCCTGGGGCTGCGTGGTCCCCGCGGGCCGGCGCCCACGCCTTTACAGCCCGGGTGGGGCAGCTGCCTCAGCAGGGAGCCTGGGGAGGGAACTCCAGAGCTGCAAGGGGAGCAGAAAGGCATCATGGTAGCCAGAATGAGAGCCAGACAGTCAGCCACCTCTCTGCTAGGAGCACAAGCCAGAGCAGGCGTCAGACCTGAAGCAGAGAGACAGAGCAGAGAGGAAGAGGAGGGGATGAAGGAGACAGGGAGACACGGAGGAAGCCAGGAAGATGAAGCAGAAGACAAAGATGGAGCAGCATTCCATTAGTCTTCAGCCAGCAGAAGACTGAAGACAGGAAGGAGCAACACAACCAACAAGCAGTCAGGGCTGGATCCAGAAAACCAGTCAGCCACGCTAAAGAAGGCTGTAAACACAAACAGTCCTACAGCTGTCATCTAGTGTCCTGAGTATCGATGTGGAGGTCTAAACGGGTTTCTGGGCTTCAAACAGAGACGTAGCCACAAACTGGCTAGGATTAGGGAGTAGCCAATCAGACATGAACAATTCTGATGTTACTATGGAGACAGTCAGGTCGCTCTGAGCAATGAGTTAAGCCTAGTTTATGCTTCTCAGACCGCAAATTTGCACTCAGACGCAGATGTATTGACGGAGATGTTCTCTGTTTATACTAATCCACTCTTCCACTCCATTCTCCATTTTCTTTTTATCAGTGTTGCTCGACAAGGACAGCAGGGGGGGCTAAGTTTTCATGACGTCTCTGCCTACTATCACTACTACTATCACACAGCGCCGTTTCAGTTTTTTTCTAGGATTGTGAACGCATTTCTTCCTCAAGGAGCAATGAACGACAGAAAGTAAGTTTTGATTAAGTTGTAAAGCATTTTACTAGAAGTGCAGATTATAGAATACTATAGAAACGCATGGAAACAAAAACACAGCGGCCGTTTTTTTTTCTTCCTACACCTCCTTGTGTTTAAAATCGCCAAAAGAACAGATTAGATAAATTATCCTTTCAATATAAAGCATATAGTGGCCAAACGCTGCATTAACTACTGATTACAGCGACTATAGAGCCCCGTTCTGGTGATGCGATCTCTGAAACTGACCAATCAGATGCATACGCATACGTCGACGGATATTTAAAAATCAGGCCTCTACCCCGTGCGTCCTTGCATGGGTGACGGAGAGGCCTCGCGTTGACGGATAATGGCGTTGCGTCAATCCGTCTGTCAAAACGCAGAAGCATAAATTAGGCTTTGCTCTCCTGGATTTAACTTCAACAGATACCAGGAAGGCTTAAAATATTTTACATCTGAGGTGTTGTTTTTGATTAATTTGCACTTCAGAAAAGAACTTGCAGGATTTGACAATGCAGGTAAAGACCTGCTTTCTCAAGGGAATACATCAATATTGTGATGCTTACGCCTGCTAACCATGATCTGCATTAATATTAGATGCTAAAGGCAGGTTACATGTGAAATGTGAAGAGGCTAAAAAGAAATATATTGAAATTACAGCTAATTATGGCTAAAATCAGTATTGGCAGCTTGAAGCTGGGACCAAAAACTGATCGGTGCATCTCTGCATTGAAGTATTTTCACTTCTGTTAATAATATTATGTGATAGCCAATTTATCGCCTGTACACTGCCAAAATAATTTGACAGAAATCAAAACTAGCTAAATTCCTAGGAATCAGAGTTTAAAGAATAAATAGCATCCAGCCCTGAGCAATAAACATATTAGAATAGAGAGGAAGTAAACGAGAACGAGAACAGTTCCATCACAGCTCCCACTATCACAACGCACAAAGAAAGGTTCATCACTGGTTCATCATCTTTTAAAGGGCCTATATCATGCAAAAAAAAGTTTTGGAGTTTTCAACCATCTGGTAATGCAATTTTCTCATAAAAACCAGAGAGGGGTTGTTTGGCTTATTTCATGCATGTCTGAGTAATCCTCCTGAATTCAGCTCACTGAGCAGCTACCCCTCCCTCTCCTAGAAAACGATTGAGTGTTCAACTAGTGACATCACTAGTTGACAGTTGAGTGCTAGAGGTGTCTGCCCCTCCCTCTCCAAGAAAACGACTGATCAAACTGTTCAACCTGTGACGTCAGTCACTAAGTGAAAACAAGGGAGTGTTAGAGGTGTCTGCACCGCCCCTGCAGGCAGAGCGGCTTACCCCTAGTAGAGTTCCAAACACACCCTCCTCCTTCTCACAGTTCATTGCTGCTTCGGTTTTCTGCAGCTTAAAACACTTTTTGTTGGATTTTTTACTTTCTCTATGAAAACGCCTGTTTGGCTGCATGGATTACAGGATTTTATTCTACATTCCTAAAGAACAGCAGCTGGATCAAAGAACAAAGACGACTGATGGACAGAGAAGTAAGTGGCTACATGCTAATGCTAATGTGTGTTATGAATTTATCAAGCTGCTTATGTGATCTTATAACAGCATTATGTGGTTAATTAATGGATCTGTAGCATCTCAGAATGTTCAGTAAATGGGTGCAAACAACACCCACGGCTTTTTTATATACTGGGCTGGAAAGATTTGCTTTATGGACTCAGCTAGTTGCTATCAGCTCTGTCTAAAGCCTGGAGATTTAGCAACTGAGATTTTTTTTACAAAAAAAATAAAATAAAATAAACCAAACGCCTGAGCCCTTAATATAACACAGTTTGATTGTGGTACTTGGTGCTTTTCAAATTCACTGCCAGAATACTGTTTGAGATAAAGTTCAACGTTGTAAAATCTTGTAAAAGCTGTAAAATAGCATGATATAGTCCCTCTAAAAGAAAAATGGCTACTATGAGTCAAACAGGTCAATATTCCAGAACAGATGCTGTCACATCTTTTCAAAGAGCTGGTAATGTCTTAAAGGAGAATTGTTCCAGTCCAAAATGCACAACCAAAGTGGTGCCTGTAAATGAATATACAAGCAAACCTTAATCCAGTGGGAGCTGCTGCTAGAAGCGCAGACAGGAAGTCATTTCCAAACACTTCCGCAGCACAACAAGGTTCATGCTGGAGGAGAGGAGAGCATTCGTGCAGAGCAACAATGACCATGTGAAGCTTCTCCTACCGTTCTCGTCGGCTGTCTGGACGTTGGCTCCTCTGGACAGCAGCTCCTGGACCGCCTTCTTCAGGCCGCTACGAGCTGCCAGGTGGAGCGGACTGACAGAGACACACAGTTTCAGACTTACTTCACTCCCTGTTGCCAAAGCTAAAACGAACAAGCACTCTTCCATTGCTTCTTCTGTTCTACATACACCAACCAGGAAGAGATCCAGAACGATACATGCAGCCATTTCAGATAGTTTTCAGCAGGTAAACCTGCACAATGTATGAAGCCTAACCAGGAGTATTACGAGCTATATAGAGCAAAAATATTCACAGCCAATGTTAAAAGCACAAACCTCTCTGGGTTTTAGTGGGGTTATATGTCATAGACCAAAACAAGGAATTCAATTATCAGGAGGTGGAGGGAAAAGGATACATGGTTTTGACCATTTTATAAATAAATATCTAAAAAAGTGTGCATATGTATTTAACCCCTTTTACTCTGATACCCCTAAATAAAATACAGTGCAATTGATGGCTTTCAGAATTCACCTGGTTAGTAAACTGAGAACGTGCTCTTGTCCTTTAGGCTACGTTCACACTGCAGGTTTTAATGCTCTATTCTGAATTTTTGATCAAATCATTTTTTTTTTCTGTGGTTGATCACACTGTAACTAGGGCTGCAACGACACAATTTTTTTCAAACAGAAATGATACCGATACTTGGATTTGAGTACTTTCCGATACAGAGTACCAATGCCGATACTTCTACCATACAAAAAAAAAGTAATGAATTGGAAGACAGGTTTTAGTTTCTTCTCTCATTGTTACAACAAATGATGGTGAATTAGATTAAAAAAATACTAAAACCAATGACTACATATATTATTACACATTTTAAGTATTGGTTCATGCTATGTGTTAACTGTAACCGATATGGTACATTACAACGTTATCGGCCCCGATAACCGATACCAGTACCGGTGCATCCCCGACTAACATGCGACAAAAAAACACACTCCAGTCTGAACGGCTCGTGGCCTCAAAGCGGCCTGCATACCACAGAAGAAGTAAAGAACGTCACACACAACGAGCTCTGTTTGAAGAAGGAAAAAATCTTTGCTATAGATGTTGGTGTTTGTGCAGCAGTTTGGCAATTCCTGCACAGTCGGAAGCCACAAACCGACTTCACTACCCATGGCTGACAGTTTCATGTTCTGAAAAATATATAAGTTAAATATATTAATAATATTAAAGATATTTAGTTTCTGCACAGCAACGTCCAAATCAAATAAATGTCAGCTGTGATACATTTTAGAGAAATAAAAGGGAACTAAATAACTGTAATATAATTTACATTAATGCAGGCGTTTTTTATCGTCGTTGACAGTTAAAAATAATTTTCAGCCGTGGAACAGTTTGATAGATGGGAACAGCTTAAACTCTTCTTAGTTAGAGGACAGGTCATCAAGTGGAAATAGTAGGACTGTTTACTCTTGGTTGGGTCTTTATCTCCAGTGGAGCAGCTTAAAGAGTAACAGAACCCCATGAAAAAGCTTCATCCCGCCCGCAGGCAACATTTGAAAAACTCTACCAAAGTGGGCAGGACCTGTAGACACAGAGGGGGGTGGCCAAGTGTTGGAGGATGAGCGTGAGGGGGGGACGTGGGGGTGTGGTTTAGAAGACAGTCACATCTGAACTATGGCATGCGGTCGCCGAGCTCCGTAAAGCCTCTATTTACCTACGGTAAAGGGAGAAATGATTTCTCTTCTCTGCCATCTACCATAGGTAAAGAGAGGTTTTATGGAGCGCAGCGGCCAAACGAGGGATCAGTTCTAGCATTTGGCTCCGGGCGCTGAGTCAGCACTGCCTGAAGACAGCAGCATGTATAGTAGTAAACAAGCACAGAGAGCATAGCGCTAGCATCGATGCTAAATAGCTTCGGAGGGAACTACCTCAGCTTTTGTTTCCTTATTCGCGGTGTGTTTAAAACATTATAACTTATGGCTTTAAATCACTTCGACTTTTTGGTCCTCCAAAGTTTGATATATATGGATTTCAGCTTCCTCTGTTTCTCTCACTATGCTTCTGTGTGCACACGTAGCACCATAGATAAGCAATTTGAAGACGGGGCGGGGCGAGTGTGTCTGAGAGAGGGAGGGCGTCTCTGTGAGACCATGCCTGTGATGTAGACAATGGAAAAGATGTACCGCTCTAAGGCATTTAGAAAATTCAAATGCAGTACCACACAATGACCATGAGTGGCAGCACTAAGATGTTTTTGGACCAAAAAATGTAGAATTTAACAAGTTTGAACAAAAGTTTTGGGGTTTAGTTACGCTTTAAAGTGCAGGTTGCAGGTTAGAAGTCACTTTAAACTACTGTTTAGAGAAATGTATTAGGAACCGCTTCTACATAAAAATACATACATTAATATAGCTTCTTTGTGAGGAGATTTAAGCTCTGCCTGACCAGAGGTGACTTGGCAGAAGGGAGTCCTCTCAGCTCGAACCATAGAAAACTATGGATTTGAATGCTGACTTTGACAGAGAAGAACCTTTAAACGTTTACATGCAGCAAAATGCACACAGTTCAGTGTACAGACTAAACAAACCCACATTCCTATGAGAGAATAATCTCAGATCTGGACTCTGTACCCAGTGCATCTTGCGATCAGAAAATCAGTAAATCTACTGATGGAGAAGGAGCACCGGTTGTAGATCTGGTCTTTAGTGGGGCATCAGTGCACAGATTCCACCTACATTAGCAAGTTAGAAAGTTGTGGCTCTGTCCCGACTATATAAAAAGAAATCTTCAAATTTTTTTCATTCAGGTATTTATCTGCTAAATGAGTGCAAGATGGGAATTCTTTGTTCATCTTGGTCATACTGAATATTAAGTAAAATGCATAAAAATTTAATATTATTGAATGTGTTTTTTTATTTATTTGACAGATGAAAATAGATCATGACAGGATTTTTTGACCCCATCTGTCGGTCAAAGTCATGGACAATAAAAAAGTGTCGAGAGCCAACTCTCCTGAAAATAAAACTTTTTTTTTTAAACATGTAGTCACTGTATTCTGTCAGTGTGCGGGTCTCTGCTTGCATCAGGGGTTTAAATCAACATCTCAGGTCAGATTTGGTTGAGAGACAAACATGAGTACCATGTTCAAAATCATTTTGACAGGTGTGGGTCACGACTGCTGCAAGACAATGGTCTGCATTGTGAGTGACGTACCAAACAGATTTAATGCGACATGACCGCTCAGACAGAGGTCCCTTTCAAAAACATCAGATATATATCACATTTCTACCACATATGCAAGTGACCTGAGGCGGATTTAAATAAAATGGGATTTGTGCTGTTCAAACTGTCATCCACTGATCGGATATGGAGAAGGTCATCTGGTCAGATGAAATTCAAACTGAGTGAGGAGCAAAGCTAACGCTGCAAATTACCCTGAAAAATCCCCACAGTGAAACATAGAGGTAGCAGCATTATGCTGTGGGGATGATTTTCTTCCATTAGGAACAGGGAAGTGATGGAAGAGGCAATTCTGCACAAAACACATGAAGCTGGGGAAGAGATTCATCTTCCAGCTGGAGAACAACTCCAAACAGCTAATAAGGGAACTGTGAAGATAAACATATTCATTTATACCATGGTCTGGGTGAATACTCGATTCTGATTGGCTGGAGGGTGTGTGTTAAAAAGTGATAATGTACACCTAGGAAAGGCGTCTCGTCAAATTGCCTGATGACGGTTCTAAATTATTGTGCTAGCTCAAATGGTAACGGAAACTCAATGTGGCCACGATGCTTGGCAACGCCTGTATACAGAACATATTAAATAGTGTGCTCCACTCATAAAAACCCCCTCACGATTTTAACTCTAAAACACATTAAAGTATTATTAATTGATTAAGTATTTCTTTCTTTCGTAACTGTCCATGGTATAAGCGGGATAATTCCCTTCGAGGTGTCCATTATCAGAAATGGACTCTGCGGCGTCGGATGGTTCACGCCTCCGCCTCGTCCATTATTTTCTGATAATGGACGCCTCGTTGGGCATTTTCCCTTACGTATTAGAGTGACCTACTCAAAGTCCAGTATGTACAGCTGAGAATCTGTGGTGAGATCTGAAAATTGTTGTTCAGAAAAATAGTTTTATTTGCCAAATGTTTAGAAAACCACATGTTCTTTTCTTTCTTCTTCCAAATGATGAAGTATTTTATGTTGGTCTATTATATAAAATCCTATTCTAATACCTTAAAGTGATATTCCATCCCTAAGTAAAAAAAATTCTGTTGTGTTAAATTAGTGTGAAAAAAGGATTTTGTAACCAGCCCAGATATTCCCCTGATCTGGCAGCAGTCCGTTTGCTTTAGCCTAGCTTAAAGCAATCTAAGTGAATGGGAACTACTAGCATGCTAGTCACCAGTCCCAATGCATGCACCGGTGGTTGGTATAACACCGGGTTCTTAGGAGCAACGTGCTTCAAAACCTCAGTAACTCTACAGTGTCCAGGTCGGAGATGATGCTCTGATGGGAATCTTTTTTGATTAATTAGTAACCTGAACTCTGTACATAACGTTGAGAATATCTGCATGTCTGCACCAAGTGGTCAGGGGTGAAAATCTGCATAGTTGCTTCATTTTCGGGCTTCTTCTCAGATACTCACGTTTGCAGTGCTGCGTTTGTGGCATTAATCAGTGAAGCGTCCGACAGCTTCTCCATTATCAACAACACGCAGTCTTCTTTTCCCTGAAACAAGATTACACTGCTGCTCAGTCAGAAAAAATAGACTTCAGTTTAAAAAATGTGAAAATACATAGCTTCTTCAAATAAATACCATTCAGCATTGAATACTTGTGTGTTTTCTACTTTCCACCTTAAAGATGAAGATTTAATTTTTGGAAATGTGTGTCTCTGCGTTGTGTAGACTATCCCATAATACAAGAAACCATAGAGATCCTATGGACGAAACCCTCCCTACTATCAAAAACCAGCATAAACGTGAGATACCAGGTGTGGATTCAGACCGGGAGATGGGGGGGGGGGGGGGGGGGGGGGGGTTTAGGAGCAACAACCGCAGCCAAATAAACCTACTAGCAGTGAAGGAAATGATGCATTCAGTGGTGCTCTGTCGCAATTTACTTTTTTCAAGTGATGCTAGATTTCATTCGAACATTCCTGACAAAAGCCAGACTAAAGCCATGGTGGTTAAAACGGAGGAAAAGATCAAATCTGGCTAAACTAGTCATTGAGCCGCACTGCAATGCTTCTGGTGTCAACCTGCAACGTATACAGACAAACTCCAGTGATTGCTGCAGCAGCTGTAATTCAGTATCAATGAATGAAGTGGCATATTCATATTACCACCTAAAATATTTTTTTGCAAAGGTTACTGATGAACCAAGTGGGGAAATTTTTAAATTTTTGTGTAAACTTTTGTTGGTGGGTCTCAAGAAAATACGGCGCACATAGACAATGTCAACAGCAAACTAGGAACATAAAGCATCCGGCTGGCCAGCCTTTTAAGGTATGTGAAAGTCACACAAAAATGAGACACTGCAACAATGTACAAAAACACAATCCTCTACCATTGTTTTTTGTCCTTTATTTGACAGGGCCTGTATTCATTTCTCACAGTTACAGTGGTTGAATCTGTTTTTATTATGGGTTTCCAGAAAATGATGGCTACAAGGATAAAAGTTTTCCATTTGGACTACAATGAATGTCAGTTTACAATACTTTGCATATTTATAACAGAAAGTCGGAAATAGCCTAATTGGCTGTGGCTGATAAACAGCTATACTTCATTTAAATAAATAAATCTAAAATCTAAAGAGATATTACTGCCTAAAACTGTTTGTTTGTTTGGTCACTGAGAGGCAGCAGTGTTGTGCCAAAAACAATTAAATACTTTTGTTTTTTACAGCCAGTACATAATGTTTAGCATTAATATGCCCTCTGTTTTCCTGCAGGAGTAGCTTCCAGCGCATTTTGTGACATGTATAGACTTAAATGCTGTTTTTGAGCGGAAGGATTCCAAGTATTTAGAATACAGTACAGTACATTTTAAAGCAGGTATTCAATATTCTGTAACTAAATACATTTACAAAGTATTCTCCTCAACACTGCTCGTTATTAATGGCATCTATTTGAACTCCTTATGGGTATAACAGACACCTGTACACAACCTCAAACAGTCACACTACAAACTCAAAGAGCCGTCAAAGGACACCAGAAAGATGATTGTACACCTGCACCAGGCAAAAATGGCAGAACCATGACCAGAGAGCTGGGACAAAGTAACAAAGGCTACCATCAGGGGTGTAACTGTCATCTCAGAAGTTAGGGGGACACACAATTCAGAGGTCTATGGGGAGCCTAAGTCATACCCACAGGTCCTCTACTGTCCAAAGAAATGAATGCGAGTCCATATAAAACATATCTTCTCCTCCCAGTTCAATTCTGCCACGGATTTAACATTCGATGTCCACGAATTTTAGAGACAACATTTTAATGGAGAGAAAGCAACAAAAACAAGAGACTGGCAGCAGAAGTTTCTTTAGGTTTTCTGTGAAAACACGTAGACTATTAGTGAAGGAGAAAAGTAGCTGAGTTTAGTGAGGTTAACATTCTTCCTCCAGGATGAAGGAAGGAGTATTAAATATAGATCTGGCCATATGGAAAGTGGCAGCTATGCTGAGGGAGAAAAAGCCCGTGTGAATAAAAAAAAAAAAAAAAAATGTACATAATAAATTACCATTCATGTGAAACACACAGTTGGAACTCACATCATAAAGTATTGAGATTAACTTTTGTTATCGACCAAATACTTATTTTCCACAATAATTTGCAAATATATTATAAAAAATCAGACCACTGGATTTTTGTTTCTTTTATTTTGTCTCATATCTGAGGTACACCAACGATGAAAATTACAGGGCTCTCGTATCTTTTTTAAGTGGGAGAACTTGCACAATTGGTGGCTGACTAAATACTGTATGCCAAAACAGAGAGCAAATGAGCTAACATTAGCCTTGCACTCCCAATATGAAAACTAATGAAGGAAATAATACAGCTCTGCAGCTTTTCATATTACTTACATTACTGCAAGCCAGATGCAGGGCTGTGTTACCGTCTTTGTCTGTGAGATGGAGGTTGGCGTTGGTCAGCAGCAAATCTGCAATACAGTCGTGTTAATATGTAGCTAAAACAACAGTAAAACTGACAGCTAGGAAACTTTTTAAATGGACTCAAATGGCCCTTTTCCACTAGCGACTACACAGCATGGTTCAACCCTATGGAACGCCAAAGTGTTCAAAATTAAATAAATAAATAAAACATTATGAAATAAATATCAGCATGAATTAATATTAAGCAAATATTTAATGTGACAATAAAATGGTCAAAAAAAGGAATTGTATTAAAATGCAATGCCCAATATTTATATATTTTTAATTTTTGAATATATATTTGTATTATTTTATATATATTCAATTAAATATTTATTCCACTGCCATTTATTTCATACTATAATTTATTTTGAGTTTTTTTTATTTAATATAATCAGTTTTTATCCAAAAATCTCTTCGTTTTTTTTTACAAAGTTAGCTTTTATTTCATAATAGGGTTTTTTCACAATGGTGTATTTATTTCAAAATGCCATTTAACATAATGTCTTGGCCAGCCAATCAGAATTAGCTGTTGGGACCTGGATGCTGATTGGTTGGTGCTTAAACATGATGTTCCTGCAGGAGGAAAATGGCGAGGACCGGCTAAAGTCGTTTTTAATACTGTTATTGAATTTAATGCCTTTAGGATTTTATATATGGCTTTATAATTCTTATAATACTGGCAGAATATTTGATCACTTTTGTAATGGGGATGTCTCATCCAAACAGCCGGTGCTGCTCCAGTGTTCTAGGTGTAAAGCTGCTCAGGGCGCCATGCCCGTGATTAGACTGGGGAAAGAGACTCAGGTCGGCTGTTTGGTACGTTCATTAAAACATTTCAGAAATAACACAGAACACGTTTAAATAATCTCCCTTTAACTGAATGTAGCTAACAACCAACCAGGGCTTCCTTTCCCGTCTCCTCCTAGTTGTGCTGGACAAAACAGAAAAGATAACAGCAGAACTCTGGTGCTACTGTCAGACAACTGAGAGCTGAACCTGGGATCATTTCAGATTATATCATCCAGACGAATCAAGATGGGTCTCTGAAACGGTTTATGATAAATTATTCCTCTCATTATGAGCTATTAGAGCAACCAGAGCTGAACAAAGTTCCTTTACTTAGCATGCTGCTAGCTGCTCACAGAGCCACAACAATGGCTATCCAGGAAGACCAATCTTAGTTCAGGCCAATCAGCGTCCAGGTCTCAACCGCTGATTCTGATTGGCTGACGGACGACTTCAGTTCTTAAATGGCTTTTTGAAATAAATACCATTATGAAAAACCTCATTATGAAATAAAACCTGACTTTGGGAAAATGAGAGATTGGAATAAAAATGGATGGAATTAAATAAAAATGTATTGAAATAATTTATATTATTATGAAGTAAATTGCAGTGAAATAAATATTTAATGAAATATATATATATATATCCATCCATCCATCCATTTTCTTAACCGCTTAATCCTTAATGGGTCGCGGGGGGGCTGGTGCCTATCTCCAGCTGTCAACGGGCGAGAGGCGGGGTACACCCTGGACAGGTCACCAGTCCATCACAGTATATATATATATATATATATTATACAAATGTATAATGTAAAATAAAAAAAATTATGAAAAATATTTCAAAAAATGGGCGTTGCATTTGAAATGATTTAAGTTTTTAATTATTTAATTGTCACATTATATTCTTATTCAATATTTATTCATGCTGATATTTATTTCTTGATGTTGTATTTATTTATTTAATTTTGAACACTTTGGCGTTCCATACAACCCGGCTTTAGGCACTTTTAAGGGTTTTCCACTAGTAATGGTTCCCTTTTATGTCCATCTTCTTTTATGAAGCTGTCAAAAAGCTACAGGCCGAGCAGAACGTTCAACATGGCTTCCATGTTATCCAATGTTGCATTACGTTGGGTTTGTGTCAGGTACAGACGTAATATAGATGGGACCGCCCACCTGTATGACGTCCCCCCCCCCATCGGTGTAAGGGAGAACTGTGTGGAGCTGAGATACTCTGTGCTGGTGGAAAAAGGGCCCAAACAGAAAAAGGAATAGTCACCTAGAGCTTCAGCTCGGCCCTTCTCAGCTGCCATCATCACTGCAGTGCGACCTGATTGGTCTACAGTGTCCACAGGTGCATCATGGGAAAGGAGAAGCTGGATGCAGTCTACGTGACCACCGAACGCTGCAGCATGGAGAGGAGTCCTGCAGCAGCATAAAAAGGAGTAGAAAGCTTTGATGCACCGGAGTCTAACAGAGCTGCAGCATCAGCGCCTTCTCTCTGAGCTCTTACCTGCCCTTTGCATCACTGCAGCCAGCAATGTCTGATCCCATGGCCTCCAAAAGCAGCGATGCACACGGCTCATGATCATTCAACCTGACAATTTAACCATCAACACAAGCTGTGGCATGAAGGACACACAAACAGAGAAACCAAAGGCCACAGACTGACTTACACTGCACAGTGTAGGGGAGTGAAAGGATTCCCATCGATGCACCGACAGCCTTTCTGCTCCAGCAGAACCTCAACACACCCTTCATGGCCTGGAAACACAAACACGCCGTCAGTCCTGACCAGTGGGGGAAAGGACTCTTATTTCATATTTTAGCCTTATTTTGCAGACAGTGACAGGAACTACAGCAGTAGAAAGTTTTTGTTTAAACGAGAACTTTTGCTCTAATGCAAGTTTGTTTGCTATTATAAACAATAACATTGAAACTGCATTTAGCATCTAGTGATTAACATAACTAATTTTCTTACATCCTTGTCCATAGTAGTGCTGGGCAATTAGGAAAATAAAATAATCGTGAACGATCTCAATTTTCGATTATTTGTTCTCTGATCATAACAATAATAAAAAATTAGATATAGCTTTCACTATTAATGTTGCATTGAGAGCGTACGACCCACTCCTGTTGTATTGCTAACAACATAACATCACTTCTAAACTGC
The DNA here is from genome assembly GCA_028564705.1 of Apricaphanius iberus. Taxonomy (NCBI): domain Eukaryota; kingdom Metazoa; phylum Chordata; class Actinopteri; order Cyprinodontiformes; family Aphaniidae; genus Apricaphanius; species Apricaphanius iberus. Next base: position 1,231,508 of record JAPXFQ010002266.1, read on the forward strand.
GTGCTAACGCTAACAGCTAACTGTGGTCTCAACAATTTGATCATCTTTATCATCTTCTCCGTCGTCCATTTTCCTTCAAAATTCTTCCCCAGCTGTACACTCATGACTCAGCACTTTGCTTTTAACTACCAGCAGGGGGCCTCCTGCTTCCCAGTAGTGCATGGTTTTTCTGTGACTTCATTGGTCAGTTAGCTCAACAAGGCGGAGCTTCGATTAGATTGGTTTATTTGGCATAACGATTAAAACACACCACATGATTATCATGATCAAGCTTTTTAATAGTGTGATTTTGATTAAAATTCGATTAACTACCCAGCCCTAGTCTAGTGAATTTCACAGAGGAAGATATTTTTCTACGACTCGGCCTTTCATCCACACGGAAACATAGATTTATGACGGCAAAAACAATTCTTTCAATCACCTCTGACCCAAGTGAAGATATTCAGATTCTCAGCGTTTGCTTGTGGATGTAAATAATCAGGGGTTTAGCAAGTTTTGCAACGTCAGTGCCCCAAGTAAAAATGCTCCAACATAACGTGTTTCCCCTCAGAAACAGCATTTATGCTCTGAGAGTTGCGTTGGCATTATCCACTGTCCAAGCGCCTCCTGCTTACCTTATTTGACATGCTCAATTACTGCTCTTTGTACAAAGTTATTTTGATGTGACATGATGTGGGGAAATACTGCCACCAAAAGGTTTGGCATGCCTATGTCTGTCCTAAACGATGTGCTTATGCTGTATGATGTAAATAGATTTTCTTCTCTCAAAACAAGGTTGTGAGGATATTCTGGGTTTTTTTAACTCTGCTATTGGTGTACATGACCTAAGACTGCAAACTCTATGTATTCAGCAGAGAATGTTGACCCTTAACATTAAGCTGAAAGCTAAAGAAGACAAAACAACTTTGCTGTGAGATGTTTAGCCTTCCTGTTATCTCTCTCACTCTCTTTTCAATTGATAAAAGCAGCTGATGTTTTTTTCAGTCACTAACCGTAGTAGCAGGCCCAGTGCAGAGGTGTGTACCCGCTGTGATCTCTTAGTGGGGGCAGAGTTGGTGACTCTGAGCAGGCGATACTCAGAAGCTCACTCAGCCAGGAGGCGTGGCCTCGTGCAGCGGCCAGGTGGATGGCTGTGCGGCCCCGTGAGTCTCCCAGCACCACTGAGGCCTCCTGCTCCAGCAGACACTGGATGCACTCCTCCTGACCACACAACAGCTGGGGCGGACATTGTGCAAGTCAGAACATAGCTTCAAGAGGTTTTCACAAACATGGAGTGTGCGCTTAGATGCTCACCCCGAGGTGCAGAGCTGTGAGGCCGTGGTTGTCAGCAAGGTTAACGTTGGCTTCCCTTTCCAGCAGCAGCGACACGGCATCAACATGACCTCCAGCCACCGCCAGCATCAGAGGAGTCCTGTACAACGCAAGGGTGGTTAAGCAACAACCACAAACTGAATGTGGAAGAGAAAAGAAGGAGAGCCCAACTCACTGTCCCTGAGAATCAGCAGCATCAATAAACTCCAAACCATCCGATTCATCCAGCAGGAGGCGCACACACGTCGTATGACCGTTCATCACTAAACAAACCGACAGAGAGGCGGATAAGAATCATCTCAAAGAGATTAGTGTGGTCATCTAAAATAAAAATGGCTGCAGCTTCATTCTGAATCAGAGACGCAATCCGGCTTCTCTGAAAAAGTTCACCATATAGGTGCTGGTCATAAAATTACAATATCATGAAAAAGTTGATTAATTTTTGATAATTCCATTCAAAAAGTGAAACTTGTATATATGATTCATTTACTACACACAGACTGATATATTTCAGATGTTTATTTTTTTATTTTTATGATTATAACTGACAACTAATAAAAGTCCCAAATTCAGTATCTCAGAAAATTTGAATATCAACAAAGATCAATGCAAAAAAATAATTTTGAGAAAAGTTGTCTAACTGAAAAGTATGAACATGAAGAGTATGATCATACGCAGCACTCAATATTTAGTTGGGCTCCTTTAGCCTGGATTAGTGCAGCAATGCGGCGTGGCATGGAGTCGATCAGTCTGTAGCACTGCTCAGGTGTTATTAAAGCCCATGTTCCTCTGATAGCGGCCTTCAGCTCTTCTAAATTCTGTATTGCATCTTCCTCTTCACAATACTTCATAGATTTTCTATGGGGTTAAGGTCAGGTGAGTTTGCTGGCCAATCAAGAACAGGGATGCTATGGTCCTTAAACCAGGTACTGGTAGCTTTGGCAGTGTGTGCAGGTGCCAAATCCTGTTGGAAAATAAAATCTGCATCTCCATGAAGTTTTTCAGCAGCAGGAAGCATGAAGTGGTAGACTGCTGCATTAGCCTTTGACCTCAGAAAACACAACGGACCAACACCAGGAGATGACATGGCGCCCCAAACCCTCACTGACTGTTGAACGTTTACACTAGACCTCAGGCAACATGGATTATAATCATAATCTGCTCTCTTCCTCCAGATTCAGTCCTTTTTGTCTTTAGCCCAGGGAAGACGCGTCTGACGCTGTCTCTTGTTTAAAAGTGGCTTGACACAAGGAATACGACAGCTGAAACCACGTCTTACAGACGTCTGTACATGGTGGTTTTTGAAGCACTGACTCCAGCTACAGTCCACTCTTTGTCAATCTCCCCCACATTTTTGAATGGGTTTCGTTTCCCAATCCTCACCAGGGTGTGTTTATCCCTATTGCTTGTACACTTTTTTTTCTACCACATCTTGTCTTTCCCTTTGCTTCTCTATTTGTGCTGATTGGACACAGAGCTCTGTGAACAGCCAGCCTCTTTAGCAATGACTTTTTTGTGTCTTGCCCTCCTTTTCCGAGGTGCCAATGGTCGTCTTTTGGACAGCTGTCAAGTCAGCAACCTTCCTGATATTTGTAGCTTACAGAACTAGAGACCGCTTTAAGACTTTTGTAGGTGTTTGAGTTACTTATCTGATTAGAGTGTAACACCAGGTTTCTACAAAATTGAACATTATCACAACATTCTAACTGTCTGAGATACTGAATTTGGGACTTTCATTAGTTATCAGGTATAATCATCAAAATTAAAAGAAATAAACACTTGAAATATATCAGTCTGTGTGTAATGAATTAATCTAATATACAAGTTTCAATTTTTGAATGGAATGACTGAAATAAATAAACTTTTTCACAATATTCTAATTTTATGTCCAGCACCTATAAATCTGTCCATGGCTATTAACCCACCTGCCAGGTGCACAGGTGAACGACCGTACTGCTGGTCACGGCAGTGTGGCGACGCCCCCTGGTTGAGGAGCGTGTGAACACAGTCGGTGTGGCCCCGAAGGGCGGCCAGGGCCAGAGGGCTCCTCCCCGCCTCATCTGGCTGATCCACCTCGCTCTCCCCCTGCAGCAGCACCTCCAGAGCCTGGGCATGACCATGGTATGCCTGTGGAAAACAAGTTCTGTGTTAACAGCTGAAATAAAATATTTATAGGTAATAAAAAAAATTTACCACCCCCTATAAAGCCACATAACAGGGCATTGCATAGAAGTAATTAATAATCTCATCATTAACAAAAATAAAGCTGAGAAAACAGGAGGTATATCTTAGCTCATGTGTTTTTACCAATTTAATTTGCAAAGAATTACTTTAAAAACAAGCTTGTGGAATGGCTTTGCTTATAATGCCTGGGATATGTGTTAAATCTATATTATAATAAAGCCTACTAAGAGCTGAGAAGGTGTGTTGTTAGACTTACGGCGAGGTGCAGAGGGCTCCTGGTGTGAGGAGAGTCAGGATCTTCTTGATGACCGTCATCTCTATTCAGCAGCTGCAGATCACAGCAAAACTAGCATGAAACCAGAGCTCCCAAAGGCTTAGAACTGGGATTCAGCTTCAGGATTCGGCTTCATTAAAGGTCGTTTATGTCTGTGTGAACCTTTTAAAAAATATCTTTCTTTTGAAGAATATTTAAAGAAATATCTCAGTACATTCAGATGCTTAAAATCCAGCAAAAAGCCAATGAGATTTTACAGTTAGCGTGTTAGCCTGTCTAAATGCTAATAAAAGATTCTAAAAAAGGGTTTAAAAATGGAATAATTACGATTACAAGGATCATATACTGTAATTGTTTTGTCAATCCCTTTTTAATAATCTATGTGTAGAATTCCAGTAAGAGGAAGGAACCCAGTGCTACTTTGGATTTTGTTGTTTTATCCTAAAACACAACCCCAGAACTCTCCCCCTCCCATCGGCTATCAGTGGGATAGATTAAGGATAGATGGATGAACTTTAGATGATGTATTTCTTTTTTGGCCTCTGGTAGTTAGCCCTTAGGCTGTTTCTTCTTCTCTGACATTATTGAGCGGAGAACCTCTACACCACTGGTGTTCTGTTGCAGAATGAAGCAGCGTGTAATGAGTGGAGGAGCCACAGAAATGCTGGAGTGCTCTTCCCTGGTGAGTCAGACAACCACTGGTCCAATCGTTGGATTCGGACTGAGCCATGTTATTGGCTGAGGTTTTTAGACAAATGCGGCAGAACCGCTGAATTTCTTTTCCGTTTAATTTCTGCAAAAATAATTATAGCTATACTATGTTAAAACATTGTTAGGAGGCATAAAACAATGTTTTAAACGAGCTTGTTTTGCAGATTTGGTGTAGCAGCTCTAACATAAAAATGAAAAAAGACATACTTTGAATTCTTTAAATTATAGTTCTAGAAGTTTTATATGCAAACCCGGAAATCAAAACTTTCCTTAAACTGTAACTGGTGCATATATAGAGCTGATTTCTGCTCCTCACCACAGCTGGCCTTCTGTAGTGTAGGAGTATGAGCTAATAACTGATACCAAAATCTGCAACTTACATTTACTACTGACATTAAGACGGACCAACCCATCGCGGTCACCACACCTTAGATCTTGTGCTGACTTATGGCATTGACTGTGAAGAAATAACAGTCTTTCCACATAACCCTATCCTGTCTGATCATTTCCTTATCACTTTTAAACTTACTCTAATGGATCATATCAAACCTGAAAGAAAACTTCATTATACCAGAACGTTATCAGACAACGCTGTAGCAAATTTTAAAGAAGCTCTTCCAACTTTAATTTCCTCAGTTTATAAATGCAGAACAGAAAACAGTGATTTAACTCGTGACCCCTCACAACTTGACATTTTAGTTCATAGCGTTAATTCCTCCCTGCGTCGGGCAATAGACAAAGTTGCCCCCTTGAAAAGGAAGGTGACTAGCCATAGAAGATTAACTCCCTGGTTTAATTTAGAGCTACGTACCCTAAAGCAGAATGTTAGAAAACTAGAGAGAAAATGGCGCTCCACGCATTTACAGGATTCCTATTTAGTGTGGAAAAATAGTCTATTGCTATATAAAAAGAGCCTTCGAACAGCTAGAACAGCATATTATTCATCTTTAATCGAGGAGAATAAAAATAATCCTAGGTTTCTTTTTAATACAGTTGCTAAACTCACACAGGATCATAGCTCTATCGAGCCAACCATTCCCCAAGCTCTAAGCAGTGATGACTTCATGCAATTCTTTATAAATAAAATAGACTCTATAAAAAATAAGATAATTGGGAACCTTCCCATTAAATCTTGTTAAAAGGGAGTTTTTCCTTTCCACTGTCGCTTCGTGCTTGCTCAGTGTGAGGGATTGCTGAGAATAACACAATGCAATCTTCTGTGGTTGTCTAATTTCTAAATTAAACATTGTATTGTAATAACTCTTCTTGTAAAGTGCCTTGAGATGACATCTGTTGTGAAACGGTGCTATATAAATAAACTGAACTGAATTGAATTAAGAGCTCTGGAGTCAGCTCCCTCAGCCTACCGACAGCTTTGTACAGCAGACAGCCCCATGTGTCACAATAACCAAATATTTTCTGTGTTTTTGCTCATTTTGACATATTGCAATTCTTCCCTCTGACCACTTGGAGCAGACATTTTCATGTAACTAGTCAATAAAAAAAAGATTCCCATGACAGCATCAGAGCATCATCTCAGACCTGGACACTGTACTCAACGCATCTCACTAACCAGGTTACAGCAGGTGAAGTATTCATTTTTTGAATGCAATCATTTAATTTAATATTTCTACATGTCATTCCCTGTTCAGCTTGATTATAATTACATAATTACTAGGGGTGTCACAATCTCGGATCGAAATCGATCGAAATGACGCTATGACCTCGCGCATGGAAATCCAAAGAGGATCGCGATCACCTCCTGCTCCTGTTTACTGTGTGTCCCACTCGGGACTCCGTAGCAACAGTTAGCAGACTACCGTCTAGTTACTTAGATTTCATCATAAAGAACCACACATTGCATTTTCCCTAACAAGTAACTCTCACCGGTTCTCCTACAACTCACAAAACCACCTGGTAACATTTTAACTTCGTGTATCACATCCCCTGTGACCAAAGCGCACGTCTACAGAGCACATTAGCTGATGCTAGCAAGCAGCTAAAGCTAAGCTACGTTTAAACCATGACTAAAAAGCTGTTAGCTGCAATGAGCCATCTGGAACACTGCGTCTGCATTCGTTCTGCAGTAACCAGAAAGAGTCACTAGATGGCAGCCACCCTGTTTCTAATCAGTTGCTATTTAAACAAGACTGTTACACTTTTATTCTAAATAAATTATTTCAAATTGACCATTAATGCCTAATGTGATACATTACACAAGAATATTTTAAATATTTTAAAATAAGATTTACTGTACAAAATGTAATGCATATAAACCCAATGGTTGTAGAGTAGTATAAAAAGGACATAGGGCTCTTTAGGCGACTGTAAAATAAAAAAATTTTACAATTGAGAATCGAATTGAATCATGACCCTAAAATCGAAAGTCAAATCGAATCGAAGATTTGGAGAATCGTGACACCCCTAATAATTACTTAATCGTTTTAAAAAAATGTATAATTTATATAATATAAATATAATTTAATAATAATAATAACCTTTATTGTCATTGTAATCAATACAACGAGATTTAAAAGTGCCAAACAGTTGTGCTTCAATAATACATGAGAGATAAATAAATAAAATAAATAATTTAAATAATCAACACATCCTTTTCCATAGAACACACAAAACAACATTCATTCTAATTACCATAATCCCAATACTGCAGTGTGATGTTAATTAAATTATTTTATGGTATTGAGGGTGATTATTGCTGTTGGGTAAAAACTATTTTAAATCAGTTTGTTCTTGATTTGATCGTCCTGTATCATCTGCCTGATGGTAACAGTTCAAACAAAGTGTGACCGGGATGGAAAATGTCTCTAATGATGCTCTCACAGCGAGCAAAATGAAGGGTGTCTAATAAGGGAAAGGGGCAACCGACTATCTTCTGGGCTGAGTTAATGACCTTGTGGAGATCCTTTTTTGGGGCTGCTGTGCAGCTGCTGAACCACACACACAAGCAGTAAGTGAGGATGGATTGTATATTACACCTATAAAAGGACAACAGCAGTTTCTGTTTGATGTTGTTTCTCCTGAGAACCCTCAGGAAGTACAGTTGCTGCTGGGTAAACTCTGGTGTGTGTGCATGTGTGTGTGGGAACCAACCAGTTCCAGACAGTGCCTGTGTCCGAAGGCGGCGGCGTAATGGAGAGGACTGTAGCCCTGCTTGTCCTTCACTAAGGCCGTCGCTCCGCTCTGCAGCAGGAACTCCAAACATCTGCAGCACAAACACAGAACTTCAGCGAACAGAGAAGCTCAGAACCCATCTGACATGTCCATGTGTTTCCCTCACAGCGCTGCCTCCTTCTCTCTCTCTGCCTGGACTCCCTCACTCTCCGGCTCCAGAGCAACACGCCGCCTGTGTGGGGGTCAGACGTAAAACAGGAAGTTAACAATGTCGTCTTACTGCTTATTCTACAGCATGTAGCGTTAATACTGCTAATGTGGTCTAAATGTAAATACACAGCCTCTGCTTTCTTGTGTTAGCTTTACTTCTGGTTACCATGGCTACAGCAAGGTGTGGGTAGAGTAGTTCATATCTTAAGAAACAGACAGCAGCTAGCCTAGCTTCATAGAGCGACAGCAATAAACCCAAACGTTTAAACCCAACATTCAGCTGGAACATGATGCAACCCCATTATAGCTGCAGCTGTACCCAATGCCCAGTGAAATCCCAGAATAGACTGAATCCACAGTGGTATTAAAGGATCCAGGCAGAATTACAAGACTGGAAAAGCTCAGTACCACAACCTGGACTTCATTCCACTGAACCAGTAAACTCCAGTGTGGAGCTGCCTCTCCTGATGCAGCAACTCATTATAAACACTGGACTTCAGACAGAACGCAATCACAGCTAAACACACCACAGGGTAGTGTTTTAACTTCTGGACATGAGAGGTCGGGGATATTTACACAAACACAGCCTCTAAAAACCTTTCACCCAATAAAGACTATAGGATACTGGGTCCTTAAATCACAGGAGAGGACAAGCCTGGCTGCATGAGAAGAAATCCAGCAGAAAAACAAGGTGATTTTCCTTCATCTCTTACTTGCAGGTTTACCTTTACTCCTAAGGTTGTTGGCTTTTTTTCCAAAGATTTTTCTATTTAAAATTCATCAACATTCCAGTTTGCTGCCAGTTTGAAAAGAGACTCAATGGGTAGAAGAGGTGGGGAGGACGGTAGTTTGAACACCTCACCTCCACCAAAGTGTCTGCTACAGACAGAGCTGTAAGGAAGGGGATGCTAACACAAGCTGTGCTTCACAGAGCAGACCTCTGGGCTGTCTTCATCACGTGCTTTAACTCCATTTGCTCCAACCATCAAACTACTGCTAAGCTGTTTCTTCAGAGAGATAAAGTATAGAAACAATTAAAAATGTGCTGCTGCACTGCATAGGTTTAGTTTTTTTTTGCCATTAGAACAGACCGTGTGGAGAATGAGCCTAAACATTTCTTCTGACGATACAGGACAGGAGAATGTGATGGAATCTAGATAAATGTGTCTAGAGCAAATCTGTGGCTGCTCACCTCTTATCCAGGTCTGAGGCAGCAGCGTAGTGCAGGGCGGAGCGCCCCCACTGATCGGTTGCATTGATGTCGATCCCACAAGCAACCAGTGTCTCCAGACACTGAAAGTGACGACTGGCGGCTGCATAATGAAGGGGAGTCCTGAGGGACACAAAGACCGATGGATTAAAGGGACTCCAGCAGAAACACTCTCAAAGGAGACAAAGGATCCCATCTGAAACGCTATACAAACATGATAGGACTGTAAATAGAGAGTAGGATGGCTTTATGATGTAAAGGTTGCCTACCTGCCACACTTATCTGTCCGCTTGTGTTCTCCACCGCTGCTCAGAAGCAGCTTGACGCAGTCCACATTACTGTACAGGAACATCAGAGTAATATGTGTAAATCTTAGTTATACAAATACTTATATGATACAGACACATATCAACAAATGACATAATTCAGATCAGTGAATCGATTCGAAGGATAAATATTATATATGTTCTACACACACACAGGGAATGTGTCAAGTTTGGTGATTATGGCCAAAACTTAAGTTTCAGTTTCTCCATAAGTTTGATGATTACGTAAACCGAATTCAATCATTTTTAACCCAGATGTAAGGCAAATAAATGGATTTTATTAATTAAACATTTTATGTTATGAAATCTGGATTCCCCCGCCCACTCCTTGACGCCCAGAGCCGGCCATGTTTTTTTACTCACATGTTTAAAGGGTAAGTTGTTTTTTTGTTTTTAGGCACGCAAAATGCAGCCAGTAAATAAGACATTAGCTGCCCAAAAAATCCTTCAGTTCTCCAGTGTGTTGTTATGAATTGCTAGCGCTATTCCCCTGGGAGTTTGGAGAGTCTTGAAAGTGCTGTGTTGTTGTCTTCATGAGCTTTTTTTTTTTTACATGCTTTTAATACAACCAATTCCAACTTACAGTAACCAATGACATCGCAGGCGTATGCCATCACAGCTGTGGTCTGAGTCTGGGCAGGTTGCAGAGAGGGAGCCTGTGGAAGCTGAACTTAGTCCCCTAGGTCATTTTGTTTGTGCAATTTGGAAACTCACAAACGTGGAACATGTTGATGTTTGCAGTAGAAAGTTGTTTCTAACCGACAGTCGTCGAGCACAGAGTTAAAGTCCTAAACACACTACAACTGGGATGCTGCATTGCAGTGACGTCATTGAAATTGCTCATCAGTGTAGTTGGATTGATAGCCTGTAAAACACACCTGAACACAGCAACAAAGCACCTCCGAGATGCTCCAAAATCACAGGGGAATAGTGCTAGTGATTCATAACATAACATTGGTGAAATGAAGGAGTTTAGTGGCAGATACCTTATTTAACTCCCATTATATGGATAAATGCTGATAGCATATTTGTTAGAATTTTGATAATTATGGCCTAAAGCTTTTAAGAACCCCAAATTCAAAATCTCAAAAAAATAGAACATTACATTAAATCAATTAAAAAAGGATTTTAAATAGAACAATTTCAGACCTCTGAAACTATAACCCTGCATATGTACTCAGTAGTTTTTGCCCTTTTGCATCACTTCCTGCCTCAGTGCAGTGTAGCATGGATGCTATTAGCCTGTGGCTCTGTGGAGGTGTTATGGAAGACCAGGATGCTTCAATAGCAGCCTTCAGCTCTACTGCATTGTTCCATCTCATGTGTTTCATCTTTCTCTTGGCAATGCTCCATAGATTCTCTATTGGGTTAAAGATCAGGCCAGTTTTCTGGATAAACCAGCCCAGTAATCCCATCATGGTCATTGAAGCAGCTTTTGGTACTCTTGGCAGTGTGGGCAGGAGCCAAGTCACGTTAGAAAATGAAGTCAGCATCTCCATAAAACTAGTCTGGAGAAGGAAGCATGATGTGCTCCAAAATGTCCTGGAAGATGGCTGTGATGCCGCTGGATTTAATAAAGCCCAGTGGACCAGCACCAGTAGATGACATCAACACAGACTATGAAAACTTCACTCTGGACTTTAAGCATCTTGGTTTGTGTTCTTCTCCATTTTTCCTCCAGACTCTGGAACCTTGGATTCCAAGTCAGGTCCAACATTTGCTCTCATTAGAAAAAATGCCTTTGGATCACTGGGCAACAGACCAGCAGCAGCTTGACCAGAGGAATAAGATATTTGAAACCCATGTCCAGGTTCTGTCTGTGTGTGGTTGCTCTTGATAACTCAATGATCCTTACCTGACTGCACTTATCCCTACTGAACATTTTTTCTCTTTCAAGTAACGTTCTGCTGATGTGCTCTGATACAGAACTTAACTTAACTTGAGACTTTATAGAGGGGGTCAGTGATGATTTTCTACACAACTGTCAGGTCAGCAGTCTTCCCTCTGATTGGGATTCCTACTGAACCAGACTGAGAGAACATTTAAAGGCTCAGCAACTCTTTGCAGCTGTTTTGCATTAATTAGCTAATTAGTGAGGGACACTAAAATAGCCTAAAATATTGAACCTTTTCACAATATCCTAATTTTCAGGAAGTTTGTAATTTTGAACTTGGGGCTCTCATAAACCATAAATCATAATCATTGAAATTATTGCAAACAAAAGTTTGAAATGTCTTGTTTTGCATTTAATGCATCGATATCATAAGTCAGTTTCCCCTTTTAAGTTGAATTACTGAAATAAATGAATTCTTGCACAGTATTCTAATGTTTCACCTGTATTACATAGCCTATACCAATATATAATATATGTGAGTTATTCCAAACTGGTTTTACACTGATTTTATATAACAAACATTTTTATGGATTTTATTAACAATGAAACATTTTATACAATTTAACAACAGAGACACCTCTGTTATCATAAGTCAGAGCACCTTGTGAGGACATTCAATAAAAAAAGTATTCCAGTATGTTACAGCTAGTTACATGTGGTTCAGCATCATAATCTTGAATGGAATGTCTTTAAAAAGCAGGATTATGGCACCCTACATTGTGAAAACAACATAAATAAAAATTATTTGGTGGTTAGTCAAACTCACTAGTTGAAGCTTTACATAAATAAGGCTTCTGCTCGACCCAACCTTAAACTAAAACTAGGGAATCTGGGTCTATCTTTTCATTTGATAAAGTTCATGTTGCACCGATTTTGACTAAACTTTTATTTAAAAAAATATTTTTGACATGATGATTTCATCTTTCTTCTCAGCAGTATTGTACACTCCCTTATTATTTTATTATAAGACCAATGGGTTTCTTTCCTTCTTTTTTGACAAAAATGTACTGTAAGTCGGACTGTTCATCCAATTTCCAGGCACTCTTACTCTGATATTCCCAAATACATTATCTACCACAACACTTATTGCTTGGTAAAAAAGACAGTACCCGTATTATGTCATGTACGTAAGAAGTCTGACGTTTATGGGATTGTAGATTAAAATAATCCATCTGTTACTCATCTTTTATACAGCTGAAGTTCCAGGGTGGAAGAGGTGTTTGTATCAAAAAGCAATAAGATTCTCATGGCTGTATGTTTCTGTTAATACTGCTGCATTATTACTTTTAACAAAAAAACTACTCATCTTAAATGTATTTGAATGATTCTGATGATGAACAGGGCAGCACTCACCCTCCAGCAGCAGCTGCATGCAAGCATGTCCTCCCGAGGCTGTCCGGGGTGTCTATCTGGAAGCCTGCGGACAGGACCGAGTCGTTACACATTATGCTAAACCTCCGACCTGACGAGGGCAGCACAGCGAGACGCAGGGAGGCCAGACAACACACAGCAGCAGCAGCAGCAGCGGGAGCCCCCACAGAGAGACAGAGAGAAGAGAAGCAGGTGGGCGTGGAGAGAAAGACAGGTGTTAGTGCGACAGGTGGGGAAAATGAGAACCAGGTGATCATACGAGTGCAGGAACAACACAGGGACAGAGGTCAGCCATGACACCAACAGAGAGAGACCCAGAGTGGCTCTGTTACGTCTGCAGCCCTCCTATTCATCACATTAGGATGTTAAGGCTGAGACAGTGGCACACTGCTGGACAGGACGACTGGGGACAACAAGAAGGCATGCAGCTGATTATGTTTTGCATAAACTGAGCTAAGTTGACTTTCTGACAAGTTCCATTCAGCTTTAACTTTATCTCATTTGTTCTAAAGTAGCTTCTGAGCCGTTTTAGACTAGGAACCATCTGGTTTCCTCTTCCAGACATGTCTGTCTACCATTTACAAACATGAAGAACAAGGGATGCACTGATAGCATCTAATGTACACGTATTGCTATCGGTAAAGCTTAACCGATACCATGAACTGATAATCAAAATTTGGAAAATCTGAAATAAATACACAAAAAAAAAAAAAGAGTAATTTTTCATTTGAAATTTTATATATGTGTTAATTTAATATTTAATCTGTTAATTTGTCTTATTCATGTTTAGTTAGTAAAGTCTGATGCCTTTAGTCTCTTCAAGAAAGGTATATGATGGAAGTTATACAGTTTTATTAATTCAACTATAGTATTGGATCGGTATCTGGTATCGACAAGATACACAAAATCCAGGCATCGGTATCAGGACTGAAAAAGCCAGAATGAATCAAGGTGTAGAATACAGTGTCTTCCAAAAGTATTCACACTCCTTAAACCCTTTTGTCTTTTTAACACTGTAGAACCGTAACACAAAAATTTATTTTACTAGGATTTTTATGATATAACACTGAGCAGCACATACACATTCAGTGGAAAGTAACGCAAAGTTAGTTTATTAGAATTTATATGAATAAAAACCTGAATAAAGTGGCAGGGCATTAGTATTCAGACCCCCTTTCACAATACATAATAATAATAATATTAATATATGGTTCAACACGTTAAACTCACAGTAACTCTGCCAGAGCTGTAGAAATCTACAGCTCAGGTGGAAGAATCCGGCACTGGATAACTATTGTGCACTCCACCAATCAGGCCGATAGGGAAGAAAGTAATAAGAAGCTGTGTTTCATTTTGCCACAAGCCAACCAGGAGACACAGCAGACATGATGGTATGTTGGTCACCCTGGACACAGCATCCCAGTGGCTGGTGTAAAACTAGGAAATCAGCAGATATAACCACCACCAGGTCAGCTAAAGAAAGCGGTTTTCTATATTTAAAGATGAGGCCAGAGGAAGAACAAAAGGCCTAAGAAAGTAAAAGGAAACAGTATGTTCTCCAGAGACATATCAGCTGTTCACTGCGTGTTGGGACTGGTTCACTCCCTCACCATTCAGTCTGTTGTGCTATGTGCCATATATCACTGGGAATAGGGGGGTGCAGGGTGGAGTTTCGAGCATGGCACCTTTCCAGGTTTGTCTTGTAAACTGGCCAATCTACTTATAAAATATCTAAAACGCATAATTGACCACAGTCTGATTTTTGTTAAAAAGGATGAAGCTATTTTTCTCCCATAACAACAGTATAGACAATTGCTTGCTAGATGAATAGTAGTTCTAAAAAAAACCTGTATTATTCTTTTCCGAGAGTACCACAAAATGCTTTCATCTGCCATTTCCTGCAATAACTGAGGACATTACACTACAACCTGAGCTGCCCTCTTAACTGAGGATAACAAATGCAGCCCCACCAACCAGTAGCTGTGCAGGGTTTAGAAATATAAATAGCTTCTTTGTGCTTTCCACCATAATAACTGAACCACATGATGAACCCTTGTTGTCTGTGCTCACTGACTCCAGACACGAGCACCAGAGTCGGGAATTCTTTAAATTCTGTGGATCTGAAGCCAGAAAGGCTTAGCATCTTTTCCTCTCTTCCACGCTCTCAATAACGGGGCACCATGCTCCCAAATAGCTCTTAAAGGACACAAGTAAATATATGGACAAATCCTAAAGGAGGAAGTAACAAAGACTTTGGGAGGAATTCATAGCAGGCAGTCAAACTGAATGGAGATGGTGCTACAGGGGACTTGTTGTTCATAGAATGAGAGGAACCGGTCTTTGTGAGGAATTGTCCTCAGTGGGACATTGTCGCCTGAACCACAGCTGAATAAAAATGGCCGGGGTGGATTTCTTTAACCGCAGCAGCAGCCAGGCTAAAACCTTTATCTATCCATTATTGTGAGAGTGTAACATGTATATATTTTATTATGTAAAGCACTTTGGGCTCAATTTTTTTTCATGAAAAGCGCTTCATATTGATTGATTGATCGATCCGGCCATTATTATTCCATCCAACCAGCCACCCATTAATCAATTATTAATCCACCAACACACCAACCCGTCTAAAGTTATCCCTACAGTCTGGGAATCTTGTGTTGTGTCAGTTTCCTGATGTTCAGCCTCCCTGATATAAGCTATAGAGAAGTGCGTTCTGGTCCCTTTTTTACAGTAGATTACCTGAGGACAGCAGCTTCCTGCAGCAGTCAGAGTGAGCGTTCAAGGCTGCCAGGTGGAGAGGAAACATGCCATGGACTCCTCGTCTTCAGAGACAGAACAGAGGAACAGCGCTGTTTAGCATTAAAAACCTGCTCTTGTGATAACAACCCTTGTGGACCTGTGAAAATCCCACCTTGTGCAGTCTGCTCCACTTGTGATGAGCGTGTTGATAAGGAGTTCATGACCGTAGCGGGCCGCTATGTGGAGCGGGGTGTTGCCGTCCTTGTCCACGCTGTCTATCTCCCCACCTGAACCAACACATGAATGCATGAAGACAACGGAGCAGCTTTAGGAAACCCAGAGAGAACGATGAGCATGACGATGACGAACCATTCTGGATGAGTGTCTGGGAGCGGGTAAAACGTCCATGAACTGCCGTCATGTGAAGCGGACTCTTTCCGTCTCGACTCTGTTTGGAAACAGAACAAAAAGGCTCCAGATTTGAACAACACAACTTGGGGTGCTCCACATGTTCCTTTACCTCATACTTAATAAAAGCTGTACCTGCACATTGACATCAGCCCCATTGTTGACCAGGAACTCCAGACACAGGGCTCCATGTGTGGAGGCAGCAGCGAAGTGCAGCGGGGTGAAACCTTTGTTGTTGGGCTGGCTGACGTTGGCGCCGTAATCGATCAGTTCGCTGACGACGGCGTCCTGGCCGTTAAAACAGGCAATGTGGAGCGCCGTGTTGCCGAACGCGTTGGATTCGTCTATCTGTCGCCAAACAGGAGCAAACATGTGACCATAGTGGAAAGTATGCCAGGCTAGACTGTTGGCGTCCAGTGAGCTACAAATGTTCTCCTTCCCTACAAACTTCAGTGGGTTTTACATCACAGACCAACTCAAAGTACTGAACAATCGGAGAGTGGAATGAAAACCAACTCATGTTATCTTTTTTTTTTTTTTTTTTTTACAAGAAGTGCAGGCCTGTGGCTGAGTCCCAAGGGGCAAGGAGGTAGGGCTGCACAATGAATCGGATTTTGATCGTAATCACGATTTTGGTGGCCACAGTTAAATGCACCTGATCGTGAACGATATTTGCATTCAAAATGCGAGCTTCACCGTGCGCCTCTTCATCATACACTCCCTCAACCAATAGTCTGCCAACCACCAGGGGGCAAACGCATGGCTAAAGCTTCATTAAGCTGACCAAATAAAAAACGCGCACACGCCACTCAGCACTCATAATGGCTGCACTATGCTTGCTACGTAGCAGGTGAAAAGGAGTATCTGAGCAATGTAGTAGATCCAAATCTCCATTATGGATCTGACTAGTAAGCAGAAAGTTCCCGAAAGTGTATTATGGCCACAGAAAGCAGCCGGTGGATGCTACGCTATCCCACAATGCAGCGGACGCCCCGAAATCCTAGAAAAAGAAGGACCTAGCTAAAAATGGCTGCAGACGAACTGTCAACCATTGATACCGCCGCAGTTTCGGGGGATAAATGTACATGTAGCGATGTTACTGATCACTGTAATTGTTTTTTGACTGATTAAACATTTAAGTTGTTAAGTCATACCAGACAAAATAACGGCTAGAGGAGGCGGGACCACAGGCGAACGTAACGTAAACATCTGGGTCAACAGAAGTCATACGGGTCAAAGGACATGCAAAATGGTGGAGCAGTACGTCTGATACGTCTATTACACGATCGTTTGCTTTGCAGTGTTACATTAACAGGTGAGTAATAGTTGCTATGTAGCATATAGTAAATACTAAGGATTTGGATGCAGGGAATGTCCTCGGCCTTTTCTGTATAAACTGTAATTGTTTCAGTTAAATTGCACTCTGAGATTGCACTCTGCAATAACATATTTAGCTTGTACTTTTAAATATATATTTGTATTTATATATATATATATATATATATATATATTGGAGTTTGTTTTTGTTAGTTTTTTTGCATTATTGATCATCTATTCTAATCTAAAGTTTTATTTTTCACAAATTTTTTTTAAACATTTTTAAAAGTTTATAATTGGTGCAATAAAAATAGATATTTTACAGGACTGGATGAATAATCGTGATTACAATATTGATCACAATAATTGTGATTATTTTTTCGAACATAATCGTGCAGCCCTACAAAGCGGGCAGAAACGGTGTGATTTTTGGGCCCATTTCCATTTATCTAGCGATTGGTTTGTCTTCAAAGCCGCATAAAAATAACTACTGCATTTGTTAGGCATTGATTTTTACTGGAGTTACCTGGTCACTAGTGAGTTTATGTATGGGTTTACCAACTTATTTACAGGTTAAAGAAGTTATGCTCTTTATTCAGAGTAAAGCTGTGGGGAAAGTCTAGCAGGACGATGCCCAAATCTGTGTGCATGGTTTAATAAACTGAGGGTACAGGTTATTAAACCGATTGTACAGATTAATAACCCGCCTGAGGGTCAGATTAATAAACCGAGGCTACACTTTATTAAACCAAAGGTATGGATTCTTACACTTCAAAATCCTTTCTGCTCCTGACGCCTGCCGCGCTCCATACATTCTAATTCTTCATCTTCCTACATTTCCGATATATGGAGGACATTTTCACCAAGGAATAGTAATGTTATAGAAGATGTTTGTAAGAGTCATTGTGCTAACTATTTGCAGCAAACACTTGATTTTTGGCCATTTTTATCTTGTAAGTAGCTGGGAGAGAGAGAAACCAAAATGACTTAGAGCGGCAGTAAAACATGTCTCTACAAAGCACTAGCTAAGAGGGGTCACATTCTTCACATCTTTATGGGGAACAAACAACTAGCTTTCTTAGGTTTGACTATGATGCTCTACTCTGTGTTGGTGTGTCGCATTAAATCCACTGGAGTTCAGGCCTGCAGACTGTTCTCCGTCTGTATGTATGTCTTCATTTCTTTAACTGTAAAAAGATGAAACCACCAGATTTGTGTCTCCTGGGCAATGATTTCCAAAAGAACATGAGCATGACGTTAAGAACAGTTGTAGACAATTTGAACAGAAAGCATGTGAACCAAGTTGGACAAAAGTCTTGGACAAGCTGTAAAGCTCCAAAGCTATGGGTTTAAAACAGCTTTCTGTTGTAAAGGAGTCAAACATGTGCACTGAACTGAAACACAGATGATGAAGCATGCATCTGAGAAACAGATTTGAAACAAACCACCCAAAGTGTTGGTTTATCAGAATGTGAGTGAGAATACGTCCTTACCTCTACAGCCAGGTTCAGCAGGTGTTTGACCACAGCCAGCTGCCCACTGGAGGCTGCAGCGTGGAGAGGCGTGTATCCCCGTTTGTCCTTACAGCTGATCTCTGCACCTTGACTCACCAGCTGACGCACTACGTCCAAATGACCTGCAGGGGGCAGCAGCAGCATTAAAACAAAGCCACATATATGTGCACAGACCTGGTTTCTAACTAGAGCCAGACCCTGGAACTTTCTGAATGTTTCCACATTCATGCTGAGCGCGTTTTGTCAGCTGCCTCCTGTCACCGACTGGAGACACGATTGACTATCAGACATCATTCTTTCTTTGCTGCAGTGTGCTGTCACAGCCAGCCACCCTGACAACTAAAATAGAAGCACATGATTGTGGTCGTTTTTCTGATTATCAGCAAAAAATGTCCAGGAAACTTTCATGAAACTTGGTTGGAAAGTTGAACATGCAGAAAAAGGGAAGAGTTCATTACAGGGAAACAGCATCAGCTGTATACAGATAGCCGACCCTAAAGAGCATATTGCTGGTTAAATATATTCTAAAATACATATAAAATGTTGTCCAGAAATGACTATTTGAAACATTATTTTAAATTTCACATGCAAAACGGCACAAATTTAACTTAAACATTTTTATAACACTGGGTTATATGCTCTGTTACACCTCAGCTCTGTAGGGAGTTCTCAGGTTAAGCATCATGTTATCCAGAGTCAGTGTGCTCACTAGTTTCAGATTGTGTACATTCTTCCTTAAAAATGGGAAATGATTGTGTTTGAAGTATAAACAGCAGCCTGTCAGAACATCTAGAAAGATTAGAAGCAGTGTGATATGTGGGATTTATAAGAAAGAGTAATGCTAGCCTGCTGCATCCAGCTAGCCTTGGTTAGCAATGTTTCATTTTGACCACTAATATGTCCCCCCGGTCCATCATATCTGTCGCTGTAAACGTTTAAAGTTTCTTTTGTGTCGGCATTACAATCCAGTTATCTACTGATCGAGCTGAGAGGACTCCCTTCTGCCAGTTCTGGTGGAGGGTAAATTTTCTCACAAAAATGACTCCAAACTGTAGAATTATTTATACATTAGAAACGGTTCCTAATCTGTTTCTCGAAGAATTGATGTAACGGGGGCTGTGAACAGTAAAGCACATAGTAACTCTTTATGCCTAAACATAACCAGCTTCACATTAATACATATAGTGTATAATGTAAAAACATTACAGTAAATCAGTCTTTTATTGCAGCAGCTTGATCTTCGAAAAACATGTAGATTATGCTAGATTAGAATTAGAAAGAATAACCCTTATTGTCCCAAAAAGGGGAAATTTAGCAGTAACAGCAGCAAAGTGACAGACAATATAAGTTGATTTACTAAGGGAGGAAAAACTTCATGTTAGTAGATAACTGTTTTAAGAAAACCCAGAGTAGTTGAGTTGCTGTCGCCCCAACAATCCCTTGAAAATAAACACGACTGAAGCACTTCTTGAATCTTTACTCTTCTAAGTTGATGTGAGTTTTTTTAGGGAACTTCCTGTTTCTCTGCAGCTAAAGCATTACAGAAGCCAGTTTGTCTTACACAGAGGCGGGACCAAAGTAACAAAGGCTACCATCAGTAACACAGTACACCACTGCGCAATCTATGGGGCTTTTAGAGCGATGCAGAATGAAACATTTACTTACAAAATTGATTTGAATTAAAATATTATAAAATATACATTTAAAATGAGAACGAAAATGATGTTCTGTTTCCATCTACCAGCCAGTAGTTGACAGATACTGTCTCTATGATCCAACTATATAGTCGGCACAGCTGGGTTGTTACCGGGAGAAATGGTGGAGTCAGCAAGTCCAGCAGCTGCTTCAGAGACCAGATATATTGTTATACGTCTCAGGAGAGGAGTGACCGCAGAAGAACAGAAACTAGAGTAGTTTTACGTGAAGCCTACACTAGATGGACCCACATAAAACATTTCTATTCCATCAAACACACGCAGAAACGGTGACTTTCCTCCTGGAACAGTAAGCTAACTCACTAGCTAACTTTGCTAATGTTAGCTGTCAGTTAAACTCTTCTAAAATACATTCCTTACTGGACACAGTTCATGCTGCTCACTGGGTGTATCAGCAGCAAACCTGGCAACCCAACAGCTGGAATGATGTTTTTAACTGTTGTAACTACAACCCAGATAAACCAGATGTTGCTATCGTGCTCATGTTCCATATCCAACCTTTAAGTAGTAAATATTAATCCATTTTCTGCTTCTTACAGAATGCCATGGGTGGGGCCCCTCTAAGATTAACTTGTACCGGGGCCCAGAGTGCCGGCTAAGTGGTAACAACAACTGCACCACCAGGGAATTTGTACAAAAAAAAAGAAGATATTTCTAGAGTACTACTATGCTACTGTGATGCAATATGAATGTACGCATCTTGGCTACTAATAAAGGTAGCTGTCTATAAGAAGCAGCTGATTTGGTCTCACCCATGAAAGCAGCCCAGTGCAGCGCTCGGCCGTCCTTCTTATCGAAGGCGTTGATGTTGGCTCCCTTAGCAAGCAGAAGGTTCACCATCTGAAACACAGCGAGCAGAGCAGGAGGATTTAGCAGGAACTATGGGGGAAGCCTATCCAGCATGTTGGCAGCAGGATCTGTGAGTGGGACGGGCTTTATGCAACAACATGATAAGAACAGCTCATCTCTTTACTTGGCTCACTTGTTGCATAAAAACCTGTGGAGGACTTGTTGGTGGTGGAATGGAGAAGCTGTTCATTCAGCTCGCAGCACAGATCTCCTGCCCATCTCGGTTAATTTTAGCACATTTCTGAATGATTCTGTCAGAAATTGGGAGCCTTCAGAATGCAGAGCCCACTTAATAACCCTGCTGATACAGCTGCACTCGCCCACCTGTTTCCTGTATTCATTCAAACCAGAATAGCTCAAAGGGCGGTTACATCACCGCCGCTCTCTTTGGGACGCTGCACTGTAAAACCAGGCCGAACCCACGGCATTCTGTCTGTAGTACCTCCGTATGGCCGTTGAGGGCAGCGTGGTGCAGAGCAGTTCGTCCGCCGCGGTCCGACACATTCACGCTGCTCAGCAGGGGGATGATGATCTCGGCACATCTCAGGGCGTTATTGGCTGCAGCGACGTGCAGCGGCGTCTGCCAGTTCTTGTCCCGGGCGTTCACATCTGCAGAGTGGCGGATCAGAACTTGCACAGCGTGCTAAAGAAGAGGAGAAGAAGGTTTTTACATTAGGCTGACCAGAGAACAGACCACCTTAACCTCAGACACTGAGCACAACGAAAAACAAGAGAACAGATGATGTGAAACAAAAAGGATTATTTATTCCAATTTGAAAAAATGCCAGAACCATAAGAAATACATTTTTTAGAGAGGAAATTATCTAAGGCGACCAACTGCGTCCATTTCCACCTTTCTAGAGCTCTCTGATGCATCCTGCATGATTTCATCGATTCATGATAATGTCCAGGTTTTCATTGTTTTAAGGGGAGCAAAAAGCGTACTGATATTAACTAGTGCGATGCATGTAATATGCCAGCCTTTCTCTGATGTGACAGGCTTCCTGAGCCGCTGCCTCCTGGATGGCAGGCAGTCTGTGACGCGCTAAGATGTGCTGCACCGTAGCCTTACGCTACGCCGCATGCACCGCTGTATACAAGATGTCAAAGCGCAAGTACAGCTTTATGCACAAACATTACTGATTAAACTTCCATAAGTGTTTCTGGGTGGGACAAAAATAGGTAGGAATGGGTAGAAAACGTAGGACACAAAAACTATAAGAACGCTGTTCAATGATGATTAATGATTTTTAATGATGAATAATGATGTTATTGCAGAGTGTAATCTCAAAGTACAATTTATGATTAATGATGATTAATAAATTCACTGAGAAGGATGAGGATAAAAATGGTTCTGAGTGGTTCTGGAGAATGGGAATGCACCCATACCGATACTGGTATCGGCCCCAATACTGCCTAGTGGACTGGTATCGGTATCGGTTAAACTTAACCAATACCATGAACCGATACTCAAAATGGGGAAAATATGCAACAAATTCACCAGAAAAGATGAATTTTTCACTTGAAATTTTTGTGGTAATTTTATATTTTAAATCTGTTATTTTGTCTCAGTTATGTTTAGTTTGTAAAGTCCGGTGCCTGTAGTCTTTTCAAGAAAAGCACCAGAAGTTATGCAGATTATTAATTCAACAATATGTGGCAAGGTATGTGATGGACTGGCGACCTGTCCAGGGTGTACCCCGCCTCTCGCCCGTTGACAGCTGGAGATAGGCACCAGCCCCCCCCCGAGACCCATTAAGGATTAAGCGGTTAAGAAAATGGATGGGTGGATGGATGTGGCAAGGTACACAACGAGGGCCCAGGCGGGATCTGAACCCACGACTCCCAGGTGAAGGTCATGTGCGTTAACCAGACAGCCAAAGGGATATCCCTGTGTGTGGATATCCCTAGTGACAGGACCTCCACACTGTCACAAATAGTATCGGATCGGTACAAGGTTTTGGTCCCTGTAACTGGCTTAAAACAAGAGAAGTTTGTTCTGATTTACCATCAGACTGTGAGTGGGAAAAGGTGGAGGTGACTTTTTATTAGGTGTAGTGGTCAATATAAAAGGTATAATGTAGAAATTATATACATTTAGGCAAAGATAGAGATTTTGACTATATTGATGAGGTCATCAAG
Organism: Apricaphanius iberus; assembly: GCA_028564705.1. NCBI lineage: Eukaryota > Metazoa > Chordata > Actinopteri > Cyprinodontiformes > Aphaniidae > Apricaphanius > Apricaphanius iberus. The sequence continues at coordinate 1,254,815 of JAPXFQ010002266.1, forward strand.
ATGGATAAATACTGATGTTCAGTGTTCGTATTTGCTCTAGATAATGCAGGTTTAAAATCTGTTGTTCTCCATGTAAACGTAAAAGAAACATTGAATTTGAAGCATTTTTTATTCAAATATGTGGAGGTTCATTTTCGGGCGATATTAAATTTATAAATAAGTAATCAGAAAAGCAGGCAGTTTTAAATTTTGTTTTCATAACATTTAGCTGTAATTTATTTGTCTTTGTTTATGCTGGGAGAATTTTTGTGTTGCGTTTTTGAAAAAAGATTTTAAGATCTTGTATATGTATTTTTAATTAATTTTAACTGGCATTCTAAACATTTTATTTCCTGCCGCAAAATGAGAACATTGACAAAAATTTAGACAAATATAAAGAAAATAAAATATATCTCAATAGATATCGTTACTACACATGCTTCAGATTATATCACAATAAATATCAGAGGCCATGTAGCCAACCCTCGGTGTATGTAAACTTCTTGTCTCAACTGTATGCAGATGCTCACCTCGCTGCGGGAAGCCACGGCGCGATGCAGAGGGGTAAGCCACATGTTATCTTTGGCATTAACTCTGGCCCCTGCAGAATGGAAACCTTATAATGAACACAGCGCAGCCGATGTGAACCTTCTAGCATCATCAGATGGTCCGACACACAGCAAAAGTAAGATCAGGCGCACAACAGCACACTTAGCAGATGACATCAAACTAAAACCATGACCATATGAAAAAAGTCAGAAATATGTCGTTATTTAAAGAAATTCTGGGGCTACATATGGATATTGTGCAAATATCTAGAGTCACCTAAACATCTAGAGCTAAATCGTTGAACACTAAGAACCCATCAAATAAATTCAGGATACAGAGAAGTTGGTAGAAATCATTTCATGATAAAAGGTTTGCTCAAAGATTTTAATTTCAGATTTATGATATAATTGAAAAAAGCCATTGAAGAATATAACAAAGTAGATAAAAAGTGTGAGGGAAGATTTCTTACCAGAGAGGATGAGGAGTTCGATGATCTCTGCATCTCCCAGGTATGCTGCTGCATGCAGCGGGGTGCGTTTCTCTGGATCCTGCAGGAAAATCCAGGAAAACTCATGAGGTGAGAGACCGCAGCAATACCCCTAAAAATTAAGATTTTATGAGGACAAACCTCAGAGTACGGAGTTCTAGCTGCATTTTACATCAGAACCAAAACAATCCAGCTGGACTCTGAACAGAAAATCCTGGGCCTAATCACGTCTCTCCCGTTTTAATCACATTATACCAGCCTAGAGCTGCACAATATATCCAATTGCAATCATATTGGGTAGGATATTAAATTCAAAGTGCCATGCAAGCAAACTCTGCGTGCTAGTCATGTTTTTAGCCTGCTGGATAGACCTTCACAGAACCTGATGTGTATTTGTAGAGGCCAGGATGTTGACGGTGGGGATGCTGTGATCAAAGTAAAAATATGGGTTATCTTTAATCAGTATCATTATCATAATATTCAGTAACAGAAGCACAGCTGCTCTACCAGCCAGGATATTTTAGTACAAATTCTAAATTATTTTCAAAATGTATTAAAAACTTTTGCCTAGTTATTGGTCTGAGCACATAATGCTGGATGTGTGTGTAAATACAGTGATCAAAGTCAGGAGTGCTTTAAACATTTCAATACCGTGCTGGTGGTCAGCCTCTGGTGGAACTGTGTGGTAAAGGGCAGATGTTGTCTTTACTATGTGAACAAATTTAGATGAGATTTCAAAATCTAGAAGCACTGGATTATCCTGCATTAAATACACATTCTTTAAATCACAGTCTGTGGGTTTTGATATCTTTACTTATCCTCCTCTGGTGATCAGCAGGTCAAATATAAAAAAATAACGAAATGATGAAATGCAAAAAAACAAATATCAATGCATTAGTCTATGGACACATGCTTTGATGCAGTTATGGAGGGGATGTTGTAATTGCTTCATTTTCTGTTGGTTTCTAAAGCTGCAGCTTCCATCAGAAAACCTGCATGGTGGTCATGAAATATTCAGCTCTAGGTATAATCTCTGTGTTTGTCCTCATGCACTTCTTTTCAAGACTATTTCTAAATATGAAATTATGATTTAATACAGCTCAAAAAACACTGAAATTATCCAAAACTTATGATAAACTTTCAAGTTTTTTTACAGAGGTTTGAAATTAAAGAAAAACTATGAATAAGGAGGCAAAGGTTTATTAAATAGCTAAAGGTCAGGACCAATATTAAACAAACTCAGTTGGAGTGATTCATGAGTGAAATAAATGTGAGGAGTTAAGACTGTTGTTAAATAAAAATCTATATCTAAAACATATTTTCTAAACAAAGCCATGTTTGATCCGGACTGTATATTTATCTTTTCAGAAAAAGATGGAAAAAAAAGATGCTGCTGACTTGACTTTGATAATACTGAATGGACAGTGGTGCAAAAAAGTATCTGGAAGTCATCAATTGTGCAAGTTTGTCCCACCTTAGATAGGTCTGTAATTGTCATCCTAGTTACATGTCAACTGTGAGAGACAAAATGTAAAAAACAGGGAATCACACTGAATAATGTTTAAATTATTTTTTACAATGATGCAGAAAACAAGCTCCTACAAACAATCAATAATTCTGGCCCTCACAGACCTGTTACTTTTCCTTTAAGAAGCTCTTCTATCCCCACTCCTTACCTCTATTAATGGGGTTGGGGTTTTGTTTGTGTGTGTGTGTGACAGTACCACAGGTTACTATTAGTAACACTTTACAAACACATTAAATCATCATTGATTAAAATGCTGCAGCACTCCAGAGGTCCCCCTGCTTAGACCAGCATCTCTCGACAACGCATCACCTGTTCCTCAGTCCAAACATGCAGTGACTGCCCGCTTATGTTGCGTCTTATACCCACTACTGTTGTTATTGCTGGGTCACATTTCCGGCTGTCATAACTTACCAAGGGGGTACGCGAGTGCAGGCGGGGGGGCTGGTTGTGGAGTAGTCCTATTCTAAATACCATTATCCAGCTAGAGAAGCCGAGCTTCTGAAACTCCAGTTCGGTTAGACTCCAGCCGGACTAAGATGTATACATGCATTTTAAAAGTCTGATTTCAGTCGGACTAAGGCAATAAATCAAATATGTCTTGCTGCATGTAAATGTACTGAATGAGAGCAATGAAGATGAAATTTGGATGGATCTTTCCGCATGACAATGAACCCAAACACACCACTCTGGCAACAAAGAGTGGCTATGTAAAAAGCATTTCCAGGTTCTGGATTGGCCTAGCCCGTCTTCAGACCTCAATCTAATAGAGAATCTATGGAGGGAGTTAGAGGTCAGTGTTTCCCAATAGCTCCAAAATATCACAGCTCTAGAGGAGATCCCCAATGAAGAACGGGCGGAAATACCAGCAACAGTGTGTGGAAATCTGGCGAAGACCAAAGGGAAAAGTTTGAGTTCTGTCATTGCCGACAAAGAATACACTACAAAGTATGGAGGGGAACCTTTTTTGTTGAACTAATACTTATTATCTGCACTATTATACAAATTAACTCTAAATACTTATTGCACAACTGCATAAAAAAGAATGAATTAAAAGCTTATACCAGGTGTCTCTAATTCCAGGGCTCAAATGTCGGTGCCCTACCAGTTTTAGATGCATCTCTGCTCAAACACAGCTGATTCAAATGTTCCAACTTCCTCCTCAGCATGGCAGAGTTCTGCAGAGGCCTCCTAAGTAGCCATCATGTAATTCTGGTGTGTTGAGCCAGAGAAGGAAGTTAAACATGCAGGATACCGGCCGTTTAGGATCCCCGGTTTATACCGTCTGTTCTTGCCATTGACAAATATTGTTTATTATATTCCTGTGTATAATTCAGTTTATAGTTCTTTGTTATTTTTGTTCTGTGGATATGTGTTTTTGACTTGTGATTGTTTGAAAAATGACAAATGATAAATGTTAGATCTATTTTTAGATCTATTTTTGAATACCTCTGAGGGAACATAGAGTCAGTTCTGTACATAAACTGTGAAGTTCCCAAACCCAGCGCTAATGTTTAGTAGCGTTTGACAAAAATTGTACAGAAACAAGTTTAATCCAAAACCAACACGGTAGAACCTGCTTACCGTGGCAGGACGACGGTGATGCGCCAACGTCTTAACAGGAAGCCCAACGCGGCTGACTACAAAGAGGGATAGTTGCCTCGCTAAGCTAATTAGCGTGTTAGCTGCTAACATTAACACCAACAGTGGGCTGGCTGAACAGCCTCTTTTAACAAGTCGGCTTGGCGTGTTCTGTCTGGGGCATTCATAGATCCATATTAATGTGCATGTTTTTATATTTATCGCAGCTTTTCTCTCATGTCACCAAGCACATGGATGGTGGCTGGTTCTGTTTAAAGCAGACAGCGTAGCTGCTGTCAAGACATCAAAGCATAGGTGAAAGGTCGCAACAACTGTAGAGGAGTGTGTGTGTGGTTCTCAGACACCATGTTTTCCACCACAAGTGCACATAGCTGGCTCATTTATTTCTGTTTATGGCAGCAGACAATATATAGTTGGTTTCATGGATGCAAAAAACTATGAAAAGGCTGAACAAAGTGAGTTTATTAAATGGAAAATGTTATTAATTACTTGTATTGATATCGGTAATGTTAAAAATAGTTGATTTTATTTCCCTTAGCACATCACGTGTCTGCTGTAACATTAATGTTTTTTTTGTAATTAGTTCATAAATGTTGAATAAGCAATCATTTTAACTGCCAGTTTTTTAGATGGCACATAATACTTAGAGAAAATACTTCCAGCTAGAATCTAATGGTGTATATATTTGAACAGCTTCTAGGATAAGATAAAATTAATGGGTGATTAGATTAGTCGAATAATCGTTAAAAATAACAGACGATTAGTCGATTATCATTATAATCGTTTGTGGCAGCCCTACATGCGAGTGTCAGGAACTCATGGTGCAGAGGTGGATCTTTGGAAAAGCTTGGAAAAGTAAAAACTCTCTGGTTTATGATGGCCAAAACAGGCTTTCTGAGGCAGAAAACGATAATTACTCGAAGGCTTCGAGTCGAAGCTTTCAAACACAGTCCTTGTGGATCACATCTAGCGGCCTTTAGTTAGTATGAAGCCTAACCTGCTCACCAAATGATGAATAAAGTGTAACTAAACTCATACCTTATTTGGTCTAACTTTTCTGTTGATTTCTTATTGTTTGTAAGACTTCTGGAGGAAAACCAGCTATATATTTGTTTTTGTTTTATTGGCTGACATATACATGACAACAAAGGAGGAACTGAGAGTCAAACCAGTGACCCAATATTGAGATATTCACAGTCTACATCACTCACTTGTTTGCTGTTGGCTGCTGCTCACCTCCAAAACACCCCACAGAATCAGGTCTGTTTGAACCATCGAATCAGGACGCAAAGCCGGGGCGTACCCACCAGCACTTCGGGCGCCATGGTTCACATGCCTCTGCTCAGAAACAGGGCTACTGGAGCACTGTTACGGGGTTTTATTCAGCTTCAAACGGACCACCACTACTATCTGGACATGGATTACCTGGACCTGTCTGACCCACAGATCGCTCCACACTGTGCTTGTTTTAACCAGCTTTGGTTGTTCTGGTGAAGTTGCGGTTGATTGAAACATCTCTACATCAGAACCAAGTGTGGTAGAGTGTTCCTGTAAACACCATGAAGCCCTGTTTACACGTTGTGTGTACTCCAACAGCAAACATCATCTAATGGAGCGATCTGTACACATTTCAGCAGCTGGCATGGAACAAGGTGTTAAACCAGAGACATGCCGCTCCATGAGTGGAAGTCTACATTGTCCAGTTAATGAGCTGAGGAATCAGGGATCTGAGCGGATCCTCTCAGGGTCTCCCACTGGTGTTCTACTGGAACTTCAGAGAAATAAGAGTGCATTGCAACTGGATAGCAAAGGACAGCCCACATCCGCTGCAGCTCTGCTGCACGTGTTGTCCATCTATAACCAAATTAGAGCATATGTAAATAAACACATGCTTTGAACTGAAACCTCACTGACCCCTGACCCGCAGCCTTCCTCCCGACTCAGGAAGTGAAGGCGAAACAGGCAGAAGATGCATGTCTACAAAATGCAAACACCCCTGCAAAGATGAGTCACAAAATGCTGGAAATCATTGAAAGATCTCTACTACCTTTATTCTGACATATAACCCGCATAAAAAAAAAATTAAAAAAAAACTGCAATAACCCACTCGCATCAGTTTGCGTCACATTTACTATCACTTTGTTGAAGTAACTTTGATTCATTTTCAGGGTTTTAAACCTAACATCTTGACATCTAAAAATGTGTTAATCTAAACCTCCAAATGTGCTCAGAAACTTTTTTTTTTGAGTTATTTAATCTTTTTTGACAGGTCATGAATTCAATCAGATAATTTGTACATTGCTAAGTCTTCCTTAGAAATATATAACACTATGAGTTTGTCCTTTTTCCCCCATTCATTTAACCCTATTCACTATAACACTCACATGCTCTCTCTCTTCCATTATACCCCAAACACTTCCCTCCTACCCTCAAACTACCAGTAACCTCACACACTCTCATACTCCTCTCCCATACATACCTACAAAACATTCATTGGTCATCACACGTATCAATATACACATTTTATTTAGCCTTGATAGCTGGTCGACCTCATGGTCCTGCTCCCCCTAAAGCCTCGTATATTTTAGTCCAAACCTTATCAAATTGTTTTTCTGTATTGCTGTCCTGTGACATTGTCCTTTCAATGTTTAGATAATATTTCATTAACCTTTTCCAGTTTTCAAGGGAGGGTACTTCTTTGTTTCTCCAATTTTGTAGTATTCATTTTTTATAGACTAGCGAACAGAAAATAATTTGCCACCACACTGGATATCTAATATTTTCAATACTTTGAAATAAGCATATCTCTGGTATTAATACCATTTCACAATTGACAGCTCTTGACATCCACCTCTCTATTTGTTCCCAAACCTCTCGGATTTTTCTACGGTTCCAAAAAGCATGAATGAGGGAGTCTCTTTGTGTGCTACATCTTAAACACTTATCTGAAGAATTACTAGCAAATTTTTGTATTTTATCTCTGCTGTAATATATACATTACTTTAAATTGGATTAATCGTAAATTTTCATTAATAGTGACCTTATTTTCAATAAACATTCCTTCCACCTTTTCCCAGCATCTTTTATATCTAAATCTACATTCCATTTATTATATATAATTTCAAGTAACTTTTCATTACTTTCAGCTTTAATTAGGATATCATATGTAGCACCTATTATTCTCCTCTTTTTATCTCTTTGCTTTTTCAAAATTTCCCCAATTTCTGTAGCTACTCCATAATCAAGGTCTAAATTCTCCTTTAACCAATTTTCATTTGCAAATTTCTAAATTTTTCTTTTTCTTTTAGTCCATATTTCTCTTTTAGTTCCTTGTATGTACATGTTGCTCCTTGAGTTATATTATCCGCTAATGTTTGGATTCCTAATGTCTTCCAAGTTCCCCCAAAAAATTTTGTATTTTTAATCTTTATAGAGGGATTGTCTCATATTTGTATATGTCTTGGAATTTTAATTTTATGTCCTATATGCTCTTCTATTTTTTTCCAAGCATTTAATGTACTATTGATTATGAAGTTTACTCTAATACCTTTTTGATCACGAAAAATAGTGGACAGATAATTTTTTTTGTCATTAACTGATAGTTTTCGATTTCTATCCATGAGTTCCTGTTTGGGTTATTTATTATTTGGTCAATATAAAACATTTGAGCTGCATGGTGCTAATACTCTAGGTTAGGTAAATTCAGACCTCCCTCCTCCCGTGGGTAAAACAACAGCTTTCGCTTAAGTCTATGAGCTTTATTTGACCAAATGAAAGATGATATAATTGAATTAACCTCTCTAAAAAAATACTTTTGGTGAAGTGATTGAGATTTTTTGGAATATGTACAAAAACTTTGGCAGCCATTTCATCTCAAATAAATGTATTCTAAAATCATATTAATTTTTAGGTCCGACCACTTCTCTATGTCTTTTTTAAACCATTTTATTAGTGGAATCCATCTTCATCTCCACTTTCCAGCAGAAAGTTCAAGGATTTTGGTCAAAACTGGTTGATATTAACCATGAGTCATCATTTCATCCACTTTTACAAAAGAAAAAAACCTTCAACAGAAATAGTCTCAGCATTATTCACCCAGCACCATGTTTCATTGTTAGCATGGTGGTGGCGCTTTGGAAATGTACGGTGTTGCTCGTAAGCAACGTTTCATATATGTTAATTCAAGGATTTGTTCTCTTATTTTCAGTTGAAAACCAAAAAAACAATATAATTAATAAAATAATGATAAAATAAAAAAGGGATTGGTGTTTTTTGTTAATTGCTTTTGAATCAGACTTTTTTAAAAAATGAAAACATTTCTTTTTTTTTTATACCTTCAATTTTAGTTTCTTGTCAAAAATACTAAATGTAAACACGGCCAGCAGGACCGAATTTGATTTTAATATTTCATTGCCCAGCTTTACGTGGCTCTTAAGTTGTTGTGTGTGAAAAGTCTGGGTAGTGACACCAGATGTCATGATGAACATATGAAACATAAAAGGGGGGGAAACATGAGGTTCTTTGCCGTCGATAGCATTGAAACAAAGGTTTAAAATAATCTACCATATATCTCACAAAAATATTTTATTTTTCAAAAGTGCTTTGAATTCATAACCTCAGATGAATAAATGAATAAACAGCTGATCCTAGAATAAAATGTGAAATTTTTTTTTAGTTTTTCGTGAATCCAATTCAAAAACAAAAAGCTCCCAGGAACTTTTTCATTTTTATTAACTGAAAATGGAATGAAGAAATGATCCACAGATTCATGTTCCATCTACCGTTTCAGTGTGGCCTCGGCCTCCTGGCAGACTCCCTGACAACTTTCCTTTTAGTCCTCCACATATAATGCTGCTGACATGTGTTTGTGCTGCTCTCCTGACTGATGCTGTGCAGTGAGTTTTCATCAGCCATCATGTTGGGTTTACCTCTCTGCAAAACAGGGCGTTAGCTAACAGATGCACATCAGCCAATATGAGAAAAGAAACCAACAGGAGCAGCTAAGCTTTATTCTAGGTTCATCAAATGTTCAGTGAGTACACATGAAAAACTTTAAATGGGAATCAATTTAAACAGGACATATTATGCACATTTCTATTTTATTTCTTTCATGTTTCAATAAAAACTCCAAACATGAATAAAAAACAATCAAAATTTTGTTGTAGAATTTGCATTCATATATCAAACTCCCCCTCATATGCCAAACTTAGCCCATAAATTACAATTCCATGTAATTAGGGGGGGTGGGGGGGGGGGGGGGGGGGGGGGGGGGGTCATGGAAGAAAAGAATAGAAAAACAAAAACAGGGCGATATTTTATTGTTTAATGTTGTATATTAATAATAAGCCATTTCGGAGCTGCAGGTTTCAGACATCTGGTCTAGCACAGACCTTGACTCGATACGCCTGAAGCTGAAAGTGTAACACCTTTATTTTTAAGTTGCTATTAAAGTAAAACCGTGACGGTCCAAAGGAACAATTATTTGTGGTTTCTGTGCCAGTGCTTAAGATATTTAGCATAATCTCTACAGATAACGGACCATAAAAGGGGGCAGGGCCAGTTCTACAGGGACACTGGCCCCAGTTGGCCCCTGTCGAGGACCGACCACGGTCACAGCCTAGTAACAAGACGGGTGGGGACTGAAGTCAACAAGATTTAGTTGGACTTTATGTGATTTTGTGCAAAGAACTTCATAAACATGCTTACTACAGACAACAGAGCTATTATAAAATGTTTAAAAAGAGGCATAAATGTCCTTTTTAGCTGATTATTCATGTAATGGTGTGTGCAGATATGCAACCACGTTTTTACAACTTTATATATATATATATTTTTAATCACGGGTTAATTTTACACATCACAAAAAACAGGTATTTCCAGACTTGTGAGAGCCACCGTGTTCGTGTTGCTGTGTGTCCTCACCAGGGCATTGACGTCTTCAGATTTGTATATGAGCATACGGATTTCCTCAGGGTCCCCGCTGAAGATCGCCTGGATAAGAGGAGGCTGGAAGGGAGCAGGGGAGGGGGAGGAGAAGAAAAGTCACATGAGCTGAAGCAAAAACATTCAACTTAAACACTTAGTCAAAGTGATGAGAGAGCGTGGGAATATTTCCGGACAACAGGAACCCATTCCTCCGCTTGTGTAAAACTGGAAGCTACAGGCTTTAGGATATAAGATCCCGTCCCTTCTCCTATCTTCTCCCAAACAGACAAACCACAGTGAAAAACACACGGTAGATACAGATCAGAAACAGAAAATGCTGGTGTCGAGAAAAAGTTTCTGTGAAGAGCGCAGTGTGGAGGTCACGTCTACAAGGCCCTTATTTTTCTATTCAACATCACAGCTAAATGCAGGCCCTCAGCCCTCCCTGAGGAACACCAGATAGCAACAGCTTAGCTGTGTTGTCTTGAATGTAAAACCGTTTCACCAAAGTTAGAAAGAGCAACAAATCCTTCTGATTTTATGTGACGTCTGCTGCATTGGTCTGTGCTGTTTTCTGTGTTCCTAACAAGAATCCTCTTCAACGCCACCTTGGCTGCGGTGTGTTCACAAACCCAGTAAGGTGAGAAATGTTGAGGTTTCCAGAAATGCTCTCAGCTTTGAAGTTACCTTTTGAAGGGGAAGAACCAAAAACATAAGCCTGTGGTCAGGCCAGGCTTATTATGGCTAGCAGTAGAACCAAAATACTAACATGACGAAGCATATAATCATTCTGGTGAAATAGGCCAGCTCCGTGGTTCTGACACTTTTTATAAAAAGAACCACCTCAGTAAAAGTTTTCCACCATCTTGATGGACATGTTACATGGGCTGAACAACGGAGTGTCCCTTAACCACCCGCTCTGTTTGATAGGATAAAGCATGCAGTACAATTATATCCTCTAATTTCACTGACATGTAGAAAATTCCAGGTATGAGGTTGGGAAAATGAATAGAATGTTTCCTGAAGTTGGAATTCCAAGGCGACGCATCCTTCAAAGGCTGCAGCTGAAGCCCAATTAGACTACAGCGAGTACGAAGGCTCCTCCAAATGCATCCTTCTTTTTCCTAGATTTGAAGGTTGGGTCTGGTAAATCCTTTACAGCCCCACCCTATCCCAAGATGCATTGCCATCTTTACCAGACATTTCTGCTTTTGTAATAATGGCTAATGAAAAAAAAAGAGGAGAGTACAGTTTCAAATACAAGTATATTAAAATCTGGAGGTACAAAAATGTCAATCTTAAAGCGGTTTTTAGGCTTTAATCATTTGAATAGACTTGTTTTGATATAATTTTTGCAAAATAAATATTTTTTAAATTACTTCATTTACCGAAGTGTTTCAAAAAAAAAAAAAAACTCAAACGCAAGATGTCATACTATTTTTACTAAGTTGTGTTTAGCACCACCATGGTTGCTAGGCAACAGGAGATACGCTGAGTTAAGGGCAGGAATAATTTCTGCTCAACAACACCACCCAACGTTGACCCATACATGCATAGTTGGATGACAGCCAGTCAGAAGGCCCCGCTCTTCACTAGCTCTGATTGGTTTAGCCAACGCTATGGGCTTTAGGGGTGTTGGTTGTCTACTGACAGAGAGACATTCTTTGTCCAGTACTGTGTACCCCGCTCAAACAACTGGTTGCACAAATTTTAAAGATCACAATTAGGAAATTAGTTCTCATTTGCAATCTAACTGGTTGCCCTCTGGAAGCCTGAGTGAAGGTGAAGAGTCCGAAAAGATGGCAAATAGACGAAGTAGGGGGCATTCACACCAGCCCCGTTTGATCTGCTTTTATCAAACTCAAGTTCGTTTGCTCAGAAAGTGCGGTTCTTTTAGGGAGGTGTGAATGCACAATCAAACTGTGATCCACCTAAAAACCAGGTCTCTGCATGCATGAAATTAACTGTGGTGCAGTTTGATTACATATACACAAAGGGTCAACTCTACTCTATAAAATAATGAATGCTTAGTTCAGGCTCACTTTACTTCCTGTTGTACCCCCCACCCCCCACCTGCCTCACTTCCTGTTGCACAGTCTCTCCTTCTGAGAAGCAGCAGAGAGGAACCGACCAACCACAGAGCAGCGTTTCACTTCTGCTTTAACAAGCAAGCAGTGCTTCCTCATCTGACCCGTTTTGTCTCCCTGACAAAGTGATAGCAACATGTCGCTGATCCACATACCTGAGCCTAACCCTACACCTGCACTTTAAAGCCAATCAGAGGCCAGGCTACATCAGTTCACACCGTGGCTGCACAGATAACTCCAAACACTCGCTTTGCCTTTAGATTTCTTCTACTAAAATGCTATTTTTAATCAACACTGGATGACAAAGTACTAACACTTAGTCAAAAAAAACAATTGTTTTGTTAGAAACAAACTGAGTAAGTTCCCTCTAGTCCTGAGAAGCATTAAACAGCAGGATGCAACCAGTGTTTTTTTGTTTGGTTTTTTCATTCTTCCTGCAATCTTGTCACATCAAATGGAAATATCTCTAAATTCCAGGAAAAGGTCTGTAAACTTCTCCAGGCCTTCAGCCTCAGAGGTTCTGGTATGTTATTCAGCTCAACTATTCCAGGTATGGACAAAGGAATGTCCTGAAGCCTCTCCAGGGTTTTCTTGTTGGTCATTTATCCCCTTAGACAGGACTTTCTGGTCTCACCACTATAAAGCAGGTATCCTTTCAACACCTCTCCTTCTACATTGATCTTTACGCTCTTCTGTCTGTGCATGCATCCCTCTAAGGCAGGTTTATGCCGTGTAATAGCGACACGTTTAGTTTATATTCTGCTGAATCAAGAAATCTTTTTTTTCTTACCATTTTGCCTTCCAATAAAGCAAATTTGAACAATGAATAATGTAGATGTACTTATAACAAAATTAAAAATAATATATGTGCATTAGGGACACAATTAAAAAAAACAAAGTACTGGAGCTGGAGGTTTCTTCCTGTTAGAGGGGAGTTTTTCCTTTCCACTATCGCTACATGCTTGCTCAGTATGGTTGGAATCTCCATTAACAGGGCCAAACCTCATATCAACGACTCAGCACAATCTGATGGGATTCCTTACATAGAAAACGTTTAACTGATTGGAATGTCTGCATAATTGTATTAAAATGATTTTTTTTTGTAATGTGTCTTGAGGGGACATTTGTTGTAAATTGGTGCTATATAAATAAACTGAAATTAATTTGAATTCTGCAGCAGGAAGCTGGGCTGGGCTTACAGAATCACAGAACCATTGCTGGCTAAAGTGCAATGTGGTTATGCGTCATTGTGAAACCTTAGTACGCCTCCGTGCCATACTGAAAAATATGAACACTGTTAAACCCTTAATATGTACTATAATAGGGTCTGAAACATTTTAGAAAAGCCCAGTACTAGAGATGCAACAGGGTAATTAACTGGCCCCGTGAATAAAAATTATTTTCATCTTAATAGACTCTGACGGAGGATTTAATGGATGTAAACTTATAAAAAATAAATAAAAACTTTTGTGATCTGTAAAGGCAGCATAAAAAAGGCACAAACAAGCCATGTTTACAACCCTCTTCGGAGTAGAAGTTGTAACTCTAAGAAGAAGACTGAAAGCCAGCCATTTTATATCGATAAGTCAGAGGACACACAAAATAAAATGTTATTTTAAAATAAACCATTTTCCAGAGAAGTGTGTTGTTACAGGGTGAGAGCAGATAACAGGAAGGTTGATCATTTAACAGCAGAGCCAGAGCCTGGTAACAGTTAGCAATACTAAGCACGCTAATCTCTAATAAGATGCTAAAGAGATCTAATATTTAAAATCATATTTTATTGCTTTAATCTAATAGTGAAAATCTTCTTCACACCGAATCCTCTGTCATACAGTCAGAAAAGTGAAGCAATAAAAGAACATTACTTAAATACAAAAATGAAATAAACTGACTTTATCTAGGATTCATCAAAGCTTTTCAAAACAGATTTCATAAATGAGTCACAAAAGGAAACTCCTGGTGTGTTTAAAGAGTTATTCAGTTATCAGTGGTAATACATTTATACAAAATAAAGTCAGGAAACTGAGTCATTTCTTCTGACAGTTATGCTCAAATAATCCTCTATATGCACTGTAAATAAAAGCAAACTAGTCCAATTCATATCCAGCGGTCCAGTTCTACCCAATGCTAACTCATAGCTAGCTCTGGTTAAAGTGTAACGATGAGCGGAGAAAAAAGTTGAACTACCTATTCTGTAACCACACTGATACCTACAGCTAGGAGTGGAGCAGGCGGGGGAGAAAACAGAGCGGGAAGTGACATCAGCAGTCTGGTTCTCTCTGCTGCTCTTTTTGGTCCATCATCCCTGCAGGCCATTCTGAACCCACAAAGCCTATGTTGCAGCAAAAACGTTCACATATATATCCCACCAAGCTTTTCACACACACACCTTATTAACCCGTAAGGACGGACTAAAATGACCCAGATCCTGTCAGAAACCAAAATAATGAGAAATCCTCCACCGTGCAGACACCGTTCCTGAAAACAGGCCAAACTGGAAGACGACAACAGAAAAGTCCCAGATAAAACACATTCATTTCAAATAATGATGAAACTGTACATTAAAAAGCTGCATGTAAGGGAAAACATTCATTCCATGACTGATAGCAAACTAATCCATTGCAATGGATACTTTGGGCAGTATTTACTGAGGAGAATTTTTCTCAAAGAGCTGTCCCTGCACATTTGATCTGATATTAGGTGTGTTTTGGATTCTATTTCCTGTTAGGATTCTTCCCCCTCCTCCAGAGTCACCATGGGCCTCTCCTTGGACGTCCACGTCTCAGTAGGATTGCAGGTGGTCCATTCTCCGTCTATGTTCAAATGGCAGACTGAACGGAGCTGTGGTAGAAGGGTCTGCAGTCTGACCTGAGCTGTTTGTTCACTAATGAACATCTGAACTGATGGGCCAATACCCGGTATTTATCAATAGGGATGAAGAAAACTATTGATGTTGATTATTTAAAAAAAATTTGAATGGAACAATTAGTGATGACATAAATTTTTGTAGTTAGATTAAAAGTACGACTGCTAGTTGGCGGCTGTTTTCACCTTTTTTATTCCATTGGATCGACTAGATCCAGTAATAAAACTGGATTTGTTCTGTATGAAACAGGTTGGAGGGTTTAGAATCCTTTTTCTACAGTAAAATTTGCCTTTAAAAATCACAATATATAGTCTTACACATCGTATTGCAATATATTGTATTGTCCCCTGTGTATCGAGATACATATCATCCCACCAGATTCTTGCCAATACACGCACTGATATTGGTATCAGGTACTGGGGCCCACACTGTTCTAATGTACTCATATCGGTACTATACCATTGACTAATACTTAAAATGTGCAAACTCTGCAATAATTTAACAGAAAATAGTTTTTTGTAGTATATTTCTTTATTATCTAATTCATCATCATTAGTTGTAAAAAGCAGAGAAGACAATAAAACCTGTCTTCCTTTTCATTGCATTTTGTGGGTTAAACGTATCGGCATTGGAACTCGGTATCAGAAAGAACTCAGATCCAACTATTTTATCATATCAGTTTGAAAAAAGTGGTATTGTTGCATCCCTACTACTTACCAATGTCATTTATATTTAATTTACTTGTGTGCACTTTTGGGAAGAATCCTAAAAAGGGAATGAACTGAAGATCCATTTAATACCACAGCTGCTGAGAGCCAAACACCACAAAGATCATCACTAACTACAGGCTATGCTGTTTTCGGAAAATTGAAAGGCAAGAACTACATTGAATTGCATTCAATTATTTTCATATTTTCTATTTTTATGTCATCTTATTTTTCTAATTCACCTTTAACTTATTTTTCTTCATCAAATTATTAGTTTATTTTTAAGGAAACATTTATGATTATAAAGGTAAATTAGTCCAATAAACAAAGACAGATCAAACAGCCTTTGATAAAGTTATGGATGTGATTGCAAGCATTTTGACATAATTTGCTGTAAAAAGGTGATAATAAACTGCAAAGGTCAACTGATCCAGCTGCTTCTGGAGCTGATTCCAATGATGACACTTAAAAAAGCAAGGCAGCCAACTGCAGCCATACAACACTGATTACTTCCACTTTTCTTTTGCCACCCCCCCCCCCCCCCCCCCCCAGTTTGTCTTTGTTTTTTATCTGCAATCAGAATTTAGCTACTGTCCAACTTAATGAAACATCTGTAAGCAGGCGTGATCAGGCCGAAGCAGCAGCTTCTCTGTCCTGCGGCTGCAGACCTTCCAGGTGACAAAGAGATTCCAGATGTGCTCTGCAGACAGCCTTAGAAGGAGAGATTCCCCGGGAGAAACGCTAACATCAGAGCTACTTTCTCAGAGAAAGAAAAAGTTCTGCAGCTCAGAACTCAGCTACAGCTAACTTGGCCCACTACCAACCCAGCAGGACACTGATCACTCACAGACATTGGTTTAACACTTTGAGGGATTTCCTACTTTTGTGGTATTACTGTTACATTTTTTTTGATAAAGGCTTATCGTTATTACATCGATTCAGTTTATGAAAACCAGCTAGAGTTATTGCAACACCTTTCGCTGTTAGTGTGACTTCAGATTAGGTTATTTGGACACTTGGAGCAGAACTAGAACCAGAACAACCAGAACCAGGTTCAAAAGCCCAGTGATGCAGTCTGCATCATGTCCCAGTGAGACATGCTGCCTACCAACATACTGGCTACTCTGTATTAATCCCACTTATACAAACACATACATTAGCATCAACATTTTGGTCATTCCAGACGTCTCTGATCTGAACTGTCTCCCTCAGATTATTAAAAATGTTGTTAAATAACCTCCTACCAATGACACACCACTTTGATATTTATCAGTCTGGTTTCCATGCTCACCACAGCACTGAGGCTGCCCTCATCAAAGTTTTCAGTGACATCAGCATAAATACACACAGTGGTTGATCCACAGTGCTGGTTCTGTTGGATCTCAGTGCAGCATTTGACACTGTTGACCACAAAATACTACTGGAACAACTGGAGAGCTGAAATCAGACTCTCTGGTACAGTACTTTGCTGGTTTGAGTCTTACTTAAAGAACAGAAAATTATTTGTGTCACTAGACAATTTCTCATCAGAAAAAAGAAAATCACACGTGGGGTCCCTCAGGGCTCCATCCTGGGGCATCTTCTATCTATCTATTCTATCTATCCCTAGAATCAGAACCAAACATGGAAAAGCAGTGTCATGGAAAAACTTTTTTTTAAATAAAGGAATGAGAGAGATTCCTTCAGATTTATGGAGGTTTTAATACAGACTTGGTTGATCAAGCAAGGAGGAACAGCATCACATAGAACCGTGCAAAAACTGACGTGCTTCCCAACAAAACACAGCCTTTTATAGATTCAGTCAACCTTACTAATATTAATATCATATCATGTCGTGGATTTTTATATAGGAGCACAATCTTGTAATCTGTCAGGACGTCCAGTGACAGAGGATCAGCTCCATGGCAACACAGGATGTAGGAATTTAAAATCCGTTCATTTGACCTGACCTAGTGTCATACAATCAGACTAATCACTATTTCCTGAAGAATTAGCACACAGTACTGACACTATGTAAGAATACACACAACAGCAGCTTTCAGTTCCTTTGCTCTTCTTATCTGGAACAAACTTCCTGATGACTGTAAAGCTGCTGAAACACTGAGTTCCTTTAAATCCAAGCTAAAAATAAATCTGTTTAGAGCTGCCTTTAAGTAAGCAATTAATAATAACTCGAATGTCATATACTTTAAATGTGTCATATGTTATAAGTCTCTAATCTTGTGTTTTATACTTTTACTGATGCTTTTTTAATTTATCCTCTTATGATGTAAAACATCTTGAATTGCTTTGCTGTTGCTATACAAATGAATGTACCTTGCCTCAGATGAAAGGAGGTCAGTTAGGGTGTTATGGGGCGGGACTCTGAAGCTGAAGTCTGCCATGGACTGGAAGCTGCTGGAACACCAGAGTCACTATCCACAATGAGGCCAGTCTAATACCAACATGGCCGGAGTGTCTATTGCTGATCAGGTGACACCGTCCATATCTGCAGCTGTCCACATGGACAGGAAGCATGGCTCCCAGAGAGGATCGCTTCGACTGGTCAGGTTAAGGCTCCAAAAACTAAACACCCTAAAACAACTGTGAAACATGGTAATGGTTTTGTCATGCTGTACGGCTTTTTTTTTTCACTACCGGTCGTATTTGTGCATCACATAAAGTAGGATGTCTTGTCTAAAGAATGGACCATGCCACAAAGTAGGGATGCACTGATATGAAAATCTGGGCTCATTTGCACGATATAATTATCTTATAGACAATATTCAATTGTAGATATGTATCTCCTTATCCTTTCAACTGGATGAACGAATAACCAAACACTGATTTACTTAAACATCCCACAATCCTGTGCTGCATCAGTGTCACATGACTGAACAAACACCACATAACCAAGCCCCTCCCCCTCCTGAAACTCAAACACAAGACTGAATAAAGCTCATGTGATTATATCGGCCCAGTCCTACTAAAATAAAAAATGACCAGTGCTGGCCGATATGCTGATATATCGTGTATCCCTGCAGATAGTCAGGCATCAGGCAGAAAGCAGCCGATTTAAATGTGCTCCACCCTTTTTAACGGGGAATGGCAGCCAGAACACTATCAGGATGGTGTCGTGATGAAGGAACTGAATATAGCCAGCACTTTATGAGTCATACCAACCACAGAAAGCACTTTACTCTGCAGACACATTCACAATCATATAATGTAGATTAGTAGGTAGGAAGAAGTTGGAATAAAACCTACAACCTTCTGACTGTGAGACAGTTCTGTACCACCCTGCTGATGGCTACATGAAGTGTGTAGCAGACACTCAGAGAGAAGGGGTCAGCTAGTCAGGATGGATGTATAACTCTAAGCCTGTTTAGTTTAGAGAAATCCAGATTGAAGCTGTGTAGTGTAATCATGTGAGATTCATGTCTATTGTGAGTGTCTGTACGCTTTTGACTGGAACTGCAGAAAGCAGAGGAGTTATGAATGAGAATAAAGAGAAGGCCTGTTTAAGCTGCTCCCTGAGTCAGAATCTCCAGTACTTTCTTTTTATTCTGTACGTTGGAGAGTGAAGTTCTGGGAACTAAACAGGAACTAAGGAGAGATGAAGAAAAGCATGCCAGTTTATCTCTTAAAGACATCCCAGTCCATGCAGCCTGCAGGTTTTAGAAGTGCTGAGTGAAGGCATCCACTTATCATTCATCATCAGCTTGTTGTCTGAAAATAACAGGAAGTCCTACAGTTCTGGGTTACACATGCACAAACGAAAAAAAATTACAGCTCTTCCTTCATTGACGACATATCTGATATGACGTGGAATCAAGGTTTGTACCGAGACATGCCAGCTTTAAAGCAGCTGCAAACAGAAAGCTTCCTAAAGCGGCCCAGAGAGCTGAGGAGGGCTGTCTGTGTCAGGCGTGGCGAACCCGCACAAAAGCCCCAGCATCAAACAACAGAGACAGTGGTTTCTTCATCTAATAATGTCCGCTTTCAGGTCGGGGGATTCTCAGCCTCAGACACAACTACATGAGAGAAGAACAAATGTTTTATTCAGTTTGATCTCCAGTTACAGGTTAATGATAGAACGGGCCGAGGATCTGCACAGCCTTCCTCTTCACTTACCCTTTTCTAGTTTGTTTCTCTGGAACTCTACAGCGCAGGGGAACACTATTTTCCCCCTTAAATATTAACGTTAATTGCTGGACAAGAAATGCTCCAAGAAATTATTGCGATAAATGATCAAATTGTCATTATGAGTACATTTTCACTTAATGTAATAATTAATGCATGCACACCTACTGAAGATCAATAAACTTTAATTTCTAAACAATATTTACCACTAAGTTTTAAAGGTTGTATATGGAACATGAGCACGATAGCAACATCTGGTTTATCCAGGTTGTAGTTACAACAATAAAAACATCATTCCAGCTGTTGGGTTGCCAGGTTTGCTGCTGATACACCCAGTAACCAGCGTGAACTGTGTCCAGTGAGGAATGTATTTTAGAGGAGTCTAACTGACAGCTAACATTAGCACAGTTAGCTAGTGAGTTAGCTTACCGATCCAGGAGGAAAGTCTCCGTTTCTGCGTGTGTTTGATGGAGTAGAAATGTTTTATGTGGGTCCATCTAGTGTAGGCTTCACGTAAAACTACTCTAGTTTCTGTTCTTCTGTGGTCACTCCTCTCCTGAGACAGATAACAATATATCTGGGTCTCTGAAGCAGCTGCTGGACTTGCTGATTCCACCATTTCTCCCGGTAACAACCCAGCTTAGCCAACCATATAGTTGGATCATAGAGACCGTATCGGTCAACCCGCGGCCGCTATTGGCTGGTAGATGGAAATATAACGTCATTGTCGTGCCCGATTAAAACTTGCATTCTTTTATATTTTACTCGATTATATTTTTTTAAGGATGCTATACTTTCATTCTGTACCCCTCTAAAAGATGTATTTATTGTTTTTTTAAGTATCTTTTTATGAAAATGTTCCATATTCAACCTTTAAGAGAGACAAAAGAATTTAAAAGCTGAAGAAATCTGGAATAGGGAAAATTTTTTTTGTAAAATTCCACATTAAATCTGGATTGCCAGAGTGCAGGACAAAATTCCCACACAACCTTGAATTGAATCTAATTCTGCAGACGAGTATTGTTGTGATACAAATGAAAGCCTAGGAGCAGAAAGTCCACAAGACCACAATCTTCCTCCACATAAAATATCTAAGATGTTAGCACAACTGATCTGCACTGAATCAGCATTTCTATCATTTTTATTGACAAACTCTGGTTGGTCCTTTGATTAAATGTATTTTTAGAGATTTAAAATACTCAATGGATAAATTAATTTCAGATTCATGTGTTCAGTTATGTCATTATGTATTTGAAACAAATTCCCCAAAAAAGTTAACATTTCAACAGAATAAATATTTTAAGCTATTTTTGGTCATCGAGTTCACTTACGTTACAATAATTTGGCTGCCATCTCTTCATCGTGATGTAAGACATCTTTTAATGTTCAATCATAGAGGCCAGTCAGACCTGTTGTCTCCATAGCAACCCCCAGACCAATCAGATCCTACAACTCTTGTTCACTAATCATCCTTAGAATCAGAACCAAACAGATTTCAGTTTCTATGATCCACTAATTTGGAACAAACTTCCTGCTGACTGC
The DNA here is from genome assembly GCA_028564705.1 of Apricaphanius iberus. Taxonomy (NCBI): domain Eukaryota; kingdom Metazoa; phylum Chordata; class Actinopteri; order Cyprinodontiformes; family Aphaniidae; genus Apricaphanius; species Apricaphanius iberus. The sequence goes on from JAPXFQ010002266.1 coordinate 1,276,209, forward strand.
AAAGCTGCTGAAACACTGAGCATAACTAAAAACTCATCTGTTTAGAGCTGCCTTTTTAGTAATGTTTCATTATCTGTAAAGAACCTTGAATTGCATTCTTGTTGAAAGTGTGCTATACAAACACAATTCCCTATCCTAGCTGTCCTTTTTTATATTCTAAAACTTTATGTATCATGATCAATCTGGTCTTTATCGTTTTGTAAAATTATAAAAAAATTTACCTCAAGTTTAAAAAATGTCACTGCTATTGATCATCGAGTGAAAATAAAGTGGAAAACTGAACAGCTGTGAGGGAAAACCTAAGTACACCCCATGATTTAACAGCTTGGATTTTCTTCTGTCTGACATTATCAGTGCCTGATATTGTTGTGGAAGAAATCTGCACCACAGCTGCTTCAGCTAAGAGACGTTTGCAAACATCATTTTGGGCTCTGAATTTTGACTGGTTCTTGGTAATCTTTTATTCTTTAACCACCCATTGAAGAACTGCTGTGGTATTATTGATTGCTGTCCTGAATAAAGAAGACTTTCTAAGACAAAAGGTGCCAGCAAGGTACCCAGCCAGTCCTGTGGCTGAAAAACAGGCCCAAACTATCGGCTCCCACCACCAAAATACCCAATAGCTGCTATAAAACATACTTACATGGTGTCTTGGGTTGTCCGTAAGCTTGCTGGTGTGCTTCATGGCCATTCATCTCCGTTCCCATCCCATCTTTACCTTATTTTTCTTCAACTTTGCAAAAGAAGCTCATGCTGCCATATTATTTTTTAAGAGAGAATTCTTTCTCCTGACGACCTCACCCATACTTGTTAGGTTTAATTCAGATGTCATTAACTCCAACATTTAACACGCCAACTGGAACCTGCAAAAGTCCTGGAGCCCCTGGCTTTTGTTGTGTGTAATTCTCTGAACAATGCGTGGTCTGACCTTTGGATGCATTTATTAGGGTCTTCAGTCCTGAATGAAAAGTTTTCAACTTAAGTTTACAATAATGTTTTTCTCTGAGGAATTACTTTAAATTACATGGAAATGTAAATATAACATCCTGGACAGGGCAGCTGCTGAGCTGCAGGGCTGCTCAGTGACCGATTGCACCATCCTAGGTGTATACAAAAATGTAATCCTTTATTTGCACAGTTTGATATTCACATCTTGTAAATTGTCTATGGTCTTCTTTCTCTTTCTTTTAATACACAAATGTATATTACTATAATCATTTTTATTATCCTACTCAGCTCCACATTGTTTTGCATAAGAGCGTGCTATTTTTTATTTTTATTTTGCCCTTACTGTACAGGATGTTATTCTTATAAATATTACATTATATTAATATCTACAGCGGGATGATGAAAGATATTTCTATAAAAAAACAGTAAAAAGCGCTTTAATGAATTACATACACAAATGTGAATTAATAAATACCTGAACTACAAAAGACATCAGTGCTTCATTATCAAAGTAGTGTAGATCTTAGCTAGTTATTCTTTGCATAGTTAGCTTTGAAAATGGTGACCATTTTTTTTACTATCATGGATTAGTTTTTTTATATACTTATAATAAAATCATGGTTTTGGTGTTTGTTTTTTATATAAAATTGTAAAATGTGTGAAAATATGTTACCTGGATTTAGCTAAGGCTAACTCCCTAGCCACAGCTAGTAGGTCACAGTATTTTCTCTTCTAAATATTTTATATATTTACTTATATACTATATGCATCTTGGAAAGTTTGTCAAAAAAATGTGAATCTTAGAAATGTTTATTATTTAGAATTGATTTATTTACAGTAAAACATCACATTTAAAGTAGCATAGCCTACAGGTCTTTAGCTTCAAATTGGGATTATTTATCATGTTTCGTCATTATCGGGACTCTTATTCTAAAATATTTTTTTTCCTGTAATGTTTAGCAGAAAAGCTCAGAACAGAAAACATGACGGTGGAACATAAGGTGTGTTCTGTTCTAGCAGCGCGGTACTTTTGCTACCTGCCTCTAGCGGACGGAAACAAGCGGGAAGTCTCTGAGAACTGCTCTCTTCTCTTTCGGAAACATTTACACACATTATTACAGCTTTGCTCGTGTTCGGGGGCAGATTTTGGAAAGGCGCGCTGTGTAACACCGGGGTTTGGGGCCGAAGTGTTGTTTCTGGTTTAAATGGTGTGGAGCGGTGATAAGAAGACGCGGTGATGCATTGATCCGATGTTAAGCAGACGGAGCATCAGTGATGCTGTGACGCTAAGCTAACAGCGGCTAGCGGCTCCTACCTGGTCCGCCAGTTTGAGAACAGCCATCTCTGGGTCAGCTCCGTCTGCGCATCCACTCTCCCCCAAACCGCAGCACCATGCACGGTGCGATGCTGCGCCTCGTTCCGCCGCTACTTCCTCCGAGCTTCCTGCGAGACTACAGCGGACCGAAAGCCGGAGTTGGTAGTCGGTAATTCTCTAAGGGGACCGCAGCAGGCTGACGGCGGTGATGGTGAAGGCCGGTAGGAGCTCCGCGGCCATCAGCCCAGCTCCGCTGAGGCTATCTGCGGCGAGGCTGCTCGAGTCGAGGCAGGCGCGCCGGAGCCGCTGGGAGGCAGGAAAAGCTTGAGCCTCTGCTGTAAACAATCCACATGCAGGGTTTGTTTCTGTCGCTCCTGCTGCACACACGTCCCGGGCGGCTCTCGGAGTTTCCCAGCACCCTCACTAGCCTTCCTACTGCCCGGTCTGCAGAAGCAGAAAGCTCCCGGAGAGGAAGCTAGGCTGCAGTCAGCTCAACGAGATCACACAGGAAGTCTGCTTCTCTGCTGCTTTCAGATGCGAGAAGAGTGGAGGGAGGCGAGCTGAGCTGGAGAGCATCACCGCAGCTGCAGCATCTTCTCTGTGACGCCGCCCAGCGGCCTAACGTCCAACTGCAGCCCATTAGAAAAGTTACTACACGCTGCATGCTTCCTTATCTAGACAGACATCTGAGAGGTCTATAGTCAGAGTCATCTTGGGAGAACAAGTGATCACAGAAACCTCAACACTTTAGTTACTTTATTTCATCGCTTACTACCTTTACTTTTCTTCATATTCTCCCAAAGTTCTGATTAAAACCCAAAGTGCTTTCAGAGGCAATGTGTCCTCAGGTTTGCAGCCTTGCGGCAACATTCAGGATGACTTTTAGACTTCTGTGTTCAAGATGCATTCAAAAAGTTATGAAGGAAGGAAGCAGATGGAGTAATTTACTGTGCAACACAGAGGGACCACTAGATACAGTATGGTGTGTCACATTTCATCAACATTCTTATTCCTTTATGAAGCATTGTTTGGCAGGGGATGTGAATTAAAAGGTGGAGCAATATCTGCCATGTTCCTTTTCCTTCTGTCTTTAGTCAAAACCACTTTCTGCTGCAGGCAGTACCTGCAGTATTACCATGCAGCTACCTAGACAAAGGGTTTTCATAGATACACATTCTTAACTAGATGAGCAACCTTTCTCATTCAGTTGTAAATGTTGTGTTGCTAATTTGACAGGGTGGGGTCCTGTCACAATGTCTCTGTTAGATAATGCACCCTGACTAGTTGGCCACAGGGATATCTCTTTGACTGAATGGTTAGTGTGCATGGCTCTCACGCAGGAGTCTGGGGATCGAATCGTTTAACTGAAAACCAGAAAAACTGCCAGAGTGAGAGGATTTGGTCTGCAGTGATGATGTTCTCACTGCAAGGGAAACACCCCGTCCCAGATCTCAGATGTGGTGCTCCTGGACAGGATCTCACCACTCAGATGTGGGGAAGGGGATCTCTGGTTTTGGTAGCTTCTGTTGGCATCTTCAAGCCATGACCACCATGAGAGTAAGTTGGGATGAGACCAGGTCCAAGGTTCTCAACTGTAACAGGTAGGATTGATCATACCAGGTGGCGGATCAGTCTCTGCATCTAGTGGAAGTGGAGGATATTGATGTCTTGTTCACAAGTGACGGCTGAACGGCATGGGAGATTGAGCCAGATTAGGAATGTTTGTTGAAGAAAAAGGTGGACTCCTAAAGGCAAACCTCTGACTTTAACAATCTCATGTTGCGGCCGTTACAGCTGAATTTCACCGCTGTGGTTCAATAAAGGATTATTTTATTCACAGTCCTGAAGAGACAGAAGCAAGCGATGGGTACGAGCTACACTCAGCCTCAGAGATGAGGAGTTTCATCATCCTGGGGGAGCTCAAAGCGGAGCCGCTGCTCCTCTACATGGTAAATGAGATCATTCAGGACGAATCTAGAATCCAAACATTTTTTTTTTTTTGCCTGTTCGTTTGGGCTGTTAAATGTACCACACCAAAAGCGCTGTAGACACGCCCACTTCAGCAGGATTGAACTGTTAACCTTATCGTCAGAGCTGGCAGGGTAAACCAGCCAATCAGCAGGCAGTTCATTTCATATTTAAGAGTGGGCGGGATTACCTTTCAATTGCAGGGTGTTTATGGGATGGATTGGGCCTCATTCAGACCCAACAAAGTTGTATTTGCTACATAGAGGCTCAAAGAACAGTTTCTATTTGATAAAAATGTTGTAGAACCCGTTTAAGGACCCATCCCACCAGTAGGCGACTAATGAGCTGGAGAAGGGATGTTCAAGTTTCCCTCCAGGACCAGATATTAAGGAACACAATGATCAGAGGGTGAATACATGCTCCACACCTGGGAGGAAAATTAGTTTTGCTTTAACACCAAATAAGGAAAACAAATACTTGTTAACAGCACAAACAATATCTGTCATTTCTGTTATGAAAAAGAGTAGATCATTATTACCATGATACTGTGCTGCTCTCATACAAGCACATAGATCAGGGTCATTTCTGAATGGATTTCCTCCTTACTATTACGGGGTCCTGACCGTCCTGTGTATATGAACCTCTCCTTCTGGTATGCAGAGAAGGCCTTTTAGCAACAGATCCAACACAATTCATCTTAAAAGGTAGAAAAACCCCAAAGAAACTGTTTTTACTTTTCTCATATCTTTGTTCCTGCATGCTGAGCATCTCATTTGCTTTTTCAAACATTCAAAACCAAATTTCTTTCAAATCTACCTTGTAACAAACTTCCAAGAGTGAGCCCAGAAATAATTTGGCCCTCTGTAGGGGAATCTGGGTCAGACAGTCTGCGGTGCAGAAGTGAGCTGAGCGGAGCAGAGGGGGAGGTGTGAGTCACATGTGAGGCATGTGTGCAGGTTTTCACTAACAATCACATTTTATTATATATATCCATTTAGTCTCCAATCAAAAACAAGAGGGAGGAAGATGGATGACATTCCTCCAAGGATGGATCCTTGTGGAACCTGAACGCACTGAGGTGGGAAGAAAAAGTCAGACAGGAACAGCAGTTTGTACACAAACCTTTTATTTGGTTCAATAAAGCTTGGATCTAAGAACAAAGGAGGCTTGAAAAGTGAAGCGGGTCTGGGTGGTAAAGAGTTCTATCATAACCAATTAAACAGAGAAAATAACCCAGATATTTAAAATGTGCTGATGATGACTCTGCTCCTAGATGATCTGCTTCTTACAAGAATCACAAGGGAAAAGTAAAAAATACATACAGACTCTACAAGGTTCCTTCTTTTATGGTGGGATTTTTCACTCCAGTAGAAGAAACTGAATGTAAGCAACACGAAGCCACTAAATAAAAACGGACCCACGGGCGATGGTCTGAAATTGATCAGAGCGAGGGGGAAATCGGGGTATTTACAAAGCATATTCCAGCTCATAGCGGACGTAGACGTTTTTCTCATCGTTGTAGACCTGTGGGTAATGAGCAATCAGGGCGTCCTGGGAGCCGATGTAGATGGAGTTGTAAATCTTCCAGTAGACGTCCCTCACCTTGCGGGCCGGGTGGAACAGACCCTGCAGGCACAAACGGGTCGGCACCATCTGGGTCAGATACAGTAGAAACAGGACACCAGCACCAGCGTTTCCCATCCTGATCCAGACCCCTACCTGTAAGCAGTACTGCAGCATGCGGCAGGGCCCGAGGGCCACTCGCAGCCCCTCCAGGGCGCCCATCACAGCCTGGATAACGTGAGGAGACGTCTCAAAAACGTTGGGCCACACGTAGTTCAGCAAATGGTTGAGGGAGTCCTCGCAGCCAAAACCGTAGACGCCCAGAGACATGTGTTGGACCACAGCACTGGCAGTCTGTCTGTGGACCAGATCTCTGCAGGAGGAGAAGGAAACCAGTTCACAAGCAGACCCACAGAAAGCAGCAACACTTAATGCCAGAAAGGAGCACGTTCCCATTGACTCCCATGTTAGAAAAGCCAACTTTACAGCAGAAATAAACATGTAACAGCCTGGTTCAATAAAATGTTGGTGAATGTTTTTTATAACTCACCCATTAAGATGTAATTAAAGCTTTAAATTAGAATAATTGGAGGCGTGTTCTTCTGATTGACATGCCTCAGATAAGCTGTCAGCGCTAGTCGCTAGCAGCCTCACCTGCTTGATCCGGGGAAGGCTGTAGCCTCAGCCTCTTCTTAAAACTCTCAGCTATTATGTTTCTCTGAACTTGAACATTAGTTATGTCCGTACTGTTTATTATGTGTGGATGTTAATGCTGCATTATTGTTGTGGTATTGACTGTACTGCTCCATTTTTTTTGGCGAGTAAAATTATAATTCTGCTGTACATTTCAGATAATGCAGCTTGGTCAAAAATGAGCTGAAATGATCCCATTTCTTCTTTACATTATGATTATTAAAATTTGTTTTAATCAAAATTCACATCATTGTAGAGAGTGCTACAGACCAACAAGGTTTCATCCTTTTATTTGACTAAATTATTTAATGTGCCCAGAAGGCAGAGGGGTAGCACAGTTTTCTGGTTGGCTTTGGGATAGCTCAGTTAACTCGTAGCTACGTCGGCTCAGAGTGTCAATCAGCCGAGTAGGAGTGGGGCCAATGCCTGGAGGAACTTGTAGTCTGTTAAAATCTGATGAGTGAGCAGTTCCAACTAATCCTGGAGCTGTTTTAGACCTGCTGTCCAGTGATTCTGCCTTCCAATCTCACCTGTCCATTAGCGCGTCCTCCAGCAGAGGCGTGACAGCGTAGATGTAGTCTTTTCCCATTTCTCCGATGTACTCGAACAGAAAGGAGAGCGACTTCAGAACGCCGTTCTGTACATTGAGCTCAGGCACTCTGTACTCGTTCATTAGCGCCGGCAGCACGGTGAACGGTGAACAGGTCTCAGCCACGATGGCGATGGCCACGGTCGTACAAACACGGTTCTGACGCTCCTGGACCTTCAGGTTGTTCAGCAGAGTGGCCAGCACGTCATGAGGCCTGTGAGGAGAGAGACGGCGAGAACAAAACGGGTAAGACACCAAGAAAAGGCTACGATAGGTCAGCAGAGGAAAAAGAAGCATGACTCAGGCAGCACTCACCCGATGGCTTTGGCGATGTAACCAAACGTGTTGACAGTCGCTCGGCGGATGGCCTTCTTGTGAGCTTTGAGCAGCTCCAGCAACTCAAAACAAATCCTCATCCACTCCCTGGCTGACACATACTCCGCCCCCCTACACAAAGACACAGGCTGGGGTCAGATTCGCCATGACGACGACGACGACACTGGATCAGATTCTTACCAACTCACTCACCTATCAGCAATCCTGCCGACCAGGTCGATGCAGTTCTCCTGAACCTTCTCATGTCGGTTCTTCAGGATGGGCGTCAAACGAGGAAGCAGGTCTTTGATGGGTGGAGTCATCTTGTGCATACCTGCAGGAGCACCAACAGAGGCGTGTTTGATAAAACTACCAAATCTTTCCACTGAGTGGTTAAAACAAGAGCCCAGAAGGAGCAGCACACTTGTCGCCTAGCAACGTACCGATAACGTTAACGATGGCTTTCAGCGCTCCCAGGATGCTGCCCAGAACCTCAGGGTACTCTTCTCCCAGGTATTCGTACAGAACCACACCCAGATGACCCATCAGCTTCTCCTGTAGCGACAGACAGCATTAGCGGGTGCGTAGAGTCAAATCGGCGGGCTGTGATGCAGTCTCTGCAGAGCTCACCTCCTGACAGGTTTTCATCACCACCGCTGTGCGTGAGATGAGATCCGCCGCCTGCTGACGGACTTTGGCCGACTTGTTGTTGAGACGCCACAGCACCGTACCGCAGATCTGAGGCAGGTATGGTTTCACACGCTTCCCGAGAGCGTTCACTACTGTACCGAAACCATTCAGCATTACAGAATCCTGCACACAAACAACAACACAGCATTGACTTCAGGAAACGCCCCTTGGTCAAAAGGAGTGGTCTCAAACCAGCGCTGCTCCTCACCTCGGTGGTCTGCTCCTGGAAGGCGTACAGGATGCCGTCGATCAGCTGCTCCTCCAGCTTGTGGTCGATGTCAGCTGCACCCAGGTTCCCCATGATCTTCTCAATGGTCTCCATCACCATCTTCCTGTACTGCTCTGCCTCATCTTTCAAGTCATCAACAATGCGGGAGATGATCTCTGCTGCTCCCACTTTGTTAGCCAGCTCCACAGTGGTGTCCACCAGCTGGAAACACATGCATGTCCAGATTGAGACTCCCAAAGACATTTTTGGCTAATCACTTACACTGAATAGTACACTTTCAACACACATATTTGTAACAACAGATAGTAAATCTAAAAAAAGGAATATGCCTAATGGTGCGTTCACAGCACAGGCTTCGTTGGCGTAAAAAAACAACAACGCTCAAAGCGACTAGTTTGACACCTGTACGTGTTTAGGCATAAGGTTGCAAAGCATGTGGGCGGGACTTAGTCGGATGCAGGGCTGGGCGATATAGAAAAAAAGCTTATCGATAAAAAAAAGAAAGTCATATTGATCGATATCGATAAAAATAAAAATCACATAATTGTAAAAACTATATTTTAAGTGCGCAGTCATTTTGTTATTCTCTGTGAACTAATTTTACCAAAGAATTAAATTCATTAAATTTTCAAACACTTCTTTATATCATAAGTAAGACAGACTAACTAGCTACTCACCAGTGTTGATGGGCTCCAACACAGCAGCTCAGTCACTGAGAGCTGAAGCCAGCAGGTCTATCCAACCCCTGTTGTGTTTTTTTAAGCATTTTTTCGCTTCTGAGGACCAGGAGCTGAACCGAGGGGTTATTTTAAAAGCCACAGATGTTAGCAACGCGACGCGACCTGGGTACGTTTCCTGTGTCTCTGTAGGAGATTCGTAGCGAGCTGGAGAGGGAAGTCCTGCTTAAAACAGCTGATCGTAGTTTTATATTTCGTTCATTATTGCCACGTTTAGTGTTTTAGTGCGTGGAGGATCGGTTCAAAACGAGACTTAACTTTTACCGGAGCCAGTGAAACATTCATCCGAGACAACGTCCTCTGCTGCTTCTTTGTTGTTACGTCTGAGCGTGCCGAAGCTACGGTTAAATTCTGTTTCAGCTCAAATCATTTCATCCTTTTTGTGGTTTGAAAGGAGAGAGGGTGGCTGACAGAGCTGTTTGGACCATTGTTAATGAATCGTTTGGAATAAGTAATGATTGTTGTATTATGCTGCCTGATAGGGTAAAATGAAAAAACGAGGGGGAACTTTTTTTTTCTCTATCCAACTTTTTTATCGACCCCCCCTTTTTTTTTTATCACACCACACATCTATCGTCGATATATATTACTATCGAATTATCGCCCAGCCCTAGTCGGATGTTTTAATAGTGGATTGCGATTGGCTAGACAACGCTGGCGTTGGGTGATGTCTACAGTGAGACGCTCTGATTGGCTGGCGGGCTGCGTCAAGAGTTCAGCTAGCTAACTTTTGCCACTTAAACAATTAAACAATGCAGGATAAAGGTGAAAAAAATTCACTCTGACAACGCACACAAAGCGCCACACAGACTGACGGCCTCAAACAGACTTTACATGGAATCTTGCCAGTCTCGTCGTTTGGGGCGGTGTGAACGCACCATAAGGGGAACTTATTCTGAAGCTAGCAAGATTTCAAACCTTCACATGGAAAGCGGATCCAGTTGAAAATCAACGCCATGCTGCTCACTGACCTGTCTGTAGTTGCGTCTGTCCAGAGCCATCCTGTGCTGCCAGAAGTGCTTGAAGAAGGGGGGCAGGATCTCTGTTTTGATGTAGTTTGCTTCAACACCATCGGTGCCACAACACTGCTTCACCACCTGAAACGAAACAAGCACGGTTAAATGTCGTGTTGGGATTCTATACGGCTTCATTTTTGGGCTCTGATTATAGAAGTGAAGTGAGTTTGGGGATCAGTTTGAGGCTGTAACCAACAGGTGCAGGGTGAGAACAGAAAGACAGCGGCTGATCTTTCTGAGGATTCTCATGCTGGTGTTGATCTAGCGGGCTACTAGCCCTGCTGCAGCCATGTGGCGGCTGAGCAGGCGAGAATGAGCCGCCACAAGTCCACAGCAGTTTATCTCAGGTTACCTCTAATCACTGCTGCTTACCTTTAGCACAATCTTCTTCATCTCCTCATCAGGAGACTGGAACTCTCTGATGAGAATCAGCATCACCTCTCTGGTGTAGTAGTTGGCATATTCTGCATCCATCAGGGGGATCAGATAACCAATGGCTTTGAGGAAAGCAGCCAGACCCTGGGGACATCAAGACAGGCTATGAGCTCAAATGTGTGTGTTTGTCTGCTGCTCCATGATCACTGCAGTAACTCTCAAAGAAAACACTTTAGGAGGCAAATATTTACACTGCAGCCACATCCAAGCTCAGCGCTGGCTGATCAGCAAAGTTAAAACACTCACCTTTCCTCTGTGCTGCCTGATACCCTTCCACAGCGGCTTCAGCACAGAGTCGAAGGACTCGATACCGTAGGGCGTAGCGGCTTCAGCCAGGGCGGCTATGGCCAGGGCACTGATGGTCCTCACCTTCTGCTGTTCATCCACCAGACCTGCATCACCACAACGAGGACATTCAGCGTTTTAATCAGCTTCACATTATAAGCAGTGGGAACTTTCTAGGACAAATAACAGAAATTCACCGCATTCTGACACAGTCTATGCTATTAGAACAATCGTGGCTGAACAAAAGCAAAACAATGAAGGTAAATACAACAAATTTTAAGACCCAGAAAATGAAAATTCAAGCCTTTTTAAAGCACCATTTCCAAATTCAATGTCTTTAAGGCTTTTTCAGATCCTATAGGAACCCTTTGTTTGGTGTGATGCATTGTTCCCATAAATACTTTTTCCATTAGAGGTTTTCACAGAAAGTTTCTTGAAATTTAGCTGAGAGCTTCATGCTCTTCAAAAGCCTGATTAGTTATTTCTTGAGCTTTTGGTTTCAACTTTTTTTAATTAAAAAACTACAGTAAGAGAAAAAAGAAACAATCTTTGTTAGAATTCAAATGTTGGGTAACAATCTAAAACAAAGCCAATATTTTCTGGGCTACAACAAATTCAGTCAAGATGAGTTCATTTGAATGGAAAACCATCTGAAATAAACTTGTCCTAAATGACTCTCTTGAACAATATATACATTTTCTCTATATTTCAGACAACTGAAGCAGGCTCTTAGCGGTCTCTAGGGCTAGTTAAAGGTTTTACAACCAGACTTGAACAGGTTTCCAGAGCAGAGTGTTTAACTGACCGTGTTCGATGATCTCCACCAAGCTGCGCAGATGAGGCAGGATGGCGCAGCCCATCAGAATGGCGATCTGCTGCACGATCTTGATGCCTGTGTGTCTCGCCTGCCAGGACTTCTTGCTTTTACACACGGCTTTGAGGAAGGGAAGGAGGGAGGGAATGCCGAGAGCAGAGGCCACCACGGCGAAGGCTCGAGCCGTCGTGTTTCTGACGTACTCGTCCATGTTGTCGATATCGGGTCGCATCGTGGAGATCATTGTGGCCAAGCCGGCAGCCTGAGACACAAAAAGATGGGAAGGTTGAACTAAAGCAGAAACATACCTTTGAATATGTTCAATTATTTAGTGTGACTGATAAGGCTATGAATCATGAATGCAGAGCTGTTCATGAAAAGAATCGGCCTGTATTGAGGCTAAAAATATAGCTCAATTCAAAACAACGATGAAACTGAGTCCTTTATGTGTTTAATAGGCAAACATGGATGGAGAGAGTCTGACTAGAGCTCCTCTCATATTCTCTCTCCAACACTTCTTATTCAAAACCTTAAACGGCATTTAGAAAGCACCGTTTATCTTCTAACAGCATGAGATCAGCTTCAGTGTCCAGAATGTTTTCTTCCTGCCAGCTTAGAGCCTGTGGCCTCTGAGAGCTTGACAAAGAACCGGACATCTCCGAAAGTACTGCCCTACTGACAATCTACTACTAATCAGAACATTACACTAGGACTGGACCACACAGAAAAAAAAGAGCCCATCAATAAAGGGAATAGTCATATTTATTAATATCCATTATCATCAAACAATGTAGAAAATGTATTCAAACAACTTTTTGTTTTATTATACCTGACGCTTTTAAGAAACAAAACAACTTAAAGAGAGTGGTGGGATATTCCACAAAGCGAGCTAACTCCAAGGAACAAAGCTAACCTGAAGCCCCACTCAGTCACCATGGCAACATATGCTCTTAAGATAAGTCTGTTCTGTGAGGCTTATTATAGCTCGATCAAATGATTGGACGAACCTGGTGATGTCACACTGCAGGGCTGGTTTTCTGCTGCTGTTCTCTCCATCACCACACCCACCCTCCAACATACAGTTATTAAAGCTGTTACATCAGCTGAAGCTTTCCTTGGTGGATGAATTATTCAATGTACTTTTTATCTTTTAAAATGTAGTTCTAATTAGATTTTACTTTGACCATTTTCAACAATATCTTTGTATTTAATCTTTCCATGCTGCCAGAAACTTTTTGTCCCACCCATGTCACTCCTGATGCCAAGAATGATTATTTTTTCAGAGATGGACCCATAAAATTATCATTCTGTCCTGTTTAAATATGTTAAAATAGACTTATAGTACCTTGCAACTGGTAACAAAATACACATGTAAAATAAAATACTGTATTAATGTGACTTCACACTTTGAAGACTTCAAACTATTCTTAGCTCATACTTATTCTTAGTATTTTTACCACCTTACTTAAATTATGTTCAAAAACATTTAACTTGTCATGTGTTATATTCTGGTTTTAATAACTCACAACAGACTCCAGATTATCTTGCTCTACACAACGAGGTAATATGATTTATTTACAGAAGTTTACAGTTAGAAGCGCTTCTCAGCGCTCACTGTGTCACACTATAAACCGCCCGTGTAGCAACATCACCTAATGTACATTATAACACAATGCAGCCAGGCCAGCTTTTCTATGCAGCTGGTGTTCCCTTATTGGGAATAATCTAATTGTGATGCTCACAGGCTGCATTAATAAATCTGGGTCTCTTTCCTTTCATCCACACTTAAGTAGCATTGATTGACAGAGGCTGCCTTTAATGTAGCGCAGACACACATGAGCCTGGGTTGAATCAATGTGGATTGAATTGACCTGAGCTTCATTGGTGGCATGAATAATCCTGGAGTGTGCTAACCGTTGTGCTAATTCAAGCAAAGATATTTCAAATGAGCCTCAATTTCTTGAGCTCGCTTCATGGAAAACCCCCGATTCTCATCAGTAAACACAAAGAAAAGTAATGTTATTAACAGTTATATTATAATCTTGTAAAATTATTTTAGTAATTTAAATTGATGGCCTATCTTGATGTTTTTTTATATCTTTTAAAAATGTTATGACACTTTATTATATTAATGGCTCAGATCTTTGGTTTATTGTGTGTGTGAAAACCAGGTGAGAAAAGCTGATCTCAGTTCAGCTGCTAAAGCTAACCAGCTACTCACCGATGGCTGATTTTAGACGGAGCCCAGTCCAGTCACTGAGAGCAGAAGCTAACAGGTCTTTCCACCCAGTTTGTATTTTTTAAAAAGGTTTGTGCTTCTGGGGATTGAGAACTAGGTGGCTAATTTAAGAGGGCGGGTGTTGTTAGAAGCATGGCTCGGTTGTGTAGTGCCAGTTTGTGTGGGAATGTGACAATAGCATCAACAATGTAGCATTTCCTGTATTTTATTTGTTCATTGTTGTTACATTTAGAGTTAATGTGTGTAGAGGATTGGTTACAAAAATACTAACTAAAGAAAACCTTTTACAATCTCCTCCACTGTTCCTTGTTTTGCAGTTCAAGTCATTCGCTCCAGAGGGTGATGGCTCAGTGACGGAGCTGCATGGGTCTGCATTGTGATTGGTTTGGAGCAAGTTATGACTGTAGTATTAAGCTACCCTAATCGGCTATAATAAAATCGACCACCTTTCCCCCCCCCTTCTATCCCACCTCCTATCAATCAATATATATGGTGATCCATTTATTGTCTAGCCGTACATTACACAAAGAAGGCCTCTGTGTTCTCTACATGACCTGCTGTCCTAGATACACTCACTATAACTGAATAGTTAATCAGACCTTTATTACAAAGACAGCCTAATAACCAACTTGAAGCAAAGTAAATGGCACAAGTATGAGTTTGTGACCAACAGGTGCAGGTTGAGAACAGACTGGTTGTAAACATCAGGTCTGCTTGCTCTCATGTTGGTATCATTCTGGCGAACAACTAGCCCTGTTCTGACCACAGACTGGTCCAACAGGCGAGAATGGTTCGCTAAAACATCAGCGTGTCTCATCAGATGGACAACAAAAAAGTTTTCAACCATACCTTTGCCAAGTTGGAGATGATTTCTCTGCCTTCGACTCTGGCATAATAGTCCTCATCAATCAGCAGCGGCTCGATCACCACCAGGATCTGAACACACACAAGGATCGTTGGAGAACTGATATCTGCTAAAGGAAACCCATTAAATCACGCACACACGTTTCTGAGCCCACCTTGTGTACGTATGGCCGGACCAGGTCGTCCAATTTGTAGAGGATGCGGTCGATTACTTTCACCAGCAGATGGCGCTCTTGGTCCTCCAGGGTGGGGGACATGAGCAGTGGCAGAATCTGGTTGAACAGGGGACCTGCTCCAAATTCTCGAGCTTTGTCTGTAATCTGGCGCAGAGCAGCCTGATGGGGGAAAAGAGAAATGGTCAGGAGCGACAAAGCTTTATTCACTAAACCAGCTCCACAAGTTAGTATTAATGAGAACACAGAGAGACAATGGTGAGAGGCAAGGGTCATAAAAACAAAATCACATCCGTACAGACAAGTTTGAAGATATCTGCTGTAAATAAGACAACATGGTAACTACAGCGAAGCTCCCTCATGCAGAACGAGGCCTCGTAGCCGGATATCGCACACATAGAGATTTTCCTACCACTTGGACCATCCTCCATATTAAAAGACAGGTTTCTCAAAAACCTCTGACCAAAGTGAAGCTTTCATAAAAATGCATGGATGCCCTCAGAGTTGACTCGGCACCATCGATCGCCCAAACGCGTTTTGCTTTCATGTTCTTATATCTATTTTATACGTCTCCGCTGACGTGTCAGTGTCACTTTCAGGACAGCAGGGGTTTCTGACGATTTCTGGCGGGTCTGCTGGCCATTGCAGTGGTAACTAGAGTTTATTTGCTTCAGCTTGTAAACGCTTTCCCCCCTCAAGGAACAAACAGAAAAAAAGTTTTGATTGAGCTGAAAAGCTTTTTACCAGATGTGCAGCTCATTGAATACTCAAACAAACAGCGGTCTTATTTGTTGTTCTCTACACCTGGTGTTCAAAATCACAGAGGCCATATCAGATAAACTGTATTGCATTAACTACTGATTACAGCGTCTATAGAGCACCGTTCTGGTGAAATGATCTCTGGCTGTTGTTGGGCTGACAATCACAGACGTACGCTCTCCGTTGTTGGATCGTTACAACATTAGGCTTTAGTCTGTACATCAGCGACGTGTAGACCTTGCATGCTGCATCTATCGGTTCTGACATAGAAGTATAAACTAGGCCTTAGAAAGTTATGACTACACAGGATTTGGGGGACTACTGCTGCCTACAGGTCTGACATGCCTATGACTGTGCTGAACAACAAACTTATGTAGTTAGATTTTAATTGGGTTTTTCTAAAAACAAGGTTTTTATCCTTGAAGGAAAAGAGAGGACAGTTTTACAAAAAGCCTTCTATGGGTGTAGATGGCCTAAGAGGTAGAACTGATCTCCCACAGTTTGGAGGTTAAATGTAGGCAACAAAGTAATGACATAAGTATCTAAATCTTGTCAACTAACAATGCATAGAGGACTAAACCAAGCCTCATCACTGATTAGAGAATGGAAAAAGGATTTAAGGCTGATGTTCTGGAACGTAATACCACAACTTGAAACCATTTACTAAAAAACCTTTAGTATCTTTGCAAATACCAGCCATAGTGGTTTATGTCCACTGCTCCCTGTAGAGTATGACAGTCTAAACCGACCTCTACTGGGAGCAGCAGCTCCTTAGAGAGGAGATTTTGTAGCAAGCAAATATTCACGCTGTAGCCGCATACAGGCTCAGTGCTGGGTGTAGATCTTGCAGCAGGAACGTCTGCATCAGCGTCTTAGACACAGGAGAAGCCCAACGAGAAACAAAAACCAACCTTTCTCATGGGGGGCGTCCCATTTTTAATCTTCAGTAGCAGCTTCATGATTTTCCTTTCTTTCTGTTCTTCGGGGCTCAGAGTTGATTCGTCCACCTCGACCTAAAATCAGTCAGACAAACGGTTCACTTCAAACTTTCCTCTTGTACAGTATGAATTAGAGATGATGATGATGATGATGCTGACCAGCAGTTTGTCGAAGTACTGGATGTCATCAGGTTTGAGGAAGGGGAGGTTCCCTGAGGGCTGATCGTTCATCTGCTTGGTGGTCCGGTCCTCTGCCTGCATGTGGAAACCCGTCATACCGCCGATGGGTGTGGGCGTGGCCGACAGTTTACGGGCCGGCGTACGGATCGGAACGTACCCAGCTGGGGGAGGCAGAACCTGCAGAAGGAAGAAGAAGAAACAATCTAGGACCAGTTTACAGTCTGTTGCTGCTGGATATGTCATGGTTTCTGAGAGAATCCGACCTTGTAGCCTTCTGGGAACATGGCGTCAAGCTCTTCGTCTGTTAGAGGCCGGTTCCTCTCATCAATCTCCCTCTCCCACCTCCAAGCCTGGAGCTGCTCCGGGGTCATGCTCATCAGGTGTCCTGGACGAAAACACAAAGTCTAGGTAAACAGCAGCAGAAATAATAGTTCATGACGCAGAGCCGCAGAAGGCCGTTTACCAGGGGTGGGCGTGGCCATGTTCATGGCTGGTGTTCCCAGGGGAGTTTTTCCAGGGGTCAGTAACGGTGTGGAGGATCCCATCTGGCTGGCGGGAGTTTCGTCCCACCGTGACTTCCTCTTACTGGCTCCTGGGGTCGGGGTCTCCCCGACAGACTCCTCCCCTCTGTCCGTTCTCGGGGTCTCCGCCCAGCCGCTCCCGTGTCCCGGCGTTTCCCTATCTGTCTTCGGGGTTTCGTCCCAGCGGTTCTTGCGGACGCTTCCGGTGGCGCCGCCGTGGCCCGGCGTGGCATGGCCGGGCGTGTCCCTGCCAGGGGTGGCGGCGCCGGCTGGGGTGTGGCTGGGAGTAGGGTCCCACATACGGGTGCTTGGAGTGGCCCCCGGGGTCTCGCTGCCTTTAGGACGACCAGGAGTCTCATCCCAACGGCTGTTGGAAGGTGTGTGTGCAGGAGTGTGTCCTGGAGTCTAAGACGGAGGAAGAATCTGGAGGTTAGGAACGGCCATTGTTCTGGAGTGAATTGTGGAGCAGAATCAGACAGACTGGCTCACCTCGCCAGCGGCATCAGCCTGGTCCCAGCTGGACAGCTTTTTGGGTGTGGAGTTGGACGGAGTTTGGTCAGCTGTCTGGTCCCAGCGGCGCTTCCGTTTGGCAGCGGCTTGGGAGGCAGCAGACCCATTGACAGCTTTCAGATCCCCCGCTTTGGCCTTTTCTGCCAGCTGCAGACGAATCTCCCTCTGCAAGAAACAGCCAGAATAAACGTCAAAGGGGCTGAAACTACAAGCTGTGCCCACTGAACAGGACGATGTAAACGTGTGACCACTGGAAAAACCCTAGTGATGTCATAACTACTAAGACTGTCTTGGAGGACTTTTAGAAGTGCAGAGAAACCAAACAGGCAAGGTTTAGTCCCGAGGCTCCATGTCTCCACCAGCTGGATGTAAAAAACACTTCAGGATGAGCTGCTCTGTTTGCCCACTCCTCAGTGCATCAGCAGAGAAAACTCTCTGACCGTCATAGCGCTCTAAATTATGTGCTGTAGATCAGTGGTTCCTAATCAGGGTACGCTTACCCCTAGCGGTAGGTCAGTACGTTACAAGGGCCACATGGAAAGATGAAATATTTCATTTGTCATATGATTGGTGTCAGGCATTCGACAATATTTACTGTGCCCTATTAAAACAAAATCAGGCATCATGAATAGTAAACCAAGAAGAGGACTGTGGAGAACACTCTGCTCCAGATCTGTCAGCTTAACAAAGATAACTACGCGCAGGTTTCTCCATAAAGAGCGATTTGATGATGAAAAGTAAAACTGTTTAAAGGAGAATTATTCAACAGAGCTCCTGTGTTCAGTTTCTATAACAAAGGAAGGTTTATTTCCTGTTTTAAATTTATTTAGTATTCATTTTCAGATTGCTTATTTACATTCATGACGACACGTTTCAATTTATATGAAAATAATTAGATGCTTCAGAAATAAACGTTCAAATTAGGGAGATTTAATACACATATTTTCATAGTACTTGAGAATCATCCACACATAGGACTAAGGGGTACTTGTCATATCAGAAAATTGTTCGGGGGGGGGGGTTCTGTTTTGTTTCAACTTCATCCTGTACTGACTGGTTGTAAATCAAATGATAAAAAGCAAAAATAGCTAGTAGAATACTGTTTTGTTTATTTTTATTGAATGCATGTTAGTCAGCCAATAATTTATATCAAAATGATCAATGAGTTAAATAAAACTTAAGCCGTGTACCAGACCAATATAAATATAAAGATTCTTGCTATAAAAACCTTCATTGTCCCAGACGTTTTAGACTTTAGATCAAGGAAAAGGATATAAAGCCTAAAAACTCAATTTTACATATCTAATTTGTAAATTATAAAAAGAAATACTGCATACTTTTCAAGAGAACGTAAAAGATATGTTCTACTGTGATGCCTTTAGAGCTGTAAAAAGATCTGGATGGAGCAAACTGGGACATCTAGGCAGACTTAGTCTGGAGGTTTGAACAATGTTCAAGGTGGTGGGATGGGAGAGAAATGTAGGTGGAAAATGGAAGGAAGGGTTATGTTATTTTTCTTACACATTCACCACTTAAGACCGTGTGATAAGACACAGTTTAAGGTGGAGGTGTCCTTGTGGGATGAACTACCAACCATATCAGATTATGGCCTTTAGCTCATGTTTAAGTCGAAAAGAAGATGGTGGAGCATCGTACCTCCTCTTTGGACAGGTTCTGTTCCATCATCACGTCCACATATGACCTGACCTGCAGCTTAGGGTCCGGTGTTTTGCCCCCTGCGCGAAAGAGCACCAACAGAACAAAAAAGACTTATCAGGACAGTGAAGAGATCAACTATCACACACACAGTAAGTACAACAGCCAGCTAACCCTGTCTCTTTACCAACACATTTATTTATGTTCCTGCTCTGTTTAACAGCTGATTAACAAAAACTGATACAGAATTGTGTTCAAATCTACAGGGTTTTCTTACATAGAGTCATAGCTTTTTAAAGAAAAACAAACAGATACATGAAAAAGCTGAGGTTGTGATGATTTCTTTATGTGGATTAAGAAGTATAGCCATCACTGATGCAGGGCTCCTGGGCTGTGCTCCTCAGAATACGTACACTTTCAGTGCCAAGGGTCCTTCTGCAGTCAGACTTCAACCGGCAGAAAAGAAGCCTAGAAAATTTCTCTTTACCATTAGTAACACTTTGGAAAAGGGTTCGAAGTCACACACAACAGTATACCACCTGTGTTGCAATGATTTATGGCATTTAAAGAACAATGCATCTTCTTGGGGGCATAGCCACCAAACTACAGAGAAATGATTCTGACACTGTGCTCATTACTGTACTAACAAGAAGCTAAGTCAAAATGTTCTGGGTACGTTTGGCAAAGTACAAGAAATCTATGGGAAAATAAGCAGAACATTTACACTACAGAAAAATATGTGGAATGCAGTAGCCACTCTGATTTCTGATTCATTCACTCATCTAGACCTTGACTTCCTGGTATGGCCAACTGTAAAGGTATGGAGCCCAATATTTAAAAGACCAGAACTTTGATGTCAACTTGTTGGATCTATGAAAGGCCAAATAAAGGAGGCGCTCAGGGGCTGAGGTTTGAAGTAGCTGCGCTGCATCTCATTCCCCTCGCAGCCTCCCAAACAAGCGGCCAGTGGACCCTGACCAAACTGACAAGTGCACTGTCTTCCCCATAACCTACACAGGATGAGTTGCTGCACCCTTTACAGAGTGCAGTACAGGACTGGCAAAGCAGTACTGCTGTAGGAGAGAAATTAAGGACAGTTAGTATGGGCCTGTGGTATTTTGGCACACAACTTTTCTTGGCAACATATTTCTATTTTACAGGGAAAGGGCTGTAAAATAAAAATATATTTACACAACAACTTTATACAAAGAGCTCTCTCTACATGCAGGCTTCAGAGAAACTACAACCAAACCTGAAACACTCAGGTCATTTAAGCTCTCACCAAAAAATAGAATGGTTTTATCTGTAATATTTCTACAAATAAAGATGCTAACATTTACACTGAAACTTAATCCAGAGGCCCAAGATTGAAATCTATTCAAAGCCTAATAAGCCAAATGATATAATTAAGTTGGCACAATACTCTTAAATTAGAACTCAATAAAAATAGAAATGAATGATGTGCCATAATTTCCGGACTATAAGGCGCACCTGATTATAAACTGCATCAGTCTATTTTAGAAAAGAAAGAAAAAAATGTGTACAAATACAAGCTGCACCCGATTATAAAGCAAGCTGTTTTAACGTTTAATAACCATATGTAAGGGTTCGAGCTAGGGATGTACCGATCCGACTTTTTCAGTCCCGATACCGATAGCTGGATTTTGTGTATCTGTCGATACCAGACACCGATTTGTGACAGGGTGGAGGTCATTTCACTAAGGCTCCGATAGATCAGGTGACCTGGCTGCTTGGCCCCAGGGAAATCCCTTTGACTGACTGGTTAGTGCACATGACCTTCAACTGGGAGTCGTGGGTTCGAATCCCACCTGGGCCCTCGTTGTGCACCTTGCCACATATTGTTGAATTAATAAACTGTATAACTTCTGGTGCCTTTCTTGAGGAGACTAAAGGCACCAGACTTTACAAACTAAACATAACAGACATATTAACAGATGTAAAACACAAAATTACCACAAAAATAAAATTTCAAGAAAAAAATTAATCTTTTTTTTGTGTGAATTTGTTGCAGATTTTCCCCATTTTGAGTCTCGGTACAGTACATCAGGCAGTATCGGGGCGATACCCGATACCAGTATCGGTGCATTCCTAGTTCAAGCAGAGCTGATTGCCTGGAAAGTGATTGCTGTTTGAGGAAGTGTCGATTTTATTAACATTTCAACACTATGGAAACACCTCAGCCTTCCTCTCTGTGTGTTCCCTTCAAGGAAGACTAAGTTTGGGCCATCTGCTTTTTTCCTCTTATTGCAATGAGAGTTCTTCACTCTGGCTTCTCACTGTTTATTCAGTGCTGCCAATAGTACATGAAGCCGCTTTTTCATCATGAGGGTTCATGCATGAAATCTACGTTTTCACAAACCGCCTCGCTCTCGTAATTTCTGTTTTTTCCAGTTTTGCCTTCATTGTTCGCGCAAACTTCCTCCTTCTCTCTCTTTTTCCGGCGAGAAAAGAAAACGTCTTAAAGGCACAGTCTTCAGGTGAAGAACACAATCTGTACAATCCATAGATCAAGTAGGTCCTCTAGTGGCCATTAGCTGTAAAAATCCATAAATAAACTGCACCGTTTTATAGGCTGCAGGGTTGAAAGCATGGGAGAAAAGGAGCGGCTTATAGTCCGGAAAATAAAGTACTTTTTTTTTTTATCAGGGCCTTTGACATAAAAAAATCAGGATTGTGTTTGCCTCTACAATGGCAGCACCATTCTGATACTTAGTTTTTTGTCATCTGACTGCCCTGGGATCTATGCGACTGTGCCTAGTATGGTTAGCACAGTGCAGCATCAGCTCAGTTCTTCATTAGCTAACCCATGTCCTCACATGCTCTGTATGCCACTTCTTGGGATCGTTAACCCTTCGACACACACATACATCCCATCTGCAACCCACGTTTGTTAGGCGAGACCTAACCACCTCTCCCCCTCAACACATGGTTCACCCTGTAATGTTTGAGGGACAAATCAGAAAATACAGATATTCATTTGTAAAACCAGAACGCTAATTCTCTCCCAAACCAAATGATGAGCCCACAGTTGTATTTAGTGCAACGAAAGGAAATGATCAAATGTTTTTTGACCACTAAAGATTGACCACAGGGAAGGCACAGAGTCTGGGAAGCAAGCTAGTGCACTGTGGTCGAAGGGTTGAACAGTAAGACTAAGCTACTGATGTTCATGAAGGGGAAAATCTGAAATGTGAGCAGTTGGGGGACAGGGAGTGTTGATGTGATGGAAATAAAAACGACAAAGAATTACCGTCAGCAAAAGGATCAAGACGCTCAGGCGAGATGATCATCTGTCTGCGACGCTGTTTGTATTCATCCTCCCGATCTGCGATCTTCTGCGGACGATGTTCTGCAAATGGGTCGTACTGCCATAGAAAGAACACACGACAACTTGTACCGTTTTCCCTGCTCCAACACATTCTATGGCAGTGAGTGAACATGTGGCACAGGTGTGGACATACCTGCTCATCCGACTGAGGGATGGAGTTGAGTATTGCTACCGGTGCGTGGTAGCCGGGTTTCTTCTGTCCCAATAAGCTAGTAGACGTATCATCTTCATCATCCTGAGGAAGAAAGGAGAAGCAGGAGTCTAGTCAAACCTCACCAAGCTGGCAAGATTCTCCTAGCTCGCACACACAACACAGATATACAGGGAGCAGTCAAGCTCCAAGACTGATGTGGGAGAAAAGCAACAGAGTTTTAAGAAACACTCACCTCTTCCTGCTCGTTGGCTGCAATCGAAGTGACATATCCAGCAAAACGGCTGTCGCTGCCGCCATAGATCTCCTGGTCAAAAATGCCGGTGGACACCAGACCCACGCCCTGCTCACCATTCTCCTCCTGCAGGGCGGCCTTCCTCCCCTGGATCTCCAGGATCTGGGCCTCGATGTCTAAAGTTTAGGAAAATACAAAGGATATAAAAAACCGTTAACTTCTTCCTTATCCACTGCTGAAAGCATTACAACTGGACAGTATAGAAATAGAAGAGGATAACCGAAACATTTTAAACATTACGTTCCAATGACAGTCAGCACAACTGTGTTGCTCTTATAGATTCATTCAGCGCCTCTGTTATAGTTTTCAGGAATTAAAGAATTAGGTCAACTAACTGTTTGCTGTGGGGCTCACACAGTCAGAGCAACTAGAGTCTGCCGTTTATGCTGATACGGATTTATTAACAACATCACTGTGTGTTGGCCTAAAGATCAAAGCAAAATAATAAAAAAAAAGGCTGCTATTATTATGCGCTATGTTTTAATAAATAGTTCACTTTCTCATTGGAAAGGCTACCAAGTACCAAACAGTGAAATAAATGAAGACCTTCCGACACAAACAATGTGCATGGAGTCGATTCAAAGGAAGCTTGTAGTGTTAAACTGTTCTCTCAGTAGCTTATTTCTGAGAGCGTCACAGTGGATCAAATCCTGATAATCCTCCACATTCACAACCTACCACTTCTCCTTATCCCTGGCAGCTTCATATTCACCGTCATAGCTACATATTGAAACCCTCTTCATCTCCTCGACCATAACCTCTCATTTCTACTAAATCTTCCCCATCCACTTTCAATGAAATTATCTTATTTTAGGTAATAATCTGTAAAGTAGAAACAATGAACAAACAGTTCTTCTAAAAATCGTTAGACTCTCTTTCCCCAGGCTGGCACAAAACGTTTTTTAAAACGAGTTTCACAAAAATATAAAAGGGAAAAAATAAGGGCATTCCCTAATATCGCATATTAATAATCTTTTAGTATAATTAACGCGCTGTGGGACAGGTGAAAAGGAAACAACTAGCCTGAACGACTTTAAAACTAATGAGTACTGATCCGATCCACTATAAAGGCGAGTAACACCTGGTCAAAGATAACGTCTGATTAAAGAAGGGCGACGGATTGTTTTAACAAAACGTGTGTGTCGGCCATTCAGTGACTAAATACATTTCATCTCAGCGTCGGTTGCCGCCAGGTTTCCCCACATTGGCTTTCTGTGTGTTACTGTGCTCGGTTAATGTCTTGTTACATGGGGTCATGCTAACAGGCTCGGCCTTATTATGTCACACTGCAATAAACTGCAAAAATATCACAACAGCGTGTAAGGTGGCATAGTTTCTGCCTAAGATTAATTCCAGCACGTGAAACCGTAAAGACGTTTTATTTATGCATAAAGAAACAAGTCCCAGACGGTTGGTCAGATTAAGCTAGCTAGCAAGTTAGCATTAGCCACCAGCGCCATTATATAAAAGCGTCCGCGTTGTGTCGTATCAGGCCCGCTGCTTATACTCTTTTAAACATCAAACTAGATATATTCATCTTTCCTGCTACCAGAATTGCTAACTATATTACATTCCTCTACAAAACAATGTTTAAAAAAGCTTCGCAAATATACTGAACATACGGAATATTATGAAATAATTTTACCTTCGTGTGTTTTGGCGATCTTCGCCATTTTGGTGTTGGTGGTGGCTCGAGACTGAAACCGGAAATGCGTTGTTCCTGACTTCCGTCTCTTTCCTGAAGGGGGGTAACAGGGAGTAAAACGCCCTTAATTTAAAGTACTACAGGCTTATTGTGCAAATGTTCTCAAACTATACACTGTATTAGCAGTTTTATACATTAGAAGTATTGCAACACGGGAGAGGTTTTATAGTGCGGAGTCAAAAGAATAGAAACGTGGAGGAATTGTTTGCACAGAATAGAAGCAGTTATAAAAGTCACACAGAACATTACAGCGATATACTTAAATGCGTTTAACTGAACGGTTATGTAATAGAACAGCACAAAGTATACCACCCATAACTATAAAAGGAATAGGACATTATATTTTTCAAAGATTTTCACAAATACAAATCTGCCAAGTGAATGAAACAATTTTGCTTTAACCCCTTTTACTCTTTTACTCCTACACAAAATCAAGTACAATCTGTCATAAGGAGTCACCCATCTAGTAAATAGTGTCCACACATGTTTAGCCTAATGTTAGTATAAATCTGGCTGTGAAAGCCACAGAGGGTTGAGAACACCAGTGATCATATGGCAACATGGTGACACAGGAACACAGCAGACGGGTCACAGAGAACGTTGGGGAGAAATTTAAAGCAGAGCTGCGTTATAAATCAACATCCCAAGCTTTGATCATCTCACAGGGCTTTGTTCAATCCAGCATCTGAACTTGGGAAGAGGATGGACCGATTTGAAATCTATGAAGACGTGGCTGTCAACCTAAACTTACAGGCTGGACAAGGGGAGGATTACTAGCAGAATGGCAAATAGGTCCATATCTCTGAAAGAGCTGTAAAGATCTACAACTCAGGAGGAAGAATAAGCTGATGGGACAAGCACTACTCTTACACTCCAAAAACCTGGCTTTTATGGAGAAGTGGCAAGCATGAAGCCATTGCTGAAAGAAACCCATCAGTAGTTCTGTTTAAAGTTTACAAGAAAGTATATGTGGCAGACACAGCAACATGTGTCTGAAGGTACTCTGGTCAGATTAGACCAAATTAATTAAAACCGTTTTATTTACGGGAAAACAGCAAGCAAACTAACACTGCACACAACATCCCTAAGCTAAAACATGGTAGTGGCAGGACCATGTTGGAAGAAAGGCTGTTTAAAGGCAGCCAATGGTTTATCATACAGCCAGCGCTCCGATGGACTGGTTTCAGATGGTTTAGTCAATCTGTTAAAAAATGTGAATATTGTTGCTCACCTCAAAAGATTAACAGCTTTAATTATAGTGATTGCTGGAAAAAAATGTTTGACTCAGAGGGTGCTGAATACATATGAATACCATGGTTTTCAGATTTATATCTGTAAAAAAAAGTTGAATATAGAGTTTATGTATCCTTATGCTTTAGTTTCTTCAGTTTTTTTTTTGTTTAATATATGTATCTAGTGTGTATAAAATATAAAACAATACAAGATCTGCTTTTGGACTGATAGTGGTTTACACAACATCTATACACATATTAAGTCATTTAGTTTAGATGCAAATAAAGTACCCACCACGTGAATTACTTGTTAAGATGTCAAGGGGTAAATGTAACCCTATAAATTGGAAATTATTTATATCTATGTCAACAAGAAACAGTCCTTGATTAAGTTCTGTGTAGTAATGATCGACTGTATATAAATATAAAAAGTAACATGAAGGAGGTGAGTTTTGGTTTGTTTTCTGTTTGTGCAGTTTGCACCCTAAAACTCATCTATGTTTTTCAAATATATAGACTTTCTGATTAGTTAAGTAATAGAAATTAATGATATTTTAGCCATCTTTCTATTGTTTTAAGTACAAACATTTAAAAAAATATATTTTTTTATGAACAGTGATGTTTAAAATGTTTGGAGTGTCATATGCTCTATTCTACATGTTGTACTTACCACTTTTAGAAAAACTGTCTATTAGCAAATCATATGAGGAAAGGAAAGCTATTGTTTCTGTTATGTGTTTGTTATGGTCAGATGAGAAGCAGAATGTTGTCTGGATCAATGGCAAACATCCTGCCGCAGGAAATTCCCTCTGGCAGTGAAGTCTAGTTTTAAAAGTGTTGGAGCAAAGATCAGCATGAACATGTGAAACATTTAAAGACCCCAGCTTTCTATTTTTAGCTTTATGTGGTTTCGTTGAGTTGTGTTTATGAAATTTCTGGTTTTCATTACATTAACATGATCCAGAGAGATAATCATTTCCTGCCTTGAATTGAATAGGTTTTTTGTTTGTTTTAGTTTGTTTGTCTTGCTGCTTTTTTCTCACACCCTATAGTAGACCCCTATACTCTAGAAATGGTTGAACCACTTTAACTACCATTTGCTTTGTCTACTGCGGGGGGGTGCAACCTGCGATTTCAGAGCCAGGTTAGGTTCTTTAGACGCTCTGCTGTGACCCCTAATAAGTTTGGCCAATAATGGTAAAGAATTGGGTCACGGTTTAAAATTTTCCTTGAATAATTCAAATGGTAGATTTACAAACAAACCTGTTGCTCAAAATGTGCTAAACAAATGAAATTGCCTTGCCTTGTCAAAACTTAACAAAATCAAAGTGATGTTTGGCTGTGAAAAGTACAGCTTAAAACAATCTTTGTAAGACGTACTACCAACTATGGGCCTCGCCATATTGAATTACGTTAATTGGAACGCTGTTTATTCAGGTGAGATATCAAACCCAGCTCTAAGATATCAAACCCAGCTCTAAGTTCCGACTTCAGAGGTAAATGGAACGCACCATTAATCTTAGTATCTGAGGAAGGACTAAATAATGTAAGCAGTTTGTTCCAGAAGCATTCATACAACTTGAACATCTTTCCATCTTGTCTCATTACAACCAGATGTCAGGGTATTTTAATGGGATTTACTAACACAAAGTAGTTCAGAATTGGTGCATATTTGCATTTAGTGCCTGTGTTGCCACTGATTCTCCACTGGATTTCGGACTGGACTTTGATTGGGCCATGCTAACAGAAATATGTCTTGATTTAAACTACTCTGTCTAAACTAGCTCTGTCTGCATTTTCAGGGTCGTTCCATTATAATGAAAGGTGAACCTCTGCCCCAGTCTAAATTCTTTCGGAGCGTCAAACAGGTTTTCTTCCAGGACAGTCCTGTATTTAGCTTAATCAATATTCATATCAAGTCTGACTCGCTTTCCTGTGCTCGGTGAATAAAATAATTCTCACAAAATGATACTGCCATCACTAGGTTTAACTCTAGAGATAATGTGTTCAGAGTGCTGTGCAACGTTAGTTTTCCACAACAACAAACATTTTGAATATGGAATCAAGTTATGTCATTGTAACACAAAATAAGTTCTTCTACCGAAATACATGTAATGTGTCTGCCAGAAAAGGCCCTGAAAACCACTGCATCTGCTGAGAATGTTGGACATTTTTTAAAACCGAACCCTCTGATGAGTGTGGTAAAAGTATCTTGCCACCAACACAGAGCTTGCTCAACTTTAGCAGCAGTTTTGTATGTGAATGTATCCACAGTGAGGAGAAGACTTGTGACAATGAAGCCATTTCTGTTCATCTCCAGCATGAATTTTAACGTCCTCAAGGTGTTTCAGTATTTTATATAACAGATTTGGTCAAACATGGGGGGCAGTGTGAATCAAAGCAGTTATGACCTCATATCCCTGCCCAACCCTTCTAATTTAAAACCTCAAATAGTATATAACAACCAATGTTAATCTTTGTCGTAGGAAGATGTATCTTCTATCTTCCATAAGGATGAGGGTCCAGTCTGGATTGGCGTTTTATACATATTTTATAACCCTGATACAAGAGCCCTTTGGGTGGCTACAACTCTCCTGCACCTCTCTCAATTAATTTCTGCCCCACCTCTGTCTCCACGTAAGCACTTTCTCTGTCTAGTTCTTACATTGTTATGTCTTCCTGCTGTAAAGAGAAAGTGGTAAGAGGCCACCTCACTGAGTTTAATAATCATGCCATGTCCCCCAGATGCCTTAACAATAATTACTTAATCAATCCATAAAAATAACCTGAAAACAGCTAACTGGCAGTAGTGTGTCAGTCGTGTGAATTTTAATGGAATCTCTTGGCGGGTTTGGCGCTGGAAGACGTTTTAATGTTGTAATTAGGACATAAAAGTTGCGTACGGTGAGTTTAGATAAAACCAGTGAACCTGCGTACGAAGAGACTGAAACCGGAGCCAGCATCTCGTGACTCTCGTGTCTGCGCTTAAGCGCGTGCTCCAACGTCACTACTATTATCTGACGAAAGGTTTGCCGACCAATTAAAAACACTCAGAGAATACGGGTTGGCCAATAGCAGAGGCGAAGCGAGGTGACGTCAACGTCGCTAGCATACCACCGCTGGTCGCCAGTGAACTTGTCGCAGCAGGCGAAGGAAGAAACCGTCAAAGAAAGAAGATGGCGAGAGGCGCCCGCAGCTTACGGAGAGTCGTGGAGTCCCTGAAGCAGTTACCGAGCACAGCGAGTCGGGAAATCCAGACCAGGAACAATGTCAGGTAAAGAACCAGCCTGTTTACTGTCGACTAAACCCGGAGGGTGTTGGGGAGAAACACCCAAGGCTCCCACACACAGACAGTAACCGGAGCCGTGGCGAACTTATTCCGTTATCGTTTGGGGACAAAAAGCTGTTTTATTGATGGCTAAATCTGCCAGGATTTAAATAGTCAAACTATTTTTGATGTTTATTCTTAACGGGCTTGATCCGATGAGCAGAACCTCGTTAAAAACAGGTTGAAATATCAGGGGCGTTGCTAGGGGTAAAGCCGATTTGGGCCGGGGTCCACAAATATTCCGGATCAGTCTCCACTAATACTGCTGTCGGCTTGATGCACTTTAAACACATCCTGCTTGTTTTAATGGGATGTTTCTGAACTTGTTGCTAGGCGCACAAGAACACACTTTACCTGTTTTCAAATTGAAACCCAAGTCAGTCTAGAAAAATGCTAAAATATCCATATTTATGAGATGATTTATAGTAATCTATTAATGACACCAAAATACTGATGAAGTTATCTGGCCACAGATTTCGTTTTTATCTCTAGCTGCTCTAGAATGCTGTGTCAATGATAAGCGCAATGATCACAGTTTTTAATGTACACCAGATCGGTTAATATTTTATCTCTGTACATACATTTATTAGGCCTACCTTATCAGTCTTTGTGTTAACAGATGATTTAATTTATCTTTTTAGTGAAAACCACTACTACCCTGTATAAAATGACAGTTTTCAGCTAATGATATTTTTCAGTTTGCATTAAAGAAATTTGCAATAAATGTTGCATAGCATATTACAAGGATTATTCCTATTTTATAAACACAACATATAATGCTTGTTATAGTTATTTTATAGCAGATTAAATAACGTCTGTGTAAAATGTGTTTGATTGTCAATGAAAATCTACAGAATTCAGTATTTTGGGTAACGTACAAAAAAAATGTATTTGTTTTTTTAAGCACCTTAACTATGTCCACCTCTTGTTGCCATGGAAACCCAGAACAAGCATAGCTAACCCGTTTCCAGAGGATTTTCTTCAGCGATTTTCTTCAGCGGCGACTTTGGCTCAGTAGGTGGGAGTTTGTCCTGAAACTGGCGGGTTGCCGTGTCGGTTCTGCCCTTGAGCAAGGCAATGCAGAGGCCTCCCTTCTGTATCTTTGCCCAGGGCAGCTGTCGCTACGACGTCGCTCACCACCGGCGGAATGTGATTGTGTATATGACTGAAAAAGCGCTATACAAATTTAGTCCATTTACAGTATAGTCTCTGTGTTTCCCATACGAGATATAAAAAAGCATTATTTTTGCAAATATGACATAAATTGTAAAACAGATCCATTTTAACAGTGCAGATTAGTATGAGTATGGTCCTTCCTGTGTTCCTGCTGTCCCTCGTAGGACAGGCGAGGTGTTGACATCCCACTTTGCACTGACCACACCTCCCAGGTAGAACTATGCTGCATTCAATTTATCTGGGATACTCGGGCACCTCCGAATCGCTATACATGAGAACGTGACGTAATTCCCCACGTAAAGCGTTCCAGTTTAACTCACTACACTCCGAATCAGAAAGAATATGGTCGCTATGAGGGCAGCAGCTGTCGAGGGGCAGGCTGGTCATATTTACCGTTGTTAGCGACGTAGCATCTTCAGCAGACCAGCATGAAAAACAGAGCTGTACATTGTATTCCACGCACAGCAAGGCCGTGCAATGTAACATTTGGTGACCAGATTAAAAACGACATTGAAATGACCAACATAGTACAAATAAAAGGAAAATACATCTCAACTACGGGTGCAGCCATCTTTGTTTCCGAGCTGCTCGCTCTACTTGGTCTTATATCAGAGATCCGAGTTGGAGCTCAAAATTTCGGACCTGAAGGGGCGTGAAATGACGTGAGACAACTGCGAGATTTCTGACTTTCTGACACTGAAAAGTGAACTGGAATGCAGCATTAGTCCAGGTTCTGCTGCCTGTTGATTGGAGTGCTTGTCACAGTCGATCACTTGTTCTGTGAGACACCTGCATGAGTTCAGCAGTGTGGGGTCAGAACAAAGTGTCAGCTGGATCATGTTCCAGGTGCTGGAGAACTGGCTCCTGTTGAAGGTCAGGGTGAGGAACAGGAGCTCCACACAGAACCTCATGACCAACACACACTTTTATCCACTGATGACATAATGACAGGTCCTCCCTATAAAGTTATAATTGGCTATCTATTTATTTATCAACCTATTATGTAAGCAGTATGTGAGGGGTGTGGCTCTGTAGGACCTAATGCCTCAGATTATGTTCTTAATATGTAAAGCCTTATGGATGGAAGCTTGTTGTGGTTTTGAATTACAGTGTGATTTTTAGTTTTGGAGTATTTATGGGTTGTTGTAGTCCTGTGTTGTATTCCTGTCCTTTTTCAGGGTTCTAAATCCTCTTTGTAGTTTTTTCCTCCTTATATTTGCAGTCTTTTTCTGTATTTTCTGTTTTTGTTTCCTTGTGTTTTAGTAGTGTTTGCGCTCATTTTGGGCTCTTTGTGATATTTTTCTGTTTTGTGATCAGTTTGCATGCCTTTAAAGTGACTCAATCTGTCAAGAAATCAGACCATATTCAACTTGACCCTTGACCTGTCTGTCTGAATACTAAATAATGATGTTTCTTATTAGGTTGCACAGATGAAATAAATTTGGTATAGAAAAATCTATTAGCTTTTTCAAAAACATTTAGAGACACGCCGTTTGCTCATCTTCCCTGTTAGAGAGCAATACTTTAAGCAGATAACAGGAAGCACCACTGCTCTGTTTTATCCCTTTCATAATTTCAATCTCTATCTGTCACAGAGAGTACTTTGTTTGAAAAAGTTGAGAGCCTTTTGGAAACATCATGGTTAGGATGAGGATCTACAGTGTCAACTAAATGTACACCTTGCTGTGACTCGTGTTTATGCTAGCCAGGCTAATCGCTGATATAAGGAGCTAAGGACAGCTTAAAATGTTACCTGATCATTTTATGCTAGTTTACAATAGTTTAACTATATTTTACAATCAATGGTTCTCCCACAGACAGAGCACAACATTTACTCTGCTATTAAAGTTCGGATATGGAACATTTTCATAAAAAGCTATATTTAAAAAAAAATAATACATCCACAGGGCTTTTGGACGGGTGCAGAATGAAAGTATATTTCCTTAAAAAATTATATTTAAAATAAAATATAATAAAAAAATTTTAAACTCTGGTACGACAGTGATGTTATGTTTCCATCTACCAGCCAATAGCGGCCGCGGGTTGACAGATACTGTCTCTATGATCCAACTATATAGTCGGCACAGCTGGGTTGGTACTGGGAGAAATGGTGGAGTCAGCAAGTCCAGCAGCTGCTTCAGAGACCCAGATATATTGTTATCTGTCTCAGGAGAGGAGTGACCGCAGAAGAACAGAAACTAGAGTAGTTTTAGGTGAAGCCTACACTAGATGGACCCACATAAAACATTTCTACTCCATCAAACACACGCAGAAACGGTGAAAGTCCTCCTGGATCGGTAAGCTAACTCACTAGCTAACTTTGCTAGCGTTAGCTGTTAGCTAAACTCCTCTAAAACACATTCCTCACTGGTAACAGTTCATGCTGGTCACTGGGTGTATCAGCAGTAAACCTGGCAACCCAACAGCTGGAATGATGTTTTTATTTTTGTAATTACAACCTGGATAAACTAGATGTCGCTATCGTGCTCATGTTCCACATACAACCTTTAATTTAAGTAATTATTGACCATCCGCTGCAAGAAGAATAGAAAATATTCTTAATTCTTTATATACTTTCCTATTTTATTCTTCCAATCTTGAGGTTAAGCTAAAAATCTCTGTCGTCGGATTAAAGTTTTACAAAAATGATTGATTGAAAATTGTTCACAAACTGGTGTTTGCAGCTCTGATGAAAGGTTCCCTGTAGTTTGGTACTGGTACATGCACCATTCTGATCAGCTCAGACACATCTGGTGCCGGTACCAGGGACGCTGGGGAGCAGAGAACCACAAGAGCTTACTGGATGGCACGTCGAGCCAATTAAAGCATCCGGCACGTCCCCCAGCAGGAGCCAATCACAGCAGCCCTGCAGGTCACCGCTGTCACGGCAGCAGGACCCCATTTAAGGTGCAAGCTGAGGGCTGCAGTGTAGGTTACACTACAGTATGGACCCTCCAGCATTCAGAGGAGGATCTGGGTCACTTGTTCCCAGGCTGACTACAGCCACCACTCCTGTTGTGATAACAGATCAGCCACTTATCATTTGGTTTCACATTTCAGCAGCTTTCATCTGGCTCTCTGCGCTTTCATTTGATTCAACCAGAAATGGCTTCATATCTTAGCTCATCTGGATTTATATTCAGCCACACATAAATTATAGCAGAAGTAGAGCCTGGTTGCTTTTCTGCTTCAGCCAGCACAAACGCTGCACACAGGGTCCCATGATGTGTTCAGGTGGTGAGGGTGAGAGCGCGGTCGCTGGCTGATCTAAAACAGCGTTCCTATCGTAACGATTAGCGCTAGCAGAGTGCTTAGCGTTGCTCCTAGGGAATCTAGGAAAAATGATGCATTAAATCTATATCAAGCGCTACAACCTGTCTGCATACAATTATCCATCGATTCAAATGGTTGCTAATCATTCTCTTTCTTCTGAAGTAATCAAGTATTGATCAGCCGCTGTTGGTCTCAAACGTTGTTATCATCTAATCCTAAACTCCCCGAGCAAGGCAGCCTTAAACAGATTTTAACCTTTGATGACTTTAACACATGATATGTGTTAATTATTACTCTGCTCTCACTTAGACATATAACAGCGTTCATTTATTCTGGTGCTGCTCTGTGGTTCCCTGTTAGCGTGCCGAAAACCCCGACATCTAAACTAAAGCCTTCAGTAGTGTGACCATTTTTCATTATTAGACAGGATGTGGACAGAGGGAGCTGCTGGTCATTTTTCCACCAGTACCTACGCCTGATCCAGCTGAAGCATAATCATCCTAACTGGAATGGAAATGTTAGCTGCATGGTCCTGCAGGCCTCATAAAGCTGACTGTAACCTGTTGCATTACAGCCGTTTCTGTATCTGACGCCTGAATGTTCACTGCTTCAGCTAGCAGAGGGCAGATCTGAGCCCCAGAATCAGCGTAGACCTGTTCTAGTTCTGCTGCCTTACATTGAAGCTTCCAGCAGTTTCCCATTCTTAACACACAGTTTCATTTAATTAAAAGCAACAATTACTACGTTATATTGTAGTTGTAATAATGTTGTGTGTGATTTCTTTGGTCACAATCAGACAGATATTTTCTGAAGTTGGATGAAGTTTAAGATCTGTTACTGGTGTTGGAGGATTAAAGCACCATGTGTGCACCATATAACCCCACTGAGTGAAGCAGAAGCATTAAAATATTTTTTTGCAGAATATTATGCAGTGATGTAGTCTTTCGTGCTTATCTATATGGATAAAAGCAGTAATATTTATCACAGTTTTACGTTTCTGGGGCTGAAAACTGAGCTATTATACTGTGAAAATCTAATCTAGTCTCATGCTGGTATAAAACTGAAACTAAATATCCCCGTGACGTTCAAATATGTTTATACAGAAACACGATCTAATGAGGGTGTCCTAATTTTCTCATATGACTGTGTTTGTCTTGGGTTCTGTATGGAAAGACAAACATTAGAGGAGAGTCCTGCTCAGAGCTCTGATGGCTGCACTTCCTGTCCAGGGTTTATTTATGGAGACGTGCCATCTTCCTAGAATACAACCTCTGGAGACCGGACTTATTTTGACAGTTGTCTTTAACCCTCTGTATCCAGGAATAATGCTGTTGCATGGTTTCCATGTCTGTTTGCATGCCACTATCGCTGCACAGGCCCGATGTTCTCCTCTATAAGCATCGGCACAGAGGAGACGCTCAAAGAATCTTGACTCAAGAAGGATAACGCTCTGGTTTCAGATTATTTACAACATTTAATTTGTAAAGGAAAATGGTCTATTGAACTAGCTTAATTTCAATTTTGATGCATTTCAGTAAAACGTGAGAATAAATGGCATATTTAGCAGACGTTTTTTTGTAGTTAGAGCAGAGAACATGATGCCATCCTGGTCTCCACATAGCGATGCTGATATGAACGGGTCAGGTAGAGCCTGCAGCCTGGTGCTTCATCATCAGAAATATTTCCACACTGATCATTTATCTAAGCATAAAAGTTCAGGAGCCTTTTAAAACTCTTTTTCTGGTCTAGAATTGTGTTGCAACTTTTTCTGAGGAAGAGGTTCAGCTTAAGTTGCTCATGATCGTTCATCATACTTCTGAAATATATATATATATGTATTTTTTTTGGAGCGTTTATAGCTTGAAAATAGAAAAACAAATCCAGATATATCATTTATTGAGATGTTCATCAGCATCAATGTAAGCTCCTGCAGAGGGATTGGTTTGTTTTCTCTCAGGTCTGTGTTGATTGGCCGCTGAACTGGACAGATTGAGCAGCTTTCAGCTCATCTCTGTGATGTAAACCTGAGCTTTAAATGGTCTAGTGTCAGTGGGAGAGCTGGGAAATATTAGGACAGAGTGGACATCTTTTGTCCACTCTGTCCCTGAAAGGATCCCTGTTGGAGTCTGGTGGTGTCTGTTCACATCATCGTGTCAAAGTCCACAAACTTCCTTTCCGCTGCGCTGCACTCTGTTTATCCTTCAGCTAGAATGAGTTTAGGTCCTAAAATGTCTCACCTGGCAGAGACCAAGGAGTGGACACCGCCAGAGAGCCTCTGTAATCAGTGACGGTCCTCTATAACCTCTGGTTGCAAAACCGTGGAATCTGGGCTGGAATGAGAGCTTAGTGCTTGCAGCTTGTTTCTGCTGACAGTGATTGATTTATCTGAGGTTGTGCTGGGGTCAAATCAAACACGCTTTCCAAACTGAAAGTGTCACTTTGTCTGCAGCCTTTTGCACTTTGTCTCCGAGCCTCACCATGTGTCCTCAACGTCTCTGTTTGCTGATCAGATACCTGTCGTCATGCGGGATCTTGATGACGCGCGTGCCTCCTCTGCTGGGTGCAGCCGTGCCGGGTCGGGCCGTCGTCCTGCCGGCGCGCAGCTTCTTCAATCTCACCGACTCCTTTTCCAAGAGGAAGGAGTACTCTGAGAGACGCATCATCGGGTAAGTTAGCGCCACCCATCCTGCTCTCTTCATCTGTTGGAAGGTCAGCTGGAAGCTTTTCTTTAGCTCTGATTTAATGCTTAGTTTGGATCTAATCCAATGATTTAGTTTTAATTAAGCAGATCAGAGGCTGGTGGCCAATTCCCAGTGTCTCTGACCTGCAGGTTAATAATTTGACCTGATTTAAGTCTACTTTAAGAACTGTAATTAATTAATGTTTTCCCTAAACGTCCTGTGGAGCATGTTCAGATATTTAGATCAGAAACCAAGTTAACATCACATGATGTGCAGGAAGAGATCAAGTTTAAGATTTGTAAGAAGCCGTATGATGTGAAGGTGTTTGGACTTTTCCTGAAGCTTTCTTCCTTTAGCTCCATCTTCTACCAGCTCCCTCCTACTGAAGCTAGCTACCTTTGGCTCTTCTTCCCACAGTAACAACCTCCACCCTGAAGAGTGTTGTGTTGACCTGGAGCTGCTAGTGTTCAGATTTTTGTATCTCAGAGGATAATAATAACAGATACCTCCACATTAAAACAAGATTTATCATTATCTGAGCTAAGTTATGCTACATGACCAGCTGAGCAACCAATAGGATAGCTGCACTGGTTTCTTCTCTTCTTCATATCATATGAGTAGACTGAGCAGAAACCAGCAGATGATTGCTGTCTGTATGCAGGCGTGCATATCTGTAATGCGCACATGCTTGATATGGAGAGGTTTTTCTAGACCTTTTGGTTCTAACTCAACACAACCACAGTTTTATAGGCAGAAAGGTTCCTAAATACTTTCTGTTCTTATCATGGCAATAAATACCAGAACACGTAAGGCCTTTGTGGCCCTCCTTAGTATTTACACATGTAACTAATAAGAACTTCTCCCTGCTCAGCTTCTGGTGGGGAGACACAATATATCAGCATCAACATCGGTTCAATGAGGAAAACTGTTAAAACGGAGACGAACGGCCCATGTGTCTGAGTGAGCCGGTCATGTGACGCAGCTCAGGACTGTGCAGAGAGCTGGGAGTCAGTTCAGATGTCCAGAATGGGTTGATTCTACTTGTGAGGATTTAAAATGGATTAGTAGTGGTAGATGTTTAGTTCAGAAAGAGACCATAACATAGAGAGGTTCTGTTCCCCTCAGTTATTAGAGAGAAGGGACAGAACGGTCTGCTTGGGTTGGACCTGCTGTGGTGCTGTGGATGGTTCTGCTCAGACATGGTGATGTGGCAGCATGCAGCTTCTGAAGTGGGTCGTAGTTCCTCCATGCTTCAGTTCTGTTTGTTTAAATGTAATTTCTAACATTTTAAAGCTATCATTGTTCCTACAGCAACAGCACGGTAGCTCATCAGCTCCACCTCGTTCTGCTGTTTTCCCCACAGTTTCCTCCTCTGAATCCCACATCAGGCTAGTTTGGGAAAAACTCAAGCGTTTCATTGTGGCTGTGTGTGCAGGCGCTGCTGCTCTGAAGGTCGGCCCAGTTGATTACAGGAAAGAGCCGCAGTGTGTGCTGCACATGAACATATTTGGAAGCTAGCTGTTAGCTCAGGAAGGTGTAGCTCTGCGTGTTGCTGACGGAGCGCTCCACGTGAGCAGGAGGAGTTCCCAACTGAAGCACCTTTTACCTAGAAACGGTGCTGATGGATTTAAGAGTTTAAAAGTAGTTCTTGTAAATCCTCGTTTGCATCCAGTCCTGCTTTAAAAGCGTCGTAAAGAGAACATTTAAACTTTGCTGCCGTCAGTCTAAAGCAAGCAGAGTCTAGAGAAAAAGCTGAAACTCAACCTGAGCTCGCTGGAAGCAGAAACTGTCCTGCCTCCATGGGCTCGTTGGGCCTTTTACTGAGCAGCAAAAGTGTTGGCTCAGCAGAATGTGCTGGCCCCCAGATAAAGAGGGTCAGTCGTGTTGCTTTTAGCAGAATGCATTGTTTTGCTGGGGCTGCTTCCTCAGAGGAACAGCAGCAGACAGAGCGCCGCCCCTATGGGCCCAGTTTAGGAGAGAAAATGGAGAAAACAATGCTCTGCTTGTGTCTCAGAGCAGGAATATGTAAGACCTGCAAAAATAAAGTAGTTCTCCTCCTCCATGAGGGGGAGGGAAGGAGAGCTGCAGCTTCACTGATCGGTCTCAGGTAGATGTTCACCTGGAGCTCAGGTGTAAAAATGAGGAGCTTTTAGAACTGAAGTGTTTTGTCCTTCACAGGTCGATCTTTCATACCCAGAATGCCTCAGTGTACACAGGTATGAGTGTTCCACACAGAGGTCATAATCACTAAATCTGCCGGTATAAATAGACACACAGGAGGTGGCAGCGTTTTCCTGTCAGCTGGACATTGTCTCAGTCTGACCCCCATTCTGCACGTCCCAGCTCTGTCCTAGACCCTGTCCTCCTCTCTGACCCCATTCATTAGCTCCATGTCGTCCTGTTTAGTGTTGCGTCACACACGACCTTCACCCCCCCCCCTCCCCCCCTCCCTGTTCTGCAGGTATTCCATGCAGGAGATCTATGACGTGGTGGCCCAGGTGGAAAACTACCGCCACTTCGTCCCCTGGTGTAAGAAGTCCGACGTGGTGTTCAGGCGCTCCGGGTTCTGCAAGGCCAAGCTGATGGTGGGCTTCCCCCCCGTGGTGGAGAACTACACCTCCCTCGTCACCACAGTGCGACCCCACCTGGTTAAGGTAACGCACAGGCAGAAGAGGCCCATATGCTGCGCTTTTCACACCCTGTGAACTCAACATCCATTTACATGATTGTTATAAATCAACACATGGGACAGAAATTTAAATTTGAATAAAAATAAAATGTTTTTAATGTTTCCTTAATATGAATATCTTTAAAGTGTGGCGTGCATTTATATTCAGTTTCACTTCAGTATATATCCAGCTGGAGAACATTAGTGTATAAACATCATCAGGTATTTTAAAGGGTGTGAATACTTTTAATATGAACTGTATTTCTGAGCATGTAAATGAATGACTGAAAAAATGTGAGAATGGCCGCCACGATTGGTCAATTTGTCACGACGACGTCAACGAGCAGAACTGCGATTTTTCTAAGCTTCGTTTTTCACTTAAAGCTTTTGCTGCTCCGTCTGCTTTTCTGCTTCTGACGCTCATGTGCAGTGGTGGCAAACTGGGGTCAGATGTGGCGTCACGGAAACAGCAGCGTCATGGTGAGCCGACAACGGAGCTCTAAAATCCTGGAGACATTTATTAAATATAGGGATGGAACAATACCACGTTTTTTTTTTAACCGTTACTTGCCGATACAAAAACATGCAACAAATTGGAAGACAGGTTTTATTTTCTTCTCTGCTTGTCACAACAAATGATTGTGAATTAGATAAAAATCAACATATTAATAAAAACCAACAAAAAACAAGAAATTCAAGAGAAAAATTAACATTTTCTGTGAAATTATTGCAGAGTTTCAACATTGTATTTGTTCATGGTATTGGTTAACTTACCGATACAAGTACATTAGAACAATACGGCCCTGATACCAGTATCCGTATCGGTGCATCCCTAATTAATCATAAAGAGAAGAATTATTAATACAAAATTGATACGGTAGAAGCTGCTTTCCATGGCAGAACTTTGGTTTGGCTGAGCACCTTTAAAGGAAGCCCACGGTGAGCGTATGTAAGCTAATTAGCTTGTTAGCTGCTAACATTAGCAGCAGCAGCAGAGCAATGTCCTTTCTTCCCAGGACATGTCAGCTTTTTACCTTCATAGGTTGATAAAAATGCCCAGATTGTCTCCTGTGACTTCCTTCTAGAAGCTGGTTCTGATCCGTTCATAGACAGAACAGCTGGCTAACTCTAGTGCTGTTTACAGGACATCAAACCAAAAACCGCTGCTTATTTTTATTATTACATTAAAATGCTCATTTTGTCAGAATGTAATTTTTAGACTGACTAGATGTTGAATGAGTCAGTCTGTATTACAGCGGTTCTGATGAAGCTTCTGACTGAAGATGATGATGTATTGATAGCTGCAACATTAACTGCAGTGATGATAACTTCATTTCTGCTGTAACACTAATGATTTATTGTATAATTGGTTCATAAATGTTAAATAAGCGATCATCATAATAGACAGCATTTTAGGTACTACATAATAAGATTATATGATTAGTCGACTAATCAGCAAATTGATTGATTATCACAATAATTGTGTGTGGCAGCTCTAAATGTGAGGAGGAAAAGAAGACATTTTTCAAAGGGAGGAAACGAAACAATGTGAGAAAATCCAGAAAGAAGAGAAAAGATGAGTTCTGTTGGCAGGAAGCTGGTCCACCTGGCTGGGAAACTCAGCTAAAAGGTGCTGATTTTCAGAGGGTTTTCAGTCATCCATGGTTAACATCCGCTCCAGTTTAAGATAGAGTGTAGATTGACACCACGGTAAAAGTATTTACAGGAGGTGGAAACGTAAACAGCAGCAGGAATGCAGCGATGCTTCTAATGTTTAGCAGCTGCTGGGAGCAGCAGTCTGTCACTGATGGAGCTTCATGCACAGCCAGGAGACACGTTGGACATCCCAGCACAGAGCTGTCCGTCCTGGTTAGCTTAGCTAGTCTCTAGATCCAACTACACCATAAATACGTCTGCTGTGTAGACGGTTTGATCACTGATCTAGTTAGAGAGGGAAACAGAGCTGAAATAAACATCTCAGTTATTAAGAAGTTACCCAAGTTAACTTTAAACAGATTCCTGCTTTGTTTGCAGCAGTTTACAGAAGCTGTTCTCTCCTCTCCTCTCTCTGTGGAACTTCATCGTGTTTCTATAGGAAAGCCCAAACCTTTCCACACATGCACACCCTAGATTTCCTCTGTCAGGATGACTCTGCGATTTCGGTGTTTGGGGAAACGTTGCAACTTCAGCCTCAGCTCAACGGCTCGACAGCTAAAGTTTTGTTTTAATTCTTCCTGATAAGGATGGATCTGTCAGAACTAGTCTTTATCTGAGGCAGCTTGTTATTGACATGGACAGCAGCGGTGCACATTCCCCAGTGTTGTCTCAAGGCAGAGGATTTGTCCTAACTCCTTATTTAGCAACAGAGTCTGTGAAAGAATGAATTTCTTCTCTTCCCTCAGACCAGATCAGGTGGAACTTCACAATGTGAAGCAGCTGTCTGACATTAGAAGAAGGTGTTTCAGATCCGCTGGCTGTCATGGTGAAGCTGATCCTCAACCTTTGATGAGCACCACATGTTCTCATACAGTCCAGGATTTCCTGAAGCTACTCTACGGTCCTCAACGGCCACTTTAGGAGATCTGTACCTCGCTCGCTGTGGGGAAAGAGTCAGAGTGGAGAGAAATGTCAGAGCAGAGCTGGAGATCCTAGAATATATGCTTCTAGTCTCTGATTATCAGCCGTGGATCCAGTATCACAGATGATCATCCGTTTGTAAAAATATGCTGAACATGAGGGTTTTAACCCTCATGTTCATAACCTGCCATGCTAATAATGTTTAGATCAGTGCTTCTAGATGCGCCAATCAGTCATGTAGAGATCGGAATCGGACGATTTTCCCGATTGGCTTCAATCAATCATCGGCAGGTCAGATACTAGATTTCTGTTTATTAGAAAGTAAAAATCCCTTGTTTATGGACATTTCTTCTTATCTTTTCAATATATTCTCTTTTTTCAAGACGTCTTTCCAGTTTGAAAAAGTCTGTTTGATCCATAAACAACAGCATGCTCTATGTTTCGCTCTAGTTTGTCCTCAATCAGACAATAGTTGGAAGTGTCTGATTAGATCCATAAATGAAGATAATCTTATAATCAATTTTTTGTTACTACTTAACTCCTGCCTTTATTAAAGAACCTGTACAACATGTTCTGTCCTGTGTTCTAGAGAGAATAAAACAGAACTAATCAGATCTGGAATCGTGGTGTAGAAAACTAGATCAGTATCGACTAGGAAGCTAGTATCTCTACAGGAAGGGGAATAATGTATAAAATAATAGGCTAGCAAAGCTGGATAAAAGGGAAAATCAGTTTTATAGAAATCACAGCAGGATAAATATTAATAAAGATACATTTTGTACAGACACAGTCACAGTCTGAAAATACGTTGGACTAGAGGTTTTTACGTGTGTGTGTGTGTGTGTGTGTTTGTCGTCAGGCGTCCTGCTCAGACGGGAAGCTGTTCAACCACCTGGAGACGGTGTGGCGTTTCAGCCCGGGCCTCCCTGGCTACCCTAGGACCTGCACTGTGGATTTCGCTGTGA
This sequence comes from Apricaphanius iberus, assembly GCA_028564705.1. Lineage (NCBI taxonomy): Eukaryota > Metazoa > Chordata > Actinopteri > Cyprinodontiformes > Aphaniidae > Apricaphanius > Apricaphanius iberus. Next base: position 1,319,046 of record JAPXFQ010002266.1, read on the forward strand.
GTAACCATGGCAGCGGGACACCACCGTCTGCTGACACGTCTTCAGCGTCTCCAGCTGTCGCACACACCCCGGTGAAGCTCCTCCCTCCTCCTCTCCCCCACAGATCTCCTTCGAGTTCCGCTCCCTCATCCACTCTCAGCTCGCCAACGTCTTCTTCGACGAGGTGGTGAAGCAGATGGTGTCGGCGTTCGAGCGCCGCGCCTCCACCATACACGGCGCCGAGACGGCCATCCCTCGCGAGCTGATGTTCCACGAGGTCCACCACACGTAGCGAACAAACGCCAGCAAAGCCACACAACGCCAAAGAGACAGAGGACAGTCCCTGTGCTCCGAGTGAAAACTGCAGTGCCTTTCCTACAACAGCCAGCCCAGCATCCGTCTCCCAGCTGCGTCCGCTCGCCGCCTGCGCCAGGCGGACCAACGATGTGCACGTTTGAAATACTGCCCATGTTTGCACATCTGTCTAAACCAAATGCTGTCACATCTGACAAAGCACAGGAGAACTCCAGCTGGAACCACAGAATGGAACAGATTGGAGCTTTTACTAAACTTTGCTACCCAGCCCTTTGCTACTTGAAGTGACCTTCCTGGGGTTGGTAGGTGAACATTTCCTGGTTCCAGCTGGGCCAATGAGAGGATTTGTTGCTTGTCTTTGTCAAATCTGATTGTAGATCAGCTTGTTGAGAGAAGTTGCACTGAGGAAAGCTTGCAGGGCATTTGGATCGATTCATTTTAGGGAAGTTTTTGTTTAGTTCACAATGAAGCATTTTCTAACCTCTGTATTTATATCCCAACACAAAGGCAAAGAGAAGAATTAGAGCATTATAAAAAAAAGCTAAATCTAAGAGATCTAAAGTCCAATGATGAATATAAAAGCTAATACAGTAAGCTAACGTATAATAGAAGCTATGTAGAAGGAGAACTCCTTACAGGAGGCATGACAGTTGGTACTGATACTTGTAAAAGGTCAAAGGATGATCTGCATTGCGTGGATCAGCAGGGGTCCAAGTGGCGTTCAGGTGCAGCAGGAATCTGGAGGCTTTTCTGCCAGGACCTGAACTGAAAGGGCACAAAAACAAATTATGATCCCAGTCTCCCTCAGGCTGTACTGTCGTATCCATGGAAACGGCGCTGAACGGTTGTTTTCCCCTTACATTGCCGTCTGTCTGTGATGCTGTGTGCTGCAGCGGGTGTCAGATGTGAGTGATATGTAAAGTCATGGTAACGTTGGGGTCCAATCAGCAGGCAGACAGCACACCTCTACCAGTAAACATGTTTCTGTTTCACACCTGGAGCAATCAGGATGGTAGAGAAGCAAGGAGACGAGGAAAGCTGGCGTTCATTGAGATTGTTAGAAATCTACGGATCACAGCCATCCCAAGTTTCTTTGTTTCTGCTAGGATTGACAGATCCCAGTTACAAATATGCTTCAAAATCTAATTTAAATATTTAATCAGCTCAAAAAAAGCTCCTCAGTACATGCTCAGTGTTTGTTAATCCTGTGTCTCATAGATGGCTCATCAGTATTAGTGGGAAAGTTTGAAATGACTCTGAAAGGGATGAAACTGAGGAAGGGAAGGGAAAGCGTGTGTGAGAGAGTTACTGACTGAAGCTGCTCTGCATACACTCAAACATACGGCAATGCAAACCTGAATGTGAGTTTGACACCTTCAGACTTATTCAATTTGTAAGTTTGATAAAGGAGGAAGTCATGTCCATGTTTCCATGACGCCCCAACTGTCCCACCCACTCGGTGCCTGCTGGCAGCGTATTTATCTCATCTTGTAAAGGAGCATCATTCTCATTATATTCTATTTATTTTTTTAGTTTAACTATAAATGTTCAGCTGTTTTATTTGGAGCTGATAGTTAACATTTCCGGCCCCAATCAAACATTTCAGTACTGAAGGATATTTCTCCACAGCGATGCTAGCAGCTCTTCTTCAGTGTCAGGTTTCTTTTCCTATGACTGCCTTCAGCTGTTAATGAGTTTAATTGTGGCTGGTTGTAAATGTTAACTGAGGCAGCTCCAGTGTTAATGTGTAAATATTAGTTTAAACGTCACATCTGAGTTCAGCTGCGTTCTGCTTTTAGAGAGGATGGAGAGTGATGTGTGTCAGTGGTTTTTCCTTCTGGTGAGTGGACATGTTTGGGTTTTAAAAGTCTTCAGACGATGTACCAACTGCATGATGTATAAAGTATTTTTTTTCAAAAAAAAACTAAAGGTCTTCTTGTGATTTATTTATTTATGGTCTCTATCTCTGCGTAGCGCCGGTTCTGCAGGTCTGCTTCCTGCTTCTAAAGAGTGCAGACGTGTTTTCAGCTTGCTGCTTGCCTCTTTAATCCATTTCTAATCATTTGTAATCATTCTTTTAAAAATATATATTTTATATATATCTTTTTGACAATAGTGAGCTTTATTTGTTAGTAGCTGGACAGGAAACAGGCAAAAAGGTCTGTAGACACCAACTGTGCAAGTTCTCCCACTTCTTTAATTTTCATCATAAGTCTGCCTCATCTATGAGAGAGAACATGAAAAAAAATCCAGAAAATCACGGTCTGATTTTTAAAGAATTTATGTTTAAATGATGCTGGAAAATAAGTATTTGGTCAATAACAAAAGTTAATCTTAATACTTTGTTATAAACCCTTTGCTGGCAGTGACAGCGGTCAAACTATTCCAGTAAGTCTTCAGCATTTCGGACTTAATGGGGTTGAGATCTGCAGACTGGCTCGGCCAATCCAGGACCTTGAAATGCTTTACAGGAAGCCCCTCCTCCGTTACCATGGCGATGTGTACGGGATCATTGTCATGCTGAAAGACCCAGATATGTTTCATCTTCATGCCCTTGCTGATTGAGGTTTTCATTCAATATGTCACCATACATGACCCCATTCATTCTTTCCTTTACACTGATCAGTTGTCCTTTGCAGAAAAACAGACCCACAGCATGATGCTTCCACCCCCATGCTTCACAGTAGCTATGGTGTTCTTTGGATACAACACAGCATTCTTTCTTTTTTTACCAAAAAGTTCTATGTTGGTGCCATCTGACCATATCATATTCTCCCAGTCCTCTTCTGGATCATCCAGATGTTCTCTAGCAAACCTGGACATGTCCTGGCTTAAGCAGGGGGACACATCTGGCGCTGCAGGCGGCGTAGTGTGTTACTGATGGTAGCCTTTGTTACTTTGGTCCCAGCTCTCTGCAGGTCATTCACTAGGTCCCCCCGTGTGGTTCTGGGATTATTGCTCACCGTTCACAGGGTGAGATCTTGGTGGAGCCCCAGATGGAGGGAGATTATCAGCAGTCTGTATGTCTTCCATTTTCTAATAATTGCTCCTAAAGTTGATTTCTTCACACCAAGCTGCTTACCTGTTGCAGATTCAGTTTTCCCAGCCTGCTGCAGCTCTATAATCTGGTTTCTGGTGTCCTTTGACAGCATTTTGGTGTTTGGTCTATAGTGGAGTTTGGAGTGGGACTGTTTGAGGTTGTGGACAGGTGTCTTTTATACTGGTAACAAGTTCAAACAGGAGCGTTAATACAGGTAATGAGTTGAGGACAGAGGAGCCTCTTAGAGAAGTTATCTCAGTAGTCAGCTCATCTTTTTATGTGGAAGAACTTGCACAATGTGTGGCTGAGTAAATACCTTTTTGCCCCACTGTTTATGGTGAACTCACAAAGAGCCACCCAACAAAGTTCTGATTAAAAAATTCTTCCAGACCGACTTACTGAACAGTCAGGTGTTTTTGTAAGAGTTTTGCTTCATAGAAAAATAAAGTTTGACTAAATGTTTAAATAAAAATGTCTTTAGGTGCTTTTTAAATGATCCACTGGGTCCAAACTGTACAGATTAAGTTCTTTGCCGTTTGTAGACAGTGGTCTCCACCAGTCCAGGAGCTTGAAGCAGGGGCTGCAGGAGGGCATGCACCGCTGAATCACATCATGGTCCCGCTGAATCACTTCATGATCCTGCTGAGCGTGCTGCACCAGCTCTGTTCTATTGGTTCTGATCACAACGGTCCATGTTTGGAGAATATTCCTCCTGATTTCTGGATGCTGTGCAGCTGAAAAGTTATTTCTTTTACTCTGAAAACTTGAATGTGTAACCGTGACAGATGACATGTCACCCACTGTGGGATAATCATGCTGTCCTGTCTAAATATGTTCAGATAGCCTTATAGAACCTTGGAACTGGTAACAGATCTATGTAAAAGGATTACATTTAGGCATGAAACGTAAACATTTTTACATCCTTACATAAATCATGTTCGAACGCATTTTACATAGCTATTTGCAGTCATGTTATATTCTGGTTTAGATGATTCACATGAATTAATATCTTTGATGGTTGTGTGGACCAGGAAATGTTTGAAATTATTTTAGATGGTCTGAGGTTATGTTCTTTCTTTCCTGCCAAATGTACAGCTTGTGACGAATGTACGAAACAAAGCAAACTTAATACAGACACAGATTTATTAAAACAATCATGTTGACCCAACAGAAGTAACCTGATGACCAGTTCTGGAGCACAGACGCCACCTACTGGCTGCTTCCTGCACACACTTTGTAACCAAACATCAGGATCATGTTCACACTAAAGCAGGACAGCGTGTCAGCAAACAGACTGAACAGGCCTTTTGTCCTGATGTCTGCTTATTCTAGGCACTCAGTCAAGATAAAACAAAACGCTCACAGTCTGTAAGAAAACTGGTTTAATTCAGATCAATGACGAGACATGTATATTACAAAAACAAAACACAAAAATATGAAGAATTAACAGAAAAACTACTACAAAATAAAAATCCAGACGTTGACACTGAAGGCCTGCTCTCTGTGGTCCACAAAGGAATGATTCGGTTTGCTTCAGCCTGCTGGACTCCGCTTTATACTCAGCCAGAGGCCGACTAGTAGGGGTAAAAAAGAACATTGGAGCAAAATGTCTGCTCATTTCTTCCATGTTTAACACATCCTCTCTGCAGACGGGTCAGATTAAAGCCAGCAGGCTGAAACAAAGCCCAGCCATCCCTTTGATGAACCCCAGGTCAGCGTTTCCCTCTGATCAGGTTACATGATGAGTTTTGTGCCAGTGTGGAATATTGGGGAGGGCTCTGGTGCACCAGATGGGCCGTCAGCTCTCAGTCCACTGAGTCATCAAACCATTTGAAGCTCCAAACGAATCACGGTTAAACTGGGTGGAGGAGTCCGTCCTCCGAATCTGATGATTAAGTCCGTAGTGGGTCAGGAGGCCCGGCTCAGAACCCCATGCCTCCTCCCATTCCCCCCATCCCTCCCATGCCACCCATGCCTCCTGGCATCTCCTTTTCCTCCTTGGGGATCTCCGTGACGACAGCCTCAGCAGTTGAAAGCAAAGACGCGACTCCTGCAGCGTCCATCAGCGCGGTCCGTACCACCTGCAGGGGGAGGAGAACAGGTTACAGCTTCTAAGGAGGCTGCAGGACAAGGCTGCCCCCTGTGGCAGGGGCTGAAACTGCAGCGTTCTATCCAACATGTTAAACCAGGAACCAACATTATTATTCACTAGACCATAAACAAAATTATTGTGATCCGTTTTCTGTACATTTTACCACATACAGGGCATTAAGTGACAGACCAACAGAAACTAGCACAGAGCCGTGGAGTGGAAACAATCTGTGCCTTAATATAGATATAAAAAAGTATTTGGTATTCACAGTAGAGCTGATAAATCAATTTGATCAATTAATGTGATTCTCTGTTTATGAAGATTTAATTCTTGAACATAGTTCAGAGTGATGTCAGCCCATCCAAAGACGACCATCCTGTTTTTTAGTTTTACTTGGATAGGGTGAGAAGGGATGATTAAAAAATAATTAAAAATTCTGTCATTTGTAGATTCTTTTTAATACTAGAAAGGGTAAAACAATAATCAGAAGTCTAATTGACAGGGCTGTACAGTGTATTGAACCATCACATGTAGCTCCTTGGTTTTTCTTCACACCGTGTTCATGCCAGCCGTCTATAAGGACCGCTCCATGCTACACTGCAGCTGTTTCACACTGAACGGCCCAAGGTTTCATTGGATCAATCAGAACCATGCTTAAAGCAAACATCGGAAGCAGACCGGGCTCAGAATTCTGACTGATGACCAGTGTTACTAACTTACAGACTCTGTTACCGTTTCTACTGACTTTTTAGACCTCCTTAACAACTTTCCCAAAAAAGCACCTAGTGACAAATCTAGCAACATTTCTGTCCACTTTTTAGGAAACACTGTAGCAGATATTTGCTGCTGATTAGAGACCATGGACCGTTTTAGAGACCGGCTTGTTCTGCATCCTTCCAGATGCTTGGAGAGGGAACGCCATGCAGCACGATCACGTTACATCAACTAAACCTTCATCAGATCAGTTCACCCACTCACTAGTTTTCATTTTAAATTTCAAAAGTAAAACAGAAATCTGGCTTCACCCAGCCCTAATTCATAAGTCGGTACTTTAACTAGGAAACTAACACAGGAATCTGCGTCTGTAGCTAACTTGAATAATAAGGAGCGTTTAGCTTCCCACCACACAGCATGTTTGCATGATTTTTGGTCTCCTCTGAACAGAGCACCTTCCACACATTTACTGTGTCCCCTACATGTAACAAACTGTTTTTATAGCTCTAGTAACATTCCCCATCTCTGTAGGTAAGGTACTAGAAATGTTTGTACCATGGTTATGCAGCACATTTTAGGCATACTTGCCACACCTTCTTTTAGAGGAAGTAGACCGGGCGCAGTATATAAACAGATGAAAAGGTCTTAGAATCGTTTAGCTCGTCTGAAGGGATCCAGATACGTTTAATCCAACTTCTACCCAACATCACTGACTGGGTGTGCGTTACCTTGGTGGGGTCGATGATGCCCTTCTCCACCATGTTGACGTACGCTCCCTGCATGGCATCATAGCCCATCTCTGGGGATCCCTGCAGGATCTTCTCCACCACCAGGGAACCCTCCACACCAGCGTTCTTGGCAATCGTCATGGCAGGAATCCGCAGCGACCGCCTGATAATGTCCACGCCTGAGGGACACGGGCAGGTAACATGAGGCGAGCTCATTGGTTGCACCTACTACAGTGGGTGGAGCTAAGAGGCTGCTTCACTCACCGATCTTCTGGTCGCTGTTGGCAGTTTTCAGGGCGTCGAGGGCAGGGATGCAGCGCAGCAGAGCACACCCTCCACCAGGAACGATGCCCTCCTCCACAGCGGCCCGCGTGGCGTTCAGAGCGTCCGTCACACGGTCCTTCTTCTCATTCACCTCTACGTCACTGGTTCCGCCCACCTGTGCAGCAACAGACGAGTCAGAACGTGGTTAATTTTCCCTGGCTGACGGCTGACTGAGCCTCAGTGAGCAGAGGAGCTTCCGACCTTCAGCACGGCCACGCCGTCAGACAGCTTGGCCAGCCTCTCGTTGAGCTTCTCCTTCTCATAGTCGCTGGTGGTGTTCTCCAGCTGCTCCGCGATCTCTGCCGCCCGCTTCTCGATGTCGGCGGTGCTGCCTCCGCCCTTCAGCAGCAGGGTGTCATCTTTGGTGATCTGTACCTCCCCCACTTTGCCAAAGTCATGAGCCTGGATGTCCTCCAGAGCCAGACCTAGAGCTTCATCACCAAACACCTACGAGGACAGAGGAGACCCCGTCAGTGAGCCGACTGGAAGTCCAGGTTCAGACACCCAACAACAGGAGACTAGAAACGAGACGAACCGTTCCTCCGGTGGCGATGGCCATATCCTTCAGCTGATTCTTCCTGTTGTCTCCGAAGCCTGGAGCTTTGACGGCGACCACCTGAAGTCCCACCTTCAGCCTGCAGGTGGAATCAGGGATTTTACAGTCAGGATCTGAACACTGTCCTGCTGCTGTGGTGAGGCAACAAACGGGACGAACCTGTTGAGAACCAGAGTGCTCAGGGCTTCTCCATCCACATCCTCAGCTACAATAACCAGAGGTTTGCGATGCTGGTTGGCGATTTCCAGGGCCGGCACGATGCTCTGGACGCTGGAGATCTTCTTCTCACTCAGCAGCAGGTAGGCGTCCTGGAACTCACATTTCTGACCTGAAAGACAAAGATCAGAGCTGCTGATGAGTCTGAAGCTGGCCGAATCCAGCTTTCTGATTGGTTGGTTTGGTGTGGGGCGTCACCTTTAGCACTGTTGATGAAGTAAGGAGAGATGTAACCACGGTCAAACTTCATGCCCTCAATGATCTCCAGCTCGTCCTGCAGAGTCTTCCCATCCTGTCAGACAAGAAGAGGAGATGAAGCGCCACGCAACGCTAGCCAGTGGAACAAGTTGTCATGGTGATGAAGGCTTTCATCTTCATACACCATGGTAGCCCTGAGACTCTTATTTTGTAGTAAAACAGGAAGAACAGACACTGACCTTTACTGTGATGACCCCCTTGCGGCCGACTCTCTTCATGGCATTCGATATGATGTTACCTATTTCCACGTCCCCATTGGCAGAGATTGTAGCGACCTGAAACGACAGCACAGCCTGTAAACCTACATTCCTGACACTTGGGGGCAGCAGAGTTAACTGAGGCCAGGCCGTTTTCCTACCTGTGCGATCTCCTCTGGGGTGGTGACGGGCTTGGAGAGGTTCTTCAGCTCGTTGATGACCGTCTCCACGGCCATCATGACTCCGCGGCGGATCTCCACCGGGTTCGCCCCTTTGCTGATGTTGTCGAAGCCCTCCTTGGCGATGGCCCTCGCCAGCACGGTGGCTGTGGTCGTACCATCGCCGGCCTCCTCGTTGGTGTTGTTGGCCACGTCCTGCACCAACTTGGCGCCGATGTTCTTGTACCTGTCCTTCAGGTCGATGCTTTTAGCCACGGTCACGCCGTCCTTGGTGACCTTTGGACTTCCCCAGCTCTGCTCGATGATGACGGTGCGACCCTGAGAAATCAGGAGGAGTACTGGTCATTATCAAGCTCCGTTCAGCAGGAGGGGGAGGGGTTTACCGTTTAAAGATGCAGGGAGATGTGGAGTACCTTTGGGCCCATGGTGACGGCCACGGCGTCAGCCAGCAGGTCCACCCCCTGCAGCATCAGGGCGCGCGCGTCCGCACCAAACTTCACATCCTTGGCGTACGCTCGTGTGAGGTGAGGCGCCAGCGCCCGGCACACAGGCCGAACCTGCTTCATGATGGTAGGAAGGCGAAACATTTCTGGGAAAAATAAAACATCTTAATGACGACTGGTGTCAGGAAGTTACAAGCTGTTAATCAAACCGCGTACACAAACGATGTCCATGTCTGATTAGTAAATCTGTTTCATCCTTAGTAATACAGACAACGGAAACTTCAGTTCAATACATGACACAGAGATTGGCCATCATCATACAAGTCATTTAAAGAAAGTAGTACCAGTAATAAACTAGACAGAACCATGCATAGCACACGATTTCATGTACTTTTATTAGAAAAAAAAGGAAAAAGGTTAGAGAACCATATGTAATCTATACGAGTGAAAAGTGCTCAAGTAGAGAAAATAAAGCAGACTTACTACTGACCAACTGAAAGGATTTAAGTTTATGTAAAGTTTACTCAAATTTATGAAAATCTGCAGTTCTGTATAAGAAACAATCCTAATAGAATTAAACTATGAATGAGGAGATCCTCATTTTTTTTAGAAATCATTTTCCAGTAATGTAGGACCAGTTTATGAAAATCAGATTTTTTTAATGGACAATTTACTGCATTCAAAGCCACATGTTGGTAAGAAATCTATTCCTCTTATCTTGTTAAATATTTGATCAGGTATAAGAAACCAAATTGAATTAGAATTTTAACCTTTTTAGTTTTAGAACTCCATTCATGACTTCTAAATCAGCCTCTACATACTCTAACCATATCCGCTTTTCTAATATAGCGATATTTCTACAAACAAAATTGAAATTCATTTTATGTACACTTTGTTTTAGAGGGTTTAGATAATTAACTTGATAGATAAACGAGCCTAGAAAGGCTTTCTATTTTAGTTAATGATATTCTTCCATACACCGTAATGTCCCCCTGCAACCATCTGTTCAAAATACTTTTACATTTTTCTGTCTAAAACATTTTCCTTCTCCACAAATGATCCATCTTTAGGCAGAGTATTAAATATTTGACCTTTATACTGTATAATGATGGAGATAACTGTGTATGGGTAAGATGTCACATTTATCATGGTTCAACTGTAGACCTGTGGCTTTAGAAAATGATTGCATCATTTGTAAAGCTCAGGAAGCCACAAGTGTCCAGCCAGCAGCAGTTATTGTGACAGCAACCCCTCATGATCGGGCCAACACCGCCTCCTAGAGGCAATACATGGGATGACAAACTGCTGAATACATAATCTGGTTATAAAAGCACAAAGTTGGATAAAATGTGAGCCAACTAAGCTCTGGTTCATGTCCACCTACTCAAAGACAGTCCCACTCTGCTTGTGTTGGACCGACATGATCACTGTATGAACAGGGACGACAGTTCACATGTTCAGGCCTGAAGCTTATGGATTCAACATCCCTAACCAACTATGAATGGAAAATATGGAATTTAGCACACAATTTTTAGACAATGTTTGATTATAGAAAAACTCCAAACATTAATCCATTACTTACTAAAATGTTTTGGTTTTAAGGTTTTATAATCAAGTCTAACAAACTGTTGTATTCTATATAGTTACCTCATGCCTCCACACATTTCTTCTTGTAAACTGGTTATTACGATACATGCACTTTCCTGCATTTAAAGGGTCCCAGACAGTGATGGCTCAGCTTCTTGACCCCATGACACCAACCATGAGGCAGTAATCCACCCAGCTTATCAGCACTAAATTCATTAAATCTGGACCATTCAGAATTGGCTTTAAAACGCCTAACAAGCTAGCCAAGTGTCCCAGCAGGATTCTCGCAGTCTTCCGGATTATGTTCCAAGAACCAAACGGGTTTGAGAGTTTAATTATATTTTAGGAGTGGAGTCGCTTCTCAGAGATGTGATTAAATTCACGTTATTTTCTTCTGTCATCCTTATTTTTTGTATCTTTATGATTATTTCTTGTTTACAATACAAAGAAATTGATCTGCGTATTCAGAACAAAACTTCCAACTAGTTTCCATTTTTGCCTATCAGACATGGTTTACTACAGGCTTTTAACAGGGATATCCTTTAGTAAAAATAACAGCTTTAAAAAGTTTGGAACAGGAACCAAGTGATTTCATTGTTTAAAGACATAAATGTTATTTTATCATATCTAAATTGTTACATATTTATATTAGAACTGTCATAAAAGTGGTATTTACCATTGGGATGCACCTTCACCTTCCACACCAATAAAGCAACAGGAAATATTTCCAGCCAATGAATGTGTTTGAGTACTAAGTAAGGGAAAGGCTCAGTACCCTTTGTTCAGCCAGCTGACCAGCTGTGTGCAGTAAGAGCTGAGTTGACAGTGATCCTGCTTAAAGAGGATGCATAAGCACCTTGAAACCCTGCAGAATACAGAAACTACATAATGGCACTATACATACTTTTGTATTGAAAAGTTTGGGTATTCTTCCATTTCTAACTGTGACATCCTAAACTGCACCGTTCATTAATTATGAAAGAATAAAAGGATTGGTGCGTAGACACTTATGAAAAACAATTAGTCAAACGACCACATATTAATAAGGAAGGATGGAAATCATGGAAACTCTAAAACTTTTCCTGTGCCATTTAGTTTTTTACTCTCGTTCCTTCCCTTTGTAATTTCCCTTAAACTTTGTTTATTCTTCCCTTAATAAGGTTTGTTTAAATATCGCTAGTATTAATAACGATTCAGACCATTCTGTTTCATTGTATGGCTTTTACTGAGTCTTCAGCCAGCAAAAGATCCCACGTGGGCTACCGAGGTCGTACGTCACAAGGTCAAACTGTAAAGAATTGTAAAAGCAGCACGTGCGGAGCTGCCTCCCTGTCCCTACGCGCTCGAGCTCTTATGGAAGAACTGGCGTTAGCCGACATGACATCAAAGTGTCACTAAAGGAAACTGAACGCTTCAATTCATAAAGCACGAGACAGCTAATCAGCAGCAGCTACCATGTTGAAACGGAGCCGCGCTCGCGCGGACACTTCGGGAGCTCGCTGAAATCCGTAGTGCTGTTCTGACGTTCACGTCCTTGTTCTTCAGACGGGGGGAATTAGCCAAATCGGAGCTATTCGGATTAAAACATCTAGCTCCACATGGGGCCTACGTAAACTCCCACTGAACGTATGCAGCCCTGAGCCACTGTATTCACACACGTGAAGCATAAACGCTTACCTGCGAGGTAAAAGCTTGTAAACGAAGCGAGAGCACCACGGGAGCGGTAGGACTGGAGGAGAGGACAGTCGTGTAGAGCTGTGAAGACAGGACTGCACATGGTCTACTGCATCCGGGTTATGTACCGGTCCGCCCCGGACTCTGCATACAGCAGCTACATCTCACCTAACAGCCATAAACACTCAATTAAACGGAGTCTGTTTTTCGGTTATCTAATATAAAGATGTCGACCAAAAATAATCGGCTTTCTATGGTGTTATTTCATGGTTTATGATAGGTTTAATCCAAAATCTGCATATGTATGCTCGTTCCCGGGCAGGACGTTCCAGAATTTTCCTGCGTACCATTGGAGGAACAAACAAAGGTCAAAGTTGACATTGTGCAATCTTGCGCGAGCTTCAACTTGTGAATTATTATTTCAATTAAGTAAAACTCACTTTTAAATCATTAGTGTGCATTTAACGACGATACATATACACATTTCAGACAAAAAATATTTTTTTAAATAATCCTTGGGTGTACTAGAACTTTCTCTGAGACACGTCAAGTTCAGGGCAGTCAGTGCGCATGCGCCTTCTGGAGAATTCCTCACGTGGAGAGAACAGAGTAGTCTCAGATCCACACTCACTGACTGCGGTGCTGCTCCAGACCGACTCTCACTCTAAATAATGGTAAGAAACGCGGTCTAATAGCTGCAGATAGTTACGGCTGAAGGCCCGGGGTTTAGACAGAGGGATAAGGGACCGGTTATACCCTGAAAGGTTTTATTTTCTCTGCATCGAGGCGTCAGCTAACGTTGTGTAAGCTAACATCCATTCACAAGGTCACGCTGCTGAGGAGAGCCGTACGGGGGGCTCAACCACACGGTTACCTTCATGATAGCATGAAGCTGGAAATAAGAAAGAAATAACTGCAGTGAAATAGGTAAAATACGGTTTCATTAAAGACCAACAGCAGCTGTTATACCTCATAAGGATTAGTAATTAGAGTCATGTCTGCTTGTAATCTAAAACTATCTAACAAACTATTCAGATTAAGACTTTTGTCTGTGGAGTTGTAGGGATCGAACCCACGACCTTCGGGTTGGTGTAGCTTCACTGCAGCAGGCAAAACGCCTTTGCAAAACAAACGTGCAAATGTTTTCTTAAAAAGGAGAAAGCATGTCAATTTAAATCCGAAATGATCAGATTTCTTTTATTATAAACAGAAAAGTAGCAAATATTCCTGCATCAGCCATAATGAAAAAAACTCGTCTATGTAAAGATTATTAGAAATTATAAAAAATTATTTAATGGTTCCTTGTTATATTCAAACATGTAATAAAACCTGCAAACTACAGTAAACAGCCAGATACTTGTACAACACTTTTTCTGGCATCTCAGGAAATAGTTTAACCTATAGGAACAAAATCTTGAAGAGTTTTTAGCAGTAAGGGTTAATAGCTTGATTATGACTGTATATTTTAAACCTGTTGAGGAAATACCCATTAGTAATCTAATAGATACTTGGCTAGAAATATTAAGTCGCATGAAAGAAATGCTCAGTTTAGAAAAAATAACCCTACAAGGTGAAGCAATCCTGCTTCCAGTAGTTTACATAAGTAGATGTGGTTTCTTCAACTCTTAAACGTGCTGGTCATTATCACCAAATTCCTCCAAGTAACTAAACTTTTGTGAGTAATGTTTTAGATCAAAAGCTAAATCTGAAATGATGTAGAAAGTGGTGATTTTTCTTTTTCTGTTCTTGCTGTTTTCATGCAGCTGACAGAATATGAAGGTAATCTAACCAGGCCGAGTCGTTTGAGGTGTAAAAACTTCCAGAAAGCTACCTGATGGAGGTGGAAGGCAGGCTGCAGGCCTGCTGGGAGCTCTCTGTGGGTTTATTTGCTGTTTTATCAGTGAGTCGAGGCGTCCTTGTAAACTTCAGGGTCGACAGATCAGAGAAAGAGCACAGCTGCCCCTCCTCCTCCTCCCAGTCATTAAACTGGGACTGGTCCTCCTTCACAAAAAGCCTTGACACAAGGTCACTGGTGCATCTGCTGTTATCAGCCATCAGCAGCCTCTGTTTTTAATGTTTTAGTCACAGTCTTAATAATTACAGGCTTACAGATGTCTGTAGTTTTTAACAATAAAAAGGTGTTTATAAAGTGCCTTCATCAAAGTGCTTTACAACCACAATCTTAATAGGTGCAATTAAAGTTTTAATAGTCAATCTTGATCTAATTTCTAATAAAATGTTAAATGGGAAGAATTTTCTTTGTAGCCTGCACTTTGTAATAAAAGCATTGCACACACTGGGCCACAGGAATGTATCTGAGGAAGTTATGTTGTCATACGTGGACATTGTTTTTGGGTGGGGATGGGAATGAATCATATCTATCAGTGTTGTAAGGGAACATGATCATGATTAGAGTGTGATAATTATAATAAACTCTTACTGACCCCAGACATTATGGTGTGACTGGGACGCTTACATTTGCTTTGATTAGCTCATCTGTAAATGCTCTTTGTTTAAAATGGTTTGAATTTTATGCTTTTGAACCATGCTAGTTTTTGTGAGATCCTAATTAAAATATATTGTTATGGATTTATAGTAAAAAGTAAACCCCTGGTATGATCATCTTTAGATACCGGTTTATTTAAATAGTGATAGAAGCTGTAAAAGCCTTTGACGTCCCTCTGACCCGTTCCTAACCCAGGGTTTGTGTCACCAGCAGGCCTTCAGGAAGTTCCTTCCTCTGTTCGACAGAGTCCTGGTGGAGCGTCTCACGGCAGAGACGGTAACGAAGGGAGGCATCATGCTGCCAGAGAAGTCCCAGGGCAAAGTGCTGCAGGCCACGGTGGTGGCGGTCGGTCCAGGCTCAGTTAACCAGGTCATCCATCTGTCTGATTCCTGTATCTGGCTGATATACCTGCTGGACTTCCATCATCTAACTGTTTGTTGTTCCATGCTGTACTCTACAGGTTGTATTGGTCCACAGATTAGTGAGTAGTTTGGCCCCCAGTGAGGATGATGGGTCAGGGTCCACATCCAGTTCTTAATGTCTGAAATCCATGACTACATGAGACTCTTTGTGAAGATGCGTGTAACTGCCTATTTTAATAGCTCAAACTCCAAATATACCTTAATGAGCATTAGTATGCATGTTGCAGATGCCAACAGCAACCGTCCCTTTGGTTTTAGCCAATCAGCAGCACAGAAAATGAATGGGGCTCATGCATTGGCTGCTTTGCAAACACCAGTCATTAGCTTGTCAAGTAGCATAGCTCCTAGCTATTACAGCTTTATTTATACAAAATAATCTAGATGTGCTCTGTGCATAATTCAGTGAATTAACAGATTTTCCACAAATAATCTGGAGTGACATTCCACAGAAAATTCCCCTAATATGGCAGGATCTTCTATATTTTAGTTCAGTTTATTCCATTACCGTTTTCTGAAGAAACGCTACAAGCCTGATGGGTCCTTTAAATATGCAGTCGGCTTCATACAGAGACCTTTAAAAGGGCCTGTCCTTTACACAACATGCATGTTTTCAATGTTTCCCTGATATCAGTTTATTTCTGATGAACAGGCTTCTGCTGGAATGAAATCTCCAGAAGGAGGTGGTTTAACGGAGACAAACATGTAAAACATGCAGGGCAGGGTGCCTTTATTTCTTCCACTTCTAGGAGTAAATCTTCAAACTGTAGCATATGGCAATCTTGGCAGTCTGGTTTTAATAGCATAAATACATTGGAGCTGCTATGGTTACATCCTTTCTATCTGTGATGCTAAGTATTGATTCTAGAGGAACAACAGATTTAGGTTTTATTTTGATACATTTTTAGAGACGGATCTAGGAAGAAGTCCAGCAACAATCACTCTGATATAAACTGGTGCAATGAGGAATTTGACTGCTGGGATTTTTCTAACGTTCTTCGTGTTTTCTGTCCACAGAAAGGCCACTTGATGCCAGTTAGTGTGAAGGTTGGAGAGAAGGTGCTGCTACCAGAATACGGAGGAACTAAAGTTGTTCTAGAGGAAAAGGTGAAGCATTGTCTCAGTCCCAGCAGATGTCCTGTCCACTCCCTCTCAGTCTAACGTCTTATCTTGTCTTTCTCCCACAGGACTATTTCCTTTTCCGTGACGGAGACATTCTGGGCAAATACGTCGAGTAACTTCTGTTATTTGTTAGTCTGTGTAAAGTCCGTCATCGCTTCAGAGAAGGATTAATTTCATTCATGTCTTTTTCTTTTTTTATGTCCCACAAATTGTAAATAATTCTAAGTACATTTTGTTACAATAATAAAGTCACTCAGCTGTTATCTGACCATGTTATGGGTGTGTTGATTCTTTTAACAAGTTGAAAGCATTTTCACATTTAGAGGTCAACTTTGGTTTTTCCTGTCTGAAAGTGAAATGTCAGGAGGAAGATTTCTGGGAAGAATCTGGCCTTATCTATGCTAAATATTAAAGCAGTTAACACTTTTCTTTCAGTAACGGTGTCTGGGAATCCATTTCTGTTTGCCGCCTTCTCAATGTAGACGATAAATCCAATCTATAGAACCTTTCCACAGTTTATCACTAAATAAGGAAACTATATTCTCTCCTTTGACTAAACATTTAACATAAAAACCTTTATATTTCTACAAAATATTGAAAAAGTATGAAACAGTGACTATATAAATATATATATATATATATATATATGAATGGCTAAATAAGTGAATGCTACTATTGAACCATGAAGTCATGGTCCCTTTTTACACAGAGGTTAAACCAGGTAGTGTGGCGTAGTTGTTGCATGGACCCCATGTAGAGAGGACTCAGGCCTTGGTGAGGTTATCCTGAGACCTTTGCTTACTTTTTTCCTTGTTTCTATGCTATCCCCTTTCAAATTAAGGCCCCAAAACATTTACAAGTATAGTAAAAGACAGATACCTGTCATCTGCAGAAATATTCAGACGACTCTGCAATTGTCGGGTGTATCAGAGATGGTGAAGAAGCTGAATACAGAGAGCTGGTGGAGCGCTTTGTGTCATGGTGTGGAAACAATCATCTTACCATGAATGTGAACAAAACAAAGGAGAGGATCGTAGGTTTCAGAAGAAACATGGATAAGTCAAAGACTGTCTATCAAGGGAGAAGAATTGGAGGTGGTTGAAGAGTACAGATACCTCGGAGTTCAGAATCAAAAGTGAATCGTCTACAAAAAGGGACAGGGCACACTGTACTTTTTGAGGAACCTGGGGTCCTTCAGGGTTTTCAGCAAGATGCTGAAAATCTTCTAAAAGTCTGTGATGGATAGGGGTTATCCCTTCATCCATCATCTGTTGGGGTAGCAGCATCAGAGACAGGGACTTGAAACGGCTCAACAACCTGATGAAGAAGGCTGGTTCTGTTTTTAATACTACTGTGGAGATGATGATGCAAGAAGGACTCTTCATTAACTAAAGTATGGACAAGAATAAGTATCCTTTTACTGAGACTCTTCTACAACAACGCTGCAACACAGACCACAACAGGAAGTCCTTCCTGCCCACATCCATAACGAGCTACAACAACTCCTTAAAGACTTAATTAGTCTTAACCATCTGGATCTGGTTTGTGTAAATTCATGTTGTCCAAGTTGAATTATTGTGGTTCCATTTTTACAGACTTTTTCAAACTCTACCTGTTGTTTGCATGTAAACACTGCATTAACGCTCCAAACCAATCATAGAAGGTTATTGACAAGAATCAGTCAGGTGAGGGATACAGAGTAATCTCTGAGGACTTGAACATCCCTGAGTTCAGTTAAATCAGTCAAGAAGACATGAATGAATTATGATCCATGTGTAAATCTGCCTGGATCAGATCGTCCTCACAACCTGAGTGAGAGAGGTCAAAGGGTCACCTGTGACTGCGCTGATGGAGCTACAAGCTTCAGCAGCTGAGATGGGACAGACTAAGGAGACAGCTGTTGTTCTTCATCAAGGAAGAGACCAACATGGAGCTTTTTGACCATCAGCTTTTGTGGAATTTCTGTTTCACTTTTTGTTTTTAGGAAACTTAATGTCAACAGTTATTACTGCTCAATGCCTTTTAGATATGCTATAACAATCATGTGTTCTTGGGCCGATTATATTTAGACTTTTGAGAATATTCTGTGATTAGATGGCTCCTTTAGAGCTAGAAAACAGAAGCAGGATCAAGTGTAAGGATGCATGTAATGATTTGTTTTCTTGATAATTAAATAGCTGCTGTGAAATAACCAACTTCAACACTTTATCCAAGACTGGAAGAAGACTGAAAGGTCGGAAGTTGTTAATTACAAAAGTTTTCTTTTTCCAGTGTTTGTGTTTTTCGCGTTTCCCACTGGTACATTAAAGTTTAACCGTATCTGCTTCCAGGATCCATGCCACTGTTAATAAAGGCGTTCATTTTTGACTGAATCATTCCACCCTCGCTTGAATCGTTTCCGCTTTCCCGGTGTTACACCGTCGCCGCTGACGATCATCCGGGTATTCTGTCGAGATGGTCATGGCGGAGGGTGCTGCAGTTCTCAGGAGGAATCGGCCTGGAACCAAGGCTAAGGTTGGTTTCAGCTCCGGTTCTGACACAACGAACCCACACAACGGATCGAGCTCAGTCCGGGAATGCTCGCTGGCTCCTCCCGCCTCGTTCTCCCGGCAGCTCGGTCCAAATCCTCGCCTCTGACGGGCTTGTCATCGGAATGCACAGCTAGCTCTAGTTAGCCTTTTACACCGTCTAATTGCTGGGATGTACGGCCGCGTAAAAGAGCTTCTGCTCTGCTGCTGCTCGGCTCTGAAACCTGAATGTAGCACCAACGCTTTATGGCATTATCGACGTTTTGTGCAAAACTAGGTTTGCAGCCCGTCTCTGAAAACACAGCTGTGACTTTCATTTTACCTTTACAGGAAGTAGTCTCGTCCTTGTTTACGTTGTCAGGTAAACTAGCTAGGTAGCTTCAGTGGAAACTGGCCGGTTAACTTCAGGTACAGCGTGTCCTGTCGGGCTAATGTTTCCACCTGCATGACTATGATGACAGCTAGCTCAGCTACTTAGCTCAGGGAAGCTAGCGCTGTGCTTTGTTGACGTGTGCCACAATGCTAGCTGCTAACCCGGACATTTGTTCACCTTTCTCTGGCAGGATTTCTACAACTGGCCGGATGAATCATTTGAGGAGATGGACAGTACGCTAGCTGTTCAACAGGTGTGTGGATACTGATGATGTGTAACTCTGAATATGTGCTGTTTACTCTGTATTGATATGAATGGAGTTCAGAACAGCGTGTACTACACAAAACCGCACAACGATTTCTAAAAAACATTAATATATTGTAAAGACAAAATAGATCTGTTTTCGCTTACAACTCAATAAGTTCAAAATACTTTAATTTATCCCAAACAATGCTGTCATAGCTCATATCCTCCAAGTATTTTCAGAGTCATTGTTGATGGTGATGCTGTGGGAAGGAAGCATCTCTGGTAGCAGTCTGTTTCGCCACAGATCTAAAGTGGCCTCTGACTGAAGACCGTTACTGTATGACATGCTAACCTCTCAATATCCAGGCAGCTCCTCTTGGGTCATAGT
Organism: Apricaphanius iberus; assembly: GCA_028564705.1. NCBI lineage: Eukaryota > Metazoa > Chordata > Actinopteri > Cyprinodontiformes > Aphaniidae > Apricaphanius > Apricaphanius iberus. The sequence continues at coordinate 1,338,930 of JAPXFQ010002266.1, forward strand.
TCAGGTATATTTCAGCTTTTAAGATTCTTATCAGCTGCTCTCAGTTATAAAAATACCTGGTTGCCACGGTTACGCATCATAACAACTGCCCAAAGACAGAGAGGGGAGAGCTGCACAGCATCCAGAACCAGGAGGAATAATTGTCCCAACATGGACAGACTAAACCTGAACCAGTCAGGACAAACGTTACAGAGCAACTCCATCATTAACCACGCCGTTTATTTTCTAAAAGATTTGGTCCTGCCTGACCACAAGTCTGTGAATAAGATATGAACAACTCATAACTACAGAACAATGTAAATATTATGGGAAGAGGAAAGTAAAATGAGTAGGCTTTGGTTGGTTGTCAGCCTTCAGGTTTAGGTCACCATTCAGAGGAATTTTATCTGCTGATGTTTATACATTCTGTCTGTATGCCTATTTATTAAACAGAAATGAAATTCCTTCGTGTGCATACAATTAGCCAATTGATGGAGATCAGCAGTGACCTTAGAGAAATCCTGCTGCTGCTCGTCAATCTGAGAATGGTTCTTCATTTCAAGCCTTGTTTTCCAGTGTTCCTGCTGATCATCTATATTAGGAGCTGTCACGCCTCTGTAAAGCAGGCTTTTTCTAATATTTTCACAGACTTAATAATGGTAGAGTTGATATTTTTAATTGTGTTTCACAGCTAATCTTGGCGATTCAGATGGATGGCAGTGCTGGAACCATTCTGCCTGTTTTCCCAGGAGACCATAGAGTCTCAGTTTCGGGTAGCTGACCATGACAGGCAGAGGATTAAGCAGCAAACGTTCTCATCTCTGTTCAGCCTTGTTGTTACCCACTGAAAAAGCATACAACCAGAATGAGACACTGCCAATGTGCTTCCTACATCTCTGCGCTTCCTCTGATTTCATTTTTAACAGCTCACAGAAACTAAAACTCTTCCATTCAGTAGTAGCAGAACTCAGAAGCATCTCAGAGCTGGTGTGACAGCACCGACTCTGGGTTGTTCACTAAGCACATACGGACCAGATATCTGGTTCAGACGGGTCGGTTATTGGTCAGGGCTGATCCAGACCAACCTTCAGGTGACCTATTTGATGGTAGCAGCAGTACCAGCACCACAACACAGTATTTCTGTTCTTAGACAATTAATCCTGAAGAATGGAAGGATCAGATAGATGCTATGGTTAAAAGCAGCAGATATTTCATGTTTTTTTTTTTGGTTAAACCCATTGCTTTCAGGAGCATGGATATAGCAGGCGTCCACACTACAGCTAGTAGCTAAACAAACACAACAGGGAGGGACACGCTTGACCCTTGTCCTTTGTGTTCACATGTCTCGTTTTGTCCCCCACCCAGTACATCCAGCAGAACATTAGGTCCGACTGCTCCAACATTGACAAAATCCTGGAACCTCCTGAGGGTCAGGATGAAGGGGTCTGGAAGTATGAGCACCTGAGGTAAAGAAAACACTCTGTCTGTTCTTAGACCCATGCCTGACTGCTTTGCTTTGTTCAGAGACTTCCTGGGAGCTTTGGATTCAGCAATGCTACAGCAGCAGTGTGTATGTTTAGAGAAACGTTGCTTTAAGGTAGAAGCTGACTCACTTCTGACTCACTGTTGAACCTCTGGGCTGTTTAAGGCGGTGGCCACTAAGGGGTTTACTCAGTCCCCAGAAAAAAAAAATCGTTTCAGCTGCTGGGAAAACATTTTTTGTAGAAAATTTTTCCTTTTACTGACGTCTGCTGTTTTGACCTCAAAACAGGAAAACCGATTTGCTTCCTATGGTGCAAACAAACATCTGGTCCCTGGTAATGTGTTCAGCAGCTCTAGTTTTCTGTTTCTGCTCATTTAACATATTTCATTACTGATTAACTAGAGTCAACAAGACGGGTTAAAACAGGTTCTTCCTAGTTTCTGCTCGACTCTCCAGCTTCAGTCTGGCTGCAGTGTTAATGTAGAATCATTACATGATTAGCCACATTAGCTGCTAGCTCCTTTCTGACTGAGCAGAGCAGAGAGGGATGGGTTTATGTTTCCAGCAGCAGCAGCTCACTGTTGACTTTAATCTCTGCAGAGGTTGTTTGTGTGTGTGTGTGTGTCCTGCTGCTAGTAAAACCTGCAAAATTTTTATTCAGTTTTGATGCAAATAAACTCCTTTTATTAAATGTTTTTTTAGAATTTCATTACACTGAAACATTAATTAGTCTGATTAACTCCACTGTAAATCTCATAATTGTGATTTCTGTACCTGATGTGATCTATTCATTAACAAGCTTCCCAAATGATACCGATTTTCGTAAACGGTTGTATTAATTCCAGGTTTAAAAAGTGTGAATAGTCTGAGAATGTATGAATAAATGATAATATCTTATTAAAGTAAGAGTTGTTTATAAGTTTTTAGTTTAAATTGCTTTACCATTTCTGCTCATGATGGGTGTATGTTTTTCATGTACTGGTCTTTAGTATTTTGCATCTGTCCTTAAGGTTCAAAACGTTCTCATCACTACTTAGTCCTGTTTTTCTGCGGGGGTTTAGTTTTACTGTAAGAACACTGAAGCAGAAATGTCCAAAAGATTAAAAAAATGTTTTCCTTCTGGATCCTGATTGGATCCTTTCGCAGGCAGTTCTGTCTGGAGCTCAATGGGCTTGCTGTGAAACTGCAGGTGAGTTTCTAGATTTAGCTACTCTACATGAAAATATGATTTAAATTTAAATAACTGTTTCTTTCCCTGCAAAGTCTCTTGATATTCTGTTTAGGGTTATTAAGGCTGGGCGATGTGTGTCTTGTCTTAAACCGCTGGCCGTTCATTCATCGAGATCACATTTGGACTTCTTTGTGGGCGGAGCAGTTTAAACATGTTCTGACTAATTTGACAATTTAAAAAACGAAATTCCAAAAATTGAGGAATTAGTTGCCAGAAAAATGCAGTTTCATATTTTAAATGACTTTGGCTTTAAACTAGGATGAAAGAGGTAAATTCAGGATGTAGGCAAAGCGGTTTGCTGCTTGTGCAGACAAACATTACCAGCAAAGGACTCCCAACACAACCGTGCATGTTCTCCATCCAGTTGAGTACGCTACGCTATCACCAGGTACTGCAGTTCTGTAGACCTTCTCTGGAAAAGCTTTTCACCAGCAGAAACCTGTGTTACACCAACAGAAGAGCAGAAAGATGAACACAGGACTCCTTCACTGTAACAATCTCTTGAAGGAAAATGTCGAACATTTGTTTTTCATTGATGTCACAAATGGTTCAAAACCATCTGTGCATCGTTGTTTTCCTCGTCTAAGACTTTCTAAACTTTACACTGCAGAAATATTTTCCTTTTTGGTCTTGTTCTGATTCCGTACAGAGGGATTATACAGCAGATGAACGCGCAACCTAGCTGCAGAAAGAGACTCCGCCCCTTTACACAGCTCCAGTTCCCATTGTTTGCTCTTATCTTGCATTTGCAGTGTTGGTTAGCTATGTTAGCTAGCTTGTTTGTTAGCCAAGTCTTACCTGATATGAAGTGATCGCTGAAAATTGCTGCATTTGTAGTCTGATCGCTCACAACCAAAGAAATCATCAGTTGTTAACCTTCAGGTTTATTGTCTGTAATGGTTTTACTAGACTTATTTTTATTATTTCGTTAATGAAGCAGGATGACCTATGACCTTGTATTCAGTCTCACTGCTTTAAGGCCATTTGATAGACCCCCCCCCCCCCCGGGTCAAAGGAGCCACCTTTACAGCATACTACTGTTATAAACCGTTCCAGTAACGGGTTGACAATTCCCCATCAGCCATGAAGCACAAGTAGGATGATGATGATTGCAAGAAATGACACAGAAATGTTTAATAGTATGTGACCTTTTGTGCTGACAGCTGCTGCTTGTGTTTTCGCCCACAGAGCGAGTGTCACCCTGACACCTGCACTCAGATGACGGCCACAGAGCAGTGGATCTTCCTCTGTGCTGCCCACAAGACGCCCAAAGAGGTGACTCCTAGCTGGAACTGACAGCTTGTTGATGTCATTCATTGCCCCGACTGACCGATGTTCTCTGTGTGTGTGTGTGTGTGTGTGTGTGTGTGTGTTGCCGCCACCTCAGTGCCCTGCCATTGATTACACCAGGCACACGCTGGACGGAGCTGCCTGTCTTCTCAATAGCAACAAGTATTTTCCCAGCAGGTCAGTTTCCTACCTTTAAAACAGCCCGACAGCGATTTTATTGGAGAGTTTAACATATAAGGACGTGACATCTGTTGGCTACTGCAGTCGCATTGTCTTTCCCTAAAATGGTTTATTTATTTTTTTACAAAACATGATGGTGAATTGGAGAAAACTAAAATATTAATAGAAATGACCACAAAACAAAAATTGTAAGTAAAAACGCAACATTTTCTCTGAGAGTGTTTCAGTTGACGTATTTGTGCGTCCTTACAGCTTTTTACACAATAAAGAGCAGAGCAGTAAAAGAGCAAAATAAAACAGGGCGATAGTTTAAAGGGGAAAAGTGAAAAACACTCTGAATGAAAGGCAAAGAAAAAATAACAAGTGTTTTAAGAGAGATTCTGTTTAAGGGATTGTAGATCTGAGGGCCGACATGATGATGATAATGGACGAAGGTTGGCGTTGTCCCTAATGAGCTGCTGATTGGCTCGTGTGTTTTGGATCATTATCCTGTTGAATAAGTCAGTGATGGTCCGTTTTCACTCTGTTACTGCAAACTGTTAATTACGCCACGGGCCCACAGCATTACACATCCCCTACTGAACGTAGTGAGCATGACGCACTTTTAGTTGTCCTGTGCTTCATGAACTCACCATGTTTGCTACTGAAAACCTCAGTGTCATCTAAGCAAAGCAGCTGCTTCCTGTTAGTCCACGTAGAGCTTAGCATTTATGATGTTTAACAAGTTTTTCTCAGAGATTCAGTGTAAGCTACTGCAGTAAAATATGGGTTTATTGGACCATTTGTTTTCCAGATCATTACCTGGATGCTGTCCTGATTTTTAAACGGCTTAATGTCTGACTTTCAGTTCATTATTGGGGAGTACAGGCGCACAGTCGGCTCGTTTTCAAACTTTACACCAGAGCGAGACACCAGACGCAGCTGCTTGTAAAGGGAGGATGTAAAGTGTGTGGGATTTTACTGGACCTTCAGTGTCCCCAGTACTGGTCCCGGGGCCAGTCCAGGATTTAACCGGTTCGCTGGGTGGCGCTGTGGTTAACTCACTGATTGTTTGTAATGTGATTGCCATACAACCGGCTTTGTGAAACTGGAAGAGATGCTGGTGAAGTTGTTCATTACACCATAGCAACCAGAAACATGGCAACCATCACTGCTTCTATGTTGATCTCTGGTTGTTCTCTCTGCTGTGGCGCTGTGCAGTGACATCACTCACTGCTGAAGCCATCCCCATATGCTGACGTTGTAGATGGACTCCCTAAAGGGTGGATTCAGTGTGGAGACAGGACGGCTGAGAGGACAGAGCCAGCTGATTTACCCCGTCAGCTGAAAAGCAGGCCTGTTCTCTGAGTTAGGAACGTTTCCTGAGGTCAGAAGGAACGGCTTTGATTTTCAGCCTCTGTCCTAAAGAAAAAATGATTCACAGAAAAGGCCTTAGTTTGTTGCCTGAAACTAGTCAAATGTTTGCTGGTTTCTGTCTTTAAGAAACCATAGAAGCACATAGAGAATCTCCTAAATAAAAAACCAGATTAGAGTGCTGTTTGTGACTGCTGGATGGACAGCCCTGTATGTTTTAGAGATTTCCCTGCTTCAGATGATTACAGTTCAGCTGCAGCGTGTTAAGCAGCCACCAATAAGATCTCCTGTGCTGAAGCAGGGGATCATGTAAAGCATGCAGGGCAGTGTGGAAACACTCTGGGTCAGGGTCCTAATGGTGTGTTCTCCAGAACCATGCGCCTCGTTCAGCGGCTCTGCTTCCTGTTGCAGGGTGAGCATCAAAGAATCATCAGTGGCCAAGCTGGGCTCCGTCTGTCGCCGCATCTATAGGATATTTTCCCACGCATACTTCCATCATCGTCAGATATTTGACAAGTATGAGGTGAGTGGTAACGACCGCTGCTGTTTGTCCTGATAGTGTCTGCTTCCTCCAGGTTTAGTCACTATAACACGCCTCAGACTGTCAGATCAGTTCATGTTAAATGTAACTCAGACTCAAATCAACTGTTTTTTCTGATAAACCATCTAAATGAGTGTCTAATAGTACTGCATACATGTCTGATCATTATTTCTGGTATCATGGTACATTTTAGCAAAAATACATTTTCTACCAAAAACACTCAGTATGGCGCCCTCTTCAGGTTAATTGAATTTAAATGGCGCGTTGCTACCAGCTGAGCCTATATTTCTGGTGCTGCTAAAAAACAAGGCCAGTCTCAAACGCGCCTCTATAGTGAGTAGGTATAGGAAGAACGTGTTGAGACTGAAGGGAGTGGGTTGCTCTTTAAGACCATGTCACTCACAAGGCGGCTCATCTGGCAAAAACCATCTGATGGTCACTATGTTTCCATCATACCTGAATCTGCAGCTGAGAGAGGCAGAGACGTTCCCTCAGCAGAACTAAAGCGCTCATTTAATTCGATTTTTATCTGTAAAACTAGAAACTAGTATTCAGACACAGCAGCTACACTGCAGCCTGTATAAAAGTTTTTTAAAGGATTTAATTAAACTTCGGGTTAACCAAAATGGGAGCCTTTATGCCAGTTTAAATGTCAGTCAGAAAATGAGGAATGTCCAGATCTCAGGACCGGATAAGGCTGATATTCTTTCATTTTTCAGTGATCGGAGATCGACTATATTAGCTGACTGGTCACGCCGATCTTTACTAAAATACCTCCTAGTTACGTTTAACGGTGATTACGCAATAATTCAAACCTCCATGGCGGTGCAAATTAATTACCACAAATCAGCATAGCAGGATAAATACAAATCTAATCTGGGTAAAGTTCAACAAATATGTGTAACAATACTTTATATAATAAAGGCATAGAAAATCACCTGGCATTTACACAGCAATCACCAAAATAACAGAGGAAAACTTTTCTCATGTCCCACTGTGAGGGGGAGAAAAAAGGCAGACACAGGCTGCAGTGTGCTGCATTCAAATAGTGTAGGAAATCTTTGCTGAGTTCAGGGGCATGTGGTATTTAGGCTTATAGTGAAAACACCAATAATAATACTGCAACTTACAAACTTAGAACAATGTGGGCGTTCTAACACATATTAACTCAAAAATACAGTGAATATAGCACACCAACATTTATAGGCTATATATATACACTACCGTTCAAAAGTTTGGGGTCACCCAAACAATTTTGTGTTTTCCATGAAAAGTCACACTTATTCACCACCATACGTTGTGAAATGAATAAAAAATAGAGTCAAGACATTGACAAGGTTAGAAATTATGATTTTTATTTGATATAAGATTGTTTTTACATCAAACTTTGCTTTCATCAAAGAATCCTCCATTTGCAGCAATTACAGCATTGCAGACCTTTGGCATTCTAGCTGTTAATTTGTTGAGGTAATCTGGAGAAATTGCACCCCACGCTTCTAGAAGCAGCTCCCACAATTTGGATTGGTTGGATGGGCACCTCTTGCGTACCATACGGTCAAGCTGCTCCCACAACAGCTCAACGGGGTTCAAATCTGGTGACTGCGCTGGCCACTCCATTACCGATAGAATACCAGCTGCCTGCTTCTTCTCTAAATAGTTCTTGCACAATTTCGAGGTGTGTTTTGGGTCATTGTCCTGTTGTAGGATGAAATTGGCTCCAATCAAGCGCTGTCCACTGGGTATGGCATGGCGTTGCAAAATGGAGTGATAGCCTTCCTTATTCAGAATCCCTTTTACCCTGTACAAATCTCCCACCTTACCAGCACCAAAGCAACCCCAGACCATCACATTACCTCCACCATGCTTAACAGATGGCGTCAGGCATTCTTCCAGCATCTTTTCAGTTGTTCTGCGTCTCACAAACGTTCTTCTTTGTGATCCAAACACCTCAAACTTGGATTCATCCGTCCACAGCACTTTTTTCCAGTCTTCCTCTGTCCAATGTCTGTGTTCTTTTGCCCATCTTAATCTTTTTCTTTTATTGGCCAGTCTCAGATATGGCTTTTTCTTTGCCACTCTGCCCTGAAGCCCAGAATCCCGCAGCCGCCTCTTCACTGTAGATGTTGACACTGGTGTTTTGCGGGTACTATTTAATGAAGATGCCAGTTGGGGACCTGTGAGGCGTCTGTTTCTCAAACTAGAGACTCTAATGTACTTATCTTCTTGCTCAGTTGTGCAACGCGGCCTCCCACTTCTTTTTCTACTCTGGTTAGAGCCTGTTTGTGCTGTCCTCTGAAGGGAGTAGTACACACCGTTGTAGGAAATCTTCAATTTCTTAGCAATTTCTCGCATGGAATAGCCTTCATTTCTAAGAACAAGAATAGACTGTCGAGTTTCAGATGAAAGTTCTCTTTTTCTGGCCATTTTGAGCGTTTAATTGACCCCACAAATGTGATGCTCCAGAAACTCAATCTGCTCAAAGGAAGGTCAGTTTTGTAGCTTCTGTACCGAGCTAAACTGTTTTCAGATGTGTGAACATGATTGCACAAGGGTTTTCTAATCATCAATTAGCCTTCTGAGCCAATGAGCAAACACATTGTACCATTAGAACACTGGAGTGATAGTTGCTGGAAATGGGCCTCTATACACCTATGTAGATATTGCACCAAAAACCAGACATTTGCAGCTAGAATAGTCATTTACCACATTAGCAATGTATAGCGTGTGTTTCTTTAAAGTTAAGACTAGTTTAAAGTTATCTTCATTGAAAAGTACAGTGCTTTTCCTTCAAAAATAAGGACATTTCAATGTGACCCCAAACTTTTGAACGGTAGTGTATATATATATATATATATATATATATAGCCTGCTGGAAATACTTTAAAAAAATACTGTACCAAGTTTTTTACTTTTGTCTGAAATATTAACTGAAGTTGACCTTTAACTTGATTTCATGTAGTTTGCAGCAATATTGGTAATTATTTTAATGAAATGAAGTCTTATTAAATAGTTAAGTAGAGTTACTTGCTAAAAATATATTTCCGTTTTATAGATTTCAGTATTAAAGGCAAAACATCAGATTGGGACTTGAGATCAAGTCAGATTTGAGGTTAAAAGATCGGATTGGGGTGGGAGGCCCAAAATGCTGATCGGGACGTCTCTATAGAAAATGTCATTATTGAATGAAGCGCGTTCCACTCCTTGACACTAGATGGTAACGTATACCCTTTAGTGTTTCTGATGGAGTAAAAGCAGGATATGCAGAATGAGTAAATGGACGACGCTGCAGCACAGAACATTTTCTAAACACAGTTTGATTGTGTTCTACTCGTCAGTGTTCTCACTCCTGGGGTCTCGTCACTTTCCAAAGGTTGCTAGCAGCTCGGCTCGTGTTATTTTCCCCCAGAATGCTTTTGTTCTACCAGCAGGAGGGGATTACTGGATCAGACCTAATACTGCCTCAGACTAATAATCCCTGTCGCTGATTTAGGATTGAAGTTAAAAGCCGTTGCTTTTGTCTTAGTGGCAAATCAAAGTCTCTTATCTTTCATTGGTTGTTAGACAGGGACACAGCGCGGTTACCAAGGAAATAAAATCAAATCTTAGTCTGGAACAAAGTAGAAGCTGCCATTCTGAGCAGGTTTGACTCCAATTAAAGAAATGTAGCTTTTCTCTGAAGAAACTTTGTTTTTACATAAACTGGATGGGTCTTCTGCATAGGTTTTACTTCATCACTGATATAAAAAACAAAAAACGCATTGATGATCCAATGAGAATTTTGTCTGACTTCTAATCAACCAGACAAACTTTTCCATCATAAACCCCGAAAGATGAGCTTCCTGTGAGCTGCCTCTGGCCAATCAGAAATCACCAGTGGACATGTGGAAGTCCTGCACTGCAGCTAGCATGTGGCGTCCAGCTCCACTTATAAAGTCTCCCCATACGCTTCTCCTAAAAAGGATAACGGGTAACCATTCACCGGGTAAACTTTATTAACCCTTTCAGACTGAGTGGAAACGGCTGCATGCAGTTTTTCTTCCTATTGTAGCTTTAAAAAGCCCAAACTATGTGAAACATTTAAATCCATTTGTTAGCTTGAAATTTGAGTTCAAAATCACTTTTTCTTTTTTTTTCTTTTCCCCCCAAAACAACACTAACATTTAGGATCCAAAAGTGTCACCAAAGCCAGATTACAGCCTGATGATTAACGAGAGACTGTCATTATTGAAATCTGGCGTTCATGTCACTCATTATATCTGGATAGAAGGGGAAGGGGAGCCTGTAAGCTGGAGAACAGCATTCCTACTGTGAAACACGGGGGAGGCAGGCTCATGATGGGGTCTTTTGGCTAATTCACGGCAAAGACGGCATCATGTGACCACGTTAGGGACAAAGCCAGGAACACGTTACCGTTCTGGAAGGGTCACCATGCTGGACTCTTTGTAAGGTGTGAGCATTGGAGAGAAGGTGGGGGCAGACTATACAGCTGCCCAGTTCCACCAGTTCCAAAATCTCTGCAAACTAACCAGAACATTTGACCAAAGTTAAGTAGTTCAGAACAAAGTTATATCAAATACTGAGGAAATGTTTGAACACTTGTGATTCTGAAGATGTTCTCTCATTGTTCCTGCATAGAAGAGATCTGACCTAAACCAGCACAAGTCCAGTCTGACTGAACGACTGGTTCTGGTTTTTAACAAACTGCTTTCTGAAGACAATACGCTGTTTTAGCTTTCTCTGTGTGTGTGTGTGTGTGTGCAGAACGAGACGTTCCTGTGTCACCGGTTCACGCGCTTCGTGATGAAGTACAACCTGATGTCCAAGGACAACCTGATAGTGCCCATCCTGGAGGAGGAGGTCCAGAACGCCTCATCGGCCGGCGAGAGCGAGGCTTAGCGGCTGCGGCCCGAAGAGACGCACGTCCACTCTCAATATCTATCCAGTACAGAGGAGACGCACTCATTCTGTATAAATATATATGAATATATGTATAGACACACTACAGTGTATTGAGACTCCTTGTCTAGAGACACTGTCCACGTCCCTCCTGTCCCACTCTTCTGTCTGTCTGAAAGGAAGCAGGGCTCAGCCGCGCCTGCAGGGTACCGTCTCCTCCTCCTTATGCTCCTCACCCACTCTGTCTCATTAACCCCCTGGAAACATTTTTAGGATTTTACAAAATACTGCGAGATATTAGCGTTGAGTTTAGCAGCCCAGAGGTTTTAACTCCTGATTTTTAGCTGCTCCTGGCCTCGTCACAGAACCGCTCCAAACCCTGAACGCTGTGGACACGCTGGCTTTCTCTCCCACAGTGACCTCCATTACCCGTGGCCCTCCTCCCTCTGTACATACCCCCACTCCTCCTGATGGTGTTGCTGACCTGTCTGCTTTGGGTCGGGGTCGTCCTGGGAAGTGGGTCGGTACCGTTCCATGCTGTCCAAATCCAACGTGTGTGTGATGCTTGTGTGCTAGTAAGCGAACCTTGACCTTTAGCTCTGTGTGTGGCCTAGCAGTGAGGCGCGCACCATGTGGCTGATGTATCTGTGTGCAGGACAGGAGCGCCGCCCTACAGACGGAGGGGAGGATCGGCAACATGATGCGTCCTGCCTTCCTTAACCCTCTTTAAGTTATTGTGTGGGAGGAGTCTCTTCGGTCCAGCCCACTGTTTGTTTTTTAAATGGACTAAAAATTTTGTTACTGTCGACATTTTCATGATGTCTGTTAATAAAAAAAAGACCTATTATTCATACTGTTGTGTGGAGTCTGTTTATTGCTACGTTCATCTACTCAACAGGTTTTTACCGTTTTCTAAATGTCCCTTCAGATGGTTTCAGTCTTCCAGAGCTGGAAGGATGAAGGTAAAGGAGAAACTATAAAGTCCTTTATCAGTTTGGCTTCAAAAAGAAGCAAAACTCAGCTTAACTTCTGAAGATAAATTCAGATTTTCTTCAAATTAAATGTGACTTTGACATATCATTAATAAGATGTTTTATGTTATATAAACTAGTGACCAATACTCTTATCACCCATGTAGTGGGACTTCTCAATACTGCCACCTGCTGACCACAGTCAGTCCTAATCAGCTGATGGAATCCAGAATGATGAGTTTATGAACACGTTTCTTTTGATTGGTGATATTATGGATAATTTTTGGTTATAAGAAGAGTGCCCAAGTTACATGATAAAAGCTTCAACAGTGAAGAAACAATTTAAACAGGTTTTTGGAAGGAAAAGTTTCCTTTTAATGTTCAGCTATACCAGAGGTCTCCAACCATTAGAATCAAGGAGTCATATTTTCCCTGATTACTTACATAAAAGCGATTTAGAGCTGCAAATGGGGAAAAATGTGAGTTGTTTTTGATAAATACCTACAGTAGGAAGTTAGTCGTACAGAACCACAATTTTATTTCTATTTGAAATAACTAGATGGATACATCATATTTAAAAAGAATAGTTTATGAGGAAAAGTAGATCTTAAACCATTACTGGTTCTCATTCTGTTGAGGAAATTCAATAAAATATGGAAAAACAGCTATACTCTGCATTCGCTTTTATTATATTAACATTTAAAAACTAAGTTTTAGCTAAATTTATGTGGAACCACTGTGGATTGTGCAGATCTGATAGAGGTCTGGACTGTACAAACTGAGTAATATTTTCCGTTCTTCTGTTTCTTTTGTCTCTTCATCCAGTCAGCTGGAATCTGGATGAAAAAGCAGCATAAAGCGCCTTGCAAAAAACCACATCAGGAACATTTTCACCTATCGTCGTGTTATCACTACAAACCTTGTTAATGTACTAATACAAAGCAATTTACTGATGTATTTTATTGGGACTTTATGTGATGCAGCAACACGAAGTAGTAGATTACTGGGAAGTAGGAAAATGCTTTTCAAAGTTATTCACATATAACCTGAAACATCTTGCATGGACTTGATTCAGCCTTATTTACTCTCATACCCCTAAATTAAATTTGGATTGCCTTCCGAAGACATCAAATAAAAAATAAGGTCAAATAGGGATGCAACGATACTTTTTTCCAACCGATACTTGAGTATTTGCTGATACCGAGTACTAATGTGATACTTCTACCACACAAAAAATGCAATAAATTGGAATACGTGATTTCCTTCTCTGTTTTTTTTACAACAAATGATGAATTAGATAAAATTAATTATTAATAAGAAATAACACAAAAATAAAATATAAAGTGAAAAATAATTTTCTGTGAAATTGTTGCAGAGTTTCCACATTTTAAGCATCAGTTCATGGTATTGGTTAACTAACCGATACTGATATGAGTACATTAGAGCGGTATCGGCTCTGATACCACAATCGGTGCATCCCTACTAGTGAGTAAATACAGCTTTTAGATGTTTGATGAGGAACATTAGTAAATAATTAGTATCATGAAGATGTAACTCAGCAAACTGGTCAACAAATGTTAGATTATAAAACAATCTAAGCGTCCAACAGGAAGACCAATTATGAGAGATAACCAGGTACTCTGGAGGAGCTGCTGAGATCCGTGGCTTTTGTAGGAGAACATGTTGACAGGACTAGCTTTTCACTGTAAAACCTGGTCTTTATCTAGCATTGGCAAGAAGAAAGCTATAGCTGAAAGAAGCCAGCAGCCATGTAGGAGACACAGCAGAGACCAACCTTGATTTAAAACACAATGAACACCACAAATGACCCGATATGGTAGGGGCAGCATGGTGCTATGGGGATACTGTTCAGAGAGGAAGGGACTGGATTGGAGGTTCAGGCCCCCTCCAGCAGAAATGGGTTAGACTTTAGATCAAAGCATATTCATAATTTTATTAGGGCTGGACGATGTAGAAAAAGAGTGCATAGATAAAAAGAAAAGTCAGTGATCAATATTTATAAACTATCAAAATATGTACAAAATATATATTTTAATTGCAGCCCTGTTACTTAATTAACTAATTTAAAAAGCTCATAATAACTAAATTAAATTCAGCCTTTATTCAAACTATTTTTAATATTTTTTCTACCATAGCTGAAAGTTTATAAGAAACAAAAACAAATTAGGAGACCTGGGTGACACATAAAGAAAAAACTGTTATCAACCATTAGGTTATTGGCTGAAAGTATTTTATTCATTTTAATTGTATGGTGGATTCCTGTTTTTTATTTTTGAAATGTTACGAACACTTTATTATATTAATTGCTCAAACATTTGATTTAGTTTGTGGACAAAAATCTGAATTTGATTCAGTACAGCTGCTGAAGCCAATGCTACAAAGCTACAGAGAGTAGACAGCACCCAGAAAACTGACCAGAGGGTTCTCACTCTTGAGGTGGAGAACCAGGTGGATGTTTTTAAAGGCACGGGTGTTGTTAGCAGAGCGTTGTTTTCAAATGATCATCCAGCCCTAATTTTTCTTTATAAAGACAGTTTGAGAATGCCATTATTGTTCTTCCACTTGACAAATATGTTGTTTAACACTTAACATCCCAATAACATAGACACTGAACTCTCCATTTGTAAAAGAAAATGTAAAAAGTTTCAATTGTATGAATACTAGTGCAAGACGCTAAGGATGAACAGAGAGAGAAACATGAAGGGAACGGCGAAGATATGATGATCATCATCATTGCCTTGCTCTAATATGAAGCAGAAGTGAAGCACTAATATTTCAGGATTTCTTAAACAATAACGATTTGTTTTAACCGTCTGCAGCCTCATTTCTCTCTAATTTTCAGGTGGAAAACAAAAAACAGATGTGTTAAAGCGCTGACTTCTGGAAAAGTCGTACTTTGTTTACAGAATACTTTTTATTAAGAAAAAAATAAGGAACTTGTTTCTGCAGCAGAGTATCAGCAGTACCATGTAAAATCCTCCTGTAAAAGGTAGGTAATACCTTCCAGATGAGTTGTTTCTATTTCTGGCACCAGATTGTAGGATCTCTGTGAAAATAGTGAAAAGTAAAGATGGAGATGAAGGTTGTGTGGATGAGGAAGGAGATCAAGTCTGTTCTGTCAGGAGACACAACATTGGAGCAGCTGTCCCTCCTTTTATCATCAGATCCAAAATTAAAAATCATAAAACGATGCTGGTCCTCATTCCTTTTCCTTATGGCTTTAATAGCATCAGCCCAAAAAGTGCTGAGTTTTTCCTCTTCTTTCCTCCTGCTCACATACAGGTGACCTCTGCCTTCCCCTCCTCCTGCTCGAAGCCTCCTTCCTCCAGGTGGGACAGGGAGCCGGAGTATCCGCCTCCGAATACTGGGAAGCCCCCGATCCCCCCGGCGGTGGGGGAGAGGTCCTCTGTGGGGGTGGAGTTGCTGACGACGTGACTCACGGAGCGACTCGTCACTTCTTTGTGTGCCGAAGCCGTCTGTGGAGAGAAGAGGAAGAAAGAACAAACTGTGCAGGCTCAAAAACAAACACATCAGACTAGTTTCATGTGATGGTGTCAACCTAATCAGTGTTCCTTTGGTAATCTTAAACTGACAACCCCCAAGATACAGGGACAAAAATAAATAAATGACACCCTCTATAATTTTGACCTAACCCAGCATATTAACGAACCAACAAACAACCGAGGACACACTCTGGACCTACTTATTAGCAAAGAACTAAATATCTCTAACATCGCGGTAAGTGATATTCCATTTCTGCATCTCATTTTAAAGCACCATTTTAACTAAAATATCTAATCAGAGTAAGACCATTGTTAAAAAACGCTTCCATAAAGAAAACTCATCTGAAAATTTTAAAATGATGTACACACCGACCTTATCCAAAACACCAACATCCTCCAGCACACACTCAGTAAAAAAACTGACAGATCAATTTCTATCCAAAATCTCAGACATGATGGATACGATTGCGCCACTTAAGGTTAAAACCATCTCTAGTAAAAAGAAGTCTCAATGGAGAAACAATCCACTGGTATGTAATGAAAAAAGGGAGTGACGACGCGCTGAGAGAAAATGGCGGAAAACTCGACTCCAGGTTCATTACGAGATATATAAAGAGAGACTAACCAAGTATCAAGTAACCTTAAAGGGTGCAAGGGAATCATTCTTCTCCGAGTTTATTCACAGAAACAACAATAATGCAAGAACATTATTTGCTACAGTGGAGAGACTAACTACACCTCCTGTGACAGTACCCCCTGAACTAAACTCTGCCAGGGCCTGTAATGAATTTGCCAGCTTCTTTACTGAAAAGATGTTGAACATCAGAAGGTCAATAAGTACATCAGCTCCAACCCCAATACCAACTAAAAGCCCAATTAACACCCATGCAGAGAAAATGACTCACTGTCACATGTTCACTTACAAAGCTACAGTGCTGTGACAAAATATTTACCCCCTTTACACATTACATTTCTTTAATGTTTTAAAAAATGCTGATATTAACATAACCTGAGAACGAAGACAAATATCTAAAGCACACCAGCCAGTAAACCTACTGATGACTAAAAAACTAAATCCAGGTTTTACAACGGCCTAGTTAAAGTTTAGACTTGAATAGGTTGTTGATGTTCAAAAACGTTCCTGACTCATCACCTGTTACCACAAGCTGTTGCTGCTAAATTAGCAGGCTTACGGTGCAATGAGTTTTTCACTTGAGGCCAGGTCAGATTACATAATAATCATTTAAAAAGTAACCCGTTGAATTTACTGAGGTCATTCTTTCATATTAAAATGTGTTTATTTTAGTGTGAAGAAATCTGTAAAAGGTCAAAACCATTTTTCATGAATGCATTCAGGGATTTGTTTAATATTTAACAGAAAACCTAATAAAAGCTGTAGCAATCCCAGCTAGCAGGCTGTAAACTAGTCACAGTGGCGTAACCAGAAGTTCCTTTTTAGGTGGGCCAAACAAAAAGTGTATAGTGTAGGTGGGCCATATAAATATGACTGAACTAAGTTCTACCGTTTCTTCAACAGAAATGTGTCTGTATACATCATAAAGTGACAGAAGTGCAGCGAAACTGAAGATACTCGTTGCTGAAGAGGATGCTCAGGGTTGTCCATAATCTTTTTCATTTTATGAACAATCCTTCTTTGCATCAGTATCTCCAGGTGTTCCACAGGCGTCCCCAGAACAGAACCAGCCTTCTTCATCAGGTTGTTGAGCCGTTTTAAGTCCCTGGCTCTGATGCTGCTACCCCAACAGATGATGGATGAAGAGATGAAACTCTC
Organism: Apricaphanius iberus; assembly: GCA_028564705.1. NCBI lineage: Eukaryota > Metazoa > Chordata > Actinopteri > Cyprinodontiformes > Aphaniidae > Apricaphanius > Apricaphanius iberus. The sequence goes on from JAPXFQ010002266.1 coordinate 1,356,170, forward strand.
CACCACAGACTGTAGAAGATTTTTGGCATCTTGTTGCAAACCTTGAAGGACCTCAGTTTCCTCAAAAAGTACAGTGTGCTCTGTCCCTTTTTGTAGACGGCTTCAGTCTCCAGTCCAGTCTGTTGTCCAGGTGAACTCTGAGGTATCTGTACTCCTGAACCGCCTCCACTTCTTCTCCCATGATGGAAACAGTCTTTGATTTATCCCTGTTTCTTCTGAAATCTACAGTCATCTCCTTTGTTTTGTCATATGTTCCACGGCTCATTTCAAACAAGATCAGAAAATAACTTTTATTACTCCATTTACTCTGATTGATTTCTGACAGTAGGGGAGCCAGGGTGTGACTTAGGTCCCCCATGATGGTCATCCTCACATGTGGAGGAAAAAGGAGGCTGCTTGTAATCCTGGGAACACCATCTGAGCTGTGAATTATGGGGGTTTCATGAGGCGAGAGCATTATGTGGACATACTGAAACAACATCTAAAGACATCCACCAGGAAGATAAGGTTTGGGTCCAGATGGACGATGACCCTCAGCATCCAACCACAGAGGGTCCAAGGTGACTTTAGGACAACAATGTTCTGGTGTGGCTCTGATCTCAGTCTTAGAGAGGATCTGTGGGTGGATCTGAAAAAAAGGTGTGCGACAGCGAGGAGGTCCCCAAACCTGAACCAGAACTCCATGAAACCATGGTGAGAAGCTTGTAGGAAACAGTCGTACCGTTAAAGACAACCCTACCAAGTACTGAGGAGATATATGTAGACATAAATCAATAACTCTGACAGATTGTCTCTCTGATTATTGTGGCATTTAGTGAAAAGTCATTCTGACTGACCTGAAAACAGAGAGCTTTGGTCTGATTTAACAGTAGACTGAGATAGTTGCTTATCTATGGTGACAGCTTCAGAGTGACCTCAGGTGTTCTTTTGTCCACCAGGGGGCAGCACAGCCACATACACTAAAGTAGCAACTTCTCTTTCAGCGAGTACTGATTATAATAAACAGAGTATTATTGATGATGCAGCTGATGTGTGCATTCAGATGAATATAAAAGCTTTCAGCTGCTGATAGTTTCTGCTTGAAAATGGGGAAATAACCGGAAGCCAACATGGGATTTAGATGGAACATTTCAGACTCAGTAGTTGCTGAGTTAGGACACATTGATGGCAGATGTCACGATGACTGACAACATGAAAGACCTCGGTCGTATCTCACCTGGTTCCTCAGATGTCCAGATGTGGCGGTTTTGACCGGCCTCTGCAGGAACACCACCTGCTTAGTGGCCAGATTCCCATCGCTGCTCCCGCCACAGCAGCAGGGTCGGGATCATGAGAACAAGGTGTTAACACAAAGAAGCATCTTAGACAGCTTCATCAATGGAACGGCCTTGTATCTACCTGTCATGTCGAATGATGGGGGTGGGCAGCACACAGGTGAGCAGCCAGCCGAACTCAGCCAGGGTGTGCAGCAGGGGCCCGTAGTCAGTTTTCACATTGGAGCCCTACACCAAACAGCAAAGCCAGAACTTACAGGTGGAATCTGTTGAGGAATACTGCACATCAAAGTTTTCACAGCCATTCATGCCACAGTGGTGACCCAAACAAAGTAGAGCATATTTATACAGGGAAGGAAAAGGATTAAAGTCTGAACATCTGAAACGTGTGGCGTGTATGACTGATTATCCTCTCTGAACCCCATTTTGACCTTTCTGCGCTAAAAGCAGAGGAGTTTGGTCCTTCTGGCCATTTCTGCTGGGTTCCTTCCTCTTCATGATGCTGCTTGTTCTCTAACACTCCCTAGGAACCTCTTCACACCACAGCTGGGTTTAGACTCAGATTAGTTACATACAGAGGGACTCTTTATACTGATTAAGTGACTTCTGAAGGAAATTTGCTGTTCTGGATTTTGTTTCTGGGTGTCAGATTGAAAAGGGTGAACATAAATACATAACACAGTTTTCTAATCTAACAAATAAGAAAATGTGTTCTAGTTGGTTCTTGTGTTTTCTGTTTTGTGCAAATTAATCAGGAAAGGAACCAGTTCCCCAAAAACACACCCAACAAGTCCCTAAGGCTTTTAGTCATGATCTTCAGGGTAATGTAGTCAGTCTAACCAGCAGGGGCTCAGGATGGTGCTGGGGGACAGCTAGGATGGGCCACCTCCACCCACCTCAATGACAGTCCACTGCTCCACCACGATGGTGTCGTTGGGAGGAGGTGAGGTGCTCCTCTCCTCGTACACAAACAGTCCCTCCAGAGATCTGGGAACCGGCTCGCCTGCAACACACAAACACATCTCAACTTTGAGCATTTAAAGAGGAACAACCGTTTTTCTTTTCAACCTGGACCTTATTTATAACATGCATTATGTTCATTTACTCACCCAGACAATGATTGGCGCCACTTGGAGTCCTTCAGGAGATGTTTAGATCCATTGGTGATCAGCATATATTCATATAATGGGAGTTGTTGGGGCAGCCAAAGTGCTGCCTCTAAATGAGGCATTATCTGTCACAAAACTCCTTTATTTCACCAATGTTTGGTTATCAATCACTAGCTCTATTCCCCTGGGAGTTCAGAGCGTCTCAGAGGTGCTTTATTATACAAACGCTGATTTCAATGACATTGCAGCCGTCCACCATTACAGCTGTAGTCTGAGCAGGTTGCAGAAAGGGAGCCTGAGGAAGCTGAACTTTTTCCACTTGGTCATTTTGTTTGTGCAATTTGGAAACTCACAAACGTGGAACATGTTGATGTTTGCAGTAGAAAGTTCTGTCTAACTGACCGCTCAGACTAAAGCCGGGATGCTGCATGACGGTGATGTTAGTGTAGCTGGATTAAAAACCTGTAAGACCTGAAGACAACAATGGAGAACTTCTGAGATGCTCTGAACTCAAATGGGAATAGTGCTAATGATTGTTAACTAAACGTTGATGAAATGCAAGAGTTTTGGGGCAGATAATGTCTTATTTAGAGGCTACACTTTGGTTGCACCATTGACTCCCATATAGATATATGCTGATCATCAGTGGATATAAACTTCAAGTGGCACCAAATTTGTTTGGATGAGTAAATGAATGTAATGCATGCTATAAATACGATCCAGGTTGAAGGAAATGGTACTTCTCCTTTAATGGTTTACTTACACTATTCTCCACCAGGTGGAGCTCCAACAGCAGTAAGCACAAGATGTGTGAATATAGTAGGTGTGGATGTGCTACAAGTTAGCGTAGCTTCAGCTCTCAGACGTGCTTCATGAGCGTCGTTACAGTTAAAATTAGTTATTAGTTATTAGAACTAGGCTACGAGCTCCTGTGTGTGAGAGATCAGAGGCTGCTGGAAATGAGCTGATCTAATAAGGATTTTAGCTGTTTTGTTACATTAATCTACTGCAAATATCTGACAGTTACAACAGGATTGTTTAAAACGTTCCATGTTTCCAAGTAGATAATCACAGTGAGCGTTTCCAAAGCAGCTATTTGTGTGTGGGAGCTAATGTAGGCTCAGGAAGTTCCACCAACCCGACGTTCCTCCTTCTTTTCCCATTCCTTCCAGATTCCTACACACAAAAATCAGCCACTTCCTGTTTTGTCTCCTCTCTGTCCTACTGGCTCTAAATTCGGAGCGTCCTTCAGACCTCAGCGACCTCACTTCCTGTTTCTGTGAGTAACAGCTGACATTTCCATCATATCCCAGATCCGACGCTCCCGGCTGTAAAGTAAATATATAAATAATGTCCTGAACTCTTCCGTTTGACCTGAGTCCAAGCGGGCGTTTCTCCAGAGGGAGCAGAATGAAGGCAGCTGCAGGGGCTCTGTTGCTTCCCGCTGTCCTGTCTGCCGCCGTCTCATTCAGGCTGCATAACCTGAGGAGAAGTCCAGCAGCTGCTGGGCTGATGATGTAAACACTGATGCCACACCAAACAGTCCCTAAGCTTTGTAGCAGCAATCACAGCTTCCAGGCTGGCTGGAAAAGCTTCACACCAACCTCCAGATGAAGAAGACATGTTGGCTTTCTAGGAACCACCTCCTTTGGAACGCCTCCACAATATGTCAGGATTCCAGCTCATGGCTTCCATCTTGGGCTTTCAATGAATGAGACATCCCTCTGAGAGCAACATGAAGCTGCACTAGAGCGTGGTTCTACCACCGCAGGAACCCCTCTTGTTATTTTGTGAAGCAGTTAAAGCTAGCGTTAGGTGAAGCCAGATCTTTAACAGCTGTTGTAGTGCTGAATAAGACGTGGTATTGGACATGTTCTGGACGACCATGACCATACGGTTTTCACTGAGAACTTTGACTTAACTGATCCATCAGGCTCGACAGTTGAATTTTTCTAAAATGAGCCGGATGAAGACAGCGAGTTAGAAGTGGGAGCAGATCTACTGGATGTAATGGGAGGGCAGCTTCAGCTCTGTAACCACCCAACACTTCAATCCCCTCAAAAAACGTATCAGACGACAAGCTGCGATAAATATGAAAAAACCCATCAGCCTTCATGGCTCCTGTGGTGGATCAAAACCCTCCACTATAGGTGGCCACGCCCCCATCATGAACCCAACCAATGACGACTGATTATATTCCTTACCTACTTCCTTTGTGAGGGTCACATTTGTGTGGCTTGTTTTGTTTTTACTTGCTTTACTTATTGCATTTATTTTTACCCTTTCATTTGATTTTTGTTTTTGTATATTAGTGATTTCTTTGTTTATGTACATATTTTTTAGGACCCCAGGAAGAATAGCAGCAGCACGGCTGTAGCTAACGGGAATGCTTTCAATAAAACAAAAAAACTAAACTGCTTCTATCCCTGTCTTCCTCGGACGTCCTCACCCAAATAGTGTTCCTATAATATTCCTCCAGATTCAGTTTTTTAAATATTTTTTTAATCCAATTTTTAGATTATAAACAACTGAATACAAAGCATTAACCTAGTTGGGTTTTTATCATTTCTTTTTTCAAATCATGATAGGACAGGACTGCAGAAGCTTCCTCTGATTCAACAGTGTGGTACAGGGCTGTTTGGCTGTGAATGCTTCTGGAGAAATTAAGCTAAAATCCATAATACAAAAAACTCTCGGTTGGATTTTCATAACTTAAACACAGGCCCTGCAGTCCAGCTTTAAACCCAGCAGAAAAATAAGATTTTGTTTGAGAAAAAGTGTGTTTGTTTAGTTTCCTCTGTAAAAGGCTTCTGACTGTACACCCCCCCCCACACACACACACACACTCAGCGCGGCCTCAGACCAACCTCTAGGTGTGTCCCAGTACACAAAGGAGTCAACCAGCGACCAGCCTTTGCGGTAGTAAGCAGCAGTTAGCTCGAGCCAGTCAGCCTCCAGTGCGCTGACCACTTGTCCTTTTCTGGAGACCCGCATAGAGAGCGCCCCCTGGTGGTACTGGCAGCCCAGTGAGTCCAGCGGAGCACAGCCTGGGGGCCAACAATGGAAGAAGACCAGCAGCCTCAAGTCTTCAGAAACAGACAGAAAATATGGATTTATGAGCAGGCCCTTTAGCATGGTTCATATGCAATATAGCAGGACTTATTAAAAATATACTAATCTTTCCATAGGTTCTTGTTTTAAATCCATCTCTGTTGCTATATTTACAGTGCTCAGCATAAATGAGTACATCCCCTTTAAAAAGTACAAATTCAATCAGTCGCACAAAGAACAAAAGAAAAATGTTCAAACTTTTCACAAGGCTAAGTTTTATTTAACACAAAACATGAAATTAAGGTTAATAATCTAATTTAGATCACAAAATCTTCAGTTTTACTCAAATTGAAGCAAAAAAGAATACACCCTGCAACAAAAACTACTACATCTCTTATTTTGTATGAGCACCATGATTTTTACGGATCGCACCAAGTCTTCTGTTTATGGAATGAACAAGTTGGCGACATATTGCAGCATCTATCTTTTTCCATTCTTCAAGAATAACCTATTATAGAGCTTTGATTCTGCAGGGAGAGGGATTCTCAACGTGTGGCTTCAGAATTCCTCCCAGGTGTTGGATTGGGTTCAGATCAAGAGACAAACTTGTCCATTCAATCATCTTCACCCTGTTCTGCTTCAGAAATGCAACAGCAGCTTTAGATGTGTGTTTTTGGTTCATTGTGGAAAAGTGATGGCAGCATCTTCTCCTTCGGTATAGAGCAGTACAATGTTGAGTTCATGATACCATTAATGAAATGCAGTACTCATGCAGCCCCACATAATGACACTGCCACCACCATGTTTCACTGTAGGCGCCATGCATTTTACTTTGAAATCCTCACCTTTACGACGCCATACAGTTTTTAAACCATCAGTTCCAAAAACAGTGAACTTTGTCTCATCACTCTAGAGTATAGAGTCCCAGTAGTCTTCATTTTTTCAGCATGGGCCCTAGCAAATTCTTGGCGTGCTTTTTTGTGCATGGGCTTTAGGAGAAACTTCCTTCGTGGACGATACCCAGCATGCCATTCCTCTGCAGTGTGCGCCATATGGTGTCACGGGAAACGGTCATTCCAGTTTGGCTTTCTACTGCTTTAGCTAACTGCAGTGAACTTGCATGGCGATTTTCTTCAACCCTTCTCATCAGAAGAAGCTCCTGTCGAGATGATAACTTCGGTGGACAGCCTGAACGTCTCTGTAAGATGGTTGCACTTCCATCTTTCTTAAATTTTTCTGCTCACTTTTGCTACAGTATTTTCACTGATATGTAAAGCTTTGCTGATCTTCATGTAGCCCTCACCTTTTTTGTGTAAAGAAATGATTTCCTTTCTCAGATTTCTCTTCCATGGGGAGCCATTACTGACAGCATGAATTGGGAAGGGCTTTTCTTTGTAAAGTAATGCCCTTTTATTGCTACCTCTTAAATGAGTCATTAGACTCACCCGTGGTTGAATGCCTGAGAATTTTGTAGTCTTAAGTGTGGCTTTTCTCCTAAGATTATATAATTGAGTTGTACTGATTTTTGCAACATGGGTTTGACTTAATTTGTTAAGAAAATCCCTTTTTTGTGTGTACAAATGAACAAATCTTGTTTGCATCAATGGCCAACATTTTTGGGAGTATTTTTGTGGTATAGTATCTCATAGAAAATGTTGATTCTGAAAGGAAACTATAGGTTTCCTGACAAATGTTGTGGGTGTACTCATTTATGCATTCCTCAAATGATCTGTAAGCTGTTTATGTTCTTCCTGATCACTTGGAAATCCAGCCAATCAGAGCTCTCAGGCAGGGTCTTACCAGGACTGTAGGCATGGTCATCCAGTTCTCTGTCTCCGGGCGGAGTTTGGGGGGGTGTACGTGGCGGGGATCGGCAGCTTTGTTTTGGACTATGCACACGTCCGTTGGTGATGCCGCTCACCTGCTGCAGCACAGAGCCAACGAACTGGACGCCTCCACGGGCGCTGCTGTTCACCTGCAGGGGGCGCGGCAAGCAGAAGCTACATTAGATACAAGTAGGGCTTTAATGACGTTGAACGTTCAGAAGTTTTAACATGGTGGCGGTGGTGAAGGGGGCACTGAATTGGTCTCCTCCAGCAGGATGCAGGTAAATAATCACACTAGTAAAAAGATAAGCAGGACCCTGGTAGAGCTGAGACTAATCTGGAACAATCTGAACCCAAACTATTGAAATTATACATAATAATCGGCCACACACTCTACTTGCGTAATTGATTACTTATTCTTTTTTAAAAGGGACGGACACAGAGTGGGGATGGGATTGATGGTTATTTCAGATTAGTGTGCGGGAAAACCTGAACATAAATAGGAAAAATGAGAAGAAAGTAACCTTATGGAGGCTTAAAGGAGAAGTTCTTTTTTTTTCAACCTGGACCTTATTTTTTGCAAGTATTACATTCATAGAGTCAACCAGACAACTTTGGAGCCACTTGGAGTCCTTTGGGAGAAGTGTATATCCAGTCATGATCAGTGTAAATCCATATAATGGGAGACAATCAGGGCTGAAGATTTGCCCTCTGTAATGAGGAATTATCTGCCCCAAAACTCCTTTATTTAACCAGGTTTTTTATTGTGAATAGTTAGCGATATTCCACTGTGAGATCTAAACGTCTTGGAGGCGCTAAGGTATTAGCATCTTGGTTTATAGGCAATGGGAGGTAATCTACGGGATTCGGGTCGGGAGTCTTTCTCTCGGGATTTTTTTTTTTTGGGGGGCTGTCACGTGATCGGGACGTGACGGGAGTTTTTTTGGGATCGGGACGGGACCGGAGCGACAATTGATTCCCGTGTCACCCTATAGTCTGCAGTAGTTCTGCCTTACCGACCGCCGTAGAGCACAGAGAGAAAGTCCTGCTCAGACTACAGCTGGGATGTAGCACAGCAGTGATGTCATTGTAATCACATGTTAGTGTAGCTGTATTATATCCTATAAATCACTGAAACAGAAATAATAAGCACTTCTGAGACATTGTGAACTCAGAGGGGAGTAGTGCTGACGTTTAATAACAAATCATGGTGAAATGAAGGAGTACTGGGGCAGATAATGCCTAATTACAGGCGGTGAACTCCTGCCCACATTCACTCCCATTATATGGATATACGCTGACCTTGAATGGATAAAAACTTCTGCCAAAGGATTCCAAGCGGCTCCAAGCTTGTCTGGGTGAGTAAGTGAATGTAATATTTGCTAAAAATAAGGTCCAGGTTGAAAAAACAAAGAAAAAGAAACAAACTTCTAAATTAATTCTGCCTTAGTTAATGGTCAGTGATATTTTGCCACAAGAATTTGGAAACAGACAAATTTTCCTTAAGGATATTATAAAGCAGGGAGCAAATTTGTTGGCATAGAAGATTAAAAAACAACAAGCCAATAGGCATATTTATAAAATGATATATCCTCAAACAAATTTAGTGATGAATATAATTCGAGCAATTTATAGAAATTCCATAGCAAGAATTAGAATAAACGGTTCTAATATGATCAGACTGGACAGGGGATATAGGCAGGGGTGCTCAGTAAGTCCGCTGCTCTTTGCCATCTTCCTTGAGCCGCTGAGTCAGTGGCTGAAACGACGGACGGATAGAAGAGGGATAGAAGAGGGCAAAACATTGTCTTTTTGAATGAATTCAAACTTTTTGTTGACGGAGATTTAAAAAAAGGAAATTGAGTTTTTGTATAATGGCACCTTTTTGTCTCCCGTAGTTTCTGTATGGGTTTGCTGCGACAGAAGTGGAGCAACAAACCCCAAGCTGCTACATTTCCCCCAAAAAATCAAGGTTTTATTTTTAGGCCATATCGCCCAGCCCTAGGTGGGAGAGGAAAAAAAAGCTTTATTCGCATGTGTGACCCCAAATATTGGGTGAAAGGGAAGAATATAGACCAGAGACTGGAGGAAGGTCCTCTAGACCAGGCAAGGTTTGGAGAAAGTCATTTATGAAGACAGCATAAGGCCATGGAATGAAGTAGTTTTTAAAGGAGACATATTATCTCCTGTCATCTTCCTGGTTTTCAGCAGCTCAGTTCGGCGCCGCGTCTCCCGTCTTCCCTGTCCTTACCACCAGCATCTTACCATAAAAATTAAATTCAACCCATGCAGCGCTTCTGTCCTCTTCCACTGGGACCTGATGAAGTGTTTTGAGCTCTTGAGACCAGCCAAAAATGGAGCATTTTGTGTGGAGCTTCAACATGGTGTTACATAATCTGAATGATAACTGTTGTTTACTGCTGTACCTGGTGGGTGGAGACAGCGCTCTGAGGAGGTGTGGATATTCCAATATTCAGGTGTGTGACGTAGAAAGCCGGACAGATTTTGAACAGTTCAATCAGACACTGAAAGCAGGATCAATTAAGAAAATCTTATCTCACTCAAAACAGCATGGATGTTTGTTTCTTTTTTTTTCCAGATTTGTATGCAAATATACGCACCAGAGACACACAATAACACCCCAAATCCCAAGAAAAATGATTTTTTTTTCATAAAATGTATTTTTTTAAATTTGGCAGAACTTTGTCAAAAAGCATAATTTAACAGATGAAATTAGATATTGAGGTAGATTGCCTATGACATAGATTTGGAACCAAATAAGTGGACTATTGCTTTAGGATGTGGTTGAATGGCGTGAGGATGTATTGGGAGATGGTGGAAAGGAGCAGGGTGCCCTCCTGTCAAGAATTCAAGGAACGGCATTCGCTGAGTAAGCAAGATCTCCATAGATATTTACATTACCTTCTGACATGGGAGACATAATCAACAGAAAAGACCTGGGAACGAGGAGGGAACAGTTAATAGGAACTGTGATTGAGGCGTGTACCTGACAGACCTGTAGGAAAGGGGGTCACGTTAACCAGATATTTTCCATATCCGACGTTTTTTTTAGAACGGTGACGCAAAAAATCTGAAGACTGTCCATCATTTTTACAGATGAGCTATGTAGTAAGTAAATGTGCAGATTTTCTTTACAACTCTATACACAGAGTCCGGTTAAATAAATTCCATCCATTATTTATTCTGCTTCTCCCTGAAGGGTTGCGGTGGTCTGGTGCCTATGTCCAGCGGTTATCGGGCGAGAGGTGGAGTGAACCCTGGACAGGTCGCCACTACCAGTCCATCCATCCTACCGCGCCCGGTTAGATGCGCTCCATAGAGCCCGATGTGTGCCAAACACAGGTGTAGTGCTGCTACTGCTTTAACTGCAGGCTTTTATAGGTCAGGAAAAGGCTTGTGACAGACTTCCACTTCTGGTCGCTTCAGTGACATAAAAGTTTCCTCATATTAAAACTTTCTGTCTCAAGTGATTAACGTAATTACAGTCTCCAGGAGCGAAGCGCGGATTATACTTGCAGATCAACAGCTTAATCTTTTCGCTCCGAAGTAAAAATTCCAAACCTGATCAGGTCAATAACTTCTGCAACGATCTGACTATTAGATTACCAAAGGGGAAAAAAATGGTGAGCATTTGCTGGAGACAGACAACCCCCCCCCCCCCGCCAGTCAAAATGACGGACAAACATAAAATTCTAGTGCAACCTCTGTCCCCACCTACATATAAAACACAAGTAACTACATATTAGAAAAACTGGAAAGGGAAGCCAATATTATGCTATCAGAAGAGGAACATGAGACCATTAGTGAACTCCAATGGAAAATAACTGATACAAAAAAAAACGGGGATGCGAAATGCTGGAGACAGTGTGGGTTAGGGAGTGCGGACCACTTCCATGGTCTAGTACTGGAAGGAGATAAAAAAATAGTAAAATGACCCATGGATTTATAAACAATGTACCTAGGAAACACGGAAACGATTAACCTAAAAAGGGCAGATGACCATAAAATACTGAGAAAGATGTTGCTGGTGAGTAAAAAGGTTATCACTTGGGGATGGCAGGACAGACAGAGCCCCAAGGTGGAGGAATGGGTGGAGGCAATGGTCAGTATATTCAACATGGAAAAGTTAACATATTTTATCAATATGGAATGGGTGAAATTTGATTCATCTTGAGGAATACATTAAGAAATCCAGATCAAACTTTGTATGGGAGGGAAGGAAGTAAATTAAGGGGGTGGGGATCAAACGGGAGGTGTACATGTCAATAGGAGGTGGAAGGTGGGGTCTTACGGAGGGGTAGGAGATAGGAAGTGGGGAGGTCCTTACACCCAGATTCCATCGTACAGGGTGTGGTTCGATTCATGTTTTATGGTTTAGTTTTCTTCGTTTTTCTTTTGCCTTTTTGTCTTTCCTTAGGGCAGTGCTATTAGAGAAACATCTGAGGAAGAGCGTCTGCTAATGAACGAGTTGATGTAACAAATGACTGTTTTTGCTGTAAATCCTAATAAAAATTATAAATCTTTAAAAAAAACAGCTAGAGGTTTGATGCAAGGAGTTTAAAGGGAGTTTTTCTGGGAAGCACACAGGTTAATCTGAGGCTGTCTGACCCTGTCAATCAGTGCCCGCACTGTGTCACTGGTCAGCGAGTCCCCAGGTAAAGGCCACTCCTCCACCCTCAGCACTGGTGCGCTGTGACACGCCGTCGCCGTCTGGTTGCTGCAAGGACAAAAACAACAGACAGGAGTTCAACTTCAGAGAAACTCACCCTGCAGAATCAGGTCCAACATCAAATCATCTGAACTGAGTTCAGCTGCTGCTGTCAAACAGCTGCAAATAAATCATTTACAGCAGCAGCAGGGGAGGACTTCCAGCTGCCATGTCGGGTGCTTCTGCACAGCTGAGCAGAACAGGAAGAAGTGACAGCATGCACATATCCACACACACTGGGTGCAAACATGTCCAAATCAGAACCTGGTAAATAGAACACCTGCACACTGTACATGTTCAGAAATTCACCTCTAATGAAAGCGGGGACAGTGGATCCCTGAGCTACTACAATATACAGCAGAAAAAATCTGGGATCGTGTGTTATGCACACTTTGCTCGGTTTGATATGGTTTTATTGTCTATTTAATAGATTTACTACCATTCCATCATAATAAATTGCTAAGAACTAAAAATACATGCTTGTTCACTATGAGGGATTGCTGTGCGTCTACTGTTGCTTTATGTTGAAACGCTGCAAGTCAATAAATGGATGCAATCTGCTGCGATTCCTTACATAGAAAACCTTTTAACTAGTTTTATATCAAACTCAAGCTGATGAATTATTTGATAACTACGATTAGACTGGAATAAATGTAAATGACTTGGAAAATGTCTGTAAGATTACACTGAATTTAATGCTTTTATAAAGTGTGTTAAACCGTGAAACTATTTTATTTGTAAATTCATGTGATATAAATCAACTGAACTGAAATAAATACATGATGATAGGATTATGAGTGGATAGGAAACATATGGAGTAATCCTGGGAGCAAACCTGTTTGGGGCTGCAGAGACCTGAGACAGGGCTGGAGGTAGACCTTCTAGCAGGACAACCACTCTAAACATGGAGCCAGAGCCATAATGGAAGAATGTAGATAAGTGGTTCCCACACTTTTTATTAAAACAACTTCCACCTCAGTCAACACAAAGTTTCCTACACATCACCATAACAAAGTATCTTCCACCCTTTTAAACAGACCAGAACCTCAGACTTTTCATGTTTGTTCTGTTTTGTCATTAAAGCACCCAAAGAACTAAACATGACTACTTATCAATAATGGTGGAAAGATAAAATCCTTTGTTTCATTTCAACCTAAACCAAATTAATTTTCCCTTTTTGACAATGATGACTAGTTATTGGGGCTGCCAAATGATTACATTTTTTATCTAATTAATCACATGGTAGCTGTGAATTAATCTTGACAAATTAACATTCCTAACAGGCACATGTGCACATGCATGCGCCACACACTTACACATTTGTTTTATTTAAAATTATTATTTATAATATTATCATTTTGCTATATTTTTATGGGTTTTTGTTGTTTTTATAGTTATTCTATTCTAACACAACTTGTAAAGCTTAATATAGGTAAACTGTATAAGCCCTTTCGGGTTTCTTGCCTCTACCTTGCACTCTTTTGTTGTTATCTCTCTGTCTTTTGTTTTTATCTTATTGTGCAAAATAAATACATTTCAAACTTCAAATATGACAAAAAACCCTGCAATTTCCAGTGTGAATAAAGGACAAATCCAGATGCCGTTGCTCTTTTTTAAAAAGTGAAATAAAAGGAGGATTAATAGAAGTTTTGTTTTGAACTCCACAATCACATTCTCATATGGCCATTTTTAAATTATTTATCTTTTAGCCAGTTGCTAAGGCAAACTAACTGGCTAACATTTTCTGTATGTAAAGCTGACTGTTTCTAATTAATGTTGGATAACCCTGAGCATCATCTTAATAGGACTATCCTACGACAAAAGTGTGATGTCAGTCAGAGGCTTCTACAGTTTTGCTCCAACACAGACTGCTACTGTAGAGCAGGAAACACTGAGCTATCTATAGAAGTACAGATTCAGGGTGAAATGACTCTGTTCACACTGGGAGAACCTGCCAGAGCTCCACTGAAACCCTTTAATAGTAAGCAAAGATATGAGTTATCTGTTCTTTATTATTTCCAGACTTCTGCTGATCCAGCTTTGGGTGATATAAATGTGAGGAGGGAGATGATATGTGTGATTTCATATGAAAAATAACAAATGCAATTAAGGTCGAAAGAACCAAAATATGTAAATAACCTTAACATTTGGATATCAGCAGTTGTGTTAAATATCACACAAATCAAATGTTATATAGACGTAGTAATCAAATGTCACAATTGACCATTTTCCAATAAGTACAAAACTCCACGGATAAAACTCTCTGGTTCATCAATGTAAACATTAGGAATACATGCTCTTATTGTGAAGTACCTGTGTCTGCACAGCTACTTCCGCTAATGAGTTAGCACTTAACATCACTTTAACTGAATAATGCCCACTTTAACACAGCGGTAACTCAATATGAAACATACTGAACTATACAGGGAACCAGCATTAATCAATATTAATACGCCGCTTTTATTCTCTCTGCTGATTGATCTTGATATTTGGCTGGAGATGTTTTATCCAAAGCTTGTCCTGCTATGTTTTTCTCTCAAACTGTATTGTTTTCAGTGATTTGACTAAATGATTATTTTCACCATTTTGCGTCTCTATTCGTTCATCTCCAACTCCAGTGACCTGTTAATCAGCCGCACTGTATGACAAACGTCAGTGACGTTGGTCGCCCCCCGCCTGCCGTGGTATGTAAACCCCGCCCCCTCAGAGCGCAGCTTTCCTGCGCCCTGAGGGGGCGAGGGCGAAATACGTCCTCAGACAACGCAGATGAGGGTAACAACTCAACTCATCATAAAATAATTTTCCTGCACATATTACAGAAAACACACATACATTTCAAAATATTATTATATTTTAAAAAAATTATACATTTTATTCAAGGTAATATGGCTGTTAGTGGTTGGGCGGCGCCCTAGCGCCCTCTATTGACCAGCCGCTACTGATAACCACGTGTTGGGCTGACCCAATCAAAGTCTAGCAAAGAGAATCTGTGACATCACTGATGTTCCTCCAGCAGACTGAGCCTAAACTACAGCCTGCAAAGCAAACTCAAATCAATGATAGCTGTAACCGCAGCAACAGTGGGTTCTATGAAGCATGGTTTATTGACATCTGGGATGTCAAGCAGTATTTAAATGAATCATTTTTCTCTTCATAAAGGTGGGCTTCTTTGTGTAAATAAATCGTCCTTTAAATGTGGCTCTCGGTGACACCCTGGGGTTCCTCTGAGTCACTTTGTTGCTGCAGCTCTGGACCTTTGGGCCAGCAGGTGTGTTTCTGACACTTCCACGCTCCGTTGCCTTTCTTACAATAAATTCACATACAGCATAACAACCAATCCACTATCAGAGTCTAGATGTTCTTCCTCCTTACTGGTTACTCAGACACTCCTGTTGCTGAGTGGATTTCTGGCCAATGGAATCTGTAGCTTTTGAAGTCTAACCGACCTCCAGTCTGAGACTTCCTATTAAATATGCAGCTGACCTCATCTATCTTTCATCGTTATACTCAGCGGCATGGCCGTGGCTGGAGGGGGGGGGGGTCATGAAGGATTTGGGTTCAGGGACGGGTCTGGTGTACCTGGGTCTGGGACGGGCCAGGACGGCACGGTAGAGTAGGCTGAAGGGCAGCGAGCGGCTCCGGCCCAGGGACAGGATGATGGGGTGTAGGGTGGCCAGAACGTAGCCTTGGGTGTAGTAGGACTGGAGGGCCTGAGGCAGCTCAGACAGGGAGGACACATACTGGACCGTAGGACGGCTACCTGGAAGGACAGAGAATTGATTTAGCTCTAAGAACTGTTTGTCTCATGCACAAAACCTGAGTCACTTTCATTCTGCTTTCTCCATCATGCAAACAAATACCAGCAATGTTGTCAACAAGGAAGAAAGATGCTAAGACCAGCCCTGTCCACTTTAAACAGCTTAGAGGAGTTTGTGCTTCCCATATTCTGCATGTTTATTCTACATGTTTATTCTACAGGTTTATTCTACAGGTTTACCAGAGGAGTGAAGAGTGATGGACTCCTACACTGTTGCCTGGAAAACAGTCGGTGCGCATCACAGCATCCCCTGTGCTCATTGGAGAACAGAACCGAGCAGAACCCTAATCCGGGCCATGACATGATCTCAGTTCACAGGAGATAACAGGAAAGCCGAACAGAGTCCAGAAATTGTGATTCACTTACATCATCATGAACTTTCAACCCCTCACTGTTCTGGAACATGCTGGATTTCAAATGTTGGCAGCTTTTTGTAAAACTCTACAGCACACATGCAGAGACTGCTGCTTACAGTTCTTAACAGGATGGTTAGGCATTGTTCAATCTCACCTACAGCACGGCCAATGGTTGTAATATGAAGTCAGATTTACTTGCATGGGCATGCAAGTAAATCTGTGTCAGAACAAAAGCGCTCCCAGCCTAGTGGAGTTCTACCCCTTAAAGGGGAAGTCGTTTTTTTTTTCACAACCTGGACTTTATTTATAGCATGCATTATGTTAATTTACTCACCCACAAAAGTTTGGGGCCACTTGGAGTCCTTCAGGAGAAGTTTAGATCCATTAACCCATAACACTTCTTCGTTTGACCAATTGTTTGTCATGAATCATTAGCGCTATTCCCCTGTGAGTTCAGAGCGTATCAGAGGTGCTTTCTTGTTGTCATCTGAGGTTTTTACAGGCTTTTAATCCAAAAAATTCCAATTTACACCAACCAGAGATTTCAGTGATGTCGCAGCCATCCGCCATTACAGCTGTAGTAGGTAGTGGAAAGGAAGCCTGTGGAAGCCGAACTTGGTCATTTTATACGTGTAATTCGTAAAGACACGCAAATGTGAAACATGTTGATGTTTGCAGTAGCAAATTCTGTGTAACTGACCGTCATCGAGAACAGAGTGAACGTCCTGCTCAAACTACAACTGGAATGGAACATGGAAGTAACATCAAACACCCCAGAAGAATACAACACAGAATCTCTGACACAATCTGAACTCACAGGGGAATTGTGCTACGATTCATAACAAAACATTGGTGAAATGAAGGAGTTTTGTGGGAGATAATGCCATATTTAGAGGCTGAACTTTGGCTGCTCCATAAACTCCCATCATATGGTTATACACTGATCATGAATGGATATAAACTTCTCCCGAAGAATTCCACGTGGCTCCACACTTGTCTGGGTGAGTAAATAAACACAATGCATACTATAAATAAGGTCTAGAATACAAAAAACAGCACTTCCTCTTTAAGAGGTCAGACAGGGAAGCTTTGTGCTCTGTCTTTATGGGATTGCTGACCAAACCATGTTACTGCCATGAACCCCTGAGAGTTTGTGCCTTGGTTTTCTTTTGTGTCTTCTCATCATTTGTTTTTTAGATCCTCATTATTTTGGCTAATTATTCTTGACAGAGTCTTTTTTCCTTTGCGTTTACTGTTTTTACCCATGTCTTGTGTTTCTCTTCTCTTTGGTTTAGAATCTATAGTCTTAGGCTTTCTTCCTTTGGTTTGGAGATACTTAGGTCAGTTTCACACCTGATAGTCCATTTGAACAGGATCGATTAGGGATCAAAATTGCCATAATGATTTTATTTTTTAGCCGGTGTGGTTCAGATTAATACTGCTCTTTGTCCAATGGACCAAAGCTTTTGAGCCACAGGTTTACCTCCTCGCCTGTGGTGGCGCGGCACCAAGAAGCATTGAACACAGGGGCACTTCCTGTTCTGTGAAATGTAAACGAATATGGACTGGCATCTGATCTGAGCAGTTTTAGGATTTATCTTTTGTCTTTGAAAATTATGCCAGATAAATATGTTACAGCAATAGGTCTAGCATGAGCAAAGAACATTGCAGAGTTTTTGGAAGCCTGTTGGTTTTATTTACCCAGACTGCACTGCACTATAGTCCACTTCCTGATTTTGGAACGGCTCCATCCCACTTGGCATTCACGCAACTGAACCGCACAAGAGTTCTCTTCAAATGAGCATTAACTAGGTTTTTAGGCACACCAGAAGTTGCTTTTTTGGTACTCAACAGATTTCGTTTGTGCAATTACACCTCCACAAATGAACCACACTTTGATTAAAGTTTGATTAAAGCGGACTTAGCAGGGTGGCTGTGAATGCAACCTAAGTCTCTGATATATGATATATATATATATATATATATATATATATATATATATATATATATATATATATCAGTCTTCACTCCTCCTCAGTAAATGAGTTCCCTGATATTCAATGTTCCCTTCTGGTTTTTATATCTCATTCCATGTCCTGTGCCCTTCATTACCTACGCAAGGAGGTTATGTTTTTGCTAAAGTTTGTGCGTCTGTCTGTCGGCAACATTACTTCAGGATGTGTCTGGAGTGGGAACAGGAAGAAGTTATTAGATTTTGGGGGTGATCTGAATCAACGTGGGGACTGAGCTGCCTTGGCACAGTTATGCACTCTCTGGGTGCTTTTCTAGTTTGTCATATCTATATCTCGGTCTATAAAAGTCCATAGCCCTCCTTTATCAAACGCTTGTAGAAAATTTCCAATATTCTGTGCTATGAAAGAAATGTAGAAATCTTCGCACAAAAATCAGATTTATCAAATATGCAGTGGCTACTCGCTTGCATGTTCCTGTACCCAGGTGCTCGTGCCGTTCAAAGTCATTAGCAAACAGAAACGCCCTCAATTAACCATATTTGGTAACACCACATCCTCTGACACATACATGAGATCCTTGCTTTTTTCCCATAAATTGTTAACATATCTTAAGAATTAATAGAGTATAGGTTTTGATTCTTAGTACTTAAATAAGTAGGGCATATTTTGTACACATCAAACGTTGGTTGTCAGTCATTTTTAAACATAAGTTTATGGTTGATGGTAAGTGTTTTTTTCTGTATAAGTTTTAAATGTACTACGTCATGGAACTCATCATACATTTCAAACGTTCCTTGAATGCTCCACAGGTAGTACAGCATAGTGCTTCCATTTTTAACCCATTGAAAAGAGTGAAGGTAAAGAACGATGTTTGTGTGTGGCTTATAAAACAAAGATCGAACTTATATACCTGGAGATTTCTTTTTACATTTCAAATGTATTTTTAATACCGGACCAGTTCGTTTAGTGGGTGACATAAACCAAGATATTTTTATGACCGCTCAGTATTCAGATGAGCGGCTGTGCACTGCACATTGATGATTACTACTCTGTCAAGTGTTAGTCAGCTGACTTGTAACAAATCAGCTGCAAGTCAGACAGAAATGCTAATTAAAATGACACAGTATATATCTAAACAGTCAAACGCGTTATTTTTATTTCTGCTCCTGAGGATTATTTTTCCTGTATTGTGCCAGTAACGTCAGTTCCATTTCACGGGAATCCCGCAGGACTCACGCGTCCGACTGAGATCCCAAAAAATTATCAGCCTCTAGTGCCCAATTCCAATCCTGGAGGCTATCAAGCAACGTTTCGATACATCCCTGCTCTAACCGACCTGAATTTCCTGACCAAAATCTAGTCATTCAGCTCTGCAGAGGCCAGCTAACGAGCCATACCCCCGATTCAGATGAGCTGGAGAAAGGTAGCATCTAAAAGTAGCAGGATGCTAGTTCTGGAGGACTGGTGTTAGGAGCTTCTGCTCTGTAGAATAAAAACAGAAACTGCTGCTTTAACAATGCTAATGATGCTAACTGCAAATACAAGATGCTAAAGCCAGTTTAAAATGTTAACTCGAGGTAACCTCTTTTAAAGTACTAAAACCCTGGTTTACACTAAATGTTACTTTTGGCCCTTATTAATCAGTAGGGTATGAAAATACTTTGATTGCTGTTATCCTCTCATATTATAAATGTTATAGAGAACTTTAAATTGGCCAAAATTGGTGTGAAGACGTACAGCTCACAATGCTGATCGCTCCCTTCCATGTCTTTTTTAACTCATCTAAAAAGAGTCGAATTGACTTTTTCCATGAGTAATCAAAGCAGTAATTATTGTTGTTTAGGTAAGTATGTGTATTACATGTGCTGTGGGCTTCTCTTTGAGGACCTCTATGGTTTATTTCAGGCTGCAGCATGCTTGGAGTCATTGTAATGTCCTCCAAAGTGTTTGAAACCCAGCAGTTAAACTAGGTAGGGATTATTTTGGGCTTTTTAAGGGATTGGCTGTTTCACCAGGATGAAAGCGAAAGCTCCAGAACATGGGCTTAAGCTAACAGAAAGTCAGTAAAGAGTGAGTGTGTGTGTTGTAGGGGGAGCATTCCACACAACAACACATCCACCACTCTGTAACCAACAAACACCCAGAGGTCTGTGAGTCCAGCGCATGTCTGACATCACCGTGGTCTCTGAATCGGCCGTCTCACTGGTTCCCATTATTAGAGCCAACCAGTGAAGTTAGATCTGCGCAAACACAGCAGCATTTTACTGGCATTCCTGTGGGCTTTACTGCCACTTCAAAGCATGAGGTAGGTTCAGGCCCTGTACATGTTGCAGCTGGTCATGCAGACGTTTTTAAAGCTACTGGAACATGGAGGGACCTACAGGAACCAAGATCAGTCAGCCGCCTCGACAATGGAGGCACAGAACATGGCCCACTTGGACTCAATGTCCCCCGCCTCCCCCGGGACATGTTTAAAGTTCTGCCGGAGGTGGGAGTTGAAACTCCTTCTGACAGGGGACTCTGCCAGACGTTTGTCCAGTGTCCTCCCCCACCAACCGGAGCCGACTCACCATCAGGTAGTGGTCGGTGGATAGCTCAGCCCATCTCTTCGCCCGAGTGTCCAAAACAGGCGGGTCAGATGAAACGCCAACCAAGTCTATCTTCGAGCTGCGACCTAGGGTGTCCTGGTTCCAAGTGCACACATGAACACTCTTATGCTTGAACATGGTGTTCGTTATGGACAATCCATGACGAGCACAAAAGTCCAACGACAAAACACCGCTCGGGTTAAGATCGGGGGGGCCATTCCGCCCAACCACGCCTCTTCAGGTCTCACTGTCATTGCCCACGTGAGCGTTGAAGTCCCCCAGCAGAATGAGGGAGTCCCCAGAAGGAGAACTCTCCAGCACCCCCTCCAAGGACTGCGGGAAGGGTTTGTAATCTGATCTACTGTTTGGTGCATAAACACGAACAATAGCAGGACCCGTCACCCCACCCGTAGGCGGAGGGAGGCTACTCTCTCATTCACCAGGGTAAACCCCAACGTACAGGGGCCGAGATGGGGGGCAACAAGAATGCCCACCCCAGCTCAGCGCCTCTCAACAGGAGCAACTCCAAAGTGGAAGAGAGTCCAACCCCTCTTGAGGAGACGAGTTCCAGAGCCAGAACCGTGCGTCGAGGCAAGGCCGACGATGTCCAGTCAGAACCTCTCAACCTCGCACACCAGCTCCGGCTTCTTCCCCACCAGAGAGGTGACGTTCAACGTCCCAAGAGCCAGCTTCTGCAGCCGAGGATCGGCTGTGTTCAGTGATACCTATATTTTGAAAGTTTCATAACGAAGGAATTTCAGCGCTTTGTTTGACACCTCAACCAAAAACCATTTCAGGAATCTTGGGAAAAAGAACTAGAGAACAAACAAAAGCTGTAGCATTGCTCAGTTTTTATTTGTTTTGTTTTAGTTTGTTTGTACAGAAAGTAGGGCTGCACGATTATGACCAAAATAATAACCACGATTATTTCGATCAATATTGTAATCACAATTATTAATCACGATCATTCATCCAGTCCTGTAAAATATCTATTTTTATTGCACCAATTATAAACATACACTGTTGCAACATTTTTTGTGAAAAATAAAACTTTAGATTACAATAGATGATAAATAATGCAAAAAAACAAACAAAAACAAACTCCAATACTTATATTTATATATATATATATCTATATATATATAGATATATATATTTAAAAGTACAATCTAAATATGTTATTGCAGAGTGCAATCTCAGAGTGCAATTTAACTGAAACAATTACAGCTTATACAGAAAAGGCCTTTGACATTCCCTGCATCCAAATCCTTAGTATTTACTATATGCTACATAGCAACTATTACTCACCTGTTAATGTAATACTGCATAGCAAACGATGGCGTAATAGACGTATCAGACGTACTGCTCCACCATTTTGCATGTCCTTTGACCCGTATGACTTCTGTTGACCCAGATGTTTACGTTACGTTCGCCTGTGGTCCCGCCTCCTCTAGCCGTTATTTTGTCTGGTATGACTTAACAACTTAAATGTTTAATCAGTCAAAAAACAATTACAGTGATCAGTAGCATTGCTTTACGTACATTTATCCGCCGAAACTTCGGCAGTGTCAATGGTTGACAGTTCGTCTGCAGCCATTTTTAGCTAAGTCCTTCTTCTTCTAGGATTTCGGGATTGTGTGATAGCGTAACATCCACCGGCTGCTTACTGTGGTGGTAGTAGACTTTCGGGAACTTTTTGCTTACAAGTCAGATTCAAAATGGAGATTTGGATCTACTACATTGTTCAAATACTCCTTTTCATCTGCTACGTAGCAAGCGTAGTGCAGCCATTATGAGTGCTGAGTGCGTGGTTTTTATTTGGGCGGCTTAATAAAGCTTTAGCCATGCGTTTGTCCCCCGGTGGCTTGTAAACTATTGATTGAGTTGTTGTGTGATAAAGAACAAAGCAGAAGAGCTCACATTTTGAATGTAAATATCGTTGAAGATCATGTTCATTTAATTGTGGCCACCAAAATTGTGATCACGATCAAAATCTGATTAATTGTGTAGCCTTAACAGAAAGTCCAGTTTATTCCGGGAGGTGTGAACGGGCAACAGAACTCTGATGCAGACCAAAAAAGTCAGTGCGTTAACATCTAAAACAAGCTTTTAAGAGTAATCAGACTAAGGGCTTTCCCCCCTGTTAAGAGCTGAGTCCCAGTTTTCATGTCACTCAGAAAATCGAATTATTAAATGAAGTACGTTCGACTCCCCAACGATAGATGGTGATATTAGCCCCTACATGTTAGCCTAATAGTGGTTAGCTTCCAGCTGCACACAGGCAGTAAACAGAGGCTGGCAGCAGTGAAGCAGACCGAGTTAAAGCCGGATATTCACAGTAACAATCCATCGTCTCTTCGTCAGTTAAAAAATATGCACTGATCGTCCGCTTATGTTTGTCTTAGCCACCGTATTCTTCTTATACTGCTACAGTGTTGTTGTTGATTTGCACTTCCATGTCTCCTCACTTCCTGACGGGGTGTGCGAGTACGGTCAGGGGTGGGGGGTTGGTTGCAGAGAAGTCCACTTACCAATCTCATAATCTGGGTAGAATAGTCCGATTTGTGAAACTCCATTTTGGTTCGATTCAAGTCGGACTACGGTGTACACAGGTATTTGAGAAGTCTAATTTCAGTTTGACTAACATCATAATTTGACTCTATCTTGCTGCATGTAAACCCACTGAGTAATATCCAGTCTAACCTATTATCAGGTGTGAAAACGATCTAAGACAGAATTACTTAATTACAGGTTAAGATGGATCTGTTTTATAAACCAAGAGATTTCACTGGGGCACATTGTCTTTAACAGATGAAAAACATGCTAAAGTTAATGCCTTGCACTCTGCAAAGTAAGCCCATGGATTTGATGATAAAATAAATACTTGTCGCTCCAACTACTCCTGACTATTAAATCTTTATTTTTGACAAGTTTATGCTTTGGTGTTGATAAAGACATATTTCATTAATCAAACTAGCTCAAATCACGAAATGATACGTTGGATTGTGGGTTTACAACGTAACTGAAGCTTGTTTCAAAAGACAGCAGCATTACCCTGATATACTGACGCAGTGTGTCCTTTGAATGCACCATGCCAAAGTGAGAATATTACACCATTTGTGCTGCCAAGCTTGAGAGGACTATTACCGCAACGCAACCAAAGACTCCATAATGCTACTTCCACATTGTAGCAAAGCAGTGGCATTATTTTTTGAAACAGGCTTTAGTGTTATGTTCATGATCCTCAAGATTGTAGGAATTTTCCCTTTAATAGGAATATCTAAAATTAAGCAAAATATAAGGATTTGTTTTTGTTTTTTATAGCATAACCATGCTCTGGGCCACTTGGAGACGGGTTGTGGGCGGCATGTGGCCCACAGGCCTGCTCTACATCATGTGGTTCCTCTGATCTGTAGGCATCCACATACTTGTTCTGCTATGGAAGATCTTTGTATCATATCACTGCATCAGAGTCGTTTCACAACCTGGCATTAGCCTTTACACTTAATAGCTGTTAAAGATTCACCATGTCCCAAGATGCACCACGGCACTAAATCGGTGGGTTGATGTTGATCACAGAACACAAAGAAGGTCTAAACATTAGGGTAACCATGTGAATTGATGTAAAGACGTTAAGCGTAAATGATTTTTCAATACCAAATTCTTTTTTATACTTGTTTTTAAAAATACACTGAACTCAATTTATTATTTTCCAGCTATTTCCTTGCTGGTTAGGAACCCTGATTATTGTATTTATCAACCAGGAGAGTCTGGGGTTGACAGCAGAGAAAGGGGCGACCTTTGTTGCAGTTAAATTCTCCCAGGAGAACCTCGATGGCGCAGCAGAGCAACTCGGAACAAGCCTTTAACTCCAGCGTTTTTCTTTCCTCATCCTCCCGGCCATTCAGGCCCCACACCCCCAACTCTCCCTGCTACCGCACGAGCCGTCGACCCGCACACTGAGCCCTCTGTTCAGAGCTGCGTGGGAGAAAAGTTGAGAGGAAGAAGAGGATAGGAAGAAGAGGGGCGGGGGCTGCAGAAGAAGGAGACAGTTTAAGGGGAGCAGGAGGGCACAGAGGGGGAGCAGAGCTGGAGGAGGGAGGAAGGTTTAGAGCCAAGGGCAGTTGTTTATGAGCCTGTCTATGAATGGCGTTGCCTGGCAACAGGGAGCAAAGAAAACAACAATAACAACAAAAGCAGGTTCTTTTGGAGGTTAAACTGTGCCCCAAGTTTAGGTGGACACCGTCCCACATGGGACAGAACTGTAAACAAAAGGAAGAGACAATAACTTGATACTCAATCAGAAGTTCTGTTAATTAAACTGATCAAAGTGCAGTGAGAGAAAAACAGACACAGGTAACGGAAATAACAGTAATGCCCTGAGAGCACATCTGCAAACCTTTGGAACATCTGTACAGTCTCTGGTTAAATTATGAGCGGCTGTTTGGCAATCTACACAAATATGTTGGGTTTTGTGGCTTTCTTTTTTTGTTTGTTTCTATGGTGAAAAACATTAAGCTTTTTATTGCAAATATATCCAGTTTATGTAAAGAGTCAGTGTTTCATCTGCGATGTATGAAGTGTTGGTCATGCTGATGCAAAGCCATGATGGCTGCACACTTTGCAAGGCAACTTTCAACAACAAGGCCATTCCATGGATTCTGGTTGATTAGGGGACAAAATGAAAGCAGCAAATAACCAAGAGTAAAAGCATAAAACACAACAGTAGAGACAAAAACAGGATATTCCAGCTATACTAACCAGTTACTCACAGGCAGTTCTAAACAAAGGAGTTTTTAGCCTTGATTTAAAGCAGCTCAGTGTTTCAGCAGCTCTGCAGTGGTCAGCAAGTTTGTTCCAGATAAGGGGAGCATAGAAACTGAAAGCTGCTTTTCCATGCACTCTACTTTCCTGGTTCTAGTGAGGAGCGTTCTGGATCAGATGCAGTTCTCTGATTGGCTTTTTAGGTAGACTTTTGGACGCTGTTGTAGTAAACAATCCATCTAAAAATAAACTGATGCTTAAGTGTTTCATGGTTTCCTTGCAAAATTAGTACTTTAATCCAAGATATGTTCTTCAGGTGATAGAGCTCACCTTGTTATTATCTTTATGTGACCCTGGAGGTTCAGGTCTACGTCTGTTGAAGGTAACTATCACACATTTCCCTATCCAGGATTGCAATGATTAGAAAGTGACCTCAACATTCACAAATATTCTAACTAACCATTTAGGCCTTTTTGTCATGTTGGTTTTAGGAAGGACCCAAATGCAGTAAACTGAATAGAATGAGTTTATCTTTAATAAAAATAAAATAGCTTACAATGGAACATGAAAAATAAGACTACTATGATGATGGGGAATGAAGGCGGCAAGAAAGACGGCGGAGATAGACGGACAAATCAGCAAAAAACTGGGGTCCGTTCCAGAAAGCAGGTTATGTGACATAACCGGATAAGTTTCAACTTTTGGTTCCAAAAAATTGAGGTATCTTTCCAGGTGTGTTAGTAACCATAGCAACTTAATCTCTGAACATTGCCTGCTCCGGACCAGGTTATGTTCTGGGTAAGTTTGCTCCAGAAGGTTCTGAGCGTGGCGTGAACTTTTAAATGATGATCCTTTGGACGTGAAAGCACAGATTATACTATATTTTGTCAAAAAACTTTTATTTTGTCAACCAGAAACTGTAGAACAAAGCCCATTACATATGATAAACATTCAAAAACTATTTCACAAACATATTGGTAACATGTAAGAGTATTTCAAATAAGATTACAGAACACATTATAAGCAGCTAAATAAAATAATCCTGCATTGTGAAATAGTGACTACTACCAAGTGCTTTAAAATGCCATTAACCGGCAACAATGATAATTGTTTAATTGGAATACATTAGTATATGTAAACTTCTATATAACAAAGTTACTGGAAGAAAGATGATGTAGTGCCCCCTGGAAATCCATGAACGACTGGTCTGCCTTCACAGAGCCAACTCTTGGAGTTGGTGATGTTGGTGGAGTTACTGGTGTTGGCCCCCCGCCAGTTATACGAGCCTCAACCTTCTTTTGATTAGCAACATGATAGGAAGAAAAACAAAAAATACTTAATATCCTACATCTCTCCAATAATTATTTCATTTCAATCTTACCTTTTTGTAAAATCTTTTTGTGTTTCATTTTGACTTGAGAAAGAGTTCTTTTGGATCCAGAAGGATTCAATTTCATTAAGTTAGAGGTCATTGTATGTCTAGGTCAATGTACAATATTATTGTACTCTCAACAAATTGGTGGCAAAGAAAAGTAAACTTTGAATAATGATCCAACACATTGGAACATATTTTAAATTATACATTATATCCTCCAGCAGCATTTGACCTCAACTGTGAATAAGGGGTAGAAAATGAATAAATAAAAATTAAGATTGTTGAGAGTTTGTATATTTAAGCCTGATGTCTCTAATAAGGCTGAGCCAGTAGGAATGCTCTGTTATTCAAATTCCAGTGCAGTGTAACATTTTAACCTGAAGACGGCACTCCACTGATGTTTGCTTGGTAGAAAATTTATATTTTTTTACTAAAATGTAGTAAAAAATAAATATAATGAAGAGACATGTAAACCATACTATTACACACTCATTTATACAGCTTATCAGCAAAAATATGTTTTTCATAATGATTGGTTTGAATTCCTCATAGGTCAGCATTAGTACTTCCATCTCCACGGCTGCATCCGAAACCACTAAATTGGTAAGAGGTCTTACGCCAAACCGGATGTTTATCAGCGTCCGCCATGATAAGATGCATCCGAATTGGGCTTCCAGTTAGGAAGGAGTTAGGGAAGAGTGGCCTGTATGCTAACTATCATAGCCGCTTTAGCATAGGGACCTCTGATGCTAACTAACTGGCGATTAGGAGCTATGTGCCATCCCACAATCCCTTGCGCCACAAGACGCCAAGTCCTGCGGCCCACCTTACGTAAAATAACGAAAATGGCCGAAAGGAAAAAGACCATAGACTGTAAAAAAGAATAGACAGCGCTTCCTAACTCCTCCCCGTTTACCAGAATGACTTTCCTGGGGGAATTCATGGCGGATTCACAGACTCCTCCTCCCCAGCTCTGACGAAGCATGTTCCTAAAAAGGGCATAGGGGCGAGATCTTCACTGTAGACTCTGTCCTCGCGGGGCGTGTAGTTTGGTCGTAATCACGCCCATTCTGCTCCCGCATCTTTAGCTCTGATGCTACACTTGGCTAACTAAGCTAAAGGCTAATAGCCCCATGCCTGACTGCTGCCGTATGTGCGCTCCTCCGACGGTTCTCTTATTTTTCAAACCTCAAAAGGTAAGAACTAGTAACTTGAAATAATTATTAAAATGTAGTGTTACTATAATTAAATTCAAACGAAACAGCCTGTCAATCAAAGTCCGGCCCCCTCATTATGCAAGATTTCAAAAATTATCTTACAAAAACCAGCCTGGTACCTATTTTTTTGACGAGCCCAGCGTTATCTCAGGAAGAATATGTAGCCATAGAAAGTTAAAAAAAAATGGGCACCAGGCATTAAAGTGGTTTTTGACGTGTCTAAAGTCCAATGCTTTTCAATGGGGGCCTAGCGACCAAATTGGAGGTACTACAGCAATGGAGGAGCAATGGCGGCCTCCATGGTATGCGGTCACAAAGCAGAGCAGCCAGTGGCCATTGAAAAAGATGCGCGCATGTGAGTACATCAACCTCTTCCGAAGGTTTATTTTGATATGCGTCATTCATGTGCGTTTACGTCCCATAATGACGTCGGGTAGAAAGGCTGTTCGAAATGGGCAGATTCGCGAACGGCTCCCTAGACTACTAGCCATAGTGTTCTCACTGTTGACCCCATGAAAGGTTAAGGATTAGTTGCTAGTGTTAGTGCTTAGAGGCTAACATTCAGTGGTTTCAGATGCAGCCCACTTCTTTTAGGTATGCTTCCTTTTTTCTCTTCAGTTTCCTTTGTGACTCATGTGATCCATTGAGAGGGTATTTATGTTTCAGGGTTTAACAGGAGTAGGTTGACAAACCAGATTCTTATCAGGTGTTGTGGAACCAACATACTCGGGCTAAGCAGGTTTTCGGTTGATTAACCAAGACTTCAGGATTTACCACATGTTAAGTTAACTAAGCTTTCTGAAACAGGCCGCTGGAGTGATCAGGGAGGAATGAGGAGGGACACTGAAAGACTGAGAACCAATTAGTGACGAACAGATGCGGGTGATAGGGAGAGAACAGGTGGAGACAATTAGCAACTGGGCCAGGGAGCAGTAAGGCATGGAGAAAAAAGGAAAGGGATAAACAGAAGGGGAGACTATTCTGAAAACTACTTAGAAGATGGACTAACTTTGAAGTAACTAAAGATTAAAGAATCAAGGAACCCAAGAGTAAGCCCAAAAGAGTACCAGAGAAAAGTGAGGCGATAACAGGATTGCAGGAAATTAGACAAGAAAGAGAAGTAGGTACAATAAAATAATCTGATAAGAATATCAAAGTTAAGCAAAGTAAACAAGGAAGGCTGGTAAATTTACGAAACTCAAATTAAAGATAAAACGCAAAAAGTGAGAATATCCTAAGAGCAAGAAGTGAGAAATATGGAAGCAAGAAAGGGCAAAAATCATAACACTAAAATCCTAAACAGAATATAGAGAAATGAACTAAAATGATAAGGTAAACCAAATAAGGAGAACTAACTAACACTCAAAACACAAAGACTCCATCATGACGCCCTTGTTATGTGTTAGCCTGCGTGTCTCTGTGCACTTTTAGCAAAGTGTGTCAGATTAAATATGCAACAAATTAAATATCATTGTAAATTACCAATCAAAACAGCATTCCTCTTCACAAACTCCATTGTGCTGCATTCCATTTACCTCAGAAGTTAGACTCATCAAACCTGAGTTATCAGCATTCCATTTAAAGTGATAGTATGGACTTTGTAAGAAAAAACAGAGAGAGAGACATGATTTGGAAAACAAACGACCAAAGCTCCTTCCCCCTCCCTTTCTGATCGGTCTTGAAGCCACGCCTACTTTTCCGTGCACGTGCCAGGTCAATGGGCCAAGACGTGCGGAGGTGAGAGAGAAAACAACCAGAGTGTCAACAATGGAGTTATCAGAGGTGAGGAAGCTTTCTTTTTAAAAATATTGGCGGACGCTTGATTCGGAGGCTCCGTGTAAACAGAAAACTGAGCATGCGCGTAGTTACGAGCACGAGCACACAGTGTTTGTGATGATTTACAGCCCTTGGCATCACTTGATTGGTTCAAGTGGACGGCACTGTGGCTTTTGAGCCGTAGCTGAGATAGGGGAAGGCGGTACTTCCCTGTAATGTAATAATTCATAAAATTACTTATTTTATATCAACATTTAAGGCCAGGAGGTCAATTAACTACAATTCTTAAAATCTGTAATTAATTTAGAGATCACTTTAACATAGTGGGAGAAGTGGGGATTCCAAAAGTACAGTGGCCCTGAAGGGTCACAGCACACAGCTTAAGTAAACACTGTGATGCACACGGCCGGACATGCTTGTGACATGGATTTCAAGTCACACAGCTCTGTCAACGTCATTTTCATTTTTTAAGTGTAACTAGAATTGGCAGGCTAAAAGGCTAACAACAGTTTAGCACTAGATCACAGCAATAGGTTGAATCATGTGATCACGATGTTAAAATAAAAAATACTTTTTATCTCGTTTCCCAACACCACTGACAGTCAGAGACGGTGACTGAGACGGCATGTCCAGCTGTGTGCATCACATTTAAGTGTCCCCTGAAAAAACACTTCCGTGGTGTTGTGGTTTATTTGCAGTATTTTTTATGTATTGTGTTGTGGTTTATTTGCAGTATTTTTTATGTATTGTGTCGTGGTTTATTTGCAGTATTTTTTATGTATTGTGGGGTGGTTTATTTGCAGTATTTTTTTATGTATTGTGTTGTGGTTTATTTGCAGTATTTTTTACGTATTGTGTGGTGGTTTATTTGCAGTATTTTTTACGTATTGTGTGGTGGTTTATTTGCAGTATTTTTTATGTATTGTGTGGTGGTTTATTTGCAGTATTTTTTATGTAATGTGTGGTGGTTTATTTGCAGTATTTTTGTATGTATTGTGGGGTGGTTTATTTGCAGTATTTTTTATGTATTGTGTTGTGGTTTATTTGCAGTATTTTTTATGTATTGTGGGGTGGTTTATTTGCAGTATTTTTTATGTATTGTGTTGTGGTTTATTTGCAGTATTTTTTATGTATTGTGGGGTGGTTTATTTGCAGTATTTTTTTATGTATTGTGGGGTGGTTTATTTGCAGTATTTTTTATGTATTGTGTTGTGGTTTATTTGCAGTATTTTTTATGTATTGTGTGGTGGTTTATTTGCAGTATTTTTTATGTATTGTGTTGTGGTTTATTTGCAGTATTTTTTATGTATTGTGTGGTGGTTTATTTGCAGTATTTTTTATGTATTGTGTGGTGGTTTATTTGCAGTATTTTTTATGTATTGTGTGGTGGTTTATTTGCAGCATTTTTTATGTATTGTGTGGTGGTTTATTTGCAGTATTTTTTATGTATTGTGTGGTGGTTTATTTGCAGTATTTTTTATGTATTGTGTGGTGGTTTATTTGCAGCATTTTTTATGTATTGTGTGGTGGTTTATTTGCAGTATTTTTTATGTATTGTGTTGTGGTTTATTTGCAGTATTTTTTATGTATTGTGCGGTGGTTTATTTGCAATTTTTTATGTATTGTGTGGTGGTTTATTTGCAGTATTTTTTATGTATTGTGTGGTGGTTTATTTGCAGCATATTTTTTATGTATTGTGTGGTGGTTTATTTGCAGTATTTTTTATGTATTGTGCGGTGGTTTATTTGCAGTATTTTTTATGTATTGTGTGGTGGTTTATTTGCAGCATTTTTTATGTATTGTGTGGTGGCTCATTTGCAGTATTTTTTATGTATTGTGTGGTGGCTCATTTGCAGTATTTTTTATGTATTGTGTGGTGGCTCATTTGCAGTATTTTTTATGTATTGTGTGGTGGCTCATTTGCAGTATTTTTTATGTATTGTGTGGTGGCTCATTTGCAGTATTTTTTATGTATTGTGTTGTGGTTTATTTGCAGTATTTTTTATGTATTGTGTGGTGGTTTATTTGCAGCATTTGTTATGTATTGTGTGGTGGTTTATTTGCAGTATTTTTTATGTATTGTGTGGTGGTTTATTTGCAGTATTTTTTATGTATTGTGTGGTGGTTTATTTGCATGTGTTTTCAAGTTTTGCAAGTTTTGTGCTGTGACCCTTCAGGGCCACCGTACAAAAGTGTCGAGGGCAGGATGAAGTAGCCACTGTTTGTAGTACGTCTTCCCAACATTTGTTCAGTTTAGACTATGGACAGAATATAGAAAAGTATGTTGTTGTTGCTATACTAGGGATGCAACGCCCCCTTTGGAGGTGGTCGGGAGTCAAAACATGCAGTGGCAGACGTCTCCAATTAATATCCAGAAAAGCCAGGTATGAAAGAACCAAAACTTTACCAGTATGAAGGGTGAAATGGCCGGCAGCCATTTTAACGTGTATGGTGACATGGATGTTCTTGTTTGATGTGTTCCCTACTTTTATTCCCAAAAGCTTTTATATGTTGCCGCTACTAAACCATAAAACCTTACCTTCTTCTTTCATTAGATGGTCAAGCTGCATTCACACCGGTCAGCGCGTCCAGGTGTCAAATCACTCAAATGGATGAAAGTTGATGCTTTAAAATTAAAACCCAGCGGGGCATCAGCACGTCATTTCAGTACGTGGAGGGGGATTTCTCTGTTGCTAGTTGCTTACAACATGGCGGATCATGTCAAGAGAGTGGCTTAGCTTTATTTAATTAATAAAGCCAGACAACGTGGTTGTCAGGCGCATTTGTGATGTGCATGGATTAGGGCTGGGCGGTATGACAAAATTTTCATATCATGGTATTTAACAAAAAAACATATCGGTATTACGGTATTTAACTGTATTTTTTTATACAAGACCGTTCATATCCACATTATCTATAAGAATGAATGATATAAAAATGTGCTTTAAATAGCCCATTTTACTGTAATATGGACTGCATCATGTTGTTTGCTCCAGACAGAGGTAAATGATATGAAAATAATTAAAATGATTAGGATTCTAGTAGACATTCTTGATGTTCTAAAGCTGAAAGTAAACAGGTTTTAATCTCACGTTGACAGAAGCAGCAAATTGCATCTTTTACTGGCTTTGCATGTAGTACTGGAGAATCCCGCTAGGGGGCAGAGTACAGACTCAGACCGGATATTGTCAATGAAGAAGTTAAATAAACATGGCCACCGTAGGAGATGATTAGGTGGTTAATATACAGATAACAGAAAAAAATACTGCAGAAGTATCGTAGATGGTATGTAAAACATATTTACCATAATTTTTGATTTCTTTTTTACTGGTTTTGCTGCCGTTGAACGCGTTTACCCACAGACTGTAAAATAGCGCTCAACACTCCCCCCTACTGGTTACTCACAATAGCACTTGTAAAAAATATAATGTTCGGTTCTCGTCTGACATTTTAAAGCCCATAAACTTCTAAACTACAGACGTGACTCCTCTTTTTAAATTACTTCATCAGCATTGTGTGCTTCGCTCTGCTAGCTCCTGCCAGCAGCTGTACTTAGTTAGAATCTTTATTTTTCACACTGTGGTGAAGAGCGTGTAGCAGTGAAATCAGTCCTGGCTGAAACACTTCCCCACATTAAACGTTCCGGAAGTTGTCTGAGCTATTCACTGTTATAAAGGTGTATTAAAAAATCCATTTAACGAAAATAAACACTGGTTTTTGGTATGAACCTGGTATACCGCCCAGGCGTAGCGTGAACACACCCCAGAGGCATTCTGAGTTTGGAGAGTTTCACTATTTGCTATGAGCTACCTATGGACGAGTTTCGGTCTTTCCAGCGCCCATTTTGATGACCTCCTGATGTCAGTACAAAGCTGATTGGTTGATGCCCCGCATTTACTGCCCCAAAGTAAAGTTTTCCCCAGCTTCACGCAGCTGCTGCTCTGACGGTCTGTCAACGCGAGCAGCAGCTGCATGGACACACGGCCTGAAGACATTCTAGCTCCGCCCACAATACTTCTGCTGATCATGTAATATCACTGGATCAACTCATTTCTGTAAATTGTGCCTGACTCCTCTGAAGTCCTGCAGACACTGAAAGCAGCCCTGAGTTCCCTTTCCCCGACCTTGAAAGCTGCTCTAAATGTATTATGTGCAAAATTGAGTTTAATCTGAAGTAATCCGGCAGTGAATCCTGAGATCAGACAGAGATTAGAGGCAGACGGAGTGGACTGGGGCCCAGCAGTTCTTCAGGTGATAGAGCTCACCTTGTTATTATCTTTATGTGACCCTGGAGGTTCAGGTCTACGTCTGTTGAAGGTAACTATCACACATTTCCCTATCCAGGATTGCAATGATTAGAAAGTGACCTCAACATTCACAAATATTCTAACTAACCATTTAGGCCTTTTTGTCATGTTGGTTTTAGGAAGGACCCAAATGCAGTAAACTGAATAGAATGAGTTTATCTTTAATAAAAATAAAATAGCTTACAATGGAACATGAAAAATAAGACTACTATGATGATGGGGAATGAAGGCGGCAAGAAAGACGGCGGAGATAGACGGACAAATCAGCAAAAAACTGGGGTCCGTTCCAGAAAGCAGGTTATGTGACATAACCGGATAAGTTTCAACTTTTGGTTCCAAAAAATTGAGGTATCTTTCCAGGTGTGTTAGTAACCATAGCAACTTAATCTCTGAACATTGCCTGCTCCGGACCAGGTTATGTTCTGGGTAAGTTTGCTCCAGAAGGTTCTGAGCGTGGCGTGAACTTTTAAATGATGATCCTTTGGACGTGAAAGCACAGATTATACTATATTTTGTCAAAAAACTTTTATTTTGTCAACCAGAAACTGTAGAACAAAGCCCATTACATATGATAAACATTCAAAAACTATTTCACAAACATATTGGTAACATGTAAGAGTATTTCAAATAAGATTACAGAACACATTATAAGCAGCTAAATAAAATAATCCTGCATTGTGAAATAGTGACTACTACCAAGTGCTTTAAAATGCCATTAACCGGCAACAATGATAATTGTTTAATTGGAATACATTAGTATATGTAAACTTCTATATAACAAAGTTACTGGAAGAAAGATGATGTAGTGCCCCCTGGAAATCCATGAACGACTGGTCTGCCTTCACAGAGCCAACTCTTGGAGTTGGTGATGTTGGTGGAGTTACTGGTGTTGGCCCCCCGCCAGTTATACGAGCCTCAACCTTCTTTTGATTAGCAACATGATAGGAAGAAAAACAAAAAATACTTAATATCCTACATCTCTCCAATAATTATTTCATTTCAATCTTACCTTTTTGTAAAATCTTTTTGTGTTTCATTTTGACTTGAGAAAGAGTTCTTTTGGATCCAGAAGGATTCAATTTCATTAAGTTAGAGGTCATTGTATGTCTAGGTCAATGTACAATATTATTGTACTCTCAACAAATTGGTGGCAAAGAAAAGTAAACTTTGAATAATGATCCAACACATTGGAACATATTTTAAATTATACATTATATCCTCCAGCAGCATTTGACCTCAACTGTGAATAAGGGGTAGAAAATGAATAAATAAAAATTAAGATTGTTGAGAGTTTGTATATTTAAGCCTGATGTCTCTAATAAGGCTGAGCCAGTAGGAATGCTCTGTTATTCAAATTCCAGTGCAGTGTAACATTTTAACCTGAAGACGGCACTCCACTGATGTTTGCTTGGTAGAAAATTTATATTTTTTTACTAAAATGTAGTAAAAAATAAATATAATGAAGAGACATGTAAACCATACTATTACACACTCATTTATACAGCTTATCAGCAAAAATATGTTTTTCATAATGATTGGTTTGAATTCCTCATAGGTCAGCATTAGTACTTCCATCTCCACGGCTGCATCCGAAACCACTAAATTGGTAAGAGGTCTTACGCCAAACCGGATGTTTATCAGCGTCCGCCATGATAAGATGCATCCGAATTGGGCTTCCAGTTAGGAAGGAGTTAGGGAAAGTGGCCTGTATGCTAACTATCATAGCCACTTTAGCATAGGGACCTCTGATGCTAACTAACTGGCGATTAGGAGCTATGTGCCATCCCACAATCCCTTGCGCCACAAGACCACAAGCCAAGTCGCGGCCCACCTTACGTAAAATAACGAAAATGGCCGAAAGGAAAAAGACCATAGACTGTAAAAAAGAATAGACAGCGCTTCCTAACTCCTCCCCGTTTACCAGAATGACTTTCCTGGGGGAATTCATGGCGGATTCACAGACTCCTCCTCCCCAGCTCTGACGAAGCATGTTCCTAAAAAGGGCATAGGGGCGAGATCTTCACTGTAGACTCTGTCCTCGCGGGCGGGCGTGTAGTTTGGTCGTAATCACGCCCATTCTGCTCCCGCATCTTTAGCTCTGATGCTACACTTGGCTAACTAAGCTAAAGGCTAATAGCCCCATGCCTGACTGCTGCCGTATGTGCGCTCCTCCGACGGTTCTCTTATTTTTCAAACCTCAAAAGGTAAGAACTAGTAACTTGAAATAATTATTAAAATGTAGTGTTACTATAATTAAATTCAAACGAAACAGCCTGTCAATCAAAGTCCGGCCCCCTCATTATGCAAGATTTCAAAAATTATCTTACAAAAACCAGCCTGGTACCTATTTTTTTGACGAGCCCAGCGTTATCTCAGGAAGAATATGTAGCCATAGAAAGTTAAAAAAAAATGGGCACCAGGCATTAAAGTGGTTTTTGACGTGTCTAAAGTCCAATGCTTTTCAATGGGGGCCTAGCGACCAAATTGGAGGTACTACAGCAATGGAGGAGCAATGGCGGCCTCCATGGTATGCGGTCACAAAGCAGAGCAGCCAGTGGCCATTGAAAAAGATGCGCGCATGTGAGTACATCAACCTCTTCCGAAGGTTTATTTTGATATGCGTCATTCATGTGCGTTTACGTCCCATAATGACGTCGGGTAGAAAGGCTGTTCGAAATGGGCAGATTCGCGAACGGCTCCCTAGACTACTAGCCATAGTGTTCTCACTGTTGACCCCATGAAAGGTTAAGGATTAGTTGCTAGTGTTAGTGCTTAGAGGCTAACATTCAGTGGTTTCAGATGCAGCCCACTTCTTTTAGGTATGCTTCCTTTTTTCTCTTCAGTTTCCTTTGTGACTCATGTGATCCATTGAGAGGGTATTTATGTTTCAGGGTTTAACAGGAGTAGGTTGACAAACCAGATTCTTATCAGGTGTTGTGGAACCAACATACTCGGGCTAAGCAGGTTTTCGGTTGATTAACCAAGACTTCAGGATTTACCACATGTTAAGTTAACTAAGCTTTCTGAAACAGGCCGCTGGAGTGATCAGGGAGGAATGAGGAGGGACACTGAAAGACTGAGAACCAATTAGTGACGAACAGATGCGGGTGATAGGGAGAGAACAGGTGGAGACAATTAGCAACTGGGCCAGGGAGCAGTAAGGCATGGAGAAAAAAGGAAAGGGATAAACAGAAGGGGAGACTATTCTGAAAACTACTTAGAAGATGGACTAACTTTGAAGTAACTAAAGATTAAAGAATCAAGGAACCCAAGAGTAAGCCCAAAAGAGTACCAGAGAAAAGTGAGGCGATAACAGGATTGCAGGAAATTAGACAAGAAAGAGAAGTAGGTACAATAAAATAATCTGATAAGAATATCAAAGTTAAGCAAAGTAAACAAGGAAGGCTGGTAAATTTACGAAACTCAAATTAAAGATAAAACGCAAAAAGTGAGAATATCCTAAGAGCAAGAAGTGAGAAATATGGAAGCAAGAAAGGGCAAAAATCATAACACTAAAATCCTAAACAGAATATAGAGAAATGAACTAAAATGATAAGGTAAACCAAATAAGGAGAACTAACTAACACTCAAAACACAAAGACTCCATCATGACGCCCTTGTTATGTGTTAGCCTGCGTGTCTCTGTGCACTTTTAGCAAAGTGTGTCAGATTAAATATGCAACAAATTAAATATCATTGTAAATTACCAATCAAAACAGCATTCCTCTTCACAAACTCCATTGTGCTGCATTCCATTTACCTCAGAAGTTAGACTCATCAAACCTGAGTTATCAGCATTCCATTTAAAGTGATAGTATGGACTTTGTAAGAAAAAACAGAGAGAGAGACATGATTTGGAAAACAAACGACCAAAGCTCCTTCCCCCTCCCTTTCTGATCGGTCTTGAAGCCACGCCTACTTTTCCGTGCACGTGCCAGGTCAATGGGCCAAGACGTGCGGAGGTGAGAGAGAAAACAACCAGAGTGTCAACAATGGAGTTATCAGAGGTGAGGAAGCTTTCTTTTTAAAAATATTGGCGGACGCTTGATTCGGAGGCTCCGTGTAAACAGAAAACTGAGCATGCGCGTAGTTACGAGCACGAGCACACAGTGTTTGTGATGATTTACAGCCCTTGGCATCACTTGATTGGTTCAAGTGGACGGCACTGTGGCTTTTGAGCCGTAGCTGAGATAGGGGAAGGCGGTACTTCCCTGTAATGTAATAATTCATAAAATTACTTATTTTATATCAACATTTAAGGCCAGGAGGTCAATTAACTACAATTCTTAAAATCTGTAATTAATTTAGAGATCACTTTAACATAGTGGGAGAAGTGGGGATTCCAAAAGTACAGTGGCCCTGAAGGGTCACAGCACACAGCTTAAGTAAACACTGTGATGCACACGGCCGGACATGCTTGTGACATGGATTTCAAGTCACACAGCTCTGTCAACGTCATTTTCATTTTTTAAGTGTAACTAGAATTGGCAGGCTAAAAGGCTAACAACAGTTTAGCACTAGATCACAGCAATAGGTTGAATCATGTGATCACGATGTTAAAATAAAAAATACTTTTTATCTCGTTTCCCAACACCACTGACAGTCAGAGACGGTGACTGAGACGGCATGTCCAGCTGTGTGCATCACATTTAAGTGTCCCCTGAAAAAACACTTCCGTGGTGTTGTGGTTTATTTGCAGTATTTTTTATGTATTGTGTTGTGGTTTATTTGCAGTATTTTTTATGTATTGTGTCGTGGTTTATTTGCAGTATTTTTTATGTATTGTGGGGTGGTTTATTTGCAGTATTTTTTTATGTATTGTGTTGTGGTTTATTTGCAGTATTTTTTACGTATTGTGTGGTGGTTTATTTGCAGTATTTTTTATGTATTGTGTGGTGGTTTATTTGCAGTATTTTTTATGTAATGTGTGGTGGTTTATTTGCAGTATTTTTGTATGTATTGTGGGGTGGTTTATTTGCAGTATTTTTTATGTATTGTGTTGTGGTTTATTTGCAGTATTTTTTATGTATTGTGGGGTGGTTTATTTGCAGTATTTTTTATGTATTGTGTTGTGGTTTATTTGCAGTATTTTTTATGTATTGTGGGGTGGTTTATTTGCAGTATTTTTTTATGTATTGTGGGGTGGTTTATTTGCAGTATTTTTTATGTATTGTGTTGTGGTTTATTTGCAGTATTTTTTATGTATGTGTTGTGGTTTATTTGCAGTATTTTTTATGTATTGTGTTGTGGTTTATTTGCAGTATTTTTTATGTATTGTGTGGTGGTTTATTTGCAGTATTTTTTATGTATTGTGGGTGGTTTATTTGCAGTATTTTTTATGTATTGTGTGGTGGTTTATTTGCAGTATTTTTTATGATGTGTGGTTTATTGCAGTATTTTTTATGTATTGTGCGGTGGTTTATTTGCAGTATTTTTTATGTATTGTGTGGTGGTTTATTTGCAGTATTTTTTATGTATTGTGTGGTGGTTTATTTGCAGCATTTTTTATGTATTGTGTGGTGGTTTATTTGCAGTATTTTTTATGTATTGTGCGGTGGTTTATTTGCAGTATTTTTTATGTATTGTGTGGTGGTTTATTTGCAGCATTTTTTATGTATTGTGCGGTGGTTTATTTGCAGTATTTTTTATGTATTGTGTGGTGGTTTATTTGCAGTATTTTTTATGTATTGTGTGGTGGTTTATTTGCAGTATTTTTTATGTAATGTGTGGTGGTTTATTTGCACTACTTTTTTATGTATTGTGCGGTGGTTTATTTGCAGCATTTTTTATGTATTGTGTGGTGGTTTATTTGCAGTATTTTTTATGTAATGTGTGGTGGTTTATTTGCAGTATTTTTTATGTAATGTGTGGTGGTTTATTTGCAGTATTTTTTATGTATTGTGTGGTGGTTATTTGCAATTTTTA
Organism: Apricaphanius iberus; assembly: GCA_028564705.1. Taxonomy (NCBI): domain Eukaryota; kingdom Metazoa; phylum Chordata; class Actinopteri; order Cyprinodontiformes; family Aphaniidae; genus Apricaphanius; species Apricaphanius iberus. Next base: position 1,396,257 of record JAPXFQ010002266.1, read on the forward strand.
TGTATGTTGTTTTTTGCAGCATTTTTTATGTACAATGTGTGTGGTTTATTTGCAGTATTTTTATGTATTGTGTGGTGGTTTATTTGCAGCATTTTTTATGTATTGTGTGGTGGTTTATTTGCAGCATTTTTTATGTATTGTGTGGTGGTTTATTTGCAGTATTTTTTATGTATTGTGTGGTGGTTTATTTGCAGTATTTTTTATGTGTGTGGTTTATTTGCAGTATTTTTTATGTATTGTGTGGTGGTTTATTTGCAGTATTTTTATGTATTGTGTGGTGGTTTATTTGCAGCATTTTTTATGTATTGTGTGGTGGTTTATTTGCAGCATTTTTTATGTATTGTGTGGTGGTTATTTGCAGCATTTTTTATGTAATGTGTGGTGGTTTATTTGCAGTATTTTTATGTATTGTGTGGTGGTTTATTTGCAGTATTTTTTATGTATTGTGTGGTGGTTTATTTGCAGTATTTTTTATGTATTGTGTGGTGGTTTATTTGCAGTATTTTTTATGTATTGTGTGGTGGCTCATTTGCAGTATTTTTTATGTATTGTGTGGTGGCTCATTTGCAGTATTTTTTATGTATTGTGTGGTGGCTCATTTGCAGTATTTTTTATGTATTGTGTGGTGGCTCATTTGCAGTATTTTTTATGTATTGTGTGGTGGCTCATTTGCAGTATTTTTTATGTATTGTGTTGTGGTTTATTTGCAGTATTTTTTATGTATTGTGTGGTGGTTTATTTGCAGATTTTTATGTATAAAACGCATTTGTTATGTATAGTGTGGTGGTTTATTTGCAGTATTTTTTATGTATTGTGTGGTGGTTTATTTGCAGCATTTGTTATGTATTGTGTGGTGGTTTATTTGCAGTATTTTTTATGTATTGTGTGGTGGTTTATTTGCAGTATTTTTTATGTATTGTGTGGTGGTTTATTTGCATGTGTTTTCTTAAGTTTTGTGCTGTGACCCTTCAGGGCCACCGTACAAAAGTGTCGAGGGCAGGATGAAGTAGCCACTGTTTGTAGTACGTCTTCCCAACATTTGTTCAGTTTAGACTATGGACAGAATATAGAAAAGTATGTTGTTGTTGCTATACTAGGGATGCAACGCCCCCTTTGGAGGTGGTCGGGAGTCAAAACATGCAGTGGCAGACGTCTCCAATTAATATCCAGAAAAGCCAGGTATGAAAGAACCAAAACTTTACCAGTATGAAGGGTGAAATGGCCGGCAGCCATTTTAACGTGTATGGTGACATGGATGTTCTTGTTTGATGTGTTCCCTACTTTTATTCCCAAAAGCTTTTATATGTTGCCGCTACTAAACCATAAAACCTTACCTTCTTCTTTCATTAGATGGTCAAGCTGCATTCACACCGGTCAGCGCGTCCAGGTGTCAAATCACTCAAATGGATGAAAGTTGATGCTTTAAAATTAAAACCCAGCGGGGCATCAGCACGTCATTTCAGTACGTGGAGGGGGATTTCTCTGTTGCTAGTTGCTTACAACATGGCGGATCATGTCAAGAGAGTGGCTTAGCTTTATTTAATTAATAAAGCCAGACAACGTGGTTGTCAGGCGCATTTGTGATGTGCATGGATTAGGGCTGGGCGGTATGACAAAATTTTCATATCATGGTATTTAACAAAAAAACATATCGGTATTACGGTATTTAACTGTATTTTTTTATACAAGACCGTTCATATCCACATTATCTATAAGAATGAATGATATAAAAATGTGCTTTAAATAGCCCATTTTACTGTAATATGGACTGCATCATGTTGTTTGCTCCAGACAGAGGTAAATGATATGAAAATAATTAAAATGATTAGGATTCTAGTAGACATTCTTGATGTTCTAAAGCTGAAAGTAAACAGGTTTTAATCTCACGTTGACAGAAGCAGCAAATTGCATCTTTTACTGGCTTTGCATGTAGTACTGGAGAATCCCGCTAGGGGGCAGAGTACAGACTCAGACCGGATATTGTCAATGAAGAAGTTAAATAAACATGGCCACCGTAGGAGATGATTAGGTGGTTAATATACAGATAACAGAAAAAAATACTGCAGAAGTATCGTAGATGGTATGTAAAACATATTTACCATAATTTTTGATTTCTTTTTTACTGGTTTTGCTGCCGTTGAACGCGTTTACCCACAGACTGTAAAATAGCGCTCAACACTCCCCCCTACTGGTTACTCACAATAGCACTTGTAAAAAATATAATGTTCGGTTCTCGTCTGACATTTTAAAGCCCATAAACTTCTGAACTACAGACGTGATTCCTCTTTTTAAATTACTTCATCAGCATTGTGTGCTTCGCTCTGCTAGCTCCTGCCAGCAGCTGTACTTAGTTAGAATCTTTATTTTTCACACTGTGGTGAAGAGCGTGTAGCAGTGAAATCAGTCCTGGCTGAAACACTTCCCCACATTAAACGTTCCGGAAGTTGTCTGAGCTATTCACTGTTATAAAGGTGTATTAAAAAATCCATTTAACGAAAATAAACACTGGTTTTTGGTATGAACCTGGTATACCGCCCAGGCGTAGCGTGAACACACCCCAGAGGCATTCTGAGTTTGGAGAGTTTCACTATTTGCTATGAGCTACCTATGGACGAGTTTCGGTCTTTCCAGCGCCCATTTTGATGACCTCCTGATGTCAGTACAAAGCTGATTGGTTGATGCCCCGCATTTACTGCCCCAAAGTAAAGTTTTCCCCAGCTTCACGCAGCTGCTGCTCTGACGGTCTGTCAACGCGAGCAGCAGCTGCATGGACACACGGCCTGAAGACATTCTAGCTCCGCCCACAATACTTCTGCTGATCATGTAATATCACTGGATCAACTCATTTCTGTAAATTGTGCCTGACTCCTCTGAAGTCCTGCAGACACTGAAAGCAGCCCTGAGTTCCCTTTCCCCGACCTTGAAAGCTGCTCTAAATGTATTATGTGCAAAATTGAGTTTAATCTGAAGTAATCCGGCAGTGAATCCTGAGATCAGACAGAGATTAGAGGCAGACGGAGTGGACTGGGGCCCAGCAGGTCTGACCACCTTTCAGAAGATTAGAGAACACCTCAGCGTCAGGTTAAACCAGTCCACCACGGTAAATCCTTCCCTACTGCCTCCCCACACTGTCGTCCCTAGCTGCCGTCATCGTTTATGTCAGCCAGTAACTCTTAACTCCAATCAACCTGCTTGGACTATGGGGGGCTGAAGAGTAATGAGCACAAATTCAGTTATTTGCTATAAGACAGAAGATGTATCATACTTGAATGCACATGCTCTGTTTGTTCAGAGACCTCCTTCAGCTCTGGGAAGAGGAAACCGGAAGTGCCAATCTGAGGAGACTGACTGCAGAAAGGCCTTCATGTGTCACAGATGAGTGCACACCACAGAGTGGATACCAGTAACATCCCCACCAGCATTAAGCATTGCCTCCCAGCGCTGGCTTTCCAGCCTGAATGATTTCTTTAGATCACATGGCAAACAACAGGGCTGGGGTTATGGTGCAGAGCCCTTTAAGAGGTAAAAACAGCAGGTTAGGGTTGACTTTACTCCATTTGTATAGTGTATTAAAAAATGTGAAGGGAAGTTGTATTAGAATTTGATTCCCCTTCAAAGTGGACCACACTGTTGTCATGTTATCCTCCTGCTGGTGCAACTTTTTATTTTTTACCATTATCCTTCCATTTTAGTTTAGCTTAATTAGTCAGCAGGTAGTATTCCAGCTCCCTCCTCCCAGTAGCTGTTATGGTGCGTTAAGGACGGCAGGCTTTGTCAGCGTTAGCGACGTCAAGACTACATGTTAAGTCTATGGTGGAGGCCGTTGGAGGAGCGTCACGGTCTCTGCGGCACTTTGAGGGGGTTGGGTCCGTCAACTTTTCAAGCTTTTCCTGAGTTTCTAGCTTCAAAGATCATAACGCTAGCAACGCAGAAGTTCAGCTAATTGAACTTTTGACGGTCCTAATGCTCTTGAAGCAGGACGCCAACCAATCAGAGCGACTCACTGTAGTGACGTTGCCCGACGTCGATGCTGCCTAACCAACCACGATCCGCTAGTGCTTAAAACATCCAGCAGAGACAGGCCCGCTGCTAGCTTCAGCTTAAAAATGTATCTTCTGTGTATATGTGTCAATCTAGTTGCTTTATGATTGTCGCTTGACGCTGACAATGCTTTCAGTCTGAACGCACCATTAGACTCTACAACCATCGCTGCTCCCAACAAACACAATTAACGTTTACATCTCTGCTGTAGTTTGCAGTTTTTCTCACTTCAAATATCATTCCCAGTGCTGTTATTTGCACATTTCTGCACTGTTTATATTTTCCCCTTCTTTTAAATAATGTTACTTTTTAATGCACAAATACACATGCACATTCTGTAAAATTTTTTAAATATTGTGTTTTTTCTCAAATCTGAGGCCATTTTTATTTTTTAATAACTGCGCAGAACTTTAACTTTGTAATAATGTACTTAATATACATATATTATTGTTAGTTCAGTTTTTAATTTTTTTTCTAATCGTGCCTAAATGCTTCTGTCACCGGACACAAATTTCTCCTCTATGGGACAATAAAGGATAATTGTATTCTATATTATATTCTGTTGTTCTTCCTGTAGCTCCTGTTTGAAGACAGTTTGACAAAAGCTTGGCATCAGATTCTAGCTTCAGAGGTGTTTTTCCCAGCCGTTAACTGATGTTTGAGCTGCTAAATGTTTGGTGAACAGTGCTTCTTCTGTAACAGGCTGAGGAGAACAGATGTAAATAAATGGTGGTTGTAAATGTTGTTTAAGTATTAACAGGGCATTAGTTAGTAAAGCTATGTAGCTAACTAATTAACTAACTAACTAACTAACTGTTTTGTATGCTTTAATTTAAGTTAAAATCCATCTAGATTTCCACTGGTACAAACGTCTATATGTTTACTTGTTTAAAAGCCTTAAAATGCTCATTAGTGAAGTCATGTTTAGTTGGTACTGAAATCAATTGAATTGAAACCCTCCTAAAGTCATTCTGGTAAACGGGGAGGAGTGAGGAGGCGTTGTCTATTCTTTTTTACAGTCTATGGTCATAACTTTGATACTGGTTAGGAACACAGCTGCTGTAAACGATGTTTCATAGGAATATCCACCTCGTTGTTGTTTTGTGGCGTTTTTTGGCAGTAGCACAGTGTGTAGGTCTGCTCTTCTTGTCCTGTCGATAATTGGATGAAGAATGTTACAGTTCTGTCAGGAGGAATGGGCCAAAGTTCCAGAAAATTGTTGTGACAAGCTTTCTAAAGCATACAAAAAAAACTTTGATTAGGCCTGGGAAAAAATTAGTTGAGTGAATGAATAAAATTTTTTGTTGCAGGGGGTAAAAAAAAAGAAAAAAAAAGCAGACTGAGTTTTTGTGTAATGGCACATTTTTTGCTCCGTACACTGTTACATTTGCCTTAAGGCCATCGCAGTAAAAGGCAGCAGCACCACAAACCTATTCCAACACCTGAAACAGAGACATCCAGCGGAATATGAAAAATGCCAATCTCTCCGAGACAAACAAAATCGCATTGACCAACAAACCTTACCTTTAGCCTAAGTCATGCAGCTTTAATGGCAATTCTGTTAAATACTAACAATCTATACACACATCTTAAGAATGTGAAGAAAGTAAACCTAAAAAAAAAATCTTTAATTATTCAGCTGTTTACCAAATACTAATAATTTCGGTGATCTAAACAGAACTATAACATTAAAATCCTTAGATTTAATTTCTTCAAGTGAGCGAAAAGGGTTTTAATACAGTTTACATAAATGTGTGTTTTCTTTGCCGACAGATAACATGACTAGAGGAAGCTAAAATGGAGAACATTCAGGAAATAAAGTACAAAAACTAGATCAGGAACGCCAAAGAGCATTTGAGACAATCAGTGATGGATAGGACCAGGAGAAAATGTGTGGAGAAACTGTTCCATAGGGAACTAATGTCTGTGCCTTAATGGTTAAACAAGCCGCTCCGATTGATCACGCTCAAATCCTCTTTCACAGAGCTCCCTTCTCTGGTGGGATTCATCATGTAGGTGTGAACAAAAGCAGAATGATCCAAGTGGCTACTAAGCTAAGGCCCACATTCAGCAGCACTACAATTAAGAGATCAATAGCTTTCATTATCCTGCTGGAGTCCAGATGCTTTTTCTGTCTCACAGAGACAGAACATGCATCCCATTTATTCTATATAGAATACCTGAGAAGACACTGTCAAGCACTTCTCTGAAGAGTCAGACCCCACATCAAGTCGGCTTTTAGTCAAAGTGAAACGAGGCCAGGCTGCCTGGTAGTTATGGGGGCTGCATGGTGGGAGGAACGGTGAGGACATGACGGTCACTGGGTGTCCCAGAAATGCTTCGTAGTTTCAAGGAGAGGCAGAGACGTCCTTCAAGCACTGAAGTGATTTAACTGATTAATCCGAAGTCCAGCTCTGAACCTTCGAGTCCCACTGCAATCTTTCTAGGACGGTTTGTCACCATGAATTAATAGTCAATGACCTGAGCCCGCTGAACCTAATACCAACTGATCAAAGACAAGTGTGTGTGGTGTTAGGATGGGTGGACTTATAGAAAACATGCCTAGTGAATGCTCTAAAAATACCAGGGCATCAATTTAGGATACATGAAGTAGAACATCAATTCTTAAATGAAGATGGAATCTGACCTCTGTGGTGTATAGAAGACAGCGCTTCATTTGGCAAAGGATAAAGATTTATAGTAAGAAGACACAGGGTCATCATCATCATCATCATCATAACCCTGCGGATAAGATCTAACCCCAAAGATGGCTGAATCTTCTCCTGGTAAACTACTGGGGAAAATATAGTCACTGTTCTTAGACGATGTTTATTCTTTTCTATTAGTTGGTAGCAAAATGTAATGTAAAACTGCATTCTCATTGTACGCTATCTTTCTATGAAAAACACACATTTTTCTTGTTAATAGGGCTTATATCTTTGAAGAAATTAGGTCAGTTTTGTACAAGTCCTGTCAGATCTTTGAGGTTTATGTGCTGCTTTTTAAAGTGTCCCTGTTAAGAATAGCGCATATATATCGAGATCAGTGGTGTGAAACTCAGTGTTCAACTATGCCATGACAAAGCAACTAGACATTTCTTGTTATTGGTTTTTACTATTATTATTGGAGGATAAAATGACCATTTAATAATAAAACTTCTCTGTTCTATGGAGGCCCATAGGGATCAGAAAATGATGAGCAGAGTTAATCAGACATTCATTTAAGTTTCAAGCATCCATCATCTAGAGGTGAGTGAGGTGTCTGGATAGTGCAGTGTGCAAATAAGTACTGGTACAGGTGCGTAGTGTATATAACGTTTGAGAGCTGTCCAAACAATCCATTGCAGCCTTATGTAGCTAACTGGTGTGAAACAGCACATGTATTTGTACTCGGACCTATCAATTTGGTACCCACATGTACCAAACAAATACAGCTGTTGAACACAACTTTAAAAAGTCACACCAAAACAAAAAGGACTCTCAGCTATCACTTAACTCTATTAAACCAGAACTTTGTCAGTGAATGCATCTTTCAACAGCAGTAAGGTCCATAATTGGTCTGCACTGAACTAAATGACTCCCATGAAAGAATGTCAAGCTGAATGGAAATATCACTGATAGTAGAGAAAAACCAGCTGACATCACCATGACCACCAGTAGCATCCGATAAAGCGCATGTATGCGGGATCCAAATTTATGAGAAGGGAATATTCCAACAGCTGCCCATGTTACATTCAAGAACAGTGGAGACTAAGCTGTTGAAATATTAAAACAAGTCTAAAATAATTTAAGCATGTTTTATTCTCAAATATGGGCAAAAAATGATTTAAATTTTTTTTACATTCACACAATTTTCAAGTGATACTATTGTTTTCTACTCTGGCTATGTCTGCTTGTACAATTTTTTAAATTCTTTTAAAATCAAATAAAATCTCCAATCAGTTAGATAATTTAATTATCAAGTCATAGAACATCATAAAAACAAATTACTTTAGGAATTGAAAAGAATGATTTGAAAAAAAAAAGGTTCAACTAAAATTCATATGCACATTTGAATTGACTTTTCTTGATTAAAGTATATAGAATATTAGAGGCAGACTGATATATTGGCTGGCTAATATTTCGGGCTGATATGTAGGTTTTTTCTATATCAGCCATTGGCCGATTTTTTTTTTTTTTGAAAGGCTGATATTAAGAAAACAAACCCAAAAAAAAGATTAGGCACCTGTGTGGCCCGCTGCAGCCACTACCCGACTGAAGGAAGGATCCCCACACACTCAGAACCACCATGAGGCAGCCAACTCATATTTTACCCCTAAATTTGGTGTTTAATCTTTGACTGCACTATCTATATATGTTTTAATATTTAATATTTTTCTTTGATACTTGAAGTCAAGATTTTTCCTCAACCAACTATTTGCACCATTATCCTGGTTACTGTTTAGATTTATTTTATTTTGTATACTTAAAGAAACTTATTGGTTTTATTTTCTATTGTTCTGAAACCTTTTGCTCAGGTTTCTGTTTTGAGTTTGTTTTTATAATGTCTTATATTAGAAGTTCAAAAAATATTTAAAGAGTTTTATTGACTTTTTAATTTATATTGCACAGTGAGTGTTTAATTAACTTTCACAATCAGTGTGCCGCTAAAAATTATACATATTGGCCTTGCATATTGGCCTTAATAATTGGCTTTAGATATCGTCCATCTGCGACCAATTTAAAAAGAAAATTGGTATCGGCATCGGCCATAAAAAAAAAACTATATTGGTCGGCCTCTAGTGAAAATCTACCAATTGAATACAATTTTTGTGTACTGTTACACCCCCAGTACCTAATGTGCAACAGCGCCAGAAACTTAGGAAGCAATGCAATGTTTGTATTGCTTTCTGTCTTATAATACCAAAGAATAAAAGGTTGATATGTAATAGTGTACCAGGAGGAAAACAACATATAGAAACACCCAATGCTTAAGAAAACATTGTGGAATTTGCTAGTTTTCTGATACAGTACAAGTGAAAAATCCCCAAACCCCGGTAGTTCCATGTTTCATGCATCTACACACTGAGGGCCAGGGGAGGGAGATGGGGGTGCCTGGCAGTATCCCCATGTCCCACCCCTCTGTTTTAAGTGCACATTAGAACAACACGCAACAACACCACAATTGAGCGGGGGGAGAGAGGCTGGGGTTCTTTCCACACCCCTGTTCGTTGGACCATCAGGGGTTGGAGCCCGGGGAGATTATCAGGTCGTCTGGTCGGGGACCTAGGCTAGTGGGCTACTCTTGCTGGGGTGGGGGCCTTGGCGGTCTGCTTGTCCCTGTCCTGGTGGGCAAGGGGTCCGTCTCCCGGGTGCAGGGGCAGGGTTCTCTGTCCCTGGGAGTATAGAGTATGTATGGGGTGTATGAATGAGTGTATAGCGTCCGTTTTTCGTGTGTCCTGTATATGTAAGAATGTGTGCGCATGAGAGGGAGGAAACGTATGAGTGTCTCTGTCTGTCTATGTCTACTTGTCAGGTTGGGTGTTTGGCTGCTCTCTGGCCTGATGCATCTTCTTCCCCTCAGTTACTCCCCGTCGGTGATGGATGGTCCTGCCCGCTGGTCGATGATGGCTCTCGATGCCTGGGGCCGGGGGTCCCGGTTGCGGCCCAGCTCGGTCCTGGTGCATGCCTAGCGGGTCCTGGGTGGTCCGGTGTGTCGGACGGCCGCTGTTTTGGGCCGACATTCTCCTTGGATTGACTGGGGCACCTCTTATGGGGGTGCCGGGGTTGTAGGCTAGGTTGGTGCCGTCCGGTGGATCGGTGGGGACCGTGCCCGGCGCCCAATCTCCTGCCAGTTCCATGAGTTCTACTGCCTGGTCGGTTCATCTGGGGGGGCTGTCCGGTATTGGCTGGGCCCCAGATCTTGGCCCTCTGCATGGGGCGGGATCTGGACCCGGGAGCTGGTAGATCTGGATGTCCAGATGCTGGCTGGGCGCGGCCTGGGGAGGGCGTACATCCGCTGTGGCTTTACTGTGGCTCCCTGGCGTGTGTGGTGTGTGGGGGGGGCGGGGTTGTTGGCGGTGGGTATTGGTCCGGGGTGGCGGCGGCGTGTATTGTCCGTCGATCGGCTGCAGGCGCCTCCTGCCCGGCGGCGGCGGCAGGGGACCCCTCTCGGCGGGTCCCTGGTCGGGGCCCTGCTGGGGGGCGGGGTGCCCCTGATCCCCGTGGCCTCCGGGTCCTGTTCCGGGCCCGCCCTGGCGTAGCCGGTTTCCGGCGGAGCCCGTGGGCTCGTCCCTGCGATCTCTCGGGGCCCCAGCATTGCGGCTGCTTGGTGTTCCCCTGGGGCTTCCATCTGTTCCTCTCTTGGTGGGTGATCGGCCCTGCGCTGGTCCGCCTGCGGCTCCTGCGCTCTGTGGGACTCTGGATGCATACATCTCTTGCCTCCTCCATGTCTGTGTTGATTCCTGTAGGACGGATTGACGGTTCCTTACAACAGCTATCAATCACTTGCATGGGGAAACCTTATTCAGACCTGCATGCTCGCACACACATAGGTGTGGGGACATTGGTGAGGACGGACATATCTTAGGTTAAGGTTATTGTCATTAGTTAGCTTTTACCAGGAGCTTAACAGAAACATTAGTATTATGTTTATTAATCCATGCTTGTGTGTAGTGAATGTGTAATTCTTAATTTTTATTACTGGATCTGAACTATTGGTGTGGTTCTGTTCAATTCATTGTTTTTTGTTGTTGTTTTTTACCGCTTCTCTGCCATCCAGCAGAGGTGGTGGACTGGGATGTTTTCTTGTGTTCTTTGTTTGCCTTCCTGTCTTGTGTCGTCAGTTCGCGCCTCTGCTGGTCCGGTTTCTTTTCTTCACCTTCTTCCTTCTTGTCTCGGTTTCTTGTCCATGACTTCAGGAAATTGAACCCTCAGTAATTACTAATAAAGATTATTTAATACATATACATCAAGTGGAGTGTTACAGCAAAGTTGTAATACTCTGCTTGGGAAAGTAAATCTGTTAGGCTTTTACTTGGTACTCAGACACCAATTCTGAGTGGCAAACTCTAGACAGGACACGTAAAAAAAAAAAAAAAAAAAAAAGTTCCATGTTTCTAGGACATTTGTAATGATAAATAGGATGAAATCTATTTATTTAACACTTGCTGTTGCTTCAGGTGTTAAAGGCCGTTTTTGGATCCAGACACACGGATGAGTCACACAAACACGCTCTGTGTGTGAACAGCTGGATATGTGTGTGTGTGTGTCTGTTTGAGAGGAGAACCTGTGACTGCAGAGGTTTTCCACCACATGGTTCTGAAACCGATGCAAATGAAAAACAGAAAACTGTTACTATAACGATTCATATGGTGTCTCTAGAACAAATTCATGCTGAACATTTTAATATCCTGTTAACCTGGCTTATTAGCCAATTCTTATTTCTGTAGTAATTACCAAATTTCTAATTACTATTTTAGTTTTGTATCATTTTTCTGATTAAATTTAACTAATTTATTGATTTTGAAATTACAATTTCTTGACATGTTTTCACAGCAGTCTCTCTCTGCCTCTTAGGAAACCTTTGAATTCAGTAAAAATCACCCCTGTTATTAAAGGTCCTATATCATGCTATTTTACACCTTTAAAGTCTGGGATAAGCACATATATGACCAAATGGTTCTTATTGGCGTTAAATAGTATTAATATGCCTTGAAATAAAACATATGTCCTGACGTTATTCTTTAACCCAGAAGTAAGACACTCTGTTTTCACTATAATCCCCTAACGTGAGCACCACCCATTTCATGACGTAGCCTTGAGTCCCGGTCTGACTCGCTGTCAGTCCTGGTTCTGTTGCTGTTGTTGGACCTACTATCAGTCAAGATAAGGTGAGTGGAATGATGGAAGAAGAGTTAAATTCTAAGATTAGGTCCGTTACCAATCAGGGATGGTGAAGAGGAAAATAACCAAATTCCAGCTGCTTTCTCAGTGCAGCAGTCTAATATAAACTATTCAAATTATGTGAATCTTTATTAATGGAGTCAACTCTAACTCCTCTCAGTTCTCATTTTAACCTTCACCATCAACATTCGTTTTAAAGCATGAGTTGAACATCTGTATATCAGAGGTAGCCCTAGAAATTTTTTTACCGCCATTTTGTCCGTCAAATGTTCCATCCTAAGTGGTATGGTGATGCCTGCCTGCAGCAATCGACTGATGAGTTATTACCTATTCAATAGAATCTCTTTATTTTTTTATTCACTTTAAGTATTATTTAATCAAAACAACCTGACCAGAGAACTACACATAAAAATGAAATTAAACGCATGCACTTGTCATAACAGTACCTGATGCTGTTCCTACACGGCATGGAACACAAATGCTCATCTTTCTTTTTGTAATCTAATAGTCTGGTAGTTGCAGAAGATGTTGACATGAGGTTTTTGGTTTTTGCCTCAGACAGAAGAGATTACCTCTCATGCGGGTTTAAGTGTTGATCTGCAGCCAGAATCCACGCTTTGCTCCTGAACTGGAGACTGCACTTACTGTATGTTAATCACTTCAGACATGAGGTTTTACCATAAGGAAACATGTTAAAACTTTCTGACCAGAAGTCGAAAACTCTCAGAACCAGCCTTTTCTGACCCGTAAACTACCGGAGAAAAGCCTGCATTTAAAGCAGTAGCAGCACTACACCTGTCCTTGGCACACAGGGAGCTGCATGGAGAGCGTCTAACTGGGTGGACTGGCGACCGGTCCAGGGTGTACCCCATAGCTTGCCTGATAACCACTGGTGATTGGCCCCAGACCTCCCCGTGACCCCTCAAAGAGAAGCAGAGTTAATAGTGGATGGAATTTATTTACCTGGACTCCATGCATATTCGAAAAAAAATCAGCACATTTACAAAAGGAGGTGTGGATACAAATCTGTAAAATGACAGACAGCATTGAGATTTTCCCGTCACTGTTGAAATCAATTGGTTAATTGGTTAATGCGACCCCTTTTAATGCGACCCCTGCTGCAAATATACAGTCACACAATTTTAGTTTGCATGTAAATTCATAATTCACATGCAAAATAAACCCAAACAATCCACAAGCAAAATTAGAGAGAAATCAGAAGCGACTAAAATTGGTATCAGCAGGTCTGAGCTCTACAAAAATCTGAAATTGGCCCCAAAAATTCTGATAAATGCATTTTTTGGTGTGATGGAGGAACCCACCTGATAACAGGTAAGGAAGGAAGTAGAACTATGTGGTCTCTCTGAATCCGTTATTCTCATTGTCTGGATACATAATAGGAGATTATTGTGATTAGAGCTGGGTATTTATTCAAATTTCAAGAACTGATTTGATTCCGATTCTCAAGAGTTCGAATCGATTATCACGATCCGACCCAATCTGTTGCAATTTAATACTGATATTAGTGAGTGTTATTAAAAATAATTTTTTTCTAGCTGTTCCCTTAACCATAAACCTGTAATTCAATTTCACAACACTGGGTGGGGATTCGGTTCGTCAGGGTTTGAAACAGTATTAACCCTTTCAGACCTAAGCTTTAAAATGCCTCTCTGGACTTTTCCCTCCTGTTTAAGCTATAAAAAAGGGCCAACCATGTTGAATGAATAAATCGACTTTTGGATGTCTGAATCTGATATGAAGAGGAAGCTAGGACGTGCTGATAAATCCATTTCATTGATAAAACAATTAGCTGTTCACAAGGAATACATTTGTGTAAAATAGATTATTTTTCATGAATACACAACTTGAGCTTCTACAGCTCAGAGTGCCCCCCCCACACACACACACACAAACAGTCCCACACGTACTACGGTAATTTAATCAATAGTGAGCTGTTCAAGCCTAACACTTTTACATATCATGGCCCAAAGATCACCGACGCGCTGCTTGGCCTTCCTGATCTCTGACTTTAAAAGCAGCTCTTCTCTCCGTGATTCCCTGTTTCCTCTGACCTGCTGTTACACGCTCAGCTCCCATTCACAACTTAATCATCGTTTCTTTCCAAATAGGTCACAATGAAAGCAGCCAGTTGGAGCCCCAGATGAAGAGATTATCCTGAGCGTGCCAGCAGTGCTGTTTAATTTAGACTTTATTTCCCAGCAGGTGGTTTTTAACGTCTCAGAGAGGGAGTTTCATTTAGCTGCATGGGAAGGTGTGTGAATGAGTGAGTGGGCCACTAGAGGAAGAGAGAAAAAAAAGGAAATCATTGGTGACCTAATTTTTGACAGGCTAAATGAACGTTTCTGTTGCCAGGAAAGATTCGCTGTAGTTCAGACTCTGTTGGTGCTTTAATAGACTCACAAAGGTCTTGTTGTAATTTTATTTTCACTGCACCTAACGGAAAAAAAGCAAATGCATACAATATATTTCATCTGAAGATAATTTAGTTTCCTTTGACGCTAAATTTAAGAGACAGATAATCAGCTCTGGGAATCGGTGAAAACGACGGCTTTCCTGTTGGGAGATCTGCTAGAAATGATCAGAATCTAGAGTTCTGTCCATTGAATGTAAACACACTAGTGAGACAGCTGCAATGTTTCAAGAAGTATTCCACCAGCTAAAAGAAATACCCAGATAACAGCTGGATTATTACTTGAGCTATCTGCACAGGTAGCCAGCCTTCGGTCAGCTGCTGAACAGACATGGAGGCTATCAGCCGTAGATCTAAAAGCATGTTAGCTTAACAAGAGTGATGGGCGCCACGGCTTTAGTTTTCACATCACGACTAGAGACATGTCTAAACGTTTTATTTGCCCGTGTTGTAATGACAGAACAGTGAAGTAGCCTTCTTTTACACCTGATTAACACCGACTGTGGAATGTGTGCGGTGCGGTTTCCGTACGGCTGCCGCATGGACGAAAAAACCTTGAGTCCAATCAGAGCATTCACACCGCCTGCGGTGCAGGTGGGGGGTGGGATGCTCCATTAATTTTTTTCAGACGCCCCATGCATATTTTATGAAGTTAAAGAAATCACACACATATAGAAAATGAATGAAGCACATAACTAAGCTCCTTTGCTAAAGTTTTATATTTAAAAGACAAAAAAACTAGGGATGTTCGATATTGGCTTTTCTACCGATATCCAATATACCGATATAGCCTAACTCATAATTTCCGATACCGATATGTGAGGACCCTCCCTTATAAAAAACAAAAACTACTAGACCCTTTTAGGTAACCACAATATAATATCTTGTATAATGCATACTTGAGTATTAAAAATTTAGAAAATGTAATAAGTACTAGAATTTTAGTTAGGCAATTGAAAAAGGTACCATTTTTATTTTGTCTTTAAAAGTAGCTGGAACATTTTCTCACACAGAGAATGCTGACAAAGGCCCACCACTCAGGACAAATTTCTACTGTTAGAAAATGTAACCAATATTATACCTTTATAGCATTGAGGTAAAATGGAAACAACTGAAACAAGAATAAAAAATAAAAAAACAGCAAACATTTAAGCAGGGCCAATAATTTGCCTACTTTGGGTATTATAATCTTAAAAATAAAGTGGTTTTAAACACTGCATTAATTTAGCTCTACATGTAACTGGCCAGTGGCCATAATTTAATACAATCAAACAACAACATTGACTTAATTAGCCATCTTTCAAGTAACCAAAGCTAATTAAAACAGTGTCACAAAGAGGAAAGAGTGACAGATTAGAGCCCAGTAAACAAAATTCAGTCCTTTCTTAAAGTTATCTTAAATTGAAAGTTGTCTCAAACAAATAACTCAAAAACTAAACCTCAAATCTGTCATATTTTTACATTCTGAGAGAGAAAAGAAGTTGCTGAAGAGTTTGATATGTAATATGTGTATGGTGTGAAAAACTCATCTTATTGAAAAAATTAAAACCAATACCGATAATTTCCGATATTACATTTTAAAGCCAATATCGGCCGATAATGACTTTAGGCCGATAATATCGGACATCCCTAAAAAAAACCCAACAACATTAGACCTAATTAAACATAATACCATTAAATTACCGTATTTTCCCAAATATAGGACAAGGTTTTTTGTCGTTGACAACAATGTAAAAAGGTGGGGTCGTCTTATAATCGGGGCCTAACCATTGACTCATGCTGATAGTTGTCTGGGGTCGTTACATGACCACAACGGCAGAGGGCGCCATATCTAGCTTATTATGAGTTCATACCGAACTCAGATGTACACAGTTTCTACCATCTGGCACAGCATCGGGATAAAGTGGCCAATCAGCAAGCATCTCATTTAATATTCATGTCCTATTGGGCGGGGAAAGCCAGTCTTTCCATTGTAGGGCTTATGATGGGGTTGTACGGTGGACCCAAGGTATTAGCTGGGGTTAGGGGCCACAGCCTCCCGCAAATACTTAGAATCTACAAATACTTGAAACCACCTTTAAAAATACTCACAGCTGTATATTTTAATGGTTGACACACCAAATATATGTTAGCATTAGGGGTGTCACAATCTCGATGTTTTGTATTGAAATCAATCGAAAATCCACTTTAGTACTTGGCCAAGGTTCACAAAGCAGCCATCGGTGAAGTGACAGTCACAGACAAACATGTTATGGCTGGTTAGTCGCGGGAATTCCAGCCAATTCTAGCAATTGAACTCTTCTTTAGGAATGTTGAATAAAGTCCTGTGCCTCTGCAACCAAACAAAGAGTTTCCTGCTAAATAATACAAAACGGTGGTGCTTATCGTGTTGCTTCGGCGGCTGCTCGTACCTCTGAAAAAGGAGGCTGTGTCTAGTCTGCAGGCTCGGCACGGACATGTCGGGCACTTTCTTGTTTTATACTCCGGCAAAACAATGTTATGAGTCAGTCGTTTGCCAGGAGAGGGTGGAGGATTCAGGAGGATTATTAAGAAATGCATAAATTAAGCCAAATCCAATCCAACTTTATTTATAAAAAGGTTTTCATACAAGATTGCATTCCAAAGTTCCCCTGCATAAACCACATTTCCAACTCTCCCGCACAGAATTAAAAGCACGATCTTTATTATACACTCGTCCCCCAACCCAACTCCCATACATGCACACACTTAAAAGCAACAGTAAAATGGAGGATTTATTGATATAGGACCTTTAAGCCTAATGTCCTTCATTCCTGATTTATCCTATGCTCTTTTGGACACTGAAAAAATGACCACACCACTGACATTGGATCTCTGCTTCAGTTGAACGTCCCACAATCCTGTGCTATCACTATTATTGTCACATGACCAAACAAAAACAACATGACCAACCCCCTCCTGAAAGAGAAACACCAACAAGATAGAAATAAACGTAGGTTGTAAATGTCGGCCCACTTTTACTCATCTGATAGATACAACATTAATGCAGATTTATCACTGATTTCCAGGTTTTGGTAGTTATGTTAAATACAGTCGTACAGTCATCCTGCAGCACAGATAGGGTTAATATGTCTTTGGTTGGAAGGCAGCGCTGACTGAATCTTTCCGTACAAAGAGCCATTTAAAGCACAGCTCATTTTATTTATAAAAAGCCAGCCTGGGGTAACTCAGACCCACCGAGGGGAAGGAGACGGTATATTTAATGAACAAAAAACTGAACAGCTAGCAACTGTGACAGATTTATGTTAGAGAACCTTTCAACACATTCAGTTTGCTCCCAAACTGATTATCTGCTCATGATAATGAAAAAAAGATGAATGAATAAGATGAACGTTTTCTGGACCTCAGTGTTTATTTACAGAGGACAAAGTTAAAGTAGTGCCACTGAGTCAACACTTTATTCATAACCTCATAACGTTTTTCCAATAAAGAATAATTATTAAGGAATAATAGTTCCTTTATAAACAATAAAAATCAAATAACAGTAGGAAGCATGCTGCTTCCTACTGCTCTATGTCAATGCACAATGTTACCTGAAGAAAATAGAAGTTATATTGTTTTATTATCAGAAATATACATTACAATTAATAATAATCTGATCATTTTCCTGAAAAGAGTCATATCTGCTTATGTGGCCTTTTGGTAAATTTCATTTTCCATGCTTACTATATAGAAAATGTCCAAAGAGACCTCCTTAGTTTCATCCTGACCAGAGGAGGACCTGACCAGAATCCATCCTAGCCCCAGCCTACATCCCAACACAGACTGAAGGGAGAGTCCATATTTTCATGTATGATGAGTTCCTCAGTGAGAAAATAACAGTCCACATAGAGACTGAATCACTTTATTCATAAAAGGTTTAAATGTACAGAAACAGGCGTCTCTTTGCGTCAGAAGATGGTATCTATAACATCTTAGTTTGTGCATTTACTCCATGCATAAACGTGTGGGATAGTTTTCCCTGGATTTGGACTCTCAGGTTTGTAAAGGTTTGGTATGATCGTAAAACAAAAAAACGTGTGCATCATTTACCAGCCGGCGAGCAGGACGGTGTGCCCCTAACCTCTACGACGGGTGGGGTTTATTCCCGTATAGCCCCTATAGATGCGACTGCGAGGGAATGGAGCTTCAAGTAAATATCCTTTCATAAACAATGCGTAGAGTAAATGATTCTATTACACTGCGTTTTATATATTTCCAAACAGGGGAGTCAGCTTCGCTAAACAACAGAATGAACCTAAAATCTCTCTTCCCCCTCTCCAGGGTCCCACCCCGACGGACTGCTGCAGAATGTGTCCACTAACACACTGAACTAAACTGTTGCCTGTCTGCCAAGCAAGAGGCAAGAAAACTAATACAAACATGCTCGCAAAATATCTACTAGTTTAGAGTACTTCATATTTTATGATGATATAATGTTGAAATGTCAAAGTCAGTCAAATAAATGCTAATTTCACCTTTTGAAACAACAACTCTTGTTCAAAGAAATCTCTAATCAATATGCATAATTGAGTGATTACTTGGAGAGGTTTTGTAGCCTACTTTAATCTGCAACATGAGTCACTTATATATTAAAGAAGAAATGATCAATAATTATACTAGCTAAGACACTCATAATAATTTAACCCAAAGTGTGTTTTATATTAATCATCATATTCTGTCAATATGTGTTCAGGAAATGTGATATATTGAACCCGAAGAGGAGCATATCAGAGAGGTTCAAAAAGAACAAACCCTTCATCAGTTCAATAGTAAAGAGTAAATGAGAGCTACCTTCCAGACTGAAGTCCAGCAGCACATAATCATACACGGTGTCTGCCTTGGTCTCCACCTGCGGTCTCTTCAGGGTGGAGTAGATTTTCCCAGGACTGCTGTCCTCCGGGTCTTCCAGTTTCCTCAAGCCGCAGCCCATGTTCCCTGAGGCGGGGAGAGGCGCTCTCTCAGCGGGGTGGGAGCAACTCTAACTTCTAACGGGACCGCTCCATCCCTCCTCCATAGGAGGCTAACAATCTCTTTAAGATTAGTACAAAACTCCGAGAATAATACAAATATGAAAGAAACAGCTGAATGCTGAAGACAGATCCAGCGCAGCGGATGACTTCTACAGCGAGCAGAACTTTAAAAGCGTCCCGCAGATGAAGATGCTGGCGGGGAGCGTGGAGGGAGTGAGCGCGCTTCTCCTGGACAAAACTTTCCACCTCATTAACAAGTTCACGAGCGGAAGAACATCACTTCCGTCAAAAACTTCAGAATAAAACAAGAAACAATCCAACTTAAATGTGAGTTGTCTCAAAAGTATTTATGGATGCTATCATTAACAAATGCCTGGTTAGAGGCAGCGGAAAGTATTCATATTATTTCCTCTCCCACATTTAGTTTTTATTCCATTTTATATTAGTCACAAAATTCTCTCTAAACATAGATAGATAGATAGATAGATTAATTCCACAACCTCACCTTGGTAGCAGAGTTTGGCTGATCCTCACCCAGTTTTAAGTCTCCTACACAGCTGTTTCTGTTTCAGTTTATAACTGTGTTTAAACCTAAGTGTGACATTGATTATCATTAGCAGCTGCTAGCTAACCAGTTGATAATCATATGATTATAATCCTAGAGTACCTAGAAGAATTGATGCTGGTTTAAAGGTGAATGTTAGTAACACCAAAATATAGATGTAATTTAGATATTTTCTTTTGTTTGATCACTTTACATTTTGTAAATTGACATACTGATTTGAACTGAGTTTGAAGAAGCTGGGGAGAAGATAAAGTTGAGCATCTGCATTGGTACTGCTCTGTCTTCTGGTGTTTCTCTAAGAGAGAAATAATGAGCATCTGGGTGACTGTCTGCTCTCTATGCCTAAATGGTCTTCAGTGGAAACTTGAGAATGTCAGAGGTCAGCAGTACCTCAGTGTGTACTGGAGGTCCCCCTCAAGCTCAAGCTGTTCTGGATGCTGTTACTCAACACTCTAATGCTGAACAGCAGCAGTAAGGGTTTGAGTTACAACTCTGAGCCCTGCAGCTCAGTGTTAGATAACTTTATTGCAGACACAGGTCCGTATTATTCATAATACACATCAATAATGAATAGTATTTAAAAAAGGAAAAAAATGAAATACAAAATACATATGACATCACATTTAATCTATATGACATACAGGCAATTGCACCAATGCCAGTTGGTTAGACAAACAGTGATTGGTTAAATTGTATCCTGTTTATTGTGCCAATGATTGAAGAGAGCAGATGGCAAATAAGAAGAGGAGGAAGCAGAGCAGCAGAGAAAAGTCATATTAAATCCTTCAATAAGGAATCTGATTTTGGTTTCCAGTGTTTGAGCTTTAATCCCAAATCTTTCCCATATTTCTACCATTAGAATCCACCATTCATATCAGAGCTTTTCTGACACCCTTCTAATTATTTCCACACTCAGCCAGACTGCAGGACTTGGTAATAATAAGAAAAGAGCAAGGCTGTTAATCTCACCTCCATGTTATTGACATGACCCTCAAAGACCCCTCTGTGCAGCAGAGAGGACCTTAATTTGTGATGCTATGCCTTATGAAACCACTAGACATATTGTGTTACTTTTATTTGTAAACTGTTTTATGTTGAAAAGATGAGTTATCAGGAATGGCTTTGTGGCTGATTTGTGTGTTATTCTACATGTTGAATTCCCTAAAATAATTAATTATCTCAGAAGCAACAGTAGCTTGCAGATGAATCCATACCGTTCTAACTTTTCCAAATATAGTTACATTACAACAAGGAACTTCAATGTATTTTACATAAATTGTTATGGGAAAGTCCAACAAGAAGGAGAACATAATGGAGTTCCCCTTTCACTGTGATATCGCTGGAAGTCACCAGGGGTCTGTCTCTGTCAGCTTTGCACATCTGAAGCTGCTGCCCATTATAATTAAAGCTCAGACAGCTGGATGAAGAACATTTGTAGGATTAACGGTTGAGTCTTGCCACAGATTCTGTTTTTAATTTAGGTCTGGACTTTGACTGGGGCATTGTAACACATAAGGCCATGCATCTATCCTTAATAAATGGAGACGTACCACAGGAACTTAAGGTTGCTGTGATTAAGCCTTTACTAAGAAACTCAAGATGATTTAGCTAACTACAGACCTATATCTAACCTTCCTTTCTTACCCAACATTCTTGAGAAAATAGTTGCTAATCAAGTATGTGAGCATCTAAACAGCAACAAACTGTTTGAAGAATTTCCGTCAGGTTTTAGAGGTCATCATAGCACTGAAACAGCACTGGTGAAAGTTACTAATGATATTCTAATGTTCTCAGGTAATGATTTGTGACTGTTCTAGTCTTGTTGGATCTGCTGCTTTTGACACAGTTGATCATAATATTCTCTTAGAAAGGCTTGAACATGTTGTAGGTATACAGGGAACAGCATTAGGCTGGTTTACATCATATATGTCCAACAGATTCCAGTTTGTTGATGTTAATGATACATCTTCTTCAAACTATAGGTTTAATTCAGGCGTACCACAGGGTTCTGTGCTTGGACCAATTATTTCTACTTTATACTGTATATGCTTCCAATTGCAAAAATAATTAAACAGCATGGTATAAATTTCCACAGTTATTCCAATGATTCACAACTATTTATTCATAAATCCTGATGAATCCATCAGCTAGGTACATTACAGGCATGTCTTTAAGTCATACAAACCTGGTGACTCTAAACATTCTTTTTTTTTAAAATTCAGACAAGACAGAAATTGTTGTCTTTGGAC
This sequence comes from Apricaphanius iberus, assembly GCA_028564705.1. NCBI lineage: Eukaryota > Metazoa > Chordata > Actinopteri > Cyprinodontiformes > Aphaniidae > Apricaphanius > Apricaphanius iberus. The sequence goes on from JAPXFQ010002266.1 coordinate 1,418,417, forward strand.
CAGAAACTCTAAAAAAATAAAACAAAAAATGTAGTCAATCACTTCATCTGGATGGCATTAAATTGGAATCTGGTAGGAATCCAATATTAAAAAGGTTTCTAGGATTTATTTCGTTCAGCTCCGAAATATTGCTAAAATCAGAAACATCCTGTCCAGGAGTGATGTAGAGAAACTAGTCCATGCATTTGTTACTTCAAGGCTGGACTACTGTAATTCCTTATTATCAGGTAGTCCATAAAATGCAATTAAAAGCCTTCAGTTGATCCAAAATGCTGCAGCAAGAGTTCTGATGAATATTAAAAAGAGGGATCACATTTCTCTTGTTTTATATTCTTTTCATTGCCTCCCTGTTAAATCCAGAATAGAGTTTAAGATCCTCCTCCTTACTTATAAAGCCCTTAATAATCGGCTTCATCATATATCAGAGATCTCATTGTTCCATATGTTCCTAACAGAGCCCTTCGTTCTCAGATTTCAGGTCTACTGGTAGTTCCTAGGATTTCTAAAAGTAGAATAGGAGGCAGATCTTTTAGTTATCAGGCTCCTCTCCTATGGAACCAGCTCCCAGTTTTATGCTGCTATAGCCTTAGACTGTTGGAGGACAGACTGTCCAATTTCCTTTACTCTGTTAAGTTTTTTCTTCATAAGGCAACTGTGGCTCAGGAGTTAGTAGTTGTTTTTCTTGTAACCGGAGGGTTGCCAGTTCGTGCCCCAGCTCCAACTGTCTCTGCCGTTTGTCCTTTAGCAATACACTTCACCCCTTGCCTACTGGTGATGGGAGCAGTGTCTGGCAGCCTTCCCTCTGTCAGTGTGCCCCAGGAACTAGGGCACATTTGGCACAACTTAACCTTTACCTCAATCCATCACCAGTGTGTATTTTGTGTGTGTGTATCTTAATGACTGAATGTAGTGTGAAGCGCTGAAGTGAGGTATGAGGGATTACTGAGGGATCGCTGTGGTTGGAGTGTGCATACATGGGGCACAACCTCACATCAATGACTCGATGTAATCTGCTAAGATTTCTTAGGTAGATAACCTTTAAAGTGATTTGCATGTTTGTATGATTGTATTGAAATGACTTTTCTTGTAAAGTGCCTTGAGATGACTTCTACTGAAGCAGGGCTTGGCTTTTACCATGATTAGAAGACTAGTGCTCTTTAAAGGGCCTACATAACGCAAAATCTTGGATATTTCAACCATCTGATAATGCAATTTCCTCATTAAAAAACCCAGCCAGAGTGGTTTTTGGCTTAATTCACGCATGTCTGAGTAATCCTTCTGAATCCTGCTCTCTGAGCAGCTGCACCGGCCTCCAGGAAAACAGCTGAGTGTTCAAATTGTGACTTTTTTACGGTACTATGTGGACATAAGGGAGTGCTAGAGGTGTCTAGCCCTGCAGAGAGAGCAGTTTACCTCTAGTAGAGCTCCAAAAACACCCGTCCTGCTTCTCAAACCTGATTGCTGCTCTGGTTTTAGGATGTCTCTCTGAAAACGCCTGTTTGGCTGCCTGGATCACAGGACTTTATTCTACATTCCAAAAGAACAGCAGCTGGATCACTTCCAATAACAAACACGCCTGATGGATAGAGAAGTAAGGAGCTACATGCTAATGTGTGTTAGCCATTTCTCCAGCTGCTTATGTGATCCTATAACAGCATTGTGTGGTTAATTAATTGAGCTGTAGCATCTCAGAATGTTCAGAAATGGGTGCAAACAACCCACGGCTTTTTTATATACTGAGCTGGAAAGATTGCTTGCTGGACTAGGGAGCGGTGGTTTGGGCTCCGTCTAAAGTCTGAATGGGCTCAGTTTAACCTCTGCTCAAACAATCAGAGTGGTGCATCGCTCACGGTGAGGAGAGAGGAGGGGAGTAGGGCAGGAGCCGGGATTACAGAGAAATAAGGCGTTTTACTCCCGGCACAACGATAAATCCAGGATAAAATTTAAATTTCAGAACAAATTAATACTCTTTTGCACCAGCAGTTACATTTTATCATATATATGTCTATCTTAGACTTTGAAAGCTGCAAAATAGCATGATATAGGCCCTTGAAGAAACTGATTCAGTGCTAATCTGAACATGTGTCCTTCTGGGAACAGCTTCAAGTCATCAGTCCTTCTGTATTCATCTATAATATTCAGTGTTGCCACAGTTACCTTCAAATAGTAATCTGATTAATGACTACTAAATGATTACTTATTCCAAAACTAATGTAGTTACTTTCGTATTTGCTTTATTTTTAAAAGTAATTAAGTTAGACTACAAGTTACTTTATTAGTTACTTTCAGCACCTGCCAAGAACACTCCCCACCGCCTCAACATAAAAACAGTAATCAGTTTTTCTGATTTTATTGGAGGTAGATTTTAACAGTAAAGCCAGAAATATACTTGCTTTTTAACCTCATATTGACACCAGCAACAGGCTGAGTCTTGGGCAATCAAGTCTTAATGGTTGCTTCATTGTTGCTCTCTTCTGTTTCTATCTTTTTTTCATTGTTGCTTTTATTTTTCCTAAATCATGTAAAATGTTTTGAATTGTCTTGTTTTTGAAAGTTTGCAATACAAATAAAATTGCCTTGCCTTGCTTTGCCTTCCAAAGCAAGCAATCAGAATAGTACACGTCAGGGCACTCATTTTGAAAGCAAATACACTAAAATGATTTCATCGAGTTAAACATAAAAGCAGCTCCTATATTCAAAGCAAGACACTTTTTACTTCCTGCTAACATTCAACAAATAATTAGTAACAGTGTAAGGGGATGCAATTTAGGAGATCCACTCATGTTTTAAAGAAACAATGTGCTCATACTACGTAGATGAGTATGTGTACAACAAATTATGGGCTGGATTTATATAATGGCACGTGGAAGGAGTTGAAGCAGTTGAAGCAGTTGAAAACAAAAAAAATTTTGCAAAGCAATACATTAAAGAAATGTTTAGGAAATACATGGTTGAGGAGAAGTTTATCCATCCAGCCATTTTCTTCTACTTATCTGACATCAGGTCACTGGGGCAGCAGGTTAAGCAGATCCAGCCACTTGATCCAGCTCCTCGGGAGGAATCCTAAGGCGTTCCCAGGCCAGCTGATAAACATAGTCCTTCCACCATGTCCTGGGCCTTCTTCTGGGTCTCCTGCTGGGATGTCCAGGATGCATCCTGACCAAATGCCCAAACCACTCCAACTGACCACTCTTGATGTGGAGGAGCACTACTGTGAGCCCCCTCCAGATGTCTGAGATGTCCAGGTTTTCAGATTAACCCCCAAATTATAATAAATTGTTCCTGCTCAAATCGCAGACATTTCGTCAAAATCCACCAACAACTCTTGAAGTTATGTTGATAACTAACGAACAAGCAGACAAAACCTGGGGAAAACATAACCTCATTGGCAGAGGTAATAAGAACTCCTGATCGCAGAGCCGTAGATCAGACAGTGGTACTTTGTCTGGAAACATAAAAAGGAGATAGCCTAATAGATGAGACAGTCAGACTATACTAAGATAAAAAACTGAAATATGTCAAATGAATGCTTAAAAAGAGCAAGTAGCCTAGGTATATCAAGGTCCATTTATTTGTAATAAAGAATAACTTGTGTATTCATATAAAAAAATAATTAAAAAATTAAATATAATGATCTCCCATGCACGCACACACATAAAAAAAACAGTAAACTAAAGCAGCAGATGAGCCAGGAAACGCCATCATGGAGCCATCTGCATCATCAGCAGCAGCAGCCAAGGCACTGACCCAGGGCGCCCAGAAGAGGGAGGGATGGTAACCCCACCTCCACCCAAGCTCTACCTGGCAAGCACCCGGGCAACAACAGCCGACCACCGCTCCTGAGGCAGAGGGCTCCCTCAGAGGAAACACTGGAGGGAAGATTAAAATGAGAAGTTAAAATATTTAAAAAAGCAGTAGAAAATGAGATTAAGTAATAAAATACTGATAATACAGCCCCAGGGCAGCTGTGGCTACAATCGTAGCTTGCTTCCACCACTGTGTGAATGTGAGAGTAAATGAATAATGGAATTTATAAAGCTTTTTTGAGTATCCAAAAATGCACTATATAAGTTTGATGCATTATTATTATTATTAAAAATGTTAAGACTGCTAGCATTTTACATTATCAAGTGTAAATCAATGATAAGATTTGATTTAAAATATCTTATTTTAATATTAAATTTTTTATTTTATTTTAATAAAGGACCTAAAAGGAAATTGAATGGGTATTCATCAGGGGAACATAGAACAGCAAAGCAAAAATCCTGGCAGACACATGCTTACCACCATAACACTGGTTATATGTTTTGAAGTAACACAACAAAAATAACTCCTCATGGCTTAAACTGGACTTTGCATTCAGCAGGAAAACACTGTCTGTCATTAACTCCACCCGGCTGGAGCACTCAGGGAAGGAAATTCTGGGCCCCCTCTTCTAAACACAGCCAAAAGGAGAGGAAGGAAGTGAACGGATTATGAAGCAGCACATTTAACACTTATGTCACCCAAGTCTATATCCAAAGACACATTTAAGACATCATTAGGGATAGAAGTACCTTTATGTGATTGTTGTCTATTACATGTAAAGAGGGGATAAAGTTAAAAGACTGATGGGGAAGCAATTAAAGACTTCAGAACCTTTTTCAAAATAACTTAAAATTGCTTGGGTATCAAACTTATTTAACCCATTAAATTCCATTTTTTCCCCAGACATGAAAATATCCAATTCAGATGTATATGATCTAGTCTTATCTATAAATAACAAGAATCATGAAAAGTTATTTGTTAATCGCACTGTTATACAGTAATAATCTGGGATCTATTGTGTTGTATAGCTCCCTCTCACCATTTGGTGAATTCGGTATTCTTCACTTGTTGCTATTTAATCCCCTCTCTACTTCTCATGGTATTTCTTGATGCTGGTGATGCGCAATAAAACACAGAATTTCTCAGGCATGAGTTGTTCGTTTATCACAAAAATGACACCTTAGGAACCAATTCCCAGTGTTGATTGGTTGTGGTTATGTCTTGCCCATAAAGGTGAGCTAATTGGTGGTCCCTTCTATAATACATTTGTAAAAGTAAAAACTATTTACTTCCTGTTGAGAGACAATGAATATATGGGGCACCACTACTTTTTGGACCTGACAAGGTCTTGAGGGATATAAAAGTCAAAATGGTTTCTACTTCCCATGTGCTCAATATATTGCTTTATGCATTAGATTTTGAACAAAGAAATGCCGTTCTTTCTTCTATCGCTTCCCAACATTTTCAGCAGGTGTGTTTCCATTGGACATGTTCTGGAATATTTCTGAGAGGGTAAATCAGTGTTCTCCGTCTTTTCAGCAATTGTGTTTTCATATAAGATTGGCTCTTTAAGGAATTTGTCAACATGTTTTGATAGTGTGATCGTTTCTTCGTAGTGTGCCATCAACGATCAGAGCTAAAAGCCATCCACGGCAGCAGAGAATAAGAAGAGATTGACAAGAAGAAGCAGGGATGGCTGCTGGGTTTTTGGTTGCTACAGTATGTTGTTCTAAACTTCTTGGCTAACAGCTCTTGGCTAGTTGAAAAAAATATTTTTGGTGATATCTGCTGACCTTTCCCATGGAGTTACAACCAATCAGAGCTCCTGTGTAGTGACTATACCAGGCCATACCCCAAGGCTGGTACTTAACTGGTCCCTGAAAACAGCTCTGTCAGGCTGCACTGATAATGTGAAAACGTACATACCTTGAAGATCTGGCAAAATTACCCAGAAGTTATGTTTGTGTTATAGAACCTATTATAGTTCTGTCCCATTTTTTTGTCCCGTAGTGATAACCTTGTTGTCTCTCTGGTGGACCAACAGCAGTTCCTCCTCATGTGTTAGAATCTCTGCAGGTTCCTTGGTTCTGTTGTAATGTAAAGTACCTTGAATTACTATGCAGCTGACATCGCAGAAATGGTTGTAAATTCATCAACAGTCTTTGCCAGTGGTGAATGATTCATTGCTTATGAAGAGGGAGTTCATCATATTTCCCCATAAATTCAGCATTGAAAATTTGAGATGGCAAATGGCCTGCCTCCCACTCATAGTCCATGTCTGATCCATCACTTTGATGGCATCTTTCTTATGGATACCTGCAATGTTGCAGGCCTTCCCTGGCCCTTCATCTAAATCTAAAATATTAAGAACTTCATTCCAAGTAAATCTAGAAGAAAGAATTGAGTAGAAAGTTTGGCATGGCAAGAAAATGGTTTTTAAGTATGTGTATGCATACAATGTCCAATATAGGTCACTGTTGTGATCGTCAACATGTTTACTCCAACACACACAGCAGAACAGTTACAGTAATTGCAACTGTTTTTCATAACTAGACACCTTACAGATCATCCATCCATTATCTATTCTATCCAACCTCTGCAAGGTTGCAAGGGGTTGGTGCCTATCTCCAGCAATCATCGGATGAGACGAGAAATAAGCCCTGGACAGGTCACCAGTCCATCGCAGAGCATCACAGAGACACACAGGACAAACAACCATGCACACACACATGCCTAAGCGTTGTTTTGAAATAGAATTTAACCAAACAGTCATGCTTTTGGACTGTGGGAGGAAGCTGGAGTACCCAGAGGGAACCCACTCATGCACAGGGAGAACATGCAAACTCCATGCAGAAGGACCACAGGCTGGGATTCAAACCCAGGACCTTTTTGCTGCAAGGCAACAGAGCCCATTGCACCACTATGAAACCTAGCTTAAAGATCGGGAACACCAAACATCTTTTTCCATGTTTAATTTCACATACTTTACTAACCGCTTCTTTGGAAGGTTTGAGGCCGCCATCTTCACATCTCACAATCTGTTGGGATTCCTTACATAGAAAACTTTTAACTGATTAGAATGTTGTATAATTGTATTTAAATGACTTTTTTTGTAAAGTGCCTTGAAATGACATTTGTTGTGAATTGGCGCTATAGAAATAAGCTGAATTGAATTTAATTGAATGAAGGTGCAACCAGGAAGTAAACGTGACTATCTACTCTAAAGATGTGATATTGCATAAGTTTAATCCAAACACTGCAATTTTTCTATATCTACTGAACATTAACTAAAAAATTAATAACTAAATTCTGATTCGTTTTAAGCACAAATAAGCTGAGATATACAAATGAATGAATCACAAGTTTTATACTTAGACAACATAGGCTAAGATGCTAGGACACTGAGCCTCTTTTCTTCCTGGCTGATCAGAATTAAATCACTTTTTATTAATTCTGAATACAGTAAATATATATTTTAATAGCAGGCATGAAAACCACATTTACTCAACCATAAAAACAAATAGAAAACAAACTCTGCTTTACTCAAGCAGGAACATACTGTATATGGTGCACTCTGGAACCAAGGTAGCCACTAGTTTGCTTCCCATCTCTAAACTACATTACAATCATTGGTCTTTTGATGTTATTCAACCAAACTGGTTCTGAAGGCACAGGGTACTCAGTGTTTGCTTTGGTATTCTGTTAGCTTGAAAAAGTTACTGGAGGGTTTGTACTAGTCTACTCATTTAAAATTGGAGTCAGACAGACTGCATGATACAGATTTATGTTGTAATGGTGACATCTAGTGTTGAAAATGCTCCACTAATTAAGTGTGTCTGGTGTTCTGCCTGCACACCCAATGCTTCATGAAGGAAACATTATTACTTTTTTTTGTGCTTCCTCTACAGTTTAATTCAGTATAGTTTATTTATATAACAATAATTTACAACAAAAGTCATCCAAAGGTTTTTCAGCAGACACATGTCTGAGCCTCATCCACCTGTTCCACCTGAACTCATTCAGTTCTATCCAGTTTAATTCCATCCACAGTCTACTCTGAGATACAAAACCTGCATTCATCTTGGGAACATAGCAAACAACAGATTTTTTTTTACATTTTTTATTTAAGCTGGAGCTACGTCATTTTGTTTTTCAAAAAGGCTAGTGAAAACTGTATTCTAGATTTAACAAAGAGCCAAAACAGAGTAACTTAAATTGGGAAAATATAATCCACCCTCAGGCGGCTGAGGAACACCATTCTTCAGAAATACATTCTTCATTCTGGGAATATGCAAATAAAGGAAAGCACCTGTGGCAATATGATTCATTTGGAATTTAGAGGTTATGCAAAGCTTACCAACAACAATGAAATTCTTAATATTAATGCTGGATGCCAAATCAGAGTGACAACCTCTGTCTTGTTTTAGTCGTAAAACAGAAAATCCAAAGCTTTCCCTTTTCTTCTGTGTCTGAAGACATGCTTATAGTTTAAGAATCAGATTCAGTTTGCTAGGCCTCATGTAAACGAAAGTTACGTATGTAACTACTGAATCCCGAATGACCGCCAGAGGCGGTGCCTTAAGCACTGAATGATCCATCCCATTCATGCATGCGCACGTCGAGTATTTATACCAACATCGGAGACCTATATCTTCCGGTGACATCAGAGGATCTGTTCCTACAGAATCTTTTCGTGAGTGCACAATGATTCAGAGTGACAGAATGGTCTGGCGGTCATTCGGGATTCATAGAACCGTAGTAACATATGTAACTTTCGTTCTATTTCATCCCTACTGACCACCAGAGGTGGTGCCTTAAGCACTGAATGACCTATACCAGAAAAGTCACGAAGAACTCCTGCACATACCTCACTGGGAGGAAGCCGCAGAGTCCGGCCCCAGGACCACCCCCAATGGACAGTGGGTGGCAACATTCACCCGGTAAAACCTAGAGAAGGTACTTGGCGATGCCCATAATGCTGCGGCACAGATGTCTTCTAGGGGCATGCCGCGCAAGGCCGCCCATGATGTGGAGACTGCCCTGGCAGAGTGGCACCTCATCCCAGATGGCAGGGGGCGACCATATCTGTTATACGCCTTGGTGATGACATCCACCACCCAATGGGACAACCGTTGCTTGGAGAGAGCACAGCCCCTCCTGGGACCACCATAGCAGAGGAAGAGCTGATCAGACTGTCTGATACCAGCAGTCGCGGCCACATAGACCCTCAGAGCCTGCACAGGGCACAGCACACGTAATCTGTCCTTTCCTCGTGGAGGATTAAATTTTGCTGGATGGATAGGTCGGTTGAGTGTTGATGCAGACAGAACCTTCGGGATAAAGGCTGTGTTCTGCCATAAGGTAACCCCCGAGCCGTCGGAGTTCCACTTCAGACATGAGTCACTCACCGACAGAGCAGGAAGCTCCCCAAGACGCTTCGCTGACGTGATGGCAAGGAGAAAGGCCGTTTTAATAGAGATCCACTTCAGCTCCGCCTGAGCCAGGGGTTCAAAAGGGGGCAAACACAAAGCCCTGAGCACCAGGTGCAGATCCCATGCTGGAGTGTGCAGAACTCGTGGGGGGCGTAACCGCCACGCACCATTCAGAAAAAGGGACACCAGTCTGTGACCGTATTATTATGAACCCGAGCATGTCGAGAGGAAATGGCTGCCACGTGTACCCTCAGAGTATTAGGGGACTGGCCGCCATCCAGGAGTGACTGGAGGAACTCCAAAGTCTTTGGAACTGAACAGTGCACAGGGTTCTCACCCTCGTTTGAACACCTTCCAGTAAACAGCCGCCACCTATTCTCATACTGTGCCATTGCAGACACCATCTGAACACTCAATAAGCAGCGGGTCTGGTGTGGCCAGACACACAGCTGCAGCGGAGCGGGTCGGGATGCCAGATATGACCCCGTAACTGAGACAGGAGATCCTTCCTGTCAGGGAGGCGACACGGCGGACTGCTGCAGAGCCTGTACAGCAGTGGAAACCATGTTCTTCCTGGCCAGAAGGGGACTACCAACAGCAGCCTGTGACCGTGCTGGAAGATCCTCGTTAGCGTTGGAAAAATCAGAGGGATTGGCGGAAACGCATAGAGGAGAACCTCTGGCCAATCGTGGGCGAGAGCATCCTGGCTCAGAGGACTGCTCTCCTGCATCCAGGAGAACCAGAGGGGGCAATGGGTCGACTCCTCTGAGGCAAAGAGATCCACCTCCGCCCTGCCGAAGATGTCCAAGATGTTGAGAACCACCTCCGGATGAAGCCGCCACTCCCCCATTGGGGGCTTGCAACGGGAAAATAAGTCTGCCACCTGATTCTGTTCTCCGGGAAAGTACATTGCCCTCAAGCTGGCCAGGTGTGGCGCTGCCCATAGCAGAAGATCCTGGGATGCCTGCAGTAGCCGTGCAGACCTTGTGCCCCCTCGGTGGTTTATGTGAGAGACCGTCGAGACATTGTCTGACCTCACAAGGACATGCCGGCCTCCCAGGAAGGGAAGAAAAACCTGCAATGCCCTGTACACAGCCCACATCTCCAGAACACTGATATGTTGTGAGCGGTTTTGTGCAGACCACAGCCCCTGAGCTGTCCGGTTCTGCCACCCCACCAACGGACATCACCCTGAGGGGGAGATGTCCGTTGTTATGGTTTCCCGACGGGATGCAACGGAACCCATGGGCACGCCCTGGAGGAGAAACAACCGAGGGGAAAGGGAGAGACCGAATGGGAGCACCCTTTTACCTGAAAATGACGCCCCTGAAAAGCAAACCGCAAAAACTGCCGGGGGTGTGGTACTTTAGGGACGTGGAAGTAGGCATCCTTCAGGTCTACTGATGTAAACCACTCCCTTCTGGCAACTGTATGCAGAACCTCTGCAGTGGTTAGCATGTGGAACCTCAGGACCCTCAGGAACCTGTTGAGACCCCTCAGGTTGAGGATAGGGCGGAGTCCACCATCTTTCTTTTCTACCAGAAAGTAGGTCCAGTAGAACCCCCCCGGGGTGTATTAGGGGATCTATTGGCTCGATGGCACCCTTGTCCAGGAGGGAAGACAACTCCTGGGCCAGGGCTTGGGCTTTTGCAGGGTCGCGAATGATGGTCATCTTGACCCGGCCACAGGTTGGGGGCCGCGTCAGAACTGATGTTTGTACCCGCGGGTCAAGCTGGAAAGCATCCTTGGGTCCCTGGTAAAAGCAGCCCAGTAACTGAGCTGCTGCTGGGAAAAACAACCAACGCCCCCCTCCCCCCACCTCTAAAGGCTCTGGGGGTACGACAGGTAGCATATGAGGGGCGAGGCTGCCCAGGGGGCAGTTCCCCGGGTGTCCGAAAGGTCTGCGCCTGCCGCTGAGCAGGCTTTGGTCGTGTGTGGTGGGACCTAAGGTAGCCCCTGGGGTAAGCCTATGGATGACAGCTGCGCTGTGGGGCAGCTGGAGGACCCCTAGGCCTACTAGGAGGAGGCAAACTACTCTGAAGCCCGTACAGCTGCTGTCGAGTCCTCCCGGCTTGGACCATGCGCTTAAGTGCTTCCAGAGCCGCAGAACCAAACAGCTCACCCGGTTCCACCGGAACACTGCGGAGAGTTCTTCTGCAGACCTAAGTGAGAGGGGATTGTGCCAACCAGACCTGGCGGCGAACCTGAACCAGAGTAGACATCAACCGCCCCAACTCTCTAGACATCAGTGCAAATGCCTGTAGGGAAGAGTCACTGAAATTATAGACTGAAGCGTCCAGTTCAACCTCCTGCAAGGATGCTGGCAAAGCAAGCATCAGGTGGGACATGGAGTTACCCATGCGTCCCATGCGTGCCGCTGCATCATAGGCCTTGGAAAGAAGGTCATCTGTAACCCGGCACTGGGGACGAGGACACCTGACGTCCGGTCTCAGAGCCTCATCAGGTGAGACAATTAGAGCAGCTATAGTCGGCTCCACCGCTGGCATGTGGTCCAGGCCAAACCTATGTGCATCCTGCATGGCTGCCAGGGTCCGGCCGTCAGACGTTGGATGAGAGAGGGCCCTAGAATCCCTCCAGCATGCCTGCAACTCCTTCAGATACTCTGCCGATGGAGGCACAGTAAAGTTGGCAGGGGTTGGGACTCGCCTGAAGAAGGCACTCGCTGGGGCTGGCTTAGCCTGCGGTACGTCCAACTGCAGGCGGGCTAGAGCCATACGAATGGTGGCTCCAATGGAACAGTCCAGCTGTTGGCCGACGAATGGGAGCCGACTGCAGAGCTCAGATGGATGGCCTCCTCCTGTGGGACCACCTCCCCAAACTGGGCGGCTGATGCCGCTATAGAAAGCACATTGTCTTCCGACCCCAAGGGTGGCTGCCGGAAGAGCATCTGGCTGATCTGTGCCCCTCCCTGACTGGAAGGCCAGGAAGAGGGACTTCATAGCATCGAGCTCCTTAGTCAATTGGTCCACCCTGGAGGCAAGCCCGGGCCCGTTGGCCTTCTTCCCGGGGATGGGGCCTGGGGTCTCAGCAGCCCAACATCTAGATCGGCCAGTCAGGGCTGGACTCTGTTGCTGGGCTGGGGCCAGCCAGTCGGATGATGACGTGGAGTCCAACAATTGCCCCACCTCAGTCAGCCTTGCAACCCTCAATGCCCAAGGCATGATACTGCAGTTCATGCAGGGATCGTTAGAAAGACCCTCCTTCAGATGCCCGAGGCCAAGGTATTAGGGACATAAATCATGGCAATCCTCAAGCTGCAGAGGAGCCATACAGGATGAGCAGGAGTGGTTGCCATCCATGCTGACAACTAGAGAAATGACAAAAAAATAAAATAAATAAATGGAGGAGTGACAGAGACTGGGAGAGCGAAGCACCGTCCTCTCAGTCAAGTCCAATTATTACACTCCTTTTAAAAACGAGGTGCTAAGTGGCGTACAGATGCCGGGAGAGGAAGCGAAAACACACATTCACCTGCAAATGTTGCACTCTTATTCCAACGAAATGAAAAAGTAAGTGCAGTAAAGATGTCGGGAGAGGGAGCGAAAGCACAACCTTCACCAACAAACGTTGCAAAACAAACTAGTCATCAAAACACATTCATGCTGAGAGCGGGAGCGAGAACACTGCCTTCATCAGTCACACAAAATATCAACCGTAGGTGCGGTTATCAAGGCCGGGAGATGGAGCGAAACCACAGCAGTCACCCAAAAAAAAAAAAAAAGCATCGACATACACACAATATTCAGCTGCACGATGTCGGGAGAAGGAGCGATCACACTGCCCACACGGACAGTCATACAAACAACCAGCTACTCTGTGAAACAAAACAAACTTACCCAGCAGATGAGACGTGCCGAAGCACGAGTCACAAACCTATGGCAGGGGGCGACCACTTCTGTTATACGCCTTGGTGATGACATCCACCACCCAATGGGACAACCGTTGCTTTGAGAGAGCACAGCCCCTCCTGGGACCACCATAGCAGAGAAAGAGCTGATCAGACTGTCTGATACCAGCAGTCGCAGCCACATAGACCCTCAGAGCCCTGTGCGGGCTCTGAGGGTCTATGTGGCTGGCAGGTCATAATATGTCCTTTCCTCGTGGAGGATTAAATTTTGCTGGATGGATAGGTCGGTTGAGTGGTGATGCTGACAGAACCTTCGGGATAAAGGCTGTGTTCTGCCATAAGGTAACCCCCGAGCCGTCGGAGTTCCACCTCAGACATGAGTCACTCACCGACAGAGCATGAAGCTCCCCGACACGCTTCGCTGACGTGATGGCAAGGAGAAAGGCCGTTTTAATAGAGATCCACTTCAGCTCCGCCTGAGCCAGGGGTTCAAAAGGGGGCAAACACAAAGCCCTGAGCATCAGGTGCAGATCCCATGCTGGAGTGTGCAGAACTCGTGGGGGGCGTAACCACCACGCACCCTTCAGAAAAAGGGACACCAGTCTGTGACCGTATTATTATGAACCCGAGCATGTCGAGAGGAAATGGCTGCCACGTATACCCTCAGAGTAGTAGGGGACCGGCCGCCATCCAGGAGTGACTGGAGGGACTCCAAAGTCTTTGGAACTGAACAGTGCACAGGGTTCTCACCCTCGTCTGAACACCTTCCAGTAAACAGCCGCCACCTATTCTCATACTGTGCCCGGGTGGAGGGTGCCCTCGCATTCAATATGGTATTGCAGACACCATCTGAACACTCAATAAGCAGCGGGTCGGGTGTGGCCAGACACACAGCTGCAGCGGAGCGGGTCGGGATCAGAATCAGAATCAGAGAATCAGAATCGGTTTTATTGCCATTGTTGGAGAACAAGTTCACAAACTAGGAATTTTTCTCGGTACAATCGTGCACATAAAACATTTAACATAAATAAAAATAAAATAAATAAAAATAAAAAGAAGGAGCTATAAGGCTAAAGTCTTTATAAATATTATAATCTGTATGTATATAAAAGAACTATGAAAAGATAAACATCCTTTTTAACATGAGAACAGCAGCAGGGTTCCATTCACAGATGTGCAGGTGAATGACAGCAGCAGATCTAAGTGTGGTCAGACCACACAGTGCAGTAAAATAAAGTTACGTAGTGCAGATGGTTCTATCCTACATGGGTCTTTAACTGAACTATCGGGTCTTGTTATTGTTCATGAGTCTGATGGCGGAGGGGAAGAAACTGTTCAGGTGGCGGGAGGTGTGGGTCTGGATGGACCGTAGCCTCCTGCCTGAGGGGAGGAGGGAGAATAGTCGGTGTCCAGGGTGAGAAGAGTCAGCTGTGATCCGACCCACACGCCTCCGGGTCCTGGAGGAGAACAGGTCCCGGAGGGATGGGAGCCTGCAGCCAATCACCTTCTCAGCAGCACGCACGATGCGCTGCAGTCGGTGTTTGTCCCGGTCTGCGGCGCCGGGGAACCACACGGTGATGGAGGAGGTGAGGATGGACTCGATGATGGCCGTGTAGAACTGCACCAGCATCTCGGTCGGCACCTTGAGTTTCCTCAGCTGCCGCAGGAAGTACATCCTCTGCTGGGCCTTCTTGATGAGGGAGCTGATGGTTGGCTCCCACTTGAGATCCTGGGTGATGGTGGTGCCCAGGAAACGGAAGGAGTCCACGATGGAGATGGGGGTGGGAGAGTCCATCAGGGTGAGGGGATACGGTGGGGCTGTGACTTTCCTGAAGTCCATGATCATCTCCACTGTCTTCTCCAGCTCCAGGTTGTTGTGACTGCACCAAGAAGCCAGCCGGTCCACCTCTCTCCTGTAGGCGGACTCATTACCCTCTGAGATAAGTCCGATGAGGGTGGTGTCGTCCGCAAACTTGATCAGCTTTACGGACTGGTGACTGGAGGTGCAGCAGTTTGAATACAGCGAGAAGAGCCAGGGGGAGAGTACACAGCCCTGAGGAGTCCCAGTGTTTGTAGTCTGATTGTCCGAGACAATCTTCCCTAACGACACGTGCTGTCTCCGGTCCGACAGGAAGTCAGTGATCCACCTGCAGAGGGAGTCGGGTATGCTGAGCTGGTAGAGCTTGTCTCGTAGCAGTCCAGGGAGGATGGTGTTGAAGGCAGAGCTGAAGTCCACAAACAGGATCCTGGCATATGTTCCTGGGGAGTCCAGATGCTCCAGGATGAAATGGAGGGCCAGGTTCACTGCATCATCCACAGACCTGTTGGCTCTGTAGGCGAACTGCAGTGGGTCCAGGAGGGGGGCGGTGATGTCCTTGAGGTGGGGCAGAACCAAGCGCTCAAATGACTTCATGACCACAGACGTCAGCGCCACCGGCCTGTAGTCATTAAGTCCTGTGATCCGTGGCTTTTTGGGGACAGGGACGATAGTAGAGGTTTTGAAGCAGGACGGCACGCGACAGAGCGCCAGGGAGGTGATGAAAATGTCAGTGAACACGGGGGCCAGCTGATCCGCGCAGTGTCTCAGGGTGGAGAGGGAGAGACCGTCCGGCCCGGGGGCCTTCCTCCTGTTCAGCCTTAAGAACTGTCGGCGCACATCCTCCTCCTGGATGGAGAGGGCAGGTGGGGAGGAGGGGGGGTCTGAGGAGTCCTTTGATGAAGTCCTGGGGTCGTTGATGGTTGGGGTGATGGTGGGGGGAGCAGAGGTGTGAGGAGCAGACGGCTGTTCAAAGCGGCAGTAGTGTGTATTCAGGCCCTGGGCGAGAGTCCGGTCGTTCAGGGCCTGGGGGGCTTTGGGCTTGTAGTTTGTGAGAGCCCTCAACCCCCTCCACACGGCTGCAGAGTCATTGGAGCTAAAGTGTTCCTGTATATGGTTGGAGTACACAGATTTTGCTCTTCTCACTTCACTGCTGAAGTGGTACTTTGCTCGTCTGTATGTACTCCGGTCCTCGCTCCGCCGCGCTACTTCCTTCTCCTCACGTAGGTGCCGGAGCTTGGGTGTGAACCAGGGCTTGTCATTGTTATAACAAATCCTGGTGCGCGTTGGGATGATGCGCGTCTCATTGAACTGAATGTATGAGGTCACAGTGTCCGTATACTCGTCCAGATTGTCCGTGGCTGCTCCAAACGCTCCCCAGTCTGTCGTCTCCCAACATGAGCGCAGCTCCTCCACAGCTTCAGAGGTGTATTTCCTTGTTGTTATCCCGACAGGCTTGGCCAATTTAAGTCTCTGTCGGTATGAGGGAATTAGGTGCACCATCACGTGATCTGATAGTCCGAGGGCAGCGCGCGGGACAGCATGATACGCTCTGCTGACTGTAGTGTAACAGTGATCCAACGTGTTCTCCTCTCTGGTCGGGCATTTAATGAACTGTCTATACTTTGGTAATTCCTGGCTCAGGTTTCCCTGATGCCAGATATGACCCCGTAACTGAGACAGGAGATCCTTCCTGTCAGGGAGGCGACACGGCGGACTGCTGCAGAGCCTGTACAGCAGTGGAAACCATGTTCTTCCTGGCCAGAAGGGGGCTACCAACAGCAGCCTGTGACCGTGCTGGAAAATCCTCGTTAGCGTTGGAAAAAATCAGAGGGATTGGTGGAAACGCATAGAGGAGAACCTCTGGCCAATTGTGGGCGAGAGCATCCTGGCTCAGAGGACTGCTCTCCTGCATCCAGGAGAACCAGAGGGGGCAATGGGTCGACTCCTCTGAGGCAAAGAGATCCACCTCCGCCCTGCCGAAGATGTCCCAGATGTTGAGAACCACCTCCGGATGAAGCCGCCACTCCCCATTGGGGGCTTGCAACGGGAAAATAAGTCTGCCATCTGATTCTGTTCTCCGGGCAAGTACATTGCCCTCAAGCTGGCCAGGTGTGGTGCTGCCCATAGCAGGAGATCCTGGGATGCCTGCAGTAGCCGTGCAGACCTTGTGCCCCCTTGGTGGTTTATGTGAGAGACCGTCGAGACATTGCCTGACCTCACAAGGACATGCCGGCCTCCCAGGAAGGGAAGAAAAACCTGCAATGCCCAGAACACTGATATGTTGTGAGCGGTTTTGTGCAGATCACAGCCCCTGAGCTGTCTGCCATACAGCACCCCACCCTGAGGGGGAGGTGTCCTTTGTGATGGTTTCCCGACGGGATGCAACGGAACCCATGGGCACGCCCTGGAGGAGAAACAACCGAGGGGAAAGGGAGAGACCAATGGGAGCACCCTTTTACCTGAAAATGACGCCCCTGAAAAGCGAACCGCAGAAACTGCCGGTGGTGTGTTGCTATAGAGAAGTAGGCATCCTTCAGGTCTACTGATGTAAACCACTCCCTTCTGGCAACTGTACGCAGAACCTCTGCAGTGGTTAGCATGTGGAACCTCAGGACCCTCAGGAACCTGTTGAGACCCCTCCGGTTGAGGATAGGGCGGAGTCCACCATCTTTCTTTTCTACCAGAAAGTAGGTCCAGTAGAACCCCCCCGGGGTGCAGTAGGGGATCTATTGGCTCGATGGCACCCTTGTCCAGGAGGGAAGACAACTCCTGGGCGAGGGCTTTGGCTTTTGCAGGGTCGCAAATGATGGTCATCTTGACCCGGCCACAATTTGGGGGCCGCGTCAGAACTGATGTTTGTACCCGTGGGTCAAGCTGGAAAGCAATCATGGGTCCCTGGTACTTACTTGTTAAATACTTATAAGATATGTTTCTACTTTCAGTCCTGTTATAAATGTTTCTTATAAATGTCCATAATATTCAGTCGTGTTAATTATCAAACTTATAAAGTAATATCAAGTATAAGATTAAATGATATTATCAGTTCAGCTTACTCTGTAAGGCAAATATAAAGCCATTTTATACCTTTCTAGTTATTCTATAGGTTTGTCTCTTCATCAGGTTCAGTGTACCTTCATTTTTTAAAGTTTTTTTGGCCACAGTGGCCATTATTTCAGATATTCAGCAAAGATCTACTGGGACAGGACTTGAACCAGGGACAGCTGTATTAAGGACTTAGGCCTCTGCACATTGGCCATTGGCTTTAACCACTACACCAACCCGTGTACCTTCAGATTTGATGGGTTCTGCATCCCTTACATTGGTCGAGGCTTAACTTAACATGACAGTCAGTAGTTTAATTCTGACCTTCAAAGGGTGTGGAGGATTGTGGGTAACAGGAACACAGCAGAGTAGAGTCTGTGTTTCTGTTGACTGATCCATCAGCAGCAGTGTGGCAGACTGCTGTCATGCTGACCCAGGACACAGGCAGAGACTGAAATCACAGGAAAAGGCCCCACAGGGAGAACTTCACAGCAACTGCTCAACACTCTTTAAAAGCAGTGCAAACATCTGGTTAAAGTTCATTCACAGTTCGGCATCTGCCCATCCTTTTACTGTACGATAGCATGTTCAAATTTGCTGTGCCTGGATTCTGTCCCAGCTGACACTGACCAAAAGCAGAAGTAAACCCAGGATCAACTTCAGTGCTGATAGAGCAACCCTTTTCTTTCTGGGTGTCACCCAGTACATTTCCAGCTCAGTTATACCCACTACCTACTATTCTTTCTCAATGCCATTTCCCTTATAAGAGCAAGGAGGAGAAATCCCCAAAGATTCAGGAGAAGCTGACTCACTGCAACAGAAATCCAACGATCCAAACAATACTTTATAATGAGCCATGCCTTGAATATTCTGTAACCTTTATTGCTCATGTTTTATGTTCTCTGTTCATGTTGAATTTTATATGATTCAGGAGGCCTGCTCTGTGAAGCAAGATTAGCTCCTCATTAAGGCGACTTCAGGTTTACTGCTACTGCTTACATTTTTGTAGTACAAACCAGCCTTTTCTCATGGAAATTTCAATCAAACGCAACTGGACTTGGTAATTTGTCTTGGAAGACGTTTCACCTCTTATCCAAGAGGCTTCATCAGTTCATGCTCGCCGCTGACCAGGCTGGGACTGGTCCAACTAACTGGTGTGGAGACTCAGCTATTTAACCTCTTGAACAAGAATCATTATGTCATTGGATCCTTTGTGCTCCATGTCTTAACGACGGTCGTTGGCGTGCCGCCTATTGGTGGAGGTTAGGTTTCGGCTTCATTAGTGCCCTATTGTGTTATAACGACAGTCATTGGAGTCACAGTTGTTTCTGTTATTAGAGGCTAATTTGTTTGAGTCTCCTAGGGAGGGATGAAAGTGCAGCATTGTAAATTGGAGATAGGTGATGTCTCAGGCCTCCTCCTCTGTTTAGCGATGGTTTCTCTACTTTTACATAGATGGCTTCTTTTACGCCTCTTTCAAACCATCTGTCCTCTCTGCCTAATATCTGGACATTGCTGTCCTCAAAGGAGTGGGCTTTCTCCTAGAGATGTAAATGAACAGCAGAGTCCATGCCTGAGGAGTTAGCTCTCCTGTGTTGGGCCATGCGTTTGTACAGTGGTTGTTTGGTTTCACCAATGTAGAGGTCCTTGCATTCTTCATTGCATTGGATTGCATACACCAGGTTGCTTTTGTGTGTGTGTGGTGTTCTGTCCTTGGGATGTACTAGTCTCTGTCTGAGTGTGTTGCTGGGTTTGAAGACAAATTACCAAGTCCAGTTGCGTTTGATTGAAATTTCCTTGAGATAACCATGACCTGGATGAATGAGAATATTCACAGGCTCGAACCAGCCTTTGTTTTCCTTTTAAGATATTTAACCACGCTGCCTTTTTTTCATGTGTTTGGATTACACAAATATACAGATTTAGTGGCTTATTGCTGATCTGCAGTTTTCGTAAAACTTTTCAATATCTTAATTCACATTTCATATTTTTTATTTGTCATTATCTTGTATATATCAGTTTTTACTTTGACATTAAAGTTTTTAGGAATTTTTTTGGTCACAACTGCCTAATTTAAATTGATTTGTAAAAGGATTATAAATGTAAAACATCCAAGGGAGTGAATACTGCTCACAGGGACTGTATAAAAAAGTGTTTTATGTTTTACTAATATTGAGAGTGACGTTGAAGATAAATCATTATCAAAATAAGTTTCACTCTGAAAGTTTCTGTCCTTAGCTCAGTGTCTGCTTCTACACCTTACATTTTTTGGACCACCTTTATATCTGTTCTGTTACTGAGTCAGGCTTTATTGTAATCTTTGTGATACTCTGAGCCTCAAGGTTTTGTTGTGCTGCGTTAACTGATTTTTTCGTTCATTATTTCCTTCATTATGTTACATGCTTTTGTGAGGTATATTTTTTTCCCATTTCTTCTTTAGTGTGTCTCTTCTTTTGTTCTCCACTCTGTAATTTAGTTCAATGCAATTCATTTAAAAAGTATTATTACAAAGAAGGTCTGTTCAATTCACTTAAAAAAAGAAACATGTCCAGTTCGCTTCATTTGTACAATTGTGAGCTGGACCAGATATGTAGGAGGACAACTAGCAAAAAATCTTTGAAAAGAGTCTTTTTTCATATTTTAGCTATTTCATATGTCATTAGGCTTTTAATTTATACATTTTGCATCAGGTCTAACGCAATACATTTCCATCTTTTTTCATGAATAATGACAAAAGCAGTGCAAATCCCCTTAATGAGAAAAGTTGGATTCAATCCCTCCAGCCTGATTCCTTGGAGGAAGCAGCTACAGAAGGAAACCTTTTCTCCTCCAGCAATAACAGTCACACTACTCCGCCCCACTTCATAGACAGCTGTAATAAATGTGAAAAACTTTAGATGACCATCTGATTACTGTGGTGAGACACTAAGAACACTCATCAGCTGCAGGACACATTGTGCTGCTGTGGTGCTGCATGTGTAAAAATGACTGTCACACAGACAGTCAGTAGTGCTGGGCTTTGAGAAGCCGAAATCAGCCTAAACCTGCTGCTCAGTGAACATACAGGAAGTCCTCTGATAGTATTTTTATTGATATTTCTGGGCAAGACTTCTTGTTTATGATAGATTAGGTAATAGTGGTAATGGCACAAAATCACCAGTGCGCACAGCGGGGGTCGTGTTGATCAAACATTTTCTGTCCTCTACCAGTTTTTTTAAACCGAAAAATCTGAAGGTCATTTTGACAGAATACAATTCTGGCCTTTTATTGTGGGCAGTATAAGGTACACCTGTGCACTAATCATGATGTCAGATCAGCATCTTGATGTGGCACACCTGTGAGGTGGGATGGATTATCTCAGCAAAGCAGAAGTGCTCACTATCACACGTTTAGACTGATTTGTGAACAATGTTTGAGAGAAATGGTAATATTGTGTATCTGGAATGAATTTTAGGTCTTTAAGTCCATCTCATGAAAAATGGGAGCAGAAACAAAGGTGTTGCGTTTATACTTTTGTTGAGTGTGGTTTTACACTGGTTGTCGCTAAAAGCAGTGTTCCATCTCTACTGTTTTATTTTACTTTTATTTTTGACATTTATCTATTTTAGCACACTGTGCCCACTCCGGCCAGCTGTACACCTTAGTTGGTAGCACTGTTGCGGCAAGAAGGTCCTGGATTCGAATCCCAGTCTGGGATGTTTCTGTATGGAATTTGTTTCCCCCTGTGCATGCTTTGGTTCCACTGGGGTACTCCAGCTTCCTCCCAGATTCTAAAAACATGACTGTTAGCTTGACTGGTCTCTCTGAATTGCTGCCTATTGTATGAGTATGTGTAGGTTGCCCTGTGATGAGCTGGCGACCTGTCCAGAGTGGTCCCTGCCTCTTGCACAATGACAGCTGGAGTTAGGCACCCCCACGGTAGACAATATAGGATAGTTTTAAATCAGCAGTGTTTTTAGACTCCATCTTTGGAGCTTAATTGTGACGAGCCAATAAGACGTTTCATTGTTTTTTTTTTTTATCAGAATGACAACATTCACAGATGCAATTTTCTACTCAAAAAAGGTCACAACTCATCTCCTTATTAGAATTAGAATTCAACATCTCTACACCAATACTTGTCCCTATACTGAGCCACTTTCCTTATGTTGAGAATATCTGCTGTTGATGTCAGAGGCGCTCTGCTTCAGAAACGGTGGAGCTCATCATAAACATGTTGGCTTTTCTCCTAACACTTTCTAAGATGGTGTAAACATGCACAAAAAAAAGGGATTAATGATGACTGGCCACCCAGGTGGTGGATTACTGCAGCCTGTGTACCAGCTCAAAGTTTAATTCCAGTTGTCTGTCTGTGCCATGGTGGTATAAACAAAGGATGGTGAATATCTTGGACTTAATTAAACACAACACCAAAGGTAAATGTAGCTTGTAAATGTATCTGATGCTGTTTCTCTGCATCAGGAGTTTGATTTTCACTGTACCAGTTAGAAGAGAAGCAGCAACAGAGTACAGCATGAAGCCATCCAGTGACCAACACTTCTGCCAATTTCTTTCAATTAGACTTTCTCACACAGCTGTGGCAGCGTTGCACTGAGGCATGAGTTTCGACACTCTGTCGCTCTAGAATGTTTTTTAGCTGGGCAGCAGCCCAGTTCTAAAGAAGACTCATTTACAGATGTGTGAAAGTGTTAGCCCCCTCAATGATTTCTTCTCGTATTGCTTTGTTGTCACACTTAAATGTTTCAGATTATCCAACAGATTTTAAAATTGGAGAGGATTTCATCCATTAAGGGAAAAACTAAACAAATCAAACTTCCCTGACCTTTTAGGAATAAGTATTTGTTCCCTACACCTGGAAAGTTTTTGGCACCGACAACTATATGTTATCTTAGCGTATTCTAGTATGATCTGTTTTTGATACGTACTCATTGGATGACATGGCTATAGCAGGATTATTGGTTTATCAACACACAGGGTTATAATAGTTTTACAATTTTCATTAGTTTTAGTTTTCATTTAGTTTTGACTTAAGATTTCAAATTCAATTTTAGCGTTAGTTAGTTTTTACCATTTGTTTGGTAGTGTAGTTTAGTTTTAGTTTTTTTGAAAGTGCTTAGTTTCAGTTTAGTTTTTATTAGTTTTAGATTTAGTCTTTTCGTTAAACATGTTGTGTCCTGGGGTAAGACAAAAAAACAAGAAATGCATAACAAAATCTCAGAAAATGATTATGCTTTTAAAAAAATGTATTGACATGGGCCAGAGAAACAAGCATACAAATCAGACAAGTATAAAAGATAAATGGTAGCGTAACGTTCAAAGTTATGTAAACACAATAAGAGCACCTGTGCATTAAAAATCCCAACAATTAATGTAGGTGCTACAGTTCTATAAAAACTGACACTGAGTGGTGACACAACAAAACAAAAGCCAAGCCATCATGAGTTTATGATCATTTTGCACATTTGCGCTTTCTCTCAACCTTTGCTGACATGACGCTAGGCGGACCACAGCAAAACAGACAACTTGAGTGACATGTTGGGATAATGCAGTGTTAGTTAGCAATGTTAGCTTGTTTGTTAGGATTAGCTCACCTGTTGCATGTTTAATCATTGTTTCAATCGCTTCTTCTGATAGCTTGCAATCCAAAGATGTCTTTTATTTCCTTAAATGGGGGATAGTCGATGGGATTGAATCCAAATTTCCCGTTCTGTTGTTTTTATCAAGGCAATTTGTTAACTAAAAAGGCACAACACAGATGATCGCATCTGTTTCTGGTGACAGCGCGAGAGCGACAGAGAAATAATTCTTCTAGACCTTATGAGGCACTGTATGAAACGAAAACTAAGCACATTTTCTCATTAAATTTAGTTTGTTTTAGTTAGTTTTTTGAACACTCAGTACAGTTTTCAGTTTGTTTTCGTTAGCTTCAAATTCTTGTTTTTATGTCAGTTAACTAATATGTTTTTTTTTACTTATAGTTTTCGTTATTTCGTTCGTTTTCGTTAACGATAACACTGTCAACGCATCAGATGCGTGTGCAGCCTATGCAACATATGATACATAATAAAGCATGACACAAAATATATGACGATAATAAAACATGACAATACTCAAAAGCAGCTTGCTAGATTTTTCAGCGATGTTGTCAGTGTACTACAACAGTTTATCAGCTGAACTGATCGCTGCAGATTGTCATTTCTAGTCATCGTTCCAGTCACTTCTTCTGATAGCTTGCTGCCAAAGGCCTCTTTTGTTTGCCTTGACTCATGTGCGTTTTTTTATTTTTATCAAAACGATTTGTGCAACCAACAGCGCAAAAAGTCATCACCGTGTCTCTTCCTTCAGACGACACACTCAGTAGAGCAGGGAGTGACGTAGTTTGATAATCCCTACATAGACAGATTCACTGTGAAAACCAGTAGGTGGAGCAAGTTATCCAATGTCAACAGGTATTTATTTAGCCCCACACAGTGTCAGTTTGTTCAAACTACAGATGGTGTTTATTAGATACCAGGGGCCAGGGACATCACTAGGATTGAGAGGTTTTGGCAAATCCTGCAAAGACTTCGTCAATTTACGGAGCCCGGTATGGGTCAAGTAAAGAAATAATTTTGAGGGGTAAGAATCCGCACCCTCGGTTTAAAAACCATGCGAATGCGATTATTAAACTGTGCGCACGGATTCACAATCTGTTCTCTCAGATTATTAAATGATGCGCACGGATTCATAAACCTTTTGTGATAGTGTGATAGGGGATCCTGTCCAAATAATATTTTGCCCTGGCTACTTGGCAACTAAGATGCTCCTTTGGCAGACTAGTGAACATGCTCAATTTTCACCCGGGAAACGGTAGATTGAATTCAGTCCTCGGAATGTACTTTATGTATATTGTTTTGGGTTGCTGCAGGGAAGCAGGCTGTAAACATAGGTGTCATATTACATATTATAACAGTTTTGTAGCCACCCATGGAGCATGGGAGGGTCCATGCACAACAAAAGCAATATATGAAGACAAACCAGTCCCAATATGTGTCGCATGGCTGAAAAATAGCCTAGAAATGGCCCATAATTCACAAAGTGTATGCCAACGGAGAGTTGAAAGTCTTTCCAAGTCTGCGCTGCAGCGAAGGAGAATCACCAGAAACTGCACAGAGTGCAAGTCTGCAACAGCCCTCTAAACGATTCTGATTCTCCTTGCTGAGACAGCTTTTTTTATTCAAAACTGCACAAGGATGGTTACATATTCATTGCACAATACAATTCCAGTAACATGAGTCATAAGCAACTGTGGCCTTGAGATAAGAGAAAGTAACACAGAGCATGAGAACAGAACATTCTGAAGGAAATATCTTTGCATGCACAGTGTTATCTTAACTAAGCTGAGAATATATGTAACAAGCATCAAAATCTAAGTAAAACATCTCATAAGGCACTTCATAAAGCACAGTATAATAGAATATATTCAACATTCCCCCTTTTAATCTATTTTAATAGATTAACTACAAAAATAAGCAATAGTCAAATTTAATCAAGTGAAAAAATAGCCATAACAGAAACATGGGACACATCTGGTCAGGTCCGAAAAACTCCCCGGGATATTTTGTGGAAAGACAGTTCATTTCTTTGACTTTGTGGGGAGAAAAGGATCCTGACACCACCTTTCCCAAGGGTCGGCTGCACTTGGTCCCAGTCTCTCACATGGTTGTATGTTCAGGCAAACATGGTATTCTGCATAACCTGTAACAGAAACTGAGTTAGTGCAGCCAGCACTGTCATAATGTAAAATGTGTTATTATACCTAACAGTCAACATATTATGAAGCAAATAAATCAAAATAGCCAGAGAACAAGCAAAAAGTGGTTACTATATGTTTGCATTACACTAAAAAATTTTAAACAAAGGAGAGAGGATGTACATCAATTTCTTCATCATCAGATTCAAGATCTGAGGGATCTTGAGAAGAATTTATCCTACCATCTGCAGCCAACAGAGGCATCTGAACTGCCATGTCACCTCTTTCTTTTGTGAGGGCCGTTTCAATGAGTCTCTGCTTGCATGTTAATGGAGTAGCAAATGGCCAGGACATTCTGTGGCCGTTGCAATTGACCTAGACACTGAACTGGTAATTGGTGTGTAATCTTCAATGTACAATGTATTTCTTTAAAACAGTTAATGACTTATCTAGTTTCCTTGAATCAGATCCTTCTGGACTTCAGCCAATGATCGTGAGGGTTCCTCTGCTTCTGCACATTGGGACCAGTGGTACCATGTGTCCCCCTTTCCAGCCAGTCTGACTGCGTGTGATGTTCTTTCAGTGATTCGGTATGTTCCCGTCCACCTTGGTTCTGACCACTTTCTTTTGATGACCTTTAGGTACACGTAGTCCACGGAGGGAAGAATGGACGTTGGTTCTCCAGACTCCGTTGGATCACCTTTCTGTTGAGAAAACTGTAAGACAAGGCTATGCAGAAGGTTATAATATGTCTTGGGCTCTAGAGGCTCATAATCAGTTAGAGGTAATTTTGTGCGGGGGCCTGGCATGGGGCGTCCCGTGTGCAGTTCAAATGGAGTGTGAGATGTATTTTTGTTTACTGAAGATCTGATAGACATCAAAGCTAGCGGCAGAGCATCCACCCATGTCAATTTAGTCTGTGCACAGATTTTAGCCAATTTGGTTTTTAATGACTGGTTCATTCTTTCTACTTTGCCCTGTGACTGTGGATGATATACAGTTCCAAACTTATGTTTCAGTCCTAGTGCTAGCTCTACCTTCTGTAGGTCCTGATTCTTGAAATGGGTGCCATTATCTGACCTTACTTTTTCGGGGAAGCCATGCTGTGGGATATAATGATTAACAAGACACTTGACTACAGTTTTGCTATCTTCCTTCATAGTAGGCCATGATTCTGGCCAACCTGAATAAGCATCCACAAACACCAACAGGTATCTGTACCTACCCACTCTTTCCCCCATGTCTGTATAGTCAATGATTATCTCTTTTCCTGGGCAAGTGGGAATTGGAAAAGTTCCCTGCATGGGCCTGAGCGTTGGCTTTACCCCATACTGATTGCATTCCTGACACGTTTTGGTGTAATACTTAGCCATATCTTGTAAGTTGGGGTGCCACCAATTGGCAGGGTTTCTCATCATTTGTGCTGCTCCCACGTGTCCTATCCCATGTGCTTCTTCCAATGCAGTTTGTCTTACTCCCGGTGGTAATATTGGTCTTCCATCTGGACCCCTCCAGCAGTCTGTGTTTGTTGCTCCTCTAGCCACCCACAAAGTCTTTTCCTGTGGCGAGGCTTTATCTTGGAGCCTTGTGAGTACTTCCATGGACATTTCCTCTGGTGTCTTGTTTGTTGGTTGTTCTGAGCAGACTAGCATGTGTTTGGCTCGGTATCCTGCTGTTAGTTTTGCCACTTCATCTGCCTGTTGGTTCCCTTTAGACACCAAGTCCAAACCTGTGCTGTGGCCTTTACATTTTATGACAGCCACCTTCTCAGGTAGCAGCAGTGCTTCTGCCAGTTCTTTCATTTCTGCTTCATGCTTGATGGGCTTGTTTGATGTAGTGAGGAAAACAGCTCTAAGCCACTGTTTTAGTTCCACATGCACTGCTCCTACAGCGTATGCTGAATCACTGTAGATGTTAACTTTTTTTCCTTCAGCTAATTTTAAGGCTTCAATGACTGCTGTGAGTTCTGCTCTCTGTGCTGACTGGGATCCTGTTATGGGTTCTGCTTTTACCGTTTCCCATCTGCTTCCTTTTTGCCGCACTATAGCCCAGGCAGCTTTCAACTCACCTGTTGTGGTCCTGTGGCAGCATCCATCTGTGAACCAGTCCTCTTCTGCCTCAGGTAGTGGTGTTGCTGATAGATCTGGTCTGATTTTTTCTTCTGTCACCACTAGCCTTTCACATTGATGTGGTTCCCCTGAGCCCATGTGGTCAGCCATATTGATGCCTTCATGTGTGTATGTGATGTGTGGTGCTTCTAGAATGGCATTTAGTCTTCTTTGTCTCAGGGGAGTCATGGTGAAAAGGTGTGACTGCACATATGCCACCACACTATGAGAGGTTAACACTGTCAGTGGGTGGTTCATTACAATGTGAGCCGTTTTTTGGATAATTTTTGCCAATCCAGCTGCGTATTGAGTGCAAGTTGGATGTTTCATTTCTGTACTATCTAGCATCACACTACTGTATGTTAATACCTGTCTTACTCCCCCTTTTTTCTGGAACAGGACACCATTCATGTGTGTCCCAGTTCCAGAAACATCCAAATGAAAAGGTAATTTGTAGTCAGGAACTGCCAATTCTGATGCTGTTAAAAGCTCCTGTTTGAGCCTGATGAATGCTCGTTCTGCCTGCTCAGTCCAATTAAGAGTAGCAGTTAAGTTTCTCATCCCATGTTCCTTCACCATTGCTCGGAGGGGAGTTGTCACACCCACATAGTCAGGTACATATGTGCGGCTGTATCCGGTAAGGCCAAGAAATGACAGCATTTGTCTCACAGTGGTTGGTTTTGGGTGATGCAAGATGGAGTTTTTGTGGCTTGGTGACAACGTCACACCTGATTGGGAAATAACCCGTCCCAGGAAGGAAACCTGTTTTCTTACCAGTTGCAATTTTTCCTTGCTGGCTTTAAAGCCCACTGATGCCAAATGTCGCAGTAAGATTTGTGTTCCCTCCAAGCACGTCTCCGCAGTTGGTGCTGAAAGTAAAAGATCGTCAACATATTGCACCAACATGCAGTCTTCTGGTATGGGACAGTGTTCCAACAGTGCTTTAAGTACTTGATTAAACAGTCCAGGTGACAGTGCAAAGCCTTGTGGCAGGCGCGTATAACGCCATCTTTTTCCTCTGAAAGAGAAGGAAAATATATCCCTCAGGGAATCCGCAAGTGGGATGCAGAAAAATGCATTTGCCAAGTCCACACATGTGAACCAAGAATGATTCGGTGGCAATGAGGTCAGGGCCACATATGGATTGGGTACTGGCAGGGGAGAAGTGCCCAAAAGTGCATTAATTTTGCGAAGGTCATGTACCATCCTGTATTTACCTGTCCCTTTCTTCTCTACAGGTTGTATTGGAGTATTCCAATTGGAGTTTGAGGGTTCCAACACTCCAGTTTGTATCAAACCAGAAACGGTTTCAGCTATTCCCTCAGTGGCTTCAAACTTATGTGGATACTGTGGGATCCATATTGGTGTGTTATTTTGCAAGTCAAAACTGATAGGTTTAACTGACACCAGTCCCACATCAGTGGGTCCTTGGGACCAGAGGGAAGCAGGCAAAGAGTCAACCAGTTGTGCTGCAGATGGATGGTCTGTCCTTTCTCTACCATGTGTTCTGGGAATAAGCAGATGTTCAAGCACTGAGTCATCTTCTGATTGATTCACAATTGTGTAGGTTGCAGTGCTGGGTGAGTACTGTACTTGTGGGATTTGGGTATCACACCAATCAGTACACTGTTGGGAGCGTTTTACCATGCCACCCAACTCCTTAGCCTGATGAGCCGGATGAAGCGCCAGCGAGACATGTGGCACTGCCTCCTCACCCATCATATACCACTGCAGCTGGTCAGGGTTTAGTTCTACAGTGGCAGCCACACCCTCAGGGGCAACATAAATGTCTGAACTTTCGAGATGCCAAGAATGTCCTTCACATTTTTCCATGAAGTTTTGCTGATACCAGAATGTATCCTGTCTGTCATAGAAGAGGGTCATGTGGGGAGGATCAGGAGGAGGTACATAGGGGTGGATTTGGTTGATCCAGGGTCTCCATTTATTGAATGCAGATAGTATCCCAGATGGCGCAGGTTTTTCTGATTCCAGGAGTGCCCAATAGATATCAGCAGTATGTGATTGACTAGGCAATGGTTGTGCCAAGTATACTCCCAGAGATGTATTGTTCAGTCCACATTTTAAAGAAGTTCCCGTAGGCAGAGTCCCTGTTAGTCCAGTTGCTGAACATAGTATGGTAGCTCCCAGTTTAATAAGCAAGTCTCTTCCCAGTAGATTTACTGGAACAGAAGGCGAGCATACAAAGGAATGAGTCAAAGTTTGTGGTCCCACAGTGGTGGACAAAGGGGTAGTGTATGGCAGAACTTGTGCTTCCCCCGTGAAGCCCACCACAGTGGTGGTTCTGGTAGACATCTTGGTGAGTCTCACATGTTGGGACTGGATTGTTGACATTGTTGCCCCAGTATCCACCAAAAAGTTACATGTGTTTCCGTCCACTTTTATGGACAGCATGGGGTCTGCCGTGTTTTCCATACTGTCCTGGGCTCCTGTGGGGGTGTCCTATTGGGGAGCTCCCTGATGGGGGTCCCATCCCAACATCTGCTGTGTAGCGTGGGGCAGGGGTGGTGCTTGCATCACCTGACCTCCTTGTCCTCCAGAAGGTGGTGGGTATCTGTTTTGTGGGCAGGTTCTTGACCAGTGCCCTGGTTGACCGCAGGTATTGCATCCATCATTCCCAGAATTCCTTCCTCTTCCTGCACCACCTCGTCTCCTTCCTCTGAAACCTCCTTAATTGCCCCTGAAATTCCCTGCTGGATCATATTGTCTAGGACCATAGGGTGGGTATTGCTGAGGAACCTGGTTCCATGGAGGGACAGGATACAGATTGGGAGCAGCCTGGTATGATGTTTGAGTGGGCGGAGCTGCCTGAGGCTGAGGCTGTCCAACTGCAGCTACCAGTTGTTTTTTTGGTTTTTCCCCTTTTCCTCCTAGTTCATTTTTTGCTTTTTGTAGCTGCACCTTCAAGAGCTGCAGCTGTAAGTCCTTAACATCCTCGTTCTTGTCATCAGTTTTAGCCTGAGCTTTAGTTAGGTTAAATATTAAATGTTTCTTCCAAGTGGCAAAGTCACAATCTTGGAGTTCAGGATTGTCATCCATTTTCAGCACAACTGACTCTGGTATTCCCCTCAGAACTGCTTTTCTAAACCACATACCTGCAACAGCACCTGGTCTACCAGGGTTTTGTCCGTTTTGTGAAACCCAATCATCTATGGCCTTCTCCAAGTATACTGCTGGATTGGTGCTTGGATCCCACTTAAATTGTTGGATACCCCCAGTGTTTTTTAGTGGGAATGCTGCTCTTAAAGCAGGTCCCACTCGCATCATTACCATGTGAATTGGTAAGTTATTTTGCTCTGTTGTGGTTCCTGCATCTTCTTCTATGGCCAGTACTTTAGAGCGGGAAGTGCATGCTGTCAGTATAGCTCTCAGATCACCCAAAGCCAAATCCTGGCCTGCTGTGCCTTTTTCCAGAGCAGCTAACCATGAGTATGCTCCTTCATGAATGTCTAGGAGTTGTGCCACCAGTGACTGAATGTCACCCAATCCAAAAGGTTGATAAACTGGTGGCTGACCAGGTTTCTTCTGAAGGAGAGGCAGCTGGTGGTGAGCTTCAGTTTCTTCTTCTTGTGCTTCTGCTTCCTGTTTGCTTTTTTCCAATGCCTCTCTTGTTTCCTCCCTTTCTCGCTCTTTTTGTGCTAGCAGGTCTTTGTCTCTTCTGTTCAGGCAATCTAATTCTTTGTCATAGGATGGAGTTCGGCACATCCTACCGTCTCTCCGTGTCCATTCCTTTTCCTTCTGTCGTTGCTTCTGTTTTTCTCGAGTTCTCACTGCTTCCTCCGTTGCCTTTTCAAATAACATACCTGATAACTCAGCAGCTGCTTCCTGTAGTAGTTCCTGAAATGGATTGATCTTACCGGTTTCTTTTTCTTGGTTTGTATCTATCATTTTTCCTGTTGCAACAATTGTAAGTGCCGTTGTTTCTTCTCTTATGTCCTCTTCCTGTTCTGGTTGTGAATCGGAATCCATTGCCTCTGCTGATGAGGGGTGTGGCTCTTTTTTGTGTTTTTGGGTTGTTGTCGGGTCAGTTAGTCCTTGGAATCGAGCAGAACTGTAAGCAAAGGCTTCTGCGTGGTTCCTTTCACTTCCTCCCTTCTGAGATGTGTGAACCTTTTTTCCAGACTTCTTTCGTGTTCCTGTATCAGATACTGGTGGTGCGTTTGGAGCCTGAGTCCAGTTCAGCACACCTTTTAATATGGCAAGGCTGGGATAAATTCCGGTACTTGCGGTGGGGCCTTGTGGGGCGTATGGCGGAGGCTTTGACTTCCTCATATGTTTCTGAGCTTGATCCCACCATGCAATCCACTGATTATATTTTATTTTTCTACCGCTCTGTCTTTTTTTTTTCCTTTCTGTGCTTACCTTTGTTGAGGAAACCTGCTTTATTTTCCCGATCAGCTGCTTCTTCTTCCTTTATTTTTGCTTCCAATGCAAGATTATGCCAGATTATTGCCCAATTACCCGGGCTGTTAACATCTTTTCCTTTTTCCTTCATCAACTTGTCTGTAGTCTTTCTCAACAGCTCCTTCTGCTTTTTTGTATCCTGTGGTTGGCAGGTAATACCTACCACTGTTTCCACACAAGCCAGCTGTTCACCCAATGTATTAGCCACAGCTCCTTGTCCCCATCCATCATCCATCATTTCTTGGTTCAGTTTCTCCAAATCCACGACCCATTTTTTATTTTTTTTTTTTTTTATTTTTTTTTTTTTTTTTTTTTTTGTTTTTTTTTTCTTTTTTTTTTTTTTTTTATTTTCTTTTATTTTTTTTTTTTTTTTTTTTTTGTTTTTTTATAACTATACTTACTCTGTTATCTCTATTATTCACTTTAACACCACATTCATCAAATATAACACAATCAAATTCAAACACAGCAAAGCACAGCACAAAACAAGGCCTTCTGAACCTGCTAACCACACCCTAGTGATGTCAGTTAGCCAAGTCCACGGACTCCAACCGTATTTCAAAACTCTTTTTCTGGTATTTTAGCAGCCTATTCCTAATAAAATATACTGCAGGGCCTCCAACCCGGTTCAAAGAACCCAATACTTGTTACACTCGTCAGTGTAATCTTAATTGGTTCACACTTTTCAGGAATTTAGCGATCTATTCATATAGAATTATCACAGGGACTCGAACCCTCAGGGACTCCAACCCCAATCTTATTTCTTAGGAATTTTGCAATTCATTCATATAGAATAATCACAGGGACTCCAACCCTAATCTTACTTTTTAGGAATTTAGCAATTCATTCATATAGAATAATCACAGGGACTCCAACCCTAATCTTACTTTTTAGGAATTTAGCAATTCATTCATATAGAATAATCACAGGGACTCCAACCCTAACCACACAATTTTTCTCTCCTTTCTCCACACACTATTACTTGCTGGTGTATTTTAGCCTCTTAATTACTAGGTGTTTGGACAATAGGAAATAATTAAATCAAGCAGAAAACTGCTTACCTTGTAGTTGGCGCCACCTTTTGTCCAAACCCCGTTCATTCAGAGATGTCCTGATGGTCCTCCGTTCCTCTGATCCTATTAATCTAGGACTCAGGATCCTGTTCGTGACGCCAATTTGTAGGATCCCCTATTAATTACTCTTATATATTATCTTAACACAGGTATCAAATTATATGGAGGAAATCTCAGCCCTTCAGTATGTTGAGAAATGAGGAGAGTTGAAAGTCTTTCCAAGTCTGCGCTGCAGCGAAGGAGAATCACCAGAAACTGCACAGAGTACACGTCTGCACAGCCGCCCAAAACGATTCTGATTCTCCTTGCTGAGACAGCTTCTTTTATTCAAAACTGCACAAGGATGGTTACATATTCATTGCACAATACAATTCCAGTAACATGAGTCATAAGCAACTGTGGCCTTGAGATAAGAGAAAGTAACACAGAGCATGAGAACAGAACATTCTGAAGGAAATATCTTTGCACGCACAGTGTTATCTTAACTAA